>CM060247.1:22630211-23830211 GCA_030684275.1 Acipenser oxyrinchus oxyrinchus | reverse complement strand
ATGCTTAATGGGAGGTCTACTCCTAATCCCCCCACCCCCACCCCCAATTTTCCTTTGTTTAAAAATCTCCACTTCTGTTTGCTTGTTTCTGTGCTTCTACAGCACTGGCAGATTTTTTGCAACTCCCCAACAAATTTTGGAAGTAACTAGCCAAAAAGTAGGATTTCCATTACATAAGAGTAGATGTTAAAACGTCATGCTGATTTGAACTTGGCTTTCGCCAAGATAAGCACCAACTAAGACGTAGCTTCACAGTAAACTAATGTGATCCATATGTGTCTCCATCCATTTGCGCTTCCTTCCATATGATGATGTAGATAACCTTCTGTCTGGTGATGATGGCCGAAATGTAATGCTGGCTCCAGGGATCAGCTTATTGCCTCCCTAGTGCATCAGCACACACAACGGCTGCGATGCTGGCTCCGGGGATCAACCATAGTCCGGTCTCCCCAGCGCATCAGCATGACAACCATCTGGATTGAGCTAAGTAGGGTACATCTCTGGGGTCTTCAAGTGGGCACCTTCCATCCTCGGTGTTTCGTCGACTAGCCCACGACACCTCAAGAGGGCTCAACGGTGATTCTGGCGTCCCAGCATCACCCCCCTCCGTCCCCCACTCAACTCAGCCCAGCTTACTTACCTGTACATCAGCGTTTCTTTCTTTCTATTGTGCTTGAGATCCCCAGCCAGAATCTTTCCGTCTCAACCACAGCCAGTTGCTGCTCCTCTCTGCTTCTTCAGATAAGTTCTTCACTGTGCGACGCAACTCTTGGCCACTGAATCCGACGTCTCTGAGAAACCGGGTTGTAGAGTGTGCCACAAATCCTCGACAACCCACTTCCACTGGGTAAACCCAGACTCTCCATCCTCGCTGTTCCGCTTCAGTGGCTAGTTGAGCATACCGCAGTTTCTTCCTCTCATACGCCTCATCTACAGCATCATCCCATGGCACTGTTAACTCTACCAGGTGAACAAGGTGTGCTGATCCAGACCACAAGACAATATCTGGTCGAAGGTTGGTGGTGGCAATCTCAGGTGGAAAAATAAGCCGTTGACCAACATCTGCCAGCATTTTCCAATCTCTAGCAGCTTCCATTTGTCCTGGGCGAGGACTGTGTTTTCTAAAACAGCCAAGAACCAGCACTTAGATTTAAGACTTAAACCGACCCCTGGGTCTGCTATAACCACAGTCGGGAAGGTTCTGTGACCCACGGTCAACAGTTCAATGCAGCAGGTGTTCGGGATGTCAGAGACGGGATATTCAACACCAATCAGGGGCTTGGCTTGGCTTGCTGTACGAGTGGTACCCAGTTGCAAAGTTGTTGGCAAAACCAAGGGACGAGATGTTGCAACCATCAGGTGATCGAAAGCGGGAAGCCGTGTCTGCTTGGGATTGGTGGCTGGTTCACCGGGGGCTTGCCCTGGACGCAGGAATAAGTAACAGGCTGCTGCGGCTGCTGAGATAGAGAGACAAATTGGAGTAAGAATAATAGAGAGACAGAGAAGAATGCAGAAGAGAAGCGGGACTACAGCAAAAAATAACCAGAGATTGCACGTAGTTAGCTGTAGCTTTGGACAGTGCTTTGGAATTTCTTTTATTTTATTTCATTAATTGTCATAGTCTGAGTAACACTATGCTGCTTAGCTGTACCAAGTGTACCACTGGCTGGTAAAGCAGCATGCTTTTACCTGCCCAGTGTACAGTCCCGGTGCAATTAACTGTGAATACGAGAACTTGAAAAGCCCGATGAGAGACTGCCTTCATTTCCATGCAATGCTACATTGGTGCACAGAAGTGGGATCATGGACCGGGCACTGTGGGAAATGAAGGCGAGGATCCGGGCGGAGATGGAGACGACGCCACCAGCACGTGTCGAGAGGCCAGGAGGGGGGGGGCGATCGCTGGGAGCTTGCTGGGATGAGAGCCACGGAGAGCGAGAGGGAGGCGCCTAGAGCGAATGGATGGGGACAGTCAGCACCAAGGGATGAGAGATACACCGAGGCTGGGACAGCCTGGAGGCCAAGGGGAAGCGACCTGAGGGGATGGCTAAGACCAGGTTGCCAAGGTGCAGGCTGAGGTCGAACAGCAGGCAGCCACAGGGGGAGACAGGACCCATAGCGAGGTGAACGGCAAAGGCAGGTGGCATGGAGGGAGGGACTGAGGGCGGAGGAGCGACCGCACCAGAGTGGAGGCGAAGCGGCGGCGCCCGCGAAGAGCAGCGGGAGAAGAGGGAGTCTGTCTGGGTTACCGCTGGCAAGTGGAGGGGCCTGGGGGCTGACGGCTGTTGTGGCATCAAAACGAATTGTAGCATCACTACATAGAGCTTTTATGTGCTTATTGTCACATTTATGGTGCAGCATGTGTATGTCCCCTAAATATATGTTGTTTGAAAGTTCAAAAAAGCCTGTATTATAAAAAAGTTAATTTCTAAGAATTAAAGGAGTTCCTCTAGGATTTGCATCAGAGACTATAGCAAACTCCCTGGCAGTACAGTAATCAGTCATATTGTAAATAGTGGAAGAGACTGTCTGCAGTGTGTGATTGCCAGGTGTGGAATCTAATTAGCAAGTAGGTGTGTTCCAGCAAGGTGTCAGGTATAAAAAGGTTCCATTATTCACCTCAGGGCTGTTGCAAAAACCAAAGCCAACTGGGCTAAAGAAGCTGAAATGTGTGTGTGTGTGTGTGTATGTGTGATTGAGTGAGTGTGTGAGTGAGAGTGAGTGAGAGAGAGAGAACCAGAACCAGAACTAGGGTTGGATACCGAAGAGTGAGTAAGCAAGTCGAAACCACAGACAGCCGGGTGAGTAGCTGGAGTTTGTTTATTATTGAACAGAGAACATTAGCTCAGAGACTGTAGATCCCACCAAAATATTCGTAAACTGTGTTGTATGTACTCCGTGCGCTGCCATTGCTAGTAGTGTGATGTGAGCTGTTCCAGTGGCGGAGCAATAGCAGGTGCAGCAGGTGCAACTGCACACGGGCTCACGCACTCAGAGGGCCCCAGAGGGGTTCGAAAGTTTTTATTTATTTTTAACAATGATAATATCCTTTGCATTTATATTTGCAGATGTTACACATTTGTATAACTGTAGCTGCCGGTGTGCGGTGCCAGTAATTCAGATTGTATCCTCCCTCATTTCAACAGGTATCGCTATTGTCTTAATTATCCTAACTTTTTTCCCCCGGAGGCTGGTACGAGGCACGTCTTTATGGAAGGGTTTGGGGTAATATTCAGCACAAACATTTGCAGTTATATTCTGTGTGCACGATTCATCCTGTAGTTTAGACGGAAGCTGTTGGGTGCTGCTGCAGGCACAAAAATAAACTACAGCAAATCAACATGCCTGTATTTCTGATTTAAAAATAATAATAATAAAAAAATGGTTTCCTATGTGAGACAATTTCTGCAAATGTCTGTGCAGAATTGTGAATTCTGTAATAATTTCTGTGATCGCAGAATTGGGGAATCCTGGTAGGGTTAGTGATTAAACCTGTTCATTTATGATTAAAAAATAGTGTAGTATTAGATGTAAAGATGTATGCAAAATAAAATAAAGTAGGTGAGTAGAAAACGTTCTTATTATGTACTGTTTCATACATGCTAACAG
Organism: Acipenser oxyrinchus oxyrinchus; assembly: GCA_030684275.1. Taxonomy (NCBI): domain Eukaryota; kingdom Metazoa; phylum Chordata; class Actinopteri; order Acipenseriformes; family Acipenseridae; genus Acipenser; species Acipenser oxyrinchus. The sequence continues at coordinate 23,826,602 of CM060247.1, read as the reverse complement.
TCTGGCAATTAAATAAAGTTAAATAATGAACACTTGATTTGGTATGTTTGATGTTTATAAATAAGAGTTAAATTAACGTTTGGGGAGGGGTGCCCACAATAAGGTCCTGCAGTGGGGCTCATCTGAGCTGTTCATATAAATAAATCCTGTTCGCCTGTGGGGGGCGTATGAACTTCAACCTCTCCACACAGCAGATGGCTACCTTGTCACAAGCATTAATACCTTGTATCTTTCTCAACAAGGGATTTAGGGCAGCTCCATAATAAAAGCTGAATCTCAAAACAATAATTGTGTGAATATAGTAATTGTTACAGCTGTCTATAATGGTATTTAAAACTGGATAAGGGCGTCGGCTAAGAAAATAAATAATATCAGCCTTTTTACATATACTCTGGTCTCACCGCAGTCAGATACGCAAGGATTGAAATTTTTTAAGTTTTTAAAAATGCTGAATATTTTAATAGTTGTCCATCATCATGAAGTAATTGACACCCCAACAAAATTGTTATTATCACACCATCTTTAGAAAAACAAAGATCTATTTTTATATCTTATATCCTTGTTATTTCAAAAAAAGTAATTGTGTGTGCACCATCGTCCAATTGAGTAGTGCCTGTTTATGAAAGTTAGCAAGAGTAATAGGAAGTTTATTCACATCAAAATTACATTTTAGTAAAAACTGAAGACCACCAACCTTTTGAAAAGTTTTGAAAAATGTTCCAAATACTTTTCTTATTTCTAATATATATATATTTATATACGTATATATATATATATAGTCACCTCAAAAATTAATGGCACCCTTGATAAAGATGAGCAAAAAAGGCTGTATAAAATAAACAACACAGGTAATGAGCTATATTTTATGCTCAAATATATGGGAAAACCATATTCTTTTATTCTAATACAATTGCTTAGAGAAAAGGTTTTTTATTAACAAGTAATAAAATGTTTTCTCAAAAAGGTGTCAGAATTATTGGCACCCCTAAAGATTCTTTTAAATAAAATCAAACAAAATTAAATCTGCATTAACATTCTACTTCTTTAAGTTCATCTCAGTCTTAAGGAACTGTATTGTGGACTTCCATGGCTTCCTGTTTCACTGGGGTATAAAAATGAGAACACGCATATGAAATCCATTTGTCATCCATCACCATGGGGAAAGGCAAAGAACTCACAAATGAAAAGAGACAAATGGTTGTTGACCTCCATAAATCAGGCAATGGGTACAAAACAATAGCTAAAAAACTAAACATACCACTTACCACTATTAGGGCAATAATTAAGAAGTTCAAAACCACTGGAACAGTGGTAAACTTGCCTGGTAGAGGACGCAAGTGTATCTTGACCCCACCCACAGTGAGGCAGATGGTTCAGGAGGCAAAGGGAAATCCAAGGTCCACAGTTGGAGAATTACAGAACTTGGTTGCATCTTGGGGTCACCGAGTCTCCAAATCTACAATTAGACGCCACTTCCATGCCAATAGGCTATTTGGAAGGTTTGCCAGAAAAAAAAGCCTTTATTGAGAGCAACCAACAAACGTAAGCGCCTGGAGTTTGCTAAACGGCATTGGCACTTCGATTGGAACGAAAATAGAGCTCTTTGGCCACGCACACCAGCGGTGGGTTTGGTGTCGAAAGAAGGATGCGTGTGCAGAAAAGAGCCTCATACCCACTGTAAAATATGGTGGTGGATCTTTGATGTTATGGGGCTGCTTTGCTTCCACTGGTCCTGGGGCCCTTGTTAAGGTCAATGGCATCATGAACTCTACCCAGTACCAGGACAGTTTAGCCAAAAACCTGGTTGCCTCTGCCAGGAGGCTGAAAATGGCCGCAAGTGGATCTTCCAGCAAGACAATGACCCCAAGCACACATCAAAATCCACAAAGAAATGGTTAATTGACCACAAAATCAACATTTTGCAATGGCCATCTCAGTCTCCGGACTTGAACCCCATTGAAAACCTGTGGTTTCAATTGAAGAGGGCAGTCCATAAGCGCAGACCGAATGATATCAAGGATCTGGAAAGATTCTGTATGGAGGATATGGTCTAAGATCCCTCCCAATGTGTTCTCCAATCTCATTAAACATTACAGAAAAAGTCAGTGCCGTTATCCTTGCAAGGGGAGGGTGCACAAAGTACTGAAAACAAGGGTGCCAATAATTGTGACTGTTCATTTTGGAAATAAATTCATAATTTGAGAAATTTTTTTGGTTGATTCCACTGAATCATTAATAAAGTCAGATATATTCCGTATGTTGGGAAATTACAATATAGCTCAGTACTGGTATTATTTATGTTATGCAGTCATATATATATATATATATATATATATATATATATATATATATATATATATATATATATATATATATATAATCCAATTTACGTTATAAATAGGAGGCTGTGTGGTCCAGTGGTTAAAGAAAAGGGCTTTTAACCAGAAAGTTCAAATCCCACCTCAGCCACTGACTCATTGTGTGACCCTGAGCAAGTCACTTAACCTCCTTGTGCTCCGTCTTTCGGGTGAGACGTAGTTGTAAGTGACTCTGCAGCTGATGCATAGTTCACACACCCTAGTCTTTGTAAGTCGCCCTGGATAAAGACGTCTGCTAAATAAACAAATAATAATAAATAATATTTTGAGACCTCCTTGTTATTGTCTATATTTTATTATTCCAAATGAAATTAAATAATATTTAAGTTACAGACTGGGGCACACCTAAAGAAAATGAAGCACAAACAGCTCTGATGATAGTCCTCCTGTCTTTGACAACAGAACACGTCCAGACAGTCTTGCAGCCAATCATAGCTAGACATGTTGAAACACTGTGACCAATGACACGCTGGAGCTCAGGTTACACCGAGACCGACGTGGGATATGTGGCTGAACTAATGATCTATGGCAAACTGGAAAATAAACTACTGAAAGCTTGCTATAATAACAAAACAAAACAAAAAAAACTAACGCTTTATTAATGTCACTGCCATATGATAATGTTACTTATTCCTATGCTATGATGTATGCTGCTTTTCAAATTGAGCATTTAGTTAACATTTTCTTATAATATTTTATATCTGTTGTAATGTAATGCAACGCGATTTTAAGTCATAGCCAGTGTTATTTTAGCATGAAAAGTTCAAACACAATAATATCACTAATTCATCCCAAAGAAAATATATTCGTATAGGTTTCATGTATTCGCCACCAGCAGGACTCACAATACATTCCTGTTGGTTGCTGAAGATTATTTGCATATGGACTTCCGCCCCACAGCTGGGTTCTGCATCAGGCAAGGAGTCTGAAGAGATGGGACACTGAAGCATGAAATCTTAACAAACTTTTATGATCAAGTGGGTAACAGGCTTTGGACGAGGGCGTTAAGAATTTGTATGTGATTCTAAAACCGTGGACGTGTTTTGCTGTGTTTTTCGGGATCCGGTATGATATTTCCATCTCCTGAGAAGGCGGATCTGTACCAAACTGCGTGTTCAATATGCTAAACACCACGGAGACCCATATATTTGGAGATACCGTGAATATCTCCTTAATTAAATCATACGGATTATTATTACATTTTGAGTAGACAGGAGCCATCAGCATATTGACAGCAAGTATTTCTCCCATGTTGCCGTGTTACCCTATAAACGACACGATTTTTTTTCTTGATTTGAACTAAGATGACAGCCTACATTGCCACCACTTCTGCCTAATTATTTTGAATCTTTTTTTTTTTTTTTCATTATCACGTTTTGTGAGGTATTCGTTTTACCACAACGAATGCATGATTGGTACTGACAGCACGGGAGTATTTTCACTTTGACGCCGGGAGTTGTGTCTTAAATTTGACTTCCTTTTTAGTAAACGTTCCATTTAAACATTTATATGGAACAATAACATTTTTATATTACACAAACTTTCTTAGCATTTTTTTTTTGTAATATACATGCTCTTATTTATTATATTATCAGACGTGATAATTTTAAAAGCCCTACAGTTCATAAAATATACACGTTGTGTATTTGGTTCCAATCTGTACTGGATTGAGTCACACTAACACAATTCAAACCGCAATCAGTGATCACATTGTTTCTGGAGCCTTCGAATTCAGGATTGGTATTTTTTTTCTTTTTTGGAGAAAGGCATTCGAAAGCTATCTGTTCGCGATGATTTACTTCATTCAGCCAATAGCTCTGGTGCTACATGGACTCCTCATTTCTGCAGTACTTGGATCAGAGGTTTATTCTAAAGACCAGGCAAAACGAGCCTCGTCAGACAACACAGCCTTTCCTACAGGTAATTTATTTACGTGACACACTGATTTTATTTAGATTTTTATATTTACAAGATAATTTGACTAATGGCTAACACGGTTTATTCCACAATAAGATGCAGAGTCAAGTGTTCTAACATTCGTATGTGACAGCAGTTTTGTGCATTGCTGTAAAATAACGGCATGCAATGCTGAATTCAGCACCACTGCAGTCCCGAGTACAAGCAACCTAGTGTTTTAACCGTAAGTATTTCATTGAGTGCATGTATTATGGATAATTGTTCTATTTTGATTCAGCAACAAGTATGTGCTCTGGATTGGTCTCTACCGCCAAACAAAAACTAAGCTGTTTTAATTGTCGCTGTATTGTGTACAGCGTCTCTCCATTCTCTAATTTGTAAAAAAAAAAAATTAAAAAAAGGATTCGAATATTTTTCAGGTGGTAAATGCCTGTCTACATAACATAGTGGAAACATGTATGCTGTTAAATTTCAAAAGACTTGCATGGTCATACATTTTAGTCTTGTACTTCCAATGTTGTAATTAATAATATACTAATGGCATGCTACAGGTTTTTAAAGCTAATTTGAGAATGATAAACTGTTTGTGTGTGTTGTGTTCCTCATAATTTATACCTCTTCTGACCCAAGAGAGGGGTTGATTTGGCCCTTGGCCCCGAGCATGGTATTTACTTTGGTTAACCTTGCATAGTTAAAGGTTGTGACCTAAATGAACAGCCCTGGGTAACAGGGAAGGATGTTTACAAAATGTTTCTCTATGGATGTGGGACACTGGAATCTAACGCCAATGGGTAGAAACGGAGAACCGGTAGTATAAAAGTCCTTTCCTTAGTATCTGAGCCTGGATGATTTAGTGAGGGTTTGCACAGCATTAAACTTATGAGATTTGTAGTATATGCTAGTGCAGTATGGTTCAGTTATAAAACTCTCAAAAAATCAATAAAATGTCAGTCTATCAATTGTTTTTATATTAATGCGCTTGTGAGTGTACTTAATAAATATTCACTTTTGTTTCATTCAATTTGCCCTGAACTTGAGTGTTTCTTTACAAAATGCCTTGTTTTGATACTAAAGTCAAGGGAAACAAAAAAACTAGTCAAATCAAGAATACTATCAGAATTGTCATCATGAGTTAATTTCTAAAAGTAATACTTTATGTTTGGGTACAGTTATTACACAATAACACACAATACAGTACATAATACAGTTATTTTCACAAACATGCAAAATATAGGTGTATTAAGTAGACATCTACATTGTATTATGTGAATGATTTTACAGTATAATATTTAATAAACAGAAAATATCTAAATAATAAAGAAAATACAAAATAGGTCTGATCAAAACACAGAACACTTAATCACTGATTGTCGTATTGCTTCATGCATATGCTTGCAGAGAGACAGGGAAGGCTAATAGTTCCACTAGCATTAAGGTTTATGGCTCCCCACCCTAGCCTCTGTGTCTCCCCACCCTAGCCTCTGTGTCTCCCCACCCTAGCCCAATAAACTTACATTCTTTTTCATCCATTTTTCTTGATTGTACAGTTTTGTTTAAACTTGTAAAGCGCCTTGGCTAAAGGCGCTATAAAAATGCAAATAAATAAATCAAATAATATTTGTTATTTATAATTATTTATTTATAATATCTGCTTTGTTGAACCAACTAGATTATAAAGACCTCTTTCCATTACTGTGTTTACTGTAGCTATGAGGAAGTAATTTTGGAATTAATTTTTTTTTGTGACACTTCCTGGATCTCATTACAAATACACTCATATTAAAACTTGACTGTGTTTGAAGGAAATGTTGTTGAATTGCTGGTTTGAAGGAAATAATAAAATTGGCATGACAGTTCATGTTTTGGTTTTGGTATGTTTGTGGGGAGATTTAGGATGATGCTTGCGATAATTGTTTTCGTTTAAAAAACATAATACCTTTTGATTTCATGAAATTTTTAGGTTCCAATGATGCTGTACTATGAATTATGGCTTACTTTCTCTGATTAGCTACTGTAACTCTAATGTATGAAAAAATACTAATGTGTGAAATAATTGACCGGTTAGAATAAAGAACCAAGAGGTAGTTTGAGTAAACTATTTCATGCAACAACAGTGGGCTGAGTACTTCACTTCAATTATAGATGAAGAAAGACTAAAAGCATTTGTTAACGTGTGGGTCATTCCATATGAAATCAATCACCCAAAACATCATACGAACATAAGAATATAAGAAAGTTTACAAACAAGAGGAGGCCATTCAACCCATCTTGCTCGTTTGGTTGTTAGTAGCTTATTGATCCCAGAATCTCATCAGGCAGCTTCTTGAAGGATCCCAGGGTGTCAGCTTCAACAACATTACTGGGGAGTTGGTTCCAGACCCTCACAATTCTCTGTGTAAAAAAGTGCCTCCTATTTTCTGTTCTGAATGCCCCTTTATCTAATCTCCATTTGTGACCCCTTGTCCTTGTTTCTTTTTTCAGGTCAAAAAAGTCCCCTGGGTGGACATTGTCTATACCTTTTAGGATTTTGAATGTTTGAATCAGATCGCCGCGTAGTCTTCTTTGTTCAAGACTGAATAGATTCAATTCTTTTAGCCTGTCTGCATATGACATGCCTTTTAAACTCGACCTTCTTTGATTTGGATAAACATTTCCATGCATGATTGCCTTTGGGAGAAGTGGTTACAGTGTACATTCTAGGCCTGAGTGACCTCCCATTCATGAGATACAGGTCATCAAAGGACATATGCCCTGAGACACAAGGAGATGCCAAAGCATCAAAAGCCTTGACATAGTGGCTACGAAGGAAAAGGGCAACTTAAGCATAGGTGAACGGTAAATTGTATTGCATACACAAATATAAGGAAGAGAGACCTTAAAATGAAATATCTACATTTCCACCACTTCTAACAATACATTTTCTTTTCCAGGTTCAGTGATTCATTGGATTTGAACAGTGGTAATTACAGCTCCTGGAGAAGCATCACTTAAAATACCAAACATGTGCTGACAGAAGTACCACTGGTGGGGACAAAATTAAATGTGCACAATTCAGTATTGATTTATATATATACAGTATATATATATTTTGTTTTAGCCACTTGTGCAAATAGGGCACCTTGGTGCAAATAGGGAACCTTCAGTTCACTGCAGCTTCAATTTAACAGGAGAGGAGAGTATACTCGATTGCAAATAAATATTTTTGTTTAATTGTATTAGGTGTGTAATCGCTTCACTTAGAAGATTCACCTGACACACTGCATTCAACTCTGTGCTGTGCCTCAACCAGTGGCAGGCACAAAATGAAACTTGGAGGAAATGTAGATAAGGGTTTAGGCTACAAGCTGTCAAAAACTGACAAAAATCCAAAGTTATCCGATTTGACCTGGGTGAGGTCAAAAGTCACAGATTCACACAACTTTTGTTGTCTTGCATTTCACATCAATTTTGATATAATAAATATATAGTCATATATGAGAGCTTTAAAACGACACCAACACCAGCTTTCTGTGTCAATTATGGAGGACGTTATGACCATGTAAAGGTAGGGTGGGTGTCCAAATCAGGTCAAGCTTTGATGACCTGTATTTCATGAATGGGAGCTCACTCAGGCCTACAATTCACAGTGTAACCATTTCTTCCAAAGACAATAATATGTGCAAAAGTTTATCAAAATCAGAGGAGGTCAATGACTTGTGTACATTTTCAGGTGATTTTTCAGAAAAGTTAGTAGTGTCGTGTACCCTCATAAAAGTTTACCACATTATTTTTGAAGTTTTGCCTTGATTTTCCCATGATTATACTATGCATTTAGCATAGTTGACCCTGGTTTGCCATAAAAAATGCTTACCTTTGCTATTTTTTACAATGCTTACCTATGTTTTACCATGCTTTCACTATGCTTTATTACAGTTTGCTATGCTTTTACTATTTTTATAAGGGTGTGTGGCAAAGTGGTTCATAGTGCACAGGTGCAGTGGAAATGCAGTGCTCAGGAATGATAGACACAAGACAGTTCACAGTGAAAAAGCAGCTCTTTATTTGCTGACAAATAATAATACCTGGCTCTACACAACGATGTGTATCGCTCAGGCAAACCACGGGGTTCAGTCCAGAAATAATAATACACTACACAAGACCCACACAAACACAACACGGTCACAAGTCCAGAGTGAGTGCTCTTAGTGAAAGTGGTGATTTACAGGTTTATTCGTGTACAAATGGTGAAGTGGAGTCCGGGTTTAATTGCTGGCAGTTTAGCAACAGCCTTCTATAATGACAAGCACAGACAGTTAGCAACAAACAAAATACTCACGGTAATTAAATTACTTCCGTTTCCCAAACGGGTCCTTTCAGTAACCATAACGAAGGATAGTCTGCGATAGCTTGTTCAATCACGTCTCTTGCAATCCATGACTGACACATCGCATACCGCATTAGGGCGATAACTTTGGGCATTGTGACTCCGCCCCCTTCCTGGATGGCTGGCTTCCGACTGACCCTGGAATGAACTGCCAGACCATCCAGTATGAGGCACACTGTTCCTCTTATACAGCGCCCTCACAGGTCAGGAGGGAGATTGTTGACTAGGATTCATTCGCTCTCTGTCACAGGGTGTCTGTGGTAATGGATACCAAATTGCATGTACTAGTTCACAAGCCAACTCACTTAACTTTGTATTTGGAGTTGGCTGTTTGACCAGTTGCATACAATCTAGTAATGCAGGTCTATAAATTGGCAACAAAACGGACAAGGCCAAAATAGCCTTCAGTTCAATACATTTGTTAAGGGCACCAAGGCCAAGTCAAGGCCAAAGTGTTGGATGTTGTGAATCGTTGCTTGTGATTCATATATAAAGCTAATTATTAGCCACACAAAGAAACAAAACAGTTTAACTTAATACTAAGTATTTATTTATTCAGAAAATGTTTTGTTTTTTTGTCAACCAACAGCCTAGGTTTGAGCCTGCTAGGACATAGCTCCCTGCGCTGAAGCCAGGCATTGTCTTTTACCGTTATCCATAAGACTATTTTTGTTCAATTTTAATAGCATATATGCTCAGGGATGTGCAATTCGTATCGCCCGACACCCAGGATAACAAGATTTGCTGTTATACTTTGCCTGTCGGACAGGTAGATTTTTATTTCTTTATTTTTCCTATGCTCGTTCTGTTGCTAGAAAGACACTCTGGGTATATTTTTTGAGAGCCACGCAAGTTTCTGAAAACTGAATTGCGGAAGTCTAGCACTTTTTACACTCAAACATTTTCAAGTGTTTACGTCCCACCCCTAACACTTCTGATTGGCTAGCTGTGGGGAAAAAAGCTGATCTACTATTGGTTATAAAGAAACTCAGAAATGACTGCCAACAGAGCCTCTGGCAATGCACAGACTAATCTTTTAAATTTAAGGTATTATTTACGTTTTTTGTAAACAAGCAAATAAGTGATGCTGCTTTCTTAAGGCATGAACCTGACATTTAAATACAGAAATCTAGTAAAGTTACAAGTGAGTGTCACGCGTGTACAATACTTGTTGGGATGTTTAAAAAAAAAAAAAAGTGATGTTTACTGTTTAGAAGCAATTCAAGACAAACTAGTATGCTATTTAGCCTAAACTAGATTTGAATAGAAGCTATATTAGTTATTTATTGGACATGCACAATCCATCGATTTTTAAAAACTATTAAAACATGAAGCTTGTCAAATATGTTAATAATGATAGATATGAAATGCGTATATATGAGATTATCTGTACAATTTTTTTATTATTTTAAAGTAAAATACAGACTGTAAATTTCATGGCAATGTGTTTATGTATTCATTAATTTATGTATTTTTTTCAGTAAGAGTAGTGCAGAAAAGGAATGTTGTCCTCCCCCAAAAAAAGCGATCGGTATGAAACCAGGATCACCCTCCTGCAGATGGGTACAAGTTAGCTATCGTGGGACAAGATGTTAGATGAGGAAAAATAGCTGTAAAATGTTGTACACTGTTTAAAAAATATTTGAATAACTCCCAAATATTGCTTATTATAGTTGTACTCTTAGTATGTTACTTAAATTTACTAGCAAATGTGTTCCAAACTGCACTGAAAGGAACATTTCCTTCAAGTATGTGTGGAAGGGTGGTGGGCAATTCACTGACACACACGGGAGACAGAGGTTTTATTTGCAACATTGCACACTTACTATTTTCTCTTACTTTAATTTTAATTTGTCGTCCTGTGTACCACCTATGACCCTTAGAAGTACCTCCAAGGGTACACATACCCCTGGCTGAAAACCCCTGGTTTAATACATTCAGGACCAGTAGTATTTCAAAGTTAGTTTAACTTATATTTACAAAATCAATAATTCATGTAAAATATTCCAAATTAATAGAGTGTACATCAGTATTACAATAATAATCATAATAAATGAAAAATACTTACTGTTAAAAGGCTAACAAGTAAATTGGTTAAACACTCCTGTTAGCATTAAGCTTGCTTTGCAGTATATGCTACAAAAGTGAAGCGTCACATTCCCATGACAACACGGCCTCTGTTTCTAAACAAACCCTCATCAAACCTACCGTATCCATTGATCTCCACCAAAAGAAAGAGAAACTTGTAAATTCTCCAAAGAATAAAAAACAATTAAGAATATGGCAACGATGGCTGGGTTTACATTTTCATGAAAATTGACTCTACAGTCTTGACTCTGTGTTGTCACGCAAAACAGCAAAAGAATGTCCTTTGGTCAGCGCTACTTGAAGGGCAGGGTCAATCGCTTTCTCACGATAAAAATAGCTGTAAAAACCCATGTAAACTAGAATCGTGCTTGTGGCTCACAAGGTTTTAGTAGTCAAGATCCCGTTTTTCTGACTTAATATCACGTAATTTCCAGCAGAAAGGCCGTACAAAACATAGACCCCCCACACACACATACACATTTATGGACTACTTCAACACTAGAACCGCCACAGTTAAACTCATACCTACAACCGCTGGTACATTTTAAACATCATCAATATTAAAATGAAAGACAAACTATCGGATACAACTCAAGTGTTTTATTCAAGCATGACATGTCAAACATCTGCACAGCCGAAACACCGTATTTAAATGAACAATTCAACATAAAAGGGGTTATTTTCTAACTTACCACATATAAAGCACTACTTCAAAAAATGGAAAACTATGACAAAAGAAACTAGTGTGTAAACAGGTATATGCACATACAAAACTGTAAAATGAAGTAGTTTTTAATCTAAAACGAAAAGTAACATGATTTATCTTGCATGTGTGTCACTCGCAGCACAGAATCCAGGTTGAGCTGCTTTGCAGTTTTGTGGTCAAAATATTTCTGCTGAAGCGCTGTGGCTAGCATCAAGATGAAATCTCTCCTACCTTGCCAGGTCCAGTAGAGATAACAACAGGCTTCTATATATAAAAATGGAATATTGCAGGTTATATTCAAAATAAAAACATTTATTGTAAAAGGCGATTCTAGTGTTAATGAAATGTAACTTTTAGATGCTCCACAAACACCAGACAAATATAAATTCTAAGTAGTAAAACTTGTAGAAATTATATTTTATATAATTGTGTGTGTGTGTGTGTGTGTTGGAGAGGTAACCAGACAAACAAGTAGCTAATTCAGAATGTGCGCGGCAACACGTGAATTCATGTATCTTGTTAAATGTTTTTATCTTCATGGCAACGCATGCAAGCTCTCCTCACGATATTAAAAGTCGTTCTTTCCCTAATTAGTATGCAGACAGGGACATTTTAAATATCTCCTCCCCTAAGTCAGTAAGACTACAGTAATAAATTAATATCAACAATTTCATCCCGATTAATGTTTGAAAAATAAGCTCCGAAAAATTCCCAGGAAATTAAAAAAAGAAAGAAAAAAAAAGAAAATGTGGAACACTTCGAGTCTCATATGCTACTACACTGTCTACTAATCTTTACTTCGAACACACTTTCCCTCACGCTAGCCTGCACATCTCCAAACAAAATACTGTTGGTGCCGTCAAAAGGAAAACTGAATCTATTGACATTTCACCATGTTTTATCAATTTAGGTTAATCTCTAAACAGAACTGTAATGCCATAATAACTAGGGGACGCCATGTTTTTTGTTTGTGTAGAAACAGACTCACGGTTGTTAAGTCAGTTGACGCAAGCACTTTTCTAGCGTATTGTTTTGCAGTCATGCATTAGTGTTCGCCGTCTAATTGTTTGTATAAAGTTTATTGAGAGTATTGTGTTCAATAAGCTTTATTGACAAACCAGGAAGTGATTTGGGCTGAGAGGTTGGAAAGCAATGTGGCCGTGAATAGACATACATTTTGAGGGGCGATGCAGCAATTGAGAAGGGCACTGTGGTGTAGTGGCGGGCGGTCAAGGCTGGTCAGCAGCAGAAATAGCAAACCCCAGACACAGATCTTTAGTTTATTCAACAAAACAAATTAAAACAGGAACAAACACAAGGGTTTAACAAACACCCTCCACAACTTCAAATAAACAAAATATAACACCCAAGCTTTGGCTATCCCGGTGTTCGTTCCCTCTCTTTCTTGGCAACCCACCTTCACTAAACTACACAATCTCCTACACAATCATCCAATCACCACTTTTCCATTTAAACTTCAATCACTCAATTAATCAAACAATCAAACAATGCCATGTAGCTGTGCAAGGGTGGCCATCTTGGCACAAGCACGTGCACACCCACACACCCATGCCCCATGTGCACGGCCTCTGCTGTGTCACAGGCACACACGGCAAATTGCCGCATGGCCGCCATTGAGCCCTGGTTATGAATTACATAACTACAAAAACAACGATGAAATGTTTTGAACTTTTTTTTTTTTTTTCACGGCACTGGATAGCATTTCATTCGACTTATTGTTTAATATGTACCGATCCTGGCGACAGTGTTATGTTGGTTTTTGGATGTTCTATTCACCCCAATTTTTTTTTTTTTTTTAAATTTTCATTCTTGTGCAGTTACTATACAGCCTTGTGCACAACAGGGCTCTGGGCAGCACCGTGCCTGTCGGGTATGAGGATGCTGGCATTGCATGGTGCTGACACAAGCCAGGGCACGGCATGAATTTTTACAAAAATCATGAAAACAATGTGGCACGCTTTCATAACAGTGACAGAACAATGCAGCAAGATGCTGCAGACGTGGACACGAGATAATTGCCAAGTGTTTGTGCGTGTGTGTGTGTGAGTGTTGTTATTATTATTATTATTATTATTATTATTATTATTATTAAACATATTTTTATTATTATTACTACAAGTAGTAGTTGTATGTAATAGCATTCATTCACTGATATTCAAACGAAACAGTAGTACAACACAGACTTTTATTTTATTTTTTTTCTGCCCTGGCTGTCTTCGCCTGCCTTTTCACATGTTACATGTTAAAATTCTAAAAATTATTGACAATGTCGACCCAGGGGATATTTCCGAGATGAAAAAAGAAACAAAAACCAGGGGTCACCAATGGAGATTAGATAAAGGGGCATTCAGAACAGAAAATAGGAGGCACAGAGAAGAACCAATAGTAATGTTGTTGAAGCTGACACCCTGGGATCCTTCAAGAAGCTGCTTGATGAGATTCTGGGATCAATAAGCTACTAACTACCAAACAAGCAAGATGGGCCGAATGGCCTCCTCTCATTTGTAACCTTTCTTATGTTCTTAACATTATAACATTGACTTGTATTGTGCAGGTCTGCTAAGCATACAATGTAGTGGTATTTGCCTTTAGGGCTTTTTTGGTTACCAATACCCATTCAACAATGAACTTGGGGTGTGTATTTGTTTCGCTGTGAGAAACCAAACAGGAAGTCCTTGGTACAGTATTAAGGTAAATCACAGTATTACGTGACAATTTAACATTCAATAGTGACTCTGAAGTGAAGTGTACAGCCAGGATGTCTGAAAGCAAAGCATGTGTCAATATGAAGTGGCTTTAGCCATACTGTTTTACAGATGAGATGCTAGGCCTAATGAGCCAAGTCTATAGTTTTGATACTTCTTTGTGATTAACCCTCCATCGACTGAAATGGTCCATTTGGACCCCATGCATCTAAAGTTTAAATTTATTTGTCCCCTTTTAAGATGCTTGGGACCATCCTCTGTTTTAAGGGTAAACAGTTAATGCAACAGCAAAATTCGGTTAGAATCTGTGTTTAGCAATTTGAACCTATCAGAATTTTTTGCATTGTTTATTTTTATATTATAAAAAACCTCTGCAAGAACATTCATTTATTCAGTCAAGTGTTTACTGTAGTCTTGCTTTCCATTAAACTGTGAAAGGTTTGGTATATCGTCCGTACCAGGACTGGACTGAAAGTTATTTTAATACATGTGCCAATAGACTACTGTATCCACAAGTCCCGCTATATAGACAGATTTGATATCATTATATTTATCCTGACGGTGGTGAATAAAACTAAAAATCCATTGTCATTGTATTGCAGCACCAGGTTGATCTGGAAACAGTGTCTTTTATGTTGTATTCTGATGATTATGGTACTACTGCAGGGCTAGAAGTTAACTTTTTTAAGGCAGCAGTGAGGATTTGCTACCTGCCTGGAAAGTAGGAAGCGGTTTATTCGACTAATAATTATATATAAAAATAATTGAAAAAATAAACACCTACCTACTCTTTTAAAGAGACTGAATATCCCAAACTATCACATAGTAGGCCTATATTTAAATCCGAAAGCACTTATTGAAACAACCTTGTGCTCAACTAAGTAATGGAACAAATGCAATTCCTTGTCGAAATGTATTTTGTTTTATCCTTAAGTTCTACAAGAATGCAACCATATCTGTCATCTAAGCATTTGATATGCCATCAGTACGTTTAACCAGGTTATGTTTCATCGGTGCAAATTAAGTAGTGTAGAATTATCCTAATTTCTGTCTGAAGTTGTTGACTGAGATTTCGGTAAATAACAAATCACACACACCTATAAAGCCAGCGATTTAAAAATAAATAAATAAATAAAATAAACCGCCATTCTCCATGACAGATTAAATTAGCATTTTATAGAAAATGAATACACATAATATCCTGTTAGGTCATTGCCTGTTATCTTATAATTGTAATGTTTTTAACAGTTATTTAATTTTACTTTTGGTCTATAAAATAAACTTCATACCTTGAAATTGTATCCACGTTGTTCTGGTACTGTAGGTATTTGTACTTCACTGTCCAATATTGCATTGTGAGCCTCTCGCGTATCTACATGAGGCATGTACAAACCTCAGTCATCTGCAAATCGGAAAGCTGTATTAGCAATGGTTTCCCGCTTTCTGAAAGATACTAATAATGTACGTGTTTAAAAAACGAATACCGGTAATTAGGTACATGTTCACTCAGGGTCGTCATATAAACTGCAGCGTAAGGTATCAGAAAAATGCTACTGCATAAAAAAAATTACAACAAATTAAGAGTTTTGGGTAGCAAAATGCTACTAAATATATGTTAACTTTGAGCCTTGTACTACTGTACTATTTGTTTTGCCTGTGACTTTTTTAAATTTAACTTTAAATACTACTTGAGCTGCTTCAATTGTATACTGTAAATAGAAATTAACATTTGCATTTTAGGTGGAGCTGAGATTTTGCTTTTATATGGGGTGAGGTAAAACCCTGTATTTGCTATCTCACTGGCTTTGTTTTATATTATTCATATTTAATGTACTGTAGTTGCTTATACTTAGGGCTTCTGTTTTTCATTTTTTTTTTTTTTTTCGGTGCTTATTTGAGCTATTAGCTAGTTTTATGTAAATCTTTTTTTCGGGGCTTTCACTGTTTTTATTCTGTATGAATTTATTGATTTTGGTTAGGCCTAGTTTCCAAAATGCTTGGGCATCTTTTTCTGTCAAAATATGTATAGTAGTAACTCGAGAGTACTTGCATACTTCAGTAGTACCATTCTTTCATTTCCTGTCTTCCACAAGGAAATCCTAAGTTATGGTCACAGGTTCATTCTTCTGGGGTTTTTGTGTGTAGGCATTTTTTTACATTTTGCCACAATTTTCAATTCTGTTTGAAGTCCTCTGTATCCACAATTCATATCGCCCAATGCCCCGGGACAACAAGATTTGTGTGAGGGACAGCAAGTTTTGTCGTTTTACTTTGCCAGTTGGACAAATAGTTTTTTTTTTTGTTTTTTTTTTCTGTGTTCGTTCTGTTGCTAGGAAACCACTATGGGTATATTTTTAGAGAGCCGCGCAAGTTTCTGAAAACTGAATTGCGGAAGTCTACCACCTACACACAAACATTTTAAAAAGTGTTTAAGTCCCACCCCTATCACTTCTGATTGGCTAGCTGTGGAAGAAGCTGATCTTCTATTGGTTACAAAGAAACACAGAAATGGCTGCCAAGAGAGACTCAGGCAAGGCCCAGACTAATCTTTTAAACTTAAGGTATTATTTACATTTTTTGTAAATGAGCAAATAAGGATACTGCTTTCTTAATGAATAAACCTGACATTTAAATGCAGTAATCTGGTATAGTTAAAAAAAAAAAAAACACCATCTTCGCTAAGATATTAGTGGATTAGAAAAAAATGGTATTGTGTAGTTTATAACATTTTTTCTGAGTCTACTTCGTGGTCAAGCGTGTACTTGTTGGGGATGTTTAAAAAAGAAAATGTGGTTTACTGTTCAGAAGCATTTCAAGACATTCCCTGGCAAAAAATGTAATAATTTTTTTTTTCTTTCGATTTTAGTGTTGCTATCTTAGTTTGCCATTTACCACATTTACAGATTAGATTTAAATGCTATATTTAAAAAAAAAAAAAAAAAAAATACTAGTTATTTATTGCACAATCCATCGATTTGTGAAACCTATTAAAATGTGAAGATTAACAAATATGTTTATAATGATAGGAATTAAATGCTTATATATGATATTATCTGTAAAATATTTTATTATTGTTTTAAATTAAAATATAGACTATAAATCTCATGTCAGTGTGTTCATGTATTAATTAATGTATGTATTTCAGTGAGTAGTGTAGAGAAAGAACGTTGCCCTCCCAACTTTTATGTTCAAAAGCCATCAGGGTATGAAACCCTGCTGCAGCAATGTTCCAGTTAAGCTCCAGTTACAATTTGACAGAGCTTACTGTAAATACGGTGTGCATTATGGTAGAAAAACCTGTAAAAAATGCAGAGAAACTTGACAAATTATACACAAGTCCTTTAGAAATCTGGGGTTCAGCAGTTACAAAACTAAAAGAATGTCAAGAAAAATCAGAATTCCACAAAGCAGCAGTAATAGTTGGCAATGATTTCGTACCTGTGATGCAACAAACTAAAACACCTGTACATCTGGAGTTGAATTCAGATTATAGATAAAGAGTGGGAAAAAAACAAACAGGCAGAAGCTATTTTTATATTTGAATAACTCCAAGTATTGCTTATCATAGTTGTACTCTTATGTATGTTACTTAAATTTACTAGCAAATGTGTTCCAAACTCCACTCAAATGAACATTTCCTTAAAGTATGTTATACATTTGTTGAGGTGAGGTGGGGTCACAGGGAACCTTTTGTGTATATTGAACAAGTTAGTGAACCAGTCAAGCTACAAGGCTAGACCTGCCCCTGTTAATCAGTAACTGATTGATTGTGTTCACTGTTAAATAAAACCAAAATCCTTATGTTTAACTTTTTTGTGTGTGTTTTGTGTGAATTTTTTTTTTTTTTTTTTTTAATTGCACACTTCTGGTATCTTAACTGTAATACAGCTTTAAATCGCATGAACAAGCCTCCATTCCTGGTTAAAACCGAAATCAGAGGCCCTACTTATACTGTAGCATGGGAATGTTGAACCGACTGGAACCGGACCTAACCTTGAAGTTTAAGTTAAACTTTAATTAATTTTAATCTAAAAGCTTACAGTGGGCCTACATGTTATACAATTGGTGAGCGATAAAATAGTTTCTGTGTGAAACTTCTGCTAAGAAATAAACTTAATTATTGGTTCTATGGTTAATTTTAAGGGCAGAACTTAATTTTCTGATGCTGTAGTTTATATTAATAGGAACAGTCACACCAGCTGTGGCACAACATCAGCGAATTTGTAAATTGATTGTTATTTTTTGTTTGTTTACTGGCCCTAGTTGCTTTGGAACTGACAAGTGTGAAACAGGAATGGTCAAGGAGTTAATTATTGCTTCGTTTGGTGTTACTGTTCTCACTTCACGCTCACCGTTTCCAAAGTTGAGAGTTAATATTTATACTTCTCCTAATTGTGTATTTCACCATTTAATGCTCAAGAGGAAGAGGTTACTGGCAAGTGGTTAAAGTTTAAATTAAGTATTTAACTTTTTTAGAAACAAGCTGTGATTGAGCTGATACTGTAGTTTGATGTAGTTTGAAGTCCAATGTAGTTTTGCTTTTACCTTGACCTTCTCATTACATGCAAATTCAGACATCACCACAGGAGGATGTTAAATTACCAAGTACTGTAGAGGAAACAGCACAATCAAATTTTTTTCCACTCTTGAGAAGAGGCCTACTATATTGTTGATTGTTTGTCTCAGAATAATGTTGCCCAAATAGTCAAAACGTTTTTGAGAAGATTTTATGAAAATAATGTTTTCAATGCTTCCAGACGACAGTATTTTGAAGGTACTCTAAAGGGGGAAAGTTTTTAAATAGGGATTTATTGTCACATTTCCTGCTAATCGCAATTGTAATCCTCTCATCTAATGGCCTCAGATTAAATATACATGCAGGGTTGAACATTTGAAAATTGAAAATTTTGTGTAGAATTGTGTTTGGAAACATATAAATGTACAGTTCTAGGAGATTTGTGCTACTTTTTAAAAAAAATATTTAGTATTACTTCGAGCTGTTTTCCTGCAACAGTTTGAAATGCCATTAGCATAAATATGTCATGGTTTCCCCATGTTCACTGGTACAGTACCAGAGATCTCTTGCAGAAAACATGTGGGTCTGTTCAACAGGCAAATGTAAACTATGAGTCCTGCAAACTGATTACTGTCGATAAAAATAACACTAGGAGAGATTTGTGATCTGTACTGAAGAGGTGGAAATCTAACATGTGTCCAATAAAACTTTTTGCTTCCTGAGCTATAACAGACCCTGATAATGTCATTTAGCCTTAAAGTGCAAGCTTGTGAAAAGGGGAAGAAGGTGTCTGCCCTTTCATCTAAAAATACCTTTCAGTAATGTAAACAGACTTGACATAGAAGACTAAACAGGAGAAGAATATACTGTAAAACACCAAAGAATTCAAGTTTAGTGTAAAACTGGGTTGTGAGATCGTACAGTACAGTTGGTTAAAACCTCAAAATAAACACCAATGGCTTTATTAAAATGTGTTGACTTTTCAGGCACCAATACTGCTGTCAAACTGAAGCTTTAGCACACTAACCCCAACAGCAGCATATATTTCTGTTGTCCTGGGGCTGATACTATACAATTAAAACAGAGGTAACTGTGAAATAGCCACCCTGGTTTTGCTTGCAGTGTTTATTAACTTATTGAATTTATTGTGTAATTGCCTTTATTGTTGTTAATGCAGACCACATAGGGTTTAACTTGCACTAAACAACCCGGTGAAATGGAGAATACCTTTCTTATAAAGATGTGCAACTAAATTGGAACCAGATGTTTTATTATTTCAATATTTACTGCCAGCACACAGTGTGCTGTTTTATTTTGGCACTTTTTGCTCAGAACTTCTGTTTATATCTCATTGTTCCGTATAGTGCATCAGAAATAATAAAGAAACTTTGCTTTATTATAAACTGATTTGTACATGTATTTGTTTTTCTGTTTTCATTATGTTTATGACTTTTACTTTTGTATATTTTTAACCAGTTTTACAGAATGGTTTCTTTGACAGTTTGGAAGAGGTACTGTAATGAATTCTCAGTGGTTTTCCACAGCTCCAGCATTTGATATCTCGGTGCTCCAGTGATTGTGGGGGTTGGAGGTGTAGATTTCCTGTTCCAGCCTAAAAATGCTTCTCCCTAGAGTTGGAGGGTAATGTATCCTGTTTTCCCTGGTGTGTCTAACCCTCACCCATCTTCTGTCCTCGTCACTAGATTTGGACTGTAGTGTTTTGCACATAAGGGTCACCATAGACAGATACTTAACAGTATAAGAAATATAGAAGCAGTAGAAACATTGCAAGGATGTGTTTGAAGTTTGTGTTAAGACTGGGACACACATAAGCGGTGCAATGCCGTCAGCTGTCAGGCAGCATTTTACCACCAATATCACTGGCAATGTTACTGAATAGTGCTGCACAGACCAGAGCGACATAGTACCGCAGTCTCGCTGAGCGATCCAATTTTTTTTTTCTAGCTGCTGCGCGGTACAGTTTGTGAATTTAACCAATCACAGCCAAGTGGTGACAACATGTGCTTGACAGGAAAAATGTGACAAACTGTTGTCTACGGAGGTGTCCAAGCACCCTGAAGTGTTTGATCCCTCCCATATTTCATACAAGGATGCTGAGATGAAGGCAAACATCTGGGAAGAGAAACATCTTGGTTTCGGCATGTAGATATCAATTAGTGACTTCACAGTTGCTTTACATGTTTCCTCAATAATCACAGAAACTGTCTGTATCCCTGGGCGGTTGCTGCAGCCTAGGCTTCTGTAGGAATCCCCTGTAGCCAAGAACCTGAAGACTAGGACAAGGTCACGTGACAGTTTCCGCTAAAATATTCACTTTTGATGTAGATACAAAATTCGCTCGCGTCCAGTGTAGCTCCACCTTTAGCGATATCGCATCGCAAAATGGCCAGTGGTTCCGCGCTGCGTATGTGGTGTGTGTTACAGTCTTTAGTTCTCTTAAGAAGTGTAAAATGACTTTTTCTAAATGAAAAATATAGACATATTGAATTTAAAATATATCATTAAAAAATGTAAACGTAGCAAGTATTTTAAAATTAAAATGGTTTTTCAGCAGTTCTCACATTTTAAGCTTAAAACACAAATCTTTTTACACTTTCTTAACAGTCAGTTAGTTTTAGCAGTATAATATCCTATGTACCAAATACTGTACTATCTTCTATAAGAAAGTTTAATTAAAATGGTATTGTTTAGTGGATGTTGCATTTGTTTGAAATAGAACTTTAACTGTTAAAAGGCGAAGCACAGGTTGAGGTGTACTTGAACACTCAAAGGTTGCTACAGTACTTGGGGATCCTCCCACACACAGACATACAGTAAGGTTATCTAAAGTGCATGGTCTGTTTTGCCAATCTTTGCATGTTTTTCAGGATGTACTGTTTGCAGATGTGTACTTTATACCAGGGGTGTCAAACTCATCTGGCAGCAAGGGCAATTTAAGTTAAGACTGTTCACTTGGTGAAAAAAGTTGGTGAAAAAAGTTATACAGTGTACCTGAAAATGTATGTAGGCCAATATGCTCAAATATACTATTTTACATAAAACACATTACCCCCACTGCACGATTCTTATTCATCAGTAAGTATGCAGGCACAGTTTCAATTAATTAATCAACATATTACTTTATGTATTTTATAGTACACAACTAGAAGCAGCTTTCCTAGAACACTGACAAAAAAACAACTCAATATCACAAATGTAACATGTAGTATAATGGAGGAAACAGAAGAGTATTTTACTTTTTAATGGAAATCTCAATAAGTAAAAATGTAAATATTTAACTTAGTTCCAAAATATAAGTTTTTAACACCACTGAACAAAAAAAAAAATACTGGCAGGCTGTGAAAATGCGATTTAGTAAACAGGTTCACTATGAAATTTACCTTTATGACTTCAGTCCGGACACTTGGCACTTCTTTTTTCGCACCAGCGTCTTGATATTATTTATTTCTTAGCAGACGCTCTTATCCAGGGATATCTGACTGTATATCTTTAGCTGTGGCCACTCGCAACACAGCAGCCAAGAGTTCATCTGTAAGCCTTGATCTGTGTTTTGATTTGTTAAGGTTCATTGTTGGGGTTCAAGTGCTTCCTCAACAATGAACCTGAGATGCTGTTTGCACTGAAAATTGATCAGCTCCATTTAAAGATCTGGTGGGGCTGTTGTCACATTACAGGTAATAGGGTGGTCAAATGTATTTTCAGATTTCAACAAACAAAACCCCAAATCGGTTATTATCAAAAGTTAACTTATACACATCTAAAATTAAAATACAAAATAAAAAGGTTTTTAAAAATGTGTAAAAAAGATTTGTCTCTAAAATATTACAACTTTTCAAAGGGAAAATTAGGTTGTGATTTTAAATTGAAAGATCTTTTTTTTTTTTTTAACGCTACAGCCTGCCCCTAAAAACACTTCTGTCACCCTGCCAAGACTATCAGGAGGGCTTGTCACTGAGACAGCCAGTATAGAATAGAATTCAAATGCCATTCGTGCACAGCTAATTTTATATAAGTTCTTTAAATTGAGGTGATATCCATAAGGAAATGAATCTCTGCTGCAAAAACATTTTTTAGTATAATTTTCAAACTCTTACTTATCAAACAGGTTTGGTAGTACATTTGTCAAAAACTTCTTTTTATATGGTCATCTTATAATTAAAGAAAGTGATCCACTCCATATTTCTTTTCGAATAAAAAGTCATTGTCTTTTATTATTAAAACATTGCTGCAAAAAATAAAACATGTTTCGACACCAACTGTGTCTTCATCAGGTACAAGAGTAGCATTCAATCTCGGATGACTTAGATTAGCATTTTACCCAGCAATTGATGATTACTGGGATAGTCTTACATGGATTTCAAAACCACTGCATTCATGATTCACACACACTGTCCTTCTCTTAGGGCAGTGATACTCAATAGGCGACCCGCGGACCAAATGTGGACCGTGAAGACCACCCTAGTAGCCCACCAATTATCCTTTTAAAACTGATTTACTCTATTAGGTATATTAAATCAATATCTTGTCTAAACGTGCAAAAATTACTCTATTATGCACTGCCTAGCTAGATTTTAGTGGAAGTCTGCAGTGTGTTTGCTATTGGATGTTATGTTTGCGTATTGTTCAGCATTGGCTGTATTGAAAAGTCAAGCTTAAACACTGTCCACTTTTTCTAAATTCTGTGAGGAAAATGGCTGCAAGCGGGAGTAAGCATCGTAAAGTGGACAGCAAAAACTGTTGGTTTAACCAGTGAAGAAAGTTCCAGTATCTGATTCTACAGCAATACGAAGAGTGGAGGTTATCAGCAAGGATTCTCTGTTAGCACTGGTTTCTGATACTGAATACATGTCTCTTGCAGTTGATGAATCATGCGATTTAGCCCTTTCAGGACCACGCATTTTTCAGTGAGATGCTCCCCCAGGACTAGGTGTTCTTTGACTGTAGTTGACTTCCTATAAAAATTCACTAAAAATCTTTTTTTTTTTTTTTACACTAGCATCTTTTTTTTTTTTTTTTTTTTTTAGAATACTCCGGAGAACAGTACTCCAGAAACCATATAAACTTTTAGCTTTTTTTCAACACAATATTTTGTTTATTTATTTATTTAAGTTAAGTAATTTTTATTATGTATTCTGCTTAGAGATACATGTATAAAAAATGTGTTATTCTATGACCCGAGTGACCTTGCAATACTTCTGAAAATGTTTACAAGACATTGTTTCACCTGAGTGATTGCAATGACATAATACATGTTTATTCTCAGGGTCTTTATAAGCAATAATGCACACTACTCTCGAATTATTTTCTCAAAATAAATATTTATAAATAACAGTTACTCATTTCATTATTATCAGTTAAAAGGAAAAAAAAACCTACCTGATACATTTAGTTCATGAAATGGTATATACTTATATCCACTTGTTTCTTGATATTTATGAATGTTGTAAAAACAGTTAAGGGAAAGGGAGATTGTGTCTAACTAACCTGCTTGATTTTTCTGAGGATGCAACATCGACAATGGATAATTACAAAGCATATGACATGGTTTATTTAGATTGCCAGAAAGCTTTTGACAAAGTCCCGCATAAAAGATTAATTCTCAAACTGAACGCAGTAGGGATTCAAGGAAATGCATGCACATGGATTAGGGAGTGGTTAACATGTAGAAAACAGAAAATACTGATTAGTGGAGAAACCTCAAAATGGAGTGAGGTAAACAGTGGTGTACCACAGGGATCAGTATTAGGTCCTCTGCTCTTCCAATCTACATTAATGACTTAGATACTGGTATAGTAAGCAAACTTGTTAAATTTGCAGACGAAACAAAAATAGGAGGAGTGGCAAACACAGTTGCAGCAGCAAAGGTCATTCAAAATGATCTAGACAGCATTCAGAACTGGGCAGAGACATGGCAAATTACATTTGATAGAGAAAAGTGTAAGGTATTGCATGCAGACAATAAAAATGTACATTATAAATATCATATGGGAGATACTGAAATTGAAGAAGGAATCTGTGAAAAAGACCTAGGAGTTTATGTTGACTCAGAAATGTCTTCATTTAGACAATGTGGGGAAGCTATCAAAAAGGCCAACAAGATGCTCGGATATATTGTGAAAAGTGTTGAATTTAAATCAAGGGAAGTAATGTTAAAACTTTACAATGCATTAGTAAGACCTCACCTAGAATATTGTGTTCAGTTCTGATCACCTCGTTACAAAAAGGATATTGCTGCTCTAGAAAGAGTGCAAAGAAGAGCGACCAGAATTATCCCGGGTTTAAAAGGCATGTCGTATGCAGACAGACTAAAATAATTGAATCTATTCAGTCTTGAACAAAGAAGACTACGCAGTGATCTGATTCAAGCATTCAAAATTCTAAAAGGTATTGACAATGTCGACCGAGGGGATACAAATGGAGATCAGATAAAGGGGCATTCAGAACAGAAAATAGGAGGCACTTTTTTACACAGAGAATTGTGAGGGTCTGAAACCAACTCCCCAGTAATGTTGTTGAAGCTGACACCCTGTGATCCTTAAAGAAGCTGCTTGATGAGATTCTGGGATCAATAAGCTACTAACAACCAAACGAGCATGATGGGCCGAATGGCCTCCTCTCGTTTGTAAACTTTCTTATGTTCTTATGTTCTTGTATATTAAAACACATGATAAAAGTCAAATACATCAGATTTACAGTGTTTCCCCTTTTTTTATTAGCGCTAAACAAGTTTCTGTGATGTTTTGTTTCTGCTTTTGTCACTTCCTGGCTGCTGTAAACAGTCTCCGTCCTTTAGACACTAAATGCCCCTCTCAGTGACATCACAAAAAAAGGAAGTGAATGTCAGTTCCTCCTCTATCCATTGATGTGTGTTTGGCCCTGTAAGTCATCAAACCAAAGTTTGTTTGTTTTTATCGTGTTTACATGATCACGGTCCTTAAAGGGTTAACAGACACTGTCCCCAATTATCGCTGTTTGTTGGATTTTATGATGGTCAAAACTTCAAGGAAGAATTTCTGTGTTTATTACCGTTAAAAGCCAATACCACAGGAGAGACCATTTTTGAAAAAGTAAAAGGTTTTTTTGATCAGCATGGATTAAATATGCAGAAAATAAATGTGTTGGTTACCGACGGAGCTCCCTCTATGACAGTGATATACCCTTCATTACAATGCCTGCACTGCATTGTTCACCACACTGTCCTGTGCACAAAGTTGTCTGGTGAATTGAAAAAAACTGGAATTTGTGATGAAATTGGTAAATCACATATGCTCAGCCTACAACATTGCCTTTTTATAACACTTCTACACAAAGTTTCAGCCGACTACAATGACGTTCGCTGGTTAAGCAGGGGGTGAGTGCTGGAAAGATTTTGTGCACTTCAAAACAATGTAATAGAATTTATTTTAAACCAAAAAGGCTCAAGAGTTGCTTGATTATATGAATGACGCTGCATTCATGTCACAAATAGCTTTTCTCTGTGATTTTACTGGTCATCCAAATGATCTCAACTGCAGCTGCAAGGCTGTGAAAGCACTGTTGGGGATCTGCTTGAAAAGATGTATGTGTGTGTTTCAGAGGAGCCTTGAAATCTTTCAGATAGATTTAATTTTGGGAAAAATGTTGCATTGCGTATTGTTGCTACAGATGAAATATATCGATGCAAATGATGCATGAGTTCATTAATAATCTTATTAAGAATTTTAAAATGCGATTTGACAACTTCAGAATTCCAAGTAATGTACTGTTCGCCATCCATTTTTGGTCTCTCCTGATGGGCGTTGCTCTTCTGAAGCAAAGAACAGTATTGATTCTATTGACAAAGCCACCCTTCAATTAGAAATCATCATTCTCTCATCCGATGTCTTGAAGGCAGAATTTAGGGAAGAGGGACGTGTGATTTCTGGGCTTTATCAAATTAATCTTTGTGTAACTCTTGAATCTCTCGGCACGAAGGGACGTGAACAAAATTTCGGTTTGACACATGTTGCTGCCACATTCAGCTTTGCTTCTCGCCTCTTCATCCATTTATGTTGCGATCTGCTTTGGCCCTTGGAGTTTCTTGTTTAAAATGTTCATTTGCCATTGGAGATTACTGAGCTCCATGTTTTCCTCGGGGTGACATGAAGTCCTGTATTATTTGACGCAAGTGAAATAACTGTTTCAGCACTGCCCCACGACTCAGCCACAGTAGATGGGTAAAATACAGTAACTGATCATACTGCGACTCCAACTCATTTAACAAGGCATGCAACTGTCGATGCAGCAAACCCCTGCTGTGAATGAAATTCACACACTTGATAACAATGCTCATTTCGTGTTCTAATTCTGCAATTTTTCCACATAATGCCTGTTAATGCAGAATGCAGTGTAAGAAAATGGGTACTTCCCCATTTATTTATTTCATTTTTTCCAGCATTCTACCAGCCAGTCCTGTTTTGCCCAGTCATAGATGGTGCACCATCTGTTGTAATCCCAATTAGTTTCTTCCAAGGTAATTCTGCACTTTCAACTTTCAAAATGTCCTTTCATGTGGTTGTGGTGTTCATGCTTGATACACATAAAAGCTCTTCATTAACATTAAAGTCCTGGGTTGTTCCTCTTACAAAAATCGCAAGCTGTGCTGTGAAAATGCACAAAACTCCTTGGCTATTTCTTTACGCTGCAGTTTAAAACTGGCCTGCACAGAACTTAAATTTATTATTCTCATTTTCAGAAAAAAAAACATTTGTTGTGACTCCATAGCTTCTTTCATCTTTGTGACTTTGTCAGCACAAGACTTTGCAGTAAACTCAGAATCCTTTGCTTTGAGCAGCATGTCATAATGCCATTGTATGTTATAATCTTTCATAACTACAACCGTTGCACTGTAAATCAGACATATTGCCTTGCCATCAAATTGGCTTAATGGGAATGTCACTCATACAATGCAGACTGCACATGTTGAATACACGTGTTATATTAAAGAGGCTGGTTGTTTTAAAGAAGAATTCCAGAACAATACAATACATCAATGCAATTTTAGAAACTAATGGACGGGCCACCAAAAAATTGCCCTGTGGGCTGTATGTTTGACACCCCTGCTTTATACTGTATTGCACTGAGCAAGCATGGAGAAAGTTTCTATTCCTACAGAAAAAGATACCACTGGGGAATGTAATTATGCAAGACGGTCAACAAAGCTTGCTTGGAACTTTCATATTCTACAAACTTGTATCGTAGACTTGGTGTAGTTAAATAAAATGGTGACTACAGAAATGTATATGTTTTATATTACTAATAGCCAGATTTTCTTCACTGCAGAATTATTATTTTATTTTTTACCCTCATAAACCATAAGAAGGCAGCATGCACATTTTAAAAATGGGGATAGTATTTTAAACAGTACTGAGTACATAGAAAATATTTTCCAGGTCATGTGTGGTATCTGAAAATTGAAATTCTTTAGTTTGAGGTTTTACTTGGGCTAAAAATACTCAAACAAAGAAGACTACGTGGCGATCTGATTCAAGCATTCAAAATTCTAAAAAGTATTGACAATGTCGACCCAGGGGATATTTTCGAGCTGAAAAAAGAAACAAAAACCAGGGGTCACACATGGAGATTAGATAAAGGGGCATTCAGAACAGAAAATAGGAGGCACTTTTTTACACAGATAATTGTGAGGGTCTGGAACCAACTCTCCAGTAATGTTGTTGAAGCTGACACCCTGTGATCCTTCAAGAAGCTGCTTGATGAGATTCTGGGATCAATAAGCTACTAACAACCAAACGAGCATGATGGGCTGAATGGCCTCCTCTCGTTTGTAAACTTTCTTATGTTCTTATGTTCTTAAATTGTAAAATTGCTGATTATTATGAATGGGCTGGTTACAGCAGCAAACATTTTACAAAACATGTGCTGGCTAGTGCGAGTGAAACAGCCTCGATCTATTTCCAAAAATGCCATGCTCGTGTTACAAGTTTACAGCTCTGCCATACATGATTAGATTTTATTTTCAACATAGAATTAGGCCTGTGTTTTTTTTCTGTGTGTAGGTCTACACTATGTTTTAGAATTTCTCTTGAAATGATTAAGAATATTAGTTTTTCTAGATAAAGTATAGTATGTGGATTTCCTGTTAATGTATTTCTAGATTGTATGCAGCAAGTGCAGGTAGCTAGGATGTGTATTGATTTAGCAGCATTGAAACTATGAGTTCTGACTTTTGACTATGATTTAGATGTTGGGTGCAATAACATTGAGAAGGCTACATTTTGTGACCCACTTGCGTGATTTTGATTAACCAGTACTGTACATACCCTGGCCATTGATTATTAGCAGGTGCAATTTATTTATAACATTTAATACATCTGAACTCTTGTAGACTGTAATAGCTGAATGCATGGTGGTAATTTAAGCTTTCTGTGAAAGGAGCAGTTTAAATCAGGGTATGCCACATGCCTGAAGTGAAAATCATCAGCAAAACTTGACTGAATATTCCAATAGAACTGTTGATGTTTCAAATTTCCAGTCCTCATTATACCTCGTAGGATGGAGCACTAAGTGGGTTCTTGAGCCATTTCACTCTATTTAATGGAAACTAACTATTGGTACTGTACAGTCTAAACTGCTCTACTATGTTTCCCCACCCTGAGTGAACGCATTTTAATGTATGCTAAAATACATTAGTTTAAAAGTTTCACCTATAACCTATAATTACTACTCTTTGCTAACAACTACTGTAACTAACAGTGTTACAAAATGTGAGGGAGTGGGGGTAAATATGTTCTAAGCCGCCACAATAGAAATAGCATTTCAACCAGTGTTGTATGATAATCACTTATTCTGTAGCCTAAATCTCTATAACCTAAAGCCCCTTTCACACTGGCACTCCTGCCCGGGTACCAGCGACCCACCTCAGTATGTGTGTCGACAGTGTTTGACCCGGGTTGAGCGAGACAAAATGCACAACGGCCGTTTGTAAGTGATGAAATAACAAACAACCACGCCTGCGTGAAGGTTTCACTTCCGCAAGGAATGTTTCTGTTTATTCTGTTTAGCCATATTTCTGTAGATTTGAGACACACCATGAGCCAGATTGCAGCAGGGATGAAGAATCATTTGCTCTAATCAACATTTGGGCCGACGGTTCAATCCAGAGAAGCTTGGACGGAAGTGTCTGTATTAAGCTGGTTCCGGGACATTGATACGTTTATTGTGTACTTGCGTCTGTCACCCAGGTCAACCCTGCTTTATCAAAAGCAGTGTGAAATCGCATACCCGACCAGCATGACGTAGGTTCTGACCCGGGTAGATCATGCAAGTGTGAAAGGGGCTTAAGATGACTTGACACATGAGTAAGCAAAGGAGGTCACACAAGGCAGTATGCAATTGACTTTGCATCCAGTAAACAAAGTGCAGGCAAACTTTTGATTTCCACATGCATTTGTGGTGTAATGTTGGCACATACAGTCTTGGATTTTTTTTGGTTTACAGTAATTCAGTATTTTCAGATGCCATATTGCTGGTGGAAATCAGGAAAAAATAACTATACAGTAGCTGTTGTAAAAGCTGAGAATTTGTCATCGATTGGAAATGAATAAAAACTGAAACTATCGGGCCTTGTACAAGGGTACACCGTGCAGTTCCCCCTTTAGTAGATTGTAGTCTCGGTGGAACCTGCATAGCAAATCCATAAAGTCCTGAGACTGTGTTTCAACATTATAGCATATGTACTACATTTAGGTGTGCACAAGGCTCTTGGGGACGCGGGGACCCGTGTCCTTTACTCATGCATGGTTTGTCGGGACTCTCAGGTTTGCAGTTGTCTGCGTCACAGGCATGTCCAACTGTCCATCTAACACAGGTAGCCCCACATATATATATATATATATATATATATATATATATATATATATATATATATATATATATATATATATATATATAGATGTAAAGTGTGTAAATACATAGATAAAAGTAAAAATATAATTAAACATAAGAACACCACATATCCACTAAAAACTAATACCTACTGTAAAATAGCAATGTTGTTTATGGAATAGCCTGTGAAAATGTGATGAAATCAAATATGTTGGAGAGACTGGAACTACTTTATATAAACGAATTCAGAACCACCTTTCATTAATTAGAAATAAAAAAATGAATGAACCAATAGTACAGCACTTCACCAGTCAAGGACATAACATAAATGATGTAAAGTTTGTAGTATTAGAACAGCTAAAATTAGACAATGCGACATATAGAAGAATAAAAGAAAGTAAATGGATAAATAGACTGAACACAATTATGCCAGCGGGACTCAACAGAAAAGAATGAACTAATTAACTTCAATAGATATATAACATTTAAATAAATAAACAAAGTTTGTTCAAAAGTTGTGCATGCTGATGCGCTGGGGAGGCCAAATCTAGACTGATCCTCAGAGCCAGCATTGCATGATATAATAAAAATATAAATTTATATAAAGTAATGTTAATTAGAATTAATACAGATTCAAAGATAGAAGTAAAAATGATGTCACAATATATAGAACAGCATTACATCATGTAAGAATAAATCATAGATTTGAATGTAAACAATAACAAGTAGTTGTCATGCCGTCAAAAACCTATAAATACCTTTTGATTCAAACACAGGCTCCCTTGAGAAAGATATGTGCAACATATCGAAACGTTGGGCAGCTGGCTCTTTGAGCTAAAATATATATATATATAATTTGTAAATTACGCAGGTAATACAGAACTGTAAAACATGGACCTGGGAATATTTTGAATCGGAGTGGACTGAAGGACTGAACATTATACTGAGTTGTGCCCCTTTCACGTGGCCTCCTGTGTACAGTTGTGTGTTTTGCTGAAATCTATTTCAGGCTTTCTTGCTGACTGCTTCCCAAGGATAAGCAACTGTGTTTGAAAGACGTTAGTAGTTGCTGACAGAAAGAAATGCCTCAGAGATTTTTTTCTTCGCTGTTTATTTGGCTAAACTGTTACAACTGCTAAGTTTAATGGTCTACTGTTTGCTTGTTAATTCTTAGCAGAATTAACAGTAGAACCGCCACGGTTATACTCATACCTCCCGCGGCAGTCATTATGACGGTTATATTTTAAACAAATTTATTAGACAAACTATCAGATACAACTCCAAAGTTTATTCAAGCACATCATATCAAACATCTGCACACCCGAAACACTGTATTTAAATGAACAATTAAACATAAAAGAGTTTATTTCATAACTTACCTCAAATAAAGCATTACTTCAAAAAATGAAAAACTATAATACAATAAACATTTCAAAATAAACTAGTGTGTAAACAGGGTCATGTACATACTGTTTATGTACACTGTAAAAACAAAAGTAGTTTTTAATTTAAAATAAAAGTAACATGTTTTCTGTTGCGTGTGTCACTCTGTGTAGCACTGAATCCAGGTTGAGCTGCAGCAGCCTGCTGCTTTGCAGATTTCTGATCGAAATGTTTCTGCTGAAGCGCTGTGGCTAGCTTCAAGATGAAATCTCTCCTACTGATATTTTCCCCAGTGCATTCTTTGTACAAAACGAAGGAATTGATGGCTGCCAGGTCCAGTAGAGAAAACAACAGGCTTGTATATAAAAATAAAATAGAATATTGTAGGTTATATTCAAAATAAAAACATGTCTTGTAAAAGGCAGTCAAAATGATGGCTTTGGTGGTTCTAAGTGGGTGGGATTATAACTTCCTTACTTTCGTGATCCTACAGTTTGTAGTTTTTAAAACACACCTAATTGAGGTTTTGGTAGTTTCAAATGTGTCACTGTAACAAAGAAATCAAAGTTCCACAAGCAAGTTCATAACCCCTCAGCTCCAAGCTAATGCCACTGGAAGCACACCCTGTCACTTTTTATTCTAGGTCTAACCCCAGACAATGCAAAATTGAAGAATAATGCCAGTTGTTGAAATAAGAATAAAATAAAGAAAAATAGAAAGAGAGAGAGAAGTTGCGTGCTTCTTCTTTTTCAGTCCAGATGAGTATAATTTATTGAAGATAATAGTTCTGAGTTGTATAGTTACAGCCAGACATCTTAAAGGTTACATGGTGACAACGGTTTGCAGGTATCCTCTTTCCAAAGCACGGTCAACCAATACCAAGAACATTTCAGTATTCTCAGTTTAAATGCAGTCTCTCAATGACATCATGATTTTTCCTTAAACCAATCAGAAAAAAGACACAAATCTCTTATCACTTGGTTAATTGTCAATTTGTCCTAATCCTAGTTTCTCTTTGAAGGAGCTAGATTGTTTAACAATCATAAAATCAACTGTAATTTCCTAAGAAAACCTGTTTTATATCTAGTTTGTAAAGATGTTTCACAATATGTTGGTACCTCTAACACAAAAACAAAAACAATGAGCCACCCTAAATGGCAAATGCCTTACATGTTAGAACTGGACATCAAAGGAGAGGCCAAAACATATTTCAAAATGTCCTGGAGGTCAGCCTTGTCCTAGCAAAGACAAAGTGACCAGAAATATCTTTATCTAACTAGGAATTTTTGCTCTTCGTTCTTTAAGACTTTCTCTTTGTGGCTTTTAGTGTTTGTTTCTTATTCTTATTAAAAAATGGACACAACTTAAATAAATGAAGACAAAAAAGATTTGTGTACCATGACATTTAAGACTTTGTACTTTTATTGGGACCCCCAACATTTCCTCTGGGACCTTCAGTTTTTTTATTTGAGAGTCCTGGATCATCAATGGGGGGGAATTGGAGAGCCCTGGGTGTACGCTGAAAAAAGATTTATTGTTTATGAATGCTTGGGTGGTTTTAAGCACACAGGACTCACGTAACCTTCCTGCTTCTCCAGGAATCTCTCACCATACCTTCCATGAGCTGACATGTCAATTTTAGAAATACTGTAGTCATCTGAGTCTTTAGTTCAGTTAACTAATGTACAGTATGCTCAAGCAAATTAAAATGTGCTGTTTGTTATATAGATAACATTTTACATGTAGAGTTGAGAGAGGTTTGTGTAACAAAAAATGAGTGAAAAAAGAAACGCTCCAGAAATACACAGGGTAAAAATATCCCTCCGGAGTACTTGTGCCCACTGATGACCATACACGATTCAGATTTGCATATCCTCCAATATTACAGTGATGGAAATTAAAGGCTTTGAGATTTTTTGTGTGTACAAGTATATGTAAAAAATATTTAATAAAATGTTATGAACTGCCAAGTCTGTCATGCATTAAAAGAGAACACATGATCAATAGTTGTACTATTTAATACTCTTACTGGGAGGTAATTTTAGTACACTGCAACCCATGGGTAGGCCTACATACAGTATGTTCATTTGTTTACATCGTCAGTCAGATTAAAACAAAATGCACAACCTTACTGTAGTTTAACACATTGGAATAAATCAAATGAAAATAAATGTATTTTAGCTTCTCCTGGGTAATTAGAAAGTGGCAAGCCAGGCAAATACATGTAAACAAAAATAATAGCCTAATGTGTCTCACAACAGATCAGGGCATGAAACATAGGCCTATTTGATTGAATTGTATGTAAATTAAGATAGTTTTGTGTAATTTAGTTAAATCCAATCTACAGGAAGTTAAGTAGAGCAAATGCTACAGTAAATTAAATTGCACGAATGACTACAGATTTTTTTTGAACACATTGGTGTACTACACAGGCAATATCCTTTGCAAACATGCTTCGTATTTTCCATTGATACAGCTCCTTGTTTTTTCTAACTTTGTAGCTAAAAGTACACCATTGATGATGACTACAACAGTGACATAAAAAAGCTACTATAGAAGCAAATGGTTAACCAACAATAGAACGAGAGTGCACACCTTTAAAATCAAGCAACAATATGTTAACTAAATCTCTTTTAGAAAATACCCTTTCGAAAGGTTTTGAAGCTTCCAAGAATATCGAAAGGTCTGGTTTACAAAGGCATGTTTTGATGCACACCTCTTCATGAGAACTGTCTCAGTAACATTTTGAGAGTAGCTATCTACCCCAGCAGGTTATTATTATTATTATTATTATTATTATTATTATTATTATTATTATTATTATTATTATTATTATTATTTATTTCTTAGTAGATGGCCTTATCCAGGGTGACTTACAGTTGTTAAAAAATACCACAATACAGAATGTCACATTACAAATAAGAGCAGTTATAAAGTACAGTAAAATCAGTAGAAAATCACGCTATTACAGGTTCATTTGGTTTAAACAGACCTTTTAGGGTAGAGTTCAGCCTTAATAGAGCCACCACTGATATATGTAAGATGTACTGTAAGGTATCGTATGACACGTTGTACACCTCACTGGTAGAATAAGTAACCAACTTTTAAGCTGTTTTACTCATTAAAAAAAGATCTCAGAATTGAAATGTAACAAACGCAATAACAACTGAAAGCAAACACCAAGCCTACATTGAGGACCAAAAGATTCATTGTTAGTTTTGGAGTTGTGTCTACTGTGGCATGAACATTCTCAGAGAAAACCTATCTGTGTCCAGGTTCCATATGCTGTGCACTGTATGTGAATAAGACTTCAATAAGATACAATTTGTAATGAGATTGAACAGTTTGAGGATGTCATTCCAGGGAATTCTTCACAAGAGTTCAGATACTAGATTATGAATATTGCTTTTTTGTAGTGTGCTGCTTGTCCTTGGCCCCCTTTTGCTTTATTGGTCAACTGTTCTCATCTAGCTTTGTCTGACCCTGACTCTGAGGGGTTAGAAATCATCTGGGTAGTAACACTTCACTTCCAGTATTTCACCTTGAGGTAATGATGTCATATGTGTTTCTTTTTCATTTTGATTTCCTGCCAGCTACCCCCTCTACAAGGAGGTTGGGACACATTATACATCCAGTTTTGCTGTAGACTGCTCAAGTTTACATTCCCTGCCTGGGCTGACCCAACAACCTGAAAAAGTTCTACTGCAATGTGTGTCCTGAGAAATTAGCTTTCAGCAACTATTAGAGTAAATGTAATACAGTGAAGTGGGCCAGCATGGTAATATGTGACTGATCAAATAGAGAGCAGACAATAAGTCACATTTTAAAAAAGATTTTCAAAGATATTCCACCTTGAATTCCGCCTAGAAATTTCAGCTTTATGTATGCAGGCAAAACAATCTTAGATACTCTGCTGTAATAGGAAAACACCAGTTTTGAAAGATAATAATTAGGATCCACATGTACACCATTCCAGTAAAACATTCCAGTGAATGCCCTGTATGTTGATTTAGGATGTTTTGTTACTGTAATCATAAACATGTACTACATAGTAAAGTTAGATTTCTAGTTACCTTGCTGGTGGTCTTTAATGAGTGAATGCCTCTTGAGTTGCTTTGTTTTTATTCACAAATACATACATTTCTAATTTAAAAAACAATTTTATTTGAATATCCCTGCTTTCAGTTGCATCAACAGTACTTGCAAAAGATGCACACATAAGCTGGCATGGAATATTTAAAACCCTAAGAGATAATGAGATTCCTGTCTAGAATCCATTACAATTCTAAAGCAAGCAAGCTATTTTACTAGCAAATATGTGGGCTGTCAACCAATCATACATTTGCATTCTCTTCATTGAACTCACACGCTCAATTTTAAGCAAATTAAACCCTGATGAAAAATATGAGGATGTAAGGATTATTTAGTATATAAGTACACCGTTTTTCTTATTTTTTTTTTTAATTGACATGCTGTAATTTATAAATTACTGTTTGTTATAATAGCCCTTCACTGTGGCCACTGACCCAATTTGGCTGTCATATTGATGTCATGTGACTTTTTAATTTTATTTTTACCCCCTCTTATAGGCCTTTCACACAGACGAGTTTTGATGGCTCAGAACCGGCAATGATGCTGCATTTTGGTCTATGTGAATTGCCTAAACTGTCACAAAGCTGTGAATTCACAAATAGAAGGGACAGTGCATGAAGCTGTAATTTATGGGCTAATCGCCATTGCCATGACAACGATCTGTTGACAGACAGGTTTGAAAGTTGTACTCACATGGTCCCTTTGGCTGCGTGAAAGGGTTATGACGGTATTATTCCGGCATAGATTGTGCAATTTTGTGCTGTGTGACTGGGTATTTTAAATAAGTTTTTAAACGTCTCTGAGATGGCTCAGTAGCGGCATTTGTGTGTGAAAGTGGCTTTAGATGTGGCTGCTATAGCAGCAATATGCAAACCAAGTGTTTTCCTTCAACACCTTTAGTTTGGAACAGTCTCAGTGTTTGACTTGGATATCAAGAGAGAAGTGTGTATTCTAGGGAAGGCTGTTCAATTCCCCAGGAAAGGGATGGGAGGGAGGGGGGTGTTGACCTGACCTTGTCCTACAGTTCCTGGTGGAAAGAATAAGAAAGTTGACAGTGGGATGTAACAGGGAAGTGTTACGTGCATGGGTCGTCACTGAATAATACTGAGGCAGACACAGAGCATTGGGTGTTGACACGCCGAACAGGCACGCAGATTTAATAAACAACACAGGTGCTGCCACTAGGGTACCTGCAATGGTAACCCTAGTGTCAGATTTAATTAAGAAAAAACTAAAAATAAAAGTTGCCTGTGGCAATGTGCCCTGCCCCTGTGTGCATTTGTGTGTTATACGTTGTATGTTGCGTGTGTTAATGTTGGTGTATTGTAGTTGGTACACGGGATATAAATGGGTGTGTGCAGCACGAGTTATATAAAATGTATAATTGTATTTAGGCACGAGGATTGCACATCACTTCACGTGCATTTAAAGTAATTAATATGCGAGCACGAGGTTGCACATAATTAATTCACGTGCTGGGATTCAAGTGAATAATTAATGAGTAATTGAATCCCGGCACAACAGTATATATAGACGCACGTTTCACTCACTCAGGGTTGTGTGTTCAGTGAGTGGAGAACGGGAGTGAGGAAGGAGGAAAGGAAAGAAAAGTAAAGTTTATTTCACTCACCGTGTGTGTTTGTCTGTTCGTGCACTCGTCTGTTTACTGTTTTATCGTTTTGTTCGTCTATTTATTTTGGCTGCAAGTGCCGTTTTTATTTTACAAAGTGTTTTTGTGTTTGTTAAAACCTTTTATTTTCCTGTAATTAATAAACCGTGCAGCAGCGCTTTCATTCACCATTTCATCCCATCTGTCCTGTGTGTTATTCATTTCCTGGATCTGACAGCACCACTCAGCCAGCCGTGTGACATTGCCACAGAAGGCGAGCGTTAGTCCCACTAAAAGGAACGTCCTGCTCCAGTAACCTACTACACTACGCAAACCCTCTCTGTACTGTTTGGGATCAACATCCCCTAAACTGACCTACTTCTGGGCTCCCTGAGTCCCGGTATCCTCACGACGACTCTGGCCTCTTCAAACGGCCTCGGCTGGGCAATGCCTTCACGAGCCCTGACTTGGAATGGAAGGGTTTTGTGTAGTAGTTCTCTCCATGGAGCGGACTCCTCCTCGACATCAAGACAGCAAGCTTTCACTGAGCGCCCGTCTGTATGGCTACGACCATGCAGTAGCCTCGAGCTGTGGCGCAGACACTTTTTGAGCTCCGCACAGCCTCCCCGGGCACGCCACTCAGCCAATCTGGACCTCCCGATTAGCTCAGCGCCGCTCGAGCCTAACTGCTCAATTGGTTGCCCAGCAACGCGTCTCCTGTTCCGCATCCCAGCTGTACATATTTGCGCATGAACCAGAGACAGGGCTCTCCCTGTCACATATCCTCCCCCTCAGAACAGCACCACCGGTCCGTTTGATATCTCCAGCTGGTTCCACGACGGTCGGATGTCTGGAAGCACGGTCTGAGGGAGCTGACCCATAGGCGCTGGATTAGAGCGCAGGTCTCTCTCCTTCCTCGCTCTCGGGGACGGCAGTTCCCAGTTCCTCCTCAGGCTGTCGGATGGCAGCTCCTCCTCCTCAGGCTATCGGGACAGTAGCTTCTCCTTCCTTTGGCCTCGGGACGGCCGCTACCTTCTTGGACCATAGCTCCTCCTCTGGCTCTTAACTGGCAGGCAGCCACTCCTCCTCTGGCCTTTGAGGATGGTAACTACTCCCTGTCTGGCTTTCAGGGCTCTTGCTTTTAGGGCTCCAGCTCCTCCACCTCTGGCTTTTCACCCACATCTCCTGGTTCTGCCTGTGCATACTGGCAGCCAACTGCTCTGTGCTTTTGAGCTCCGCGACAGCCTCCCCGGGCACGCCCCCCAGCCAATCCGGACCCCCTAATCAGCTCAGCGCCGGGCGAGCCTATCTGCTCAATTGGTTGCCCAGCAACGCGTCTCCTGTTCCGCATCCCAGCTGCACATATTTGAGCAGGAACCAGTGACAGGGCTCTCTCTTTCACATGGGATAAAGCCTATCTGAAACTACAGGCTGAAAACTGCTACATACAGTACCTGTTATTGCCAAGCAGTACATGAATAGAAAGGTAGCAACAGTATGTTGTGCTTTAACATTAAAGCTGCAGTGTCTCGCCATCATTTAACATTTTACAGTAAAATGCTTAATTCTTCTGCAGTACTCTATGATGCAGTCAATTTTCTATAGCTCATGTTTTTACCATTTGCACATACGTGTCTATTAGGCAAAGAGACAATGGTAATGATAAGCCAGTGTTGCCAAAAAAAAAGCTGAAATCTTTTTAATGCACGGTAATTAAACAGATGAGTAAGAAGGTTGTGACTGAAAACATTATAAGCTGCAGTAGCATCCCTAGCCTCCCTGGCCTGTTGGACTAGCAAATGATATGTGCGTCTTAATAGCTGCTGATGATCTGAAATACTAGACCATTGAGAATCTTTATTTACACTCCTTTATCAGGTGGATGTCTAAATGAATTATGGGCTCCAGGGATGGTTTCAGTTAAAGGGGAAGTCCAGTACATCTATATAGTAGCATGTCTGCATAATTCCTTTGCTCCACCAGTGATAACTTTATTAAAGTTACAGTACTATACCTACTCAATAGACAGCAGATAGATGTCCATTTGGAATTCTCCAAAGCACAAGAAAGGATAGTGGGTGTGTCTTGTGGAAGGATAGGAATGATATCCCATTAAAGGAAGGTGTCTTTTTACAGGATTTTGGGTTAAGTAGGATGGCAAATATGAGATTAGCCCTGCATTACACAATGGCCAGTTACAGTGCGTTATATTATAAGCAGCTACTGTATTTATCATAGTGCGGAGATGATCATGATCGTTTTCATGTTCGGATATCTGAATATTCAAATACTTGTCTGAGTCTTGAACATTCATTTTCAAAACAATATCAAAGCCATTATATGTAACACAATTAAAGCTGAGAAATATCCCTGAAGAAAAAAAATATGTTGCGAACACCCTAGTGAATTAACTACAGAACAAATGAAGTCATGCAGTAGTATTGTGTATTTCGGTAAAAACATTACAAAAAGTAGACACAACATTTTATTTATTTTTTTGCCTTTGAATACATGCAAAAAAAATATTTGTTCAGATATTCGGAAGATTGTGCCAGCACTCATTTATCACATGCAGGGGTTGAACAATCCCAGCACAAAGGATATAGTAGAGGCACACTGAATTACTGTAAAAATCTTACACAACTACTGTAAAAATGCATGACTTATTATATTGCCTAGAGATGTGCCACTCAAATCATCAGTTAAGTATAATATTGAGATGGTATCTCCTTTGCTGTAAACTACCCGCTTCCTCCCAGGTGTCTTGTCCTGCAAATCTAATCAAAATTAAAACCTCAACAAGCATTATTTAACACAAGCTCTCTTGGTAACAAGTCTCTTTTAATTAATGAGTTTATCTTGGAAACAAAATTGGATATCTTAATGTTAGTTGAGACTTGGCTGAAACAAGATGATAATATACCTTGTCCAACTGGTTTCTCATTTCATCAGTTTCTCATTTTTCAAGCACACCCTACGGGTCAGGGTGGCTGTCTTGTTGCAATTTTTGGTAATGAGTTTAACCTTATTCATAAAGATTTATACGGATACTTGTCTTTTGTGGTTAGTTGTCCTACTCTGATTTATGTTGTAGCTGTTTATCGACCTCCTAGACCCAACCCTCTGTTCTTGTCTGAGTTTGGCGAACTCTTGTCGATGCTCGCTGATAGAATTGTGGTTCTGGGTGACTTCAATGTGCATGTTGACGTGGATGGAGATTCCCTTGGAAAGGATTTTATGAGTTTGCTTGAGTCTGTTGGTTTTGTTCAACATGTATTACGCCCAACTTACATCCATGGTCATACACTTGATCTAATTATCACCCGTGGTCTTGACATCCAGAATTTGTCTATCAATGATCCTGCAATCTCAGACCATTCTGCTATTATTTTTGAAGTAATAATACCTAGCCGAATAAAACCCCTAGAATACTGTATTAAAAACCATTCCCTTTATTGCTCCACTACTGAAAAATTATTGGAAGCTTTATCCACTTCAGCACCTATTCATACTGGTGGACAGCTACAACTCTACCCTAAGTAGTATCTTGGATATTGTAGGACCCCTTAAAAAAAAAAAAATAGCTTTCAGAAGATCATTCCTGTGGTTTAATAACACAACTCGGAAGCTTAAACGTGCATGTTGTAAGCTGGAACATAAATGGAAAAATACCAAATTACAGTTTTTTTTTTATCTTGCCTGGAAAGATGGTCTGGTTAAATATAAGGCTGCTCTGTCTTCAGCTAGATCATCATACTACTCAGCTATGATAGAAAAAAATAAAAACAGTCCTCGCTTGCTCTTTTAAACAATCGCTAAATTAATCAACACACAGAAGCCCTCTGTAAATACCCAATTACCAACAGGCTGTGATGACTTCATGGATCACTTTAATAATAAAATTATTAATATAAGAAATCAGATAGCACACTCAACCTAGAGGAGACATTCTGCAATACTGATAAAACTAAAGCAGATCAAATCGTTGCATCCTTTACTTCTATTAACCAGCTTGATCTGA
The DNA here is from genome assembly GCA_030684275.1 of Acipenser oxyrinchus oxyrinchus. NCBI lineage: Eukaryota > Metazoa > Chordata > Actinopteri > Acipenseriformes > Acipenseridae > Acipenser > Acipenser oxyrinchus. The sequence continues at coordinate 23,784,920 of CM060247.1, read as the reverse complement.
CTGACTTAGTTAATGGGACAAAATCGACTACAGTACATCTGCTTTAGATCCTATGCTGTAATAAAACCATTACCGGTACTTACCGGTACTTAAAAAATCAACCCTAGATCCAAATGTTATTAATAATTTTAGGCCTATCTCAAACCGCCCCCTTTTATCCAAAGTTCTAGAGAGAGCAGTGGCTAAACAACTGAACACATTCCTTGCAGTACATCATTTATATGAAAAACTTCAGTCAGGCTTCCATCCTGGCCATTGTACTGAAACTGCCCTTATCAGAGTGATAAATTAAACAAAACAAATTCAGATGTCCATGACAGCTTCCCATTTAAGTTGAGATCTCTCATTTGAACCTCATATTAGAAAAATAACAAAAGTGTCTTTCTTCGTTTAAGAAATATCGCTAAACTAAGACACTTTCTTTCCATGGAAGATGCAGAGAGACTGATGCATGCTTTCATAACATCCAGACTGGATTATTGCAATGCTGTTTTCTGGTATTCCCAGTATGTGTTATCCCAACTGCAGCTTGTGCAAAATGCTGCTGCCAGGGTTTTAACAAGAAGTAGAAGACATGATCACATTACGCCGGTATTGGCAGCCCTACATTGGGTTACAGTAAGATTTAGGGTCAATTTTAAGGTCATGCTTATTACTTACAAAGCATTAAACAGTTTGGCTCCTTCATATTTAAATGATATTTTAATCATATTTAAATGATATTTTAATATATACCTAGATGACTACTGTGATCCCAGGATGCAGGATTGCTTCCTGTCCCTAAGGTATCAAATAAGAACACAGGTGGTGGAGCATTTGGCTTTAGGGCCCCCGAATTATGGAATGGGCTGCCTGTTTCCATAAGGGAGGCACCAACTGTTGCAGTTTTTGAAACACGACTGAAGACACACTTTTGCAATCTATCATTCACATCTTAATATTAAGTAGTGTTTTTACCCTGTATTGTATTGCATTTTAATTGATTTTTGTATAAAATGTTTTAATGTTTGCTATTGCTTCTATAATATCAATATACTGTTACGTTGTACCTGTGAAGTTCCTTGCAACAATTTATTGTGAAGGGCACTATATCAAATAAAGATTGATTGATAATGAAACCTGGTATGACATTTCTTGTCCTCTGATTGTTTGGCATAAATAAATCTATATCTTTAGAACTGCTTGCATAAATGGGATTGAATTTTTCATGTGTTTTTTATTTTTATACAACTATTTTTAACTATTATTCTTACTGAATTTCACATTACTCTGTAATGTGCTGAGTACTTAGTATAAGTCATATTGCATGACCATGTTTTGAATTAGACAGCCCACCTTTAAGGAAGGCATGCGTGTTACTTTCATCCCTTGTTTATTCAGTTCAGCACACTGATCATGGCATGTGTAGCAGACCTAAATGGAGTCACATTCTGCTTGCAATGTATCTGTCCACACATGTTATAAAGTAATCTTTGTGTCAAGGACAGATACTTCCTCCTTGCAGAATAAAGTTTCCTGATTCTTGTTATTGGATACAATTCTCCATGGCATTCAATACCATTCAAGGGTTTCTCATGTTCATACAACTATGCACTACGGGTCAGATTTTCAAGGATGCCACTTTTATTGGGGGTTAAACTATCTGCAATAAACTAAATGGCATATATATATATATATATATATATATATATATATATATATATATATATATATATATATATATATATATAGTACTGTGCAAAAGTTTTAGGCAGGTGTGAAAAAATGCTGTAAAGTAAGAATGCTTTCAAAAATAGACATGTTAATAGTTTATATTTATCAATTAACAAAATGCAAAGTGAGTGAACAGAAGAAAAATCTACATCAAATCAATATTTGGTGTGACCACCCTTTGCCTTCAAAACAGCATCAATTCTTCTAGGTACACTTGCACACAGTTTTTGAAGGAACTCGGCAGGTAGGTTGGCCCAAACATCTTGGAGAAGTAACCACAGTTCTTCTGTGGATTTAGGCAGCCTCAGTTGCTTCTCTCTCTTCATGTAATCCCAGACAGACTCGATGATGTTGAGATCAGGGCTCTGTGGGGGCCATACCATCACTTCCAGGACTCCTTGTTCTTCTTTACGCTGAAGATAGTTCTTAATGACTTTCGCTGTATGTTTGGGGTCGTTGTCATGCTGCAGAATAAATTTGGGGCCAATCAGATGCCTCCCTGATGGTATTGCATGATGCAAAAGTATCTGCCTGTACCTCTCAGCATTGAGGAGACCATTAATTCTGACCAAATCCCCAACTCCATTTGCAGAAATGCAGCCCCAAACTTGCAAGGAACCTCCACCATGCTTCACTGTTGCCTGCAGACACTCATTCGTGTACGCTCTCCAGCCCTTTGGCGAACAAACTGCCTTCTGCTACAGCCAAATATTTCAAATTTTGACTCATCAGTCCAGAGCACCTGCTGCCATTTTTCTGCACCCCAGTTCCTGTGTTTTCGTGCATAGTTGAGTCGCTTGGCCTTGTTTCCACGTCAGAGGTATGGCTTTTTGGCCGCAAGTCTTCCATGAAGGCCACTTCTGACCAGACTTCTCCGGACAGTAGATGGGTGTACCAGGGTCCCACTGTTTTCTGCCAGTTCTGAGCTGATGGCACTGCTGGACATCTTCCAATTGCGAAGGTTAAGTAAGCATGATGTGTCTTTCATCTGCTGCAGTAAGTTTCCTTGGCCGACCGCTGCGTCTACGGTCCTCAACGTTGCCCGTTTCTTTGTTTTTCTTCAAAAGAGCTTGGACAGCACATCTGGAAACCCCTGTCTGCCTTGAAATTTCTGCCTGGGAGAGACCTTGCTGATGCAGTATAACTACCTTGTGTCTTGTTGCTGTGCTCAGTCTTGCCATGGTGTATGACTTTTGACAGTAAACTGTCTTCAGCAACCTCACCTTGTTAGCTGAGTTTGGCTGTTCCTCACCCAGTTTTATTCCTCCTACACAGCTGTTTCTGTTTCAGTTAATGATTGTGTTTCAACCTACATATTGAATTGATGATCATTAGCACCTGTTTGGTATAATTGTTTAATCATACACCTGACTATATGCCTACAAAATCCCTGACTTTGTGCAAGTGTACCTAGAAGAATTGATGCTGTTTTGAAGGCAAAGGGTGGTCACACCAAATATGGATTTGATTTAGATTTTCTTCTGTTCACTCACTTTACATTTAGTTAATTGATAAATATAATCTATTAACATGTCTATTTTGAAAGCATTCTTACTTTACACCATTTTTCACACCTGCCTAAAACTTTTGCACAGTACTGTATATATATATATATATATATATATATATATATATATATATATATATATATATATATATATATATATATATAAAACAACTAATTACATCCAACTGTTTCTCCTTTCTATACTATTTAGTGTTTTGAATACAGCCGTCAGAAAGACTGCTGCGGGGCTTCTAGGTATGCGTATATCTCCGGTCCTTCTAGTGTTAAGTCACACTTTCATCAAACATTCTGCTAATTTACAGGTCATTTACACAAGCAAACAATATCACTTCAGTCAGTTCATATAGAACAGCTGATGTGCTGTAAATATCCACACGTTTTATTATTTTAAAGGGAAACTAGAGACCAGAATTACAATAAGTAACTACTTTTCTCATGAAAAATATGTCATAGTGTGTAAATAATATGTTTTTAACTTTTGTTACAATTACAAAAGGATTCCTTCCCACTCCTCTTCTAACCAGCAATAAAATAGTTTCTGATGTAGCAAGTCCACTTACCATAAAGTAATAACAGGGCATTGTATATTAAGGTTTGGAAACAGATGTGCTTGATACATTTTTACAACAGTAATTTTATTCTTTGATTTGTATCTAAGTTAAATGTAGACTTTATAGTAAAATGAATGGCATTTTGTTCCATGTGTTATTAAAAATTAGCCTATATTAATAAGAATGTGTGTGGTATCAAATGTACCTTGAGGTGAAAGGTCACTTAAAGATCAGTGTACATTTTGCAGAGCCCGCTTGACAAAGCCATGATGTGTGAAGCTGCAATTCGTGAGTTTGTAGTCCGGGGTATAATTCTCAACATTCACAGAACAGGGCTGCGAGGAGTAAGCCCTGGGACTTGAAATAGGAATTATGTGCTTGTGACTTTAGGAAGATGACATGATTTCCCCTTGGCTCACGGACAGCCGAACCTATCGGCCTCCAACGCTGGAAAGCAAGCGTTACTACCCCCAAGGGGAAAATGAACAGAAGGATAGAGAATACATTTAAGAAGACTAGAAGTCGCCCTGACTTAAAAGGAACACCTACGCTTCGGCCAGACCTCAAAGATAGAGCCCCACGGGGCGACAGGAATTCTGAAAGAGAGAAGGACATGAACATGCAAAGGGGCTAGAGAGGAGCACTAGCATAGATGAAAGCACGTTGTTAGTAAAGAATACAGGGTTTCCCCCTGGCTCAGGGAGAGCCGCCCTCTCTGAGGTGAGACTGAACGGATCCAACTCCAAGGCTTCAGCTGATGGGTTGTATATGTTTACAAGTATTGAAAATCAAACCCTTTTGTTTATCTTTTCTACTGCACTGTGTATTCACATGCAGCAATGTTCTGATGAATGGCACAGTATTTAGTCACATCTGCTTTTGTTTTTGTAGTTGTCATAAATGTTTATACAGGACAGCATCCGCTATCACAAGGTTTAGTTTCCAGGGACTTACTTCCTGGTTGTATGGTTATTGTTCCTGTGAGAAACGGATGCTTTAAACAAGATGCTTTAAACAAATGCTGACAGGAAATCACAACAAGAGATAAAAATAAAATAAAAGCAAAACTGTAACACATTCCCTGGAAGAAAAGGCAAGCAAACTGAAAACTTTATTTTAACAAATGTATTACCTGTATTGTTAAAATGAAAATTTCACATTTCAGGCCTATATTACAAATGTAAGTGTACAATGTGACATAAGTTTGTTATCTTCAAGCTTTTTCATATCAGTCTTTGGGGCCAAAAAATAACCCTTTTTTTCCAAGGGAAACTTACTTACGTGTATAAACTAATCAGCCATGAAACATCACTGAATGTATACTAATAATAATAATAATAATAATAATAATAATAATAATAATAATAATAATAATAATAATAAATTATATATTAGCATAATTTAAACATTTTAAATAGGGTCTGCCTTAGTTATGTAATGATCTGTACTTGTATTTTGTTATACAGTAGGCCACACGCATGAATTGCAGGCTTTATATGTCAACTGCTTTGCAGCATTCTTCATAAACTTTATATGAGCACACTTTATAAAACATGCCAAAGCACCCACAGTTTGTATTCAGATAATTCATTTGTCAAGCTTTGAGGGTGAACATGTTTCTATTATTATTATTATTATTATTATTATTATTATTATTATTATTATTATTATTATTATTGTTTAAGATCTTTAAAGGAAAAATTATTTAGACAAATGACAGCTTTGTTGGAATAAAAAAATACTTCTCTGAAGCAAAACAAAGTTGGCAACAAGTTTAGCTTTTTTGCTGGCATGGTGGGGCAAAAAGTGATCCTCTTCTCACATGGCCTTCTAGTGCAAGTGTCAGTGAGGGAATTAACCCACCACAGGATGAAAATGTGGCAAGTATCGAGATCTTGGTTATACAAGCATGGGACTCTTCCTGTTTGCAGATGCTTTGGTTGCCCTTAGGGGTTAATACCATTAAACTACTATTTAGACATGTTCCACAAGCAAACAATAAACAACTATACTGTAGGTGACTACTATTTGGTTTTATACCTAAAAACCATATAACCTAAACCACTCTAAGTTCTCATTGCATTGCATTTGCCACTGTCTGTTTGGATGTTGAATACTAGGAGGCAGCAAACCTGTACATTTACAAAACAAATAATCAATATCACTTTCAGGAAGACAGTGCTGACTGCCTATTTTTTGTCCAGAAGCCGCAGAAGCAAATTTATCAATCTAAAAAACAACCAACATTAAAATAAATATTAACATCTATACTGAAAGATGAATACTCTCAATTCTTATTTAACCCTGGCTCCATTCACAATACTTTTTTGATGGCTAGATTGCAGACAGGAGTCTGCATCTAACATCACGGTCTGTGCAGACGCAGCGTGGACAGCTTTGGTAGATGAACAACAGTTCTGAGCAGAACCAAAATGGAGGTGGTGTTGAAAAAAATTCTAATCGCAGAAGAAGTGGATGCAATCGAAGTTCCCTTTGTGCTCCACCAGCTTCATAATTTGCAGCATGATCAGAAAATGTATAGTAGAAACAGTCCCTGCTTTAAAGAGACAATATAAACGTATGTTTTGTGATGTGAGACAAATTAATGAGTATTATAATGGGCAAGATTCCCCCCGCCCTCTCACAAAGGGGTTGTTAGACAGTACTGTATTTTGATGGTCAAAAATAGTTCAAATACTTGCACATATGGTCACATCTCACTTCAACCACCTGTTATTAAAGTTGATTTATTCTCCTTAATTCAAAGTAGGTTATTCCCTGTCCCTGATAGCCTTTCATCAATAACCAATTACACCTGCTGAAAATAACAGAGCGGTTTTAGGTTCATTTCAACCATTTAGCATTTTTTGTGTGGAAAAAGTCAAATCATTTTAATTTGTATTACAAATCATTCATAAGATAATTAATGACATGACTTGAAGGTGATTCACACCCCCTGACTAGGTGGCAGTAGCACATGGAGTGAAGATTGTATCTGGTTGCCTACACACTTCTTTGTCAGCCAACGCTCGTCTGTTGTTTTGAGCTGCGGCTGCTCCAGCACAGTACCTGTCAGGAGATGCGCGATCTGCGCAGAATCTGCGCTCGGGAGATGCGTGACCTGATGACGTCTTTTCCGTATGAGTTCACGCATATGGCGAACTTGGGCAGGTTTTGCACAAAATCTGCGCAGAATCTAAGCAGCATTAGGAAAATATGCGTACATGAACGCAGCCCCTGTCTGGGAATATGACCAGAAAGGCAGGATTTTCAAAAGTTTGTAAGTGATAACTCCAGTGTTAATCAAGAAATCGGTATGTAGCATTGATTTTGGCATTTTCAAGCAGTCGTGCCTATTTAGTTATTAAATAATCGTCCTAATGGGATTTATCTTAACGGCAGTGCTTCTTGCGACTGTTTCTTTTGTCTGTGTCGGAATTATTATTATTATTTTTTTTTAAATTTAGTCATTGCCAATTATTTTTTATTATTTTCTCCCCAATTTGGTAATGGCCAATTATTTTTAGGCTCAGCTCACCGCTACCACCCCTGCACTGACTCGGGAGGGCGAAGACGAACACACGCTGTCCTCCGAAGCGTGTGCCGTCAGCCGACCGCTTTTTTTCACACTGCGGACTCACCGGAGGACAACGCAGCTCTCGGGCAGCTTACAGGCAAGCCTGCAGGCGCCCGGTCAGGCTACATGGGTCGCTGGTGCGCGGTGAGCCGAGAACACCCTGGCTGACCTAACCCTCCCTTCCCCCGGGTGGCTCTCGGCCAATTGAGCGCCGCACCCTGGAAGCTCCCGTCCTTGGTCGACAAAGGAGTAGCCTGGACTCGAACTTGCGATGTCCAGACTATAGAGCGCATCCTGCACTCCACGCGGAGCGCCTTTGCTGGATGCGCCACTCGGGAGCCCCCTGTGTAGGAATTTAAAAGCAAATCCGTGTTAATTGTCATCATTTATCAGGAGTTAATTTGTGCTTTGAAAAAGAGGGTTTTAATTAACGAAAGAGTATATAACTGACCTTGACACAGACATTTAACAGACCGCATCTGTGACGCTGACGATACAGAGAGAGAGAGAGTGTACAGGACCAGGGTTAATTTTAAAAGCTTAATAAATATATAATGAAGTGTTACATACATGGTATACATGTTATACATGTATAATAACTAACAACTACAATAATACATACTAAAATACTTACAATGTCCTCATAATAAGAAAATAAATTCCAAACCAATATACATAGATGGCTTACGGTATTTTTTTTTGTTTTTAACCACAAGTATTTTTTTGCAAAATGCACATTAAAAGAGTATTTATTTTTTTATCTGTGCCATCCGATTTTTACCCACATGCCAGATAATCGTAAATCAGCATTTTATATGTGAAGTGTTCTAAATAAACGTACATTCTGCATGTCAAAATGCACAATTTTAAATTAATTTTACAAATTATAAACAACATAGATATTCCCATTATTTTTTATTTCCATTTGGCCACTAGTTGCTGGTCTGAGCTGCCTCCATGTATGCTAGTAGTTTCCATAACAGTGAATTATCCTTTCATTCATTTTTCTTGATCTTGTTAACATGCATTTTGATTAACGAGTTCCCCTTATCTAGTCATTGAGCCAGGAAGTGATGTTGGTGACTGTGGCAAAGTGGTTAACACTGTGCAGGTGCAGGTGATCAATGAACAGACAGACAATTATAATCCAGGTGCAAAATTGTTTAATGAGTTTGTATATCCAGTGCCTGACAGCAAAACAGACAGTAAACAATAAATGATGGTAAGTAATACAGCGGCGTGTATTACTTAAATTGTAATCCCCAGGTTTGTCCCGAAATAATAGTCCCGTTTAATATACACCCTCACAAAACACATACACAAGTCTGCTTAGTGCGTGAATTAGTGCTTGTGGTGCAAATACAGTTTCTTCGTGATACAAGTGCAGTTTTGTTCCGTGTTTATGCTTGCCCTTGGTGACAGCTCCGAAACGTGTTAATTAGACAAACAAACATAACACTCACGATACGTACACACAAATCCTCAGGTCCTTCCAGGTTCTTTTTCATTTCCTTTCCGGGTCGATGAGTTAATGTACCGAAGCTCCGCCCCTTTCTAAATGACAGACTTCCTTTTAACCCTAGGAACGAAGTGTCAGGCCAGGCAGTCCAGGGTACTCTGTTCCCGTTACTTAGCACCTTCACAGGTCTGGAGGGAGATTCATTGTCTTTCTGTCACAGTGACCTGTGACAATTAAGCATTTTAACAAGAAATGCGTTCATTAATAGCCTCATCAACTCAATTTGAAAGCAGTAACGGATTGATTTAATTAACACATTTCGTTCGAAAATCACTTGCTACTAAAGCTCTTCTTACTATACCATGAGTTCAGTACAATAACACTGTTTTTTGAAAATCCTGCCCGAAGTGTCTAGGAATATTTAAGGCAATTACTGCCAATGCCACTGAACTAGAAGAACAATGGAAACTCTTATAGAGGCATACAAAATGTAAACATTTGGTAGTTGAATACATTTTAACCTCTATTATATTTTTCTTATAGTTATTTATACCAAATTGCAATATGTATTTTTCATGGTTACCATTATTGGGGATATTGGGGTGTGAATTGCAAATGTGACTGTTATCTCAGCATTCGTAGGACAGCTACGGATGCTGAAGAACCTTAATGAGTCATTCTCATCTATCTTTAGTGACCTTTGACCTTTCCATTGCAGATCCCTGCCTCACAGTGACACCACAATGCGTCAATGAAGCAGACAGGTTGAGTTTGGAAGCACTTCGCCATATCCACAAGCAACTTGATGATGATAACAATGGTGGGATTGAAGTAGATGAAAGTGTTGAGGTAACAGATATTTTCATATTTTGCTTGACTTTGTCTGTACTAGTTGTTTCATTTGATTAATAATCATTTAACCACTCAGGATATTATTAGATTTTCTTTTCAAGCAGAATCCTAGCAATAACAATATCATATCGGTATTAACCTTGGGGATCCGATTTGATTGTCTATGATCTGAGCCAGGCATCTGTTGCTTCGATGGTTATTAAGGTAATGTATATTGTTAGCGTCTGGCCTTTATAGTGATGATTCATAAATCAATAAAATGCCACATATGTATACTGATTTTTTTTCCAGTACAGTAGCAACATCCTGCAGTACAGAGAAAGTCTGCTACTTAGCTGGACTGCAAATCAGGGAACTGAAATGGACAATGCACTCTCTGTGAATTCTGAAAAAGAGGGTTTTACAGTCACGTCTGTTGTGAGGTAAAGGTTTCAGTTGTATGAATTCAGAATTTTGCTTGGAAATGTAGGCCATAAACTATTGAACCAGATTACTTTTTGACAGTCTTCAAGCCAGTCATCATTATAAAATGACAAAATTCACCAAAAAAAATTATTCAGAATGGAAACAAATGGTTTGAAGTAAAACAAAAATCATACAATTAAGGAACAACCTTGGTAACTCTTTGTTACTCTTGGTAAGTAGAAACATCATATTTGTAGGAACAATGCAGGACTGTTTGGTAATTTTACATGCCTGGGATATAAAACTATAACATGAGGTTTTCATTTGATTCAATAATGTCACCTACATGAGGACTGAGACAAAACAGTAACCACTAAACATAACTGAGCCAAGGATAATTACATACTAATTTTAACATGTTTTAGTGACCCCTTTGTGTTAAGAATTGGGTTAATGGAAAAACAGTAGTAGAGGTTCAATGACAGTTTTTTTCCCCCAATAATGTGTCGGTGCTATAAGAAAGGGTGATGTTAAAAATGAGCATGAAGAAAAGCTGTTTGTCTTTCCATCTATCACAACTTTAAAAGGCAGTTGGCGAGTTTTCTATTGAATAACCTTTGGTAAATTAACAAGATTGTCGTAGAAAGATAAATGTCCCATGTGTCACATCCAAACACCATGTCCTAAGACAAAGTAATTATCAGTCTCATCTCCGTCAAGAAATTCAATTAACCCGTCCTTTAAGGCAAAATATCTGCCCTGTACCGACCCTTATCTACTAGAACCATATGCAAGGAAAACCATTAGGAATTTAAGGTAATTAAGAGCTAGACCTATGATGCTGAAAAAGCTGATGAATTATATCATCAAATGGAAATTGTCTCAATTAGGATGTACTGGGGATCATAGAATGTACAGTGGCATTTCATACCCTTTCATTTATAGTTGCCTAAATATTTATGTATCCTTGAGCATCACAACCAGACAGGAAAATATAAATATATATAATATGGGATGCACTTCATACGGGTACTTCATTATTCTTCAGTCTTTGTTTTCTGTTTTTGTATTATCAGAAAAAAATACTGATAGTGACACTTTGGAGTAAAATGCTTTATAAATTTCCTCGTTATACGTTTCAACTTAAAATGATCGGACAATTATGAAGGTATAAAATGGAAAACCAGGGCTCTGTTGTTGTTATTGTTTTATTGTTGTTGTTGTTGTTGTTGTTGTTGTTGTTATTTTTATTATTATTTTTTAAACAGTCCTCAAATGTTTTGTACTGTAGGTCATCTGGATATTAGAAACCCCTTTCAAATAGAGTAGGGCATTAGTTTAGGCCAGAGGAAAGACAGGGCATGGGATGACTTTTCATTTATGTTGTAAAGAATGTCCTGAACTGCATGGAAAGTCACAGGGGATGGCAGGTGTGTGCCTATGAAAGGAGTCTGCGCTTAAGTTTGGGCAGTGCCAAGAAGTCACTTAAAAGGATCAAATTGCATCGCTTACTGTAGGAATACGAAGACAGAGCATAATGCACGCCAAGGCCAAGAGTACTTTGGAAACTGTCAGTTTTAGTTTTCTGTTTTTTTAATTTGAAATATATACATCAGATTCATTCAGATTGACTATACCCACATAGTGAACACATGTTGTACTTCTTTCATGTCTCGATTTTTTTTTTTTTTGGAGACAAAGCGTAGACTCTATTCACCAAGCTTTAGCTTGTTAGTTATTTAAATGATGTTTATTGTCTGTTTTTATAAATAAAATAAAGTTTTGTATTCATCAAACAGTTATATATTATTTTTACTTCTATGAATGGTGCACTGTATTTGATTATTAAGAACAGACTTTAAAAAATAACATCCAGAAACTCATTAGTTATAGCTTTGTGAATATAATACTTTTGCAAATGCTTTGAAAATATGCACTGACAGATTAAACAAACCCAGCCCAGTCAAAAGCATTTTCTTGTTTACACATGAAAAAAAGTGGTTGATGTCTTGTTTCAGGCTATAGAATTTTAGCAGAGAGTACTAAGTAGTTAAAACCCAGGAGCCACATTTACAACATGATCTGTTGCTATTTAAACACCAAACACATAGCAATGCTGCATTTGAATACATCACGATACATAATACTTTAAATACAGAGAAATGCATAATACATGCTTTACAGTAAAAAAAAAAATTAAAAATGCATAAGACAATAAATACAGTGGAACATGCATGATACATGATAGTAGCATAATACATGAAATAGTAGCAGCAGATAATAGCAGATATCAGGCTTAAAGAGCATGGAAAGCAAGAGAGAACAGGTGGGTTTTGAGAGTTGATTTAATGCAAGCGACGGTGGGAGCATCATGCACCAAAGCTAGGAGAGAGTTCCAAAGAGTTGGAGCCATGAAGTTAAACAAGCGTTCTCCAAGTGTGGTGCACTTTTGATTGGGGATAACAAGCAGGCCAGAGTCGGAGGACCTCAGCTTACAGGCAGGGACATAGCGGGTCAGCAGGTGAGGAGGTACTTTGGACCTGTGTGATGAAGGGCATTGTAGGTGAGCAGGAGAGTTTTGAAAATAGTCCTGAACTTTACAGGTAGCCGGTGCAGCTGGGCAAGACGGGGGAGTGAGGTGATCACGTTTTTTTACATCTGGTAAGGATCTTGGCAGCGACATTCTGAACTAGCTGCAGTCGGTTTATGGTGCGTGCCGGGGAAAGGTAGGGATGGACTATGGAGATGTTTCGAAGATGGTAGTTTGACCAGGAGGAGATCATCAAAGGAGAGGTTGCAGAAGTACACCAAGGCTTCAAGGCAGCAGCAGTTTCCGAGGTTCATGAGCTATATTTAGATTCTTAAGTTGAGTTTTAGATCCTACTAGAAGTAGTTCAGATTTGCTAGTGTTCAGCTGAAGAAAATTGGCAGACATCCAGGCCTCGATGTCTTGAATGCAAGCCAAGTGCCGTACCATGGCAGAGGGGCTTCCAGGGTCGAGTTTTAAGTAGAGCTGGGTGTCGTCAGCATAGGAGTGAAACATAAGGCTGTGTTGGAGGATGAGGTGACCCAAGGGAAGCATGTAGATATTGAAGAGAAGGGGCCCAAGAACAGATCCCTGGGGGACACCACAAGTGACTGGGTTTGCAACGCCACTGCGTCCAACATAGAAAACAAACTGCATGCATCCGGATAGGTAAGAGGACATCCAGGAGAGACAGGTTCCAGATATTCCAGTATACTTCTGTAGGTGGATAAGAAGAATGCCATGATCTATGGTGTCAACAACAGCTGTTAGGTCAAGGAGGACAAGCACAGAGGGAGCACCAGCATCAGCATTAAGCAGGAGATTATTCACAATCCGGAGCAGAGCAGTTTCAGTACTGTGATGCAGCCGGAAACCAGACTGTAGAGATTCAATCAGATTGTTGTCTGTGAGATGTTTCATTAGCTGACTGGCAACAGCCCTTTCGAGAGTTTTTGAGAGAAAAGGGAGATTGGAAATGGGATGGAAATTAGATAAGTCAGCTGGGTCGAGGGAGGGTTTTTTGAGAACCGGGGTAACTCGGGCAAGCTTAAGGGCAGCAGGAACCGAGCCAGAGTCCAGGGACAGGTTGAGAGTGTGCATAATGGAAGGAGCAAGAGCAGAAGCACAGAGACGGACAAGGTTAGTCGGTCAGGGGTCCAGGGGGCATGTGGCAGTAGTTGATTTCAACAGTAAGCCGGAAACATCAGCAATGGAGAGAAGGAGGAGAGGACAGGAGGGGCAACCGGAGGAGCGTCAAAGTGGTCAAGTAGTAAACTGGGTTTGTGGTGGGAGAGCATAGAATAGATGTTGTCGATTTTGTTCCGAAACAAAGAGGAGAAATCATGACAGGTAAAAAGAGGAGGATGAATGGGAGATGGATATGTCAGTGGCTGGATGTAGGATTTGGTCAATGGTCTTAAAAAGAACATTGGGTTTACCGTGTCCCATAGTTATGATTTCAGAGAATTATTTCACCCTGGTTGCGACAAGCGCATGCCTGTAGCTCGCGAAATGGTCGGTCCAGATCTCTCTGTGAACTGTTAGTGCAGACGACCTCCAATTGCGCTCAAGCTTGCAGCAGGCAGACTTAAGCAGGGTCAACAGTGTCAATGATATGAGTAAGGGTGGTGTTGTAGAGGGTCACCGCATGATGGTCAGAGAGAGAGATATCTGAGACGGAGAGATTGGAGATATCAAGGCCCCTGGTGATGAGCAGATCCAGGGTGTGTCCTCAGGTGTGAGTGGGGACGTTGACAGATTGAGAGTCCAAGACAGTCTAGAATCGTGTTGAAGTCGGTCTATAGTATGGCTCTTTACTTGATCTCAAGTTTCATACTGTCAGCACTCGTTTATCCCTTGATGGATAAATGAGAGTGATGGTTTTCTTATACGTCTACTAGATTGTGATGATGAACTAGAAAAATAAATAAATCTAACAACATCATACCAGAAATAGTCACTAAAAACACACAAGTTTTGTATCAAAATGTAATTTACAAACAACATTACATTTAAAATAACATGCATATAGTATGTACTGCAGTTTAAGTTAGTTGTGGAAAACAACATTCACAGTTCTGTACTGTGCTGTATTTAAATGGTATTTTGATTAGTGAAAGACACATTAAAACAAAAACAGCAAACCTACAGCTTCCAACACTAAAACCTATTGTAAAGAAAAATAAATTCATATAAAATATTCTATTGTAGTTACAATATAAAGCCCAAAGGGCAATTATGATATGAACAGTACTGTCGGTTAAAACTTTATTTTATCAAATGCAATGCAATCTTTGTTCAGTTAGTTAACAAATAAAACAAAACAATTCGAAAGCAACAAACAAAAATAATCTCAGTGGGCTACACAATTTAGTTACTGACGTGCACATTCCCACCGCTTCCTGTTTGTTTTTCACCCAGGTGCATGTTGTAGGACGGATAAGTAAAAGTTAATAAAAGTGTAACAAAAAAGTGAGTAAAAGTTAATAAAAGTGTAACAAAAAAGTGTTAGTGTAACTAAAAAAATACAGTCGGAAAACGTGTGTGACGGATGTAGTATTTTGTAAAGAATCAATAAGTTACAGTGCTGACCATCAGCTAAATGAGAGTGAAGGATTAATGAGAGGCAGATAAACGGGTGGTTACTGTACTTCGTCACAGCTTGGACGTGGTCAAAAATATATAGTAACCTCTTAATAACTCCAAATGTTTTTTACATTTCTTTTGGTCTAAATGTAAGCAGTCATCCAGTGAAAATTTGGAAACAAGATTGAATACGAGAGACCATTCAACCTAAGTGATTCAAAAATCTAAAAAAAGTATTCTAATGTCTGAAGTACTAACAATGGAAAGTCTAGAAAAAAGAACATAGTACCCAGCATTAGTAATTACTATATGGCTGTTCACTTCACTTATATTCTCATTATAGTGGGCGAGAAATGTTCCATGGACTGGGGTCTCGATGATTTTGAAATGGGGTATATAGAGTTTTGCTGGTACAAAATACAAGATGGTTCTAGACGGTGGTTTCCTAATTTGCATTTTTGGTTAAACAAAAATGCAAATCTGCGAATCATATTAAAATGCATGCACTCAGCACGGTATCCTAGGCCAGCAGCAGCAGCATGTGTACACTGCTGGGTAATAGCTCTTCGATCATGTATAAACAAAACATGTAAAGTGGATCTGATAGGGTAGTATCACTGTGTACTGTGTAGAAGCATAGCAGCTCAACAGGAGACAAGGTATAAAGTTGAATCATGTTCAGTTTGTTGAAGCCAGAGCACAACTTCCCTTAATGATCAAAAGTAAAAACTGTACAAAAGCTTTAGGTCCTAATAATGGTGGAAAACTAGAGAAGAGTATAGCGCACAGGCACCGACATGCAAATTTCCAACGTGATAAGCATACGGCACATTTTTTTCCCCCCTCATGTGCTAGTCTCAGTCTCTCTCACACACACATTCCAAACCAACTTTAGGCTGTATGAGCTGTGGGATTTGATCTTTAATTATGGACATCTGTAGGCATGGTGAAAGTCAACAAAGCCTGTGATACGCTGTTTACCTGGAACAAGATGAACTGACCAGCTGCAGTCCCAAAGCAGGGGGCTGAAATAGAACTTACCTCAGAGTTTATGCACACCTTTTAACATTCTGTGAATACTGGCGAGCCTGTTGGAATTGTTTCCTGCAGGAAAATATTTTTGTATATACTGTGGTATACTGCATTTTTTGGCAATTGAATACATATATATACTTTCGGGCCTTTTTGAATAGTGATCCTGCCCCAGGGACACAAATTTTATAATTTCCATATTGCAATATCATGGGATTAAATTATTCACGTAGACATACTTTTTATTGCTAATACTGCTAAAAATACAAAACCAGTATAATCAAGTTTATATATACACTACCGTTCAAAAGTTTGGGGTCACTTAGAAATTTCCTTGTTTTCCATGAAAACATACATGAAATGAGTTTGAATAGGAAATATAGCAAAATGAATAGGAAATATAGTCATTGACAAGGTTAGAAATAATGATTTTTAATTGAAATAATAATTGTGTCCTTCAAACTTTGCTTTCGTCAAAGAATCCTCCATTTGCAGCAATTACAGCCTTGCAGACCTTTGGCATTCTAGTTGTCAATTTGTTGAGGTAATCTGAAAAGATTTCACCCCATGCTTCCTGAAGCACCTCCCACAAGTTGGATTGGCTTGATGGGCACTTCTTACGCACCATACGGTCAAGCTGCTCCCACAACAGCTCAATAGGGTTGAGATCCGGTGACTGTGCTGGCCACTCCATTATAGACAGAATACCAGCTGACTGCTTCTTCCCTAAATAGTTCTTGCATAGTTTGGAGCTGTGCTTTGGGTCATTGTCCTGTTGTAGGAGGAAATTGGCTCCAATCAAGCGCCGTCCAGAGGGTATGGCATGGCGTTGCAAAATGGAGTGATAGCCTTCCTTCTTCAAGATCCCTTTAACCCTGTACAAATCTCCCACTTTACCACCGCCAAAGCACCCCCAGACCATCACATTGCCTCCACCATGCTTGACAGATGGCATCAAGCACTCCTCCAGCATCTTTTCATTTGGTCTGCATCTCACGAATGTTCTTCTTTGTGATCCGAACACCTCAAACTTAGATTCGTCTGTCCATAACACTTTTTTCCAATCTTCCTCTGTCCAGTGTCTGTGTTCTTTTGCCCATCTTAATCTTTTCTTTTTATTGGCCAGTCTGAGATATGGCTTTTTCTTTGCAACTCTGCCTAGAAGGCCAGCATCCCGGAGTCGCCTCTTCACTGTTGACGTTGAGACTGGTGTTTTGCGGGTACTATTTAATGAAGCTGCCAGTTGAGGACCTGTGAGGCATCTGTTTCTCAAACTAGACACTCTAATGTATTTGTCCTCTTGCTCAGTTGTGCACCGGGCCCTCCCACTCCTCTTTCTATTCTGGTTAGAGCCAGTTTGCGCTGTTCTGTGAAGGGAGTAGTACACAGCGTTGTACGAGATCTTCAGTTTCTTGGCAATTTCTCGCATGGAATAGCCTTCATTTCTCAGAACAAGAATAGACTGACGAGTTTCAGAAGAAAGTTCTTTGTTTCTGGCCAAAGAACACTGTAATTGAACCCACAATTGCTGATGCTCCAGATACTCAACTAGTCTAAAGAAGACCAGTTTTATTGCTTCTTTAATCAGCACAACAGTTTTCAGCTGTGCTAACATAATTGCAAAAGGGTTTTCTAATGATCAATTAGCCTTTTAAAATGATAAACTTGGATTAGCAAACACAACGTGCCATTGGAACACAGGACTGATGGTTGCTGATAATGGGCCTCTGTACGCCTATGTAGATATTCCATTACAAATCAGCCGTTTCCAGCTACAATAGTCACTTACAACATTAACAATGTCTACACTGTATTTCTGATCAATTTGATGTTATTTTAATGGACAAAAAATTTGCTTTTCTTTCGAAAACAAGGAAATTTCTAAGTGACCCCAAACTTTTGAACGGTAGTGTATATCTTTTAGCTATTACGTGGTTATCTTTCCTAATGTATTGTTTGCTGCGAGAGGAGCTGTGGCTTTCTCCAGGAGACGAGATGCTTCAGCTTCTCTTTAGCCCTGCTCCGGCAGCCGAACCTGGGGCGAGCCCATTCCCTCTTCCCCTCTCCCGAACCATCTGTCGCTTCGAACTGAACTCCCGACCGCCGTTTAGCCAGGCTATTTATAGTTTAAAAACTGCTAATTAAATTGATCCACGAGTGGGAATGTTACCTTTTTTTTTTTGTAGAAAATATAGCGTTGATTACACGGTGCTTTATGCATAGTTAATTCACAGAAAGTTACATTTTTGCTTCACTATATGTGCATTATAGAGAGGGAGTTATTTTGTATTTTAGTCAGATGTGTGTTGTTATGTGTCCCGCGGCGCCCCCACCTCTTCCCCCGTTTATAGCGCTGTTTGGTTAAAATGCTCATATTGTGTGTCCCCCAAGACCCACGTTATAGTAAGGGAGCACTATATATATATATATATATATATATATATATATATATATATACACACACACACATATTAGGCTAAAAACGATTGCTCGAAGTAGATGTTGATCACAAATTTAAAAAAAAAAAGGTTTCACATTACTAGCGTGAAATACAATTAAAGCACTTGGAACAAACGACCTGTAGTCCATATACATAGCTATTCAGTCTAACATGTTTGCCTAGAGACTAGAGATATATTTTGCATTATGTGTTAGTATAGAACTTCTGACAGACATATCTGTGACATTAATCAGTGTTATAAACATCATCAATAATATTCATAACTGCTGTGACTCTTGCGTTGTGGTCACGTTCATGGGTTCTTGGTCAAACGCCGCTTAACCTGGTTCTGTTGCGGTCAAAACGTGAAAACGCACCCCTGATAAACAAACAGCTTGTGCAACAACAAGCACACTCCTTCAGGGGCGGGATTTCTTGCTGAGAGGATTTCAAGAAGTCCCGGATGCTCGCCTGCTCTCTTTTTATTATTAATAACTCAGGAACCGTTTCATACCAGAGGTCTCATTAGTGCAAAATGTTGCGTCCTAGACGTAAAATAAATCCATTGGATGGAAAAATATTTTGTTTTGTATTCACGGGATGCACAGAATGGCATATCTGCCAAGGTCCCAAGACAGTTGACCAGGAGATTTTCTATAAAGTAAGTAACGCAGCACGGGGGGAGGGGGTCCTGCAGGGGGGTCTGGAAATTTTTTTAAATATAGAGGTACACAGAGATGCATTCTGGCGTCTTTTGAGACGGAAATTGGCAACCTTGATTGCTAATGATGATGGTGGTGCATGTTATATGCCTAAGTGGCAGACTTGCAGTCTCTCAAGACTGTCACTGATGTTGGAATCATAACAGCAGGTCTCAATATTAAACTGGTTCCGAACGGGAGATTTGTTCTGACTGGGAGAGGGGTCCTGAAAATGGGAGGGTCCTGGTCAAAACGGGAGACTTGACAGGTATGGAATGGGAAAGGGACGCAGACATGCCTATTCGCGGTAATCTATTACACTGCAGCAAAATGACCGTAAAATGCTTGTTTAAAAAAAGAATTCAGCACTGATAACGTACACTCCAGTCCTGTAGGTGGCAGCAATAAGCCTCATATTTGGCTTACACAACAATATTAAGGAGATTTACTTTTAGGCCCTGCCCACACTACATAACCGATCTCGAGAACTGTACTCAAAAATGTTTTAATTAATGCAGCTCAAAGCAGTAGGGTTTTAGGTAGGGCTTTAAGTAGGACTTGAAGAGTGATTGAAAGTCCCTACCTCTGCACAGACCACGTGTACCTTACTTGGTTTAGTGCAGAAATTCAGTACCGTGTAGCCTGTACGAGATCAAAAACCGCCCCCCAAAAAAACATGTGAAGTATAGGGGGAAAAAAAGGGAACTTCCAAAAAATCGGGTATCCAGATCTCACAAGGTGGCGTCATGAAACATTTTGCCCCTTTTATGATTGACAGTGACCTATCAGGTTTGCACATTTCCACTTACTGTTTCTTGACATTAATCTAGTCATTATGCGGGGTCCTCGGGGGATACGTGGTAATTTGGATACGGGACTCTGTTAATTTCTATGATCTTAATTAATTTCTGTGATGTTATAGTTGGTAACAATCTGTACTGTAATTAGTTACCTAAACATTGAATACATGGGCTACTAGATTACATGCATGTTCTGTACGGTTGTTCAATTTGCAGTTCTTTTTTCCTGTTCGCGAGGTGGTTTGGCTCACAGCAAGTCCCCTCAGGGTAATCTGGTTCACGTTGACAATTGTTGGATTGGTTGGGGGGGTGGGGTGGAAATAGGGTAGGGTAGATAGGGAGCGGAACCAGCTTCTGGAGTACAGTTTGTTTCACTGCTGATTCAGGCCCATGGTTCTGGCCGCTTTGTGGTAAATTAAAGGGAGGGTGTCCGTCTACAACTCTCTGTACTTAATGGGAGACCCCATCTACAGCTGTGCTGCATTTAATTGGAAATGCTTCTATCCACTTTGAAAAATGTGTCAGTTACTACCAGGATGTGTTTATATTTTTTCAATTTATTTATAATCCCTGGGTTTGTCCCGAAATAATAGTCCTGTTCTTTATACACCCACACGAAACACAAAACACATACACAAGTCCGTTAGTGAGTGAATTAGTGCTCGTTGTGCAATAGAGTTCTCCGTGATACAAGTGCAGTGATGTTGTCTGGTTTGGTGCTGGCCTTTGGCGACAGCTCCGGATCTTGTTAGCCATCTAATAACAATAAACAAACAGTTTTTAGACACGACAGTACAAACACATAAAACACTCACGTTTTCACCAGTCTCCTTTTAGGTTTGTTCTAATCATTTACAAAGGAACAGATCACATCACTATGTCCCCTTTTTATACCGTCACCCATGACCCCTTGGTCAACGAGCGCATCCGCTCCTCCAGTCTGCGGATGCTACGCCATTTCCAGTCTGGGTCATTGGTTTTGTGTACCGTAGCTCTGCCCCCTTTCTAGATGTCCGACTTCTGCCTAACCCTGGGAATGAACTGTCAGGCCATCCAGTCCAGTGTACTTTATACAGCGCCCTCGCAGGTCGGGAGGGAGATCTAACACCAAGAATCATTCGATCTCTGTCACATACTCTCAACACTGACAAATCTTTGTCCTGCCCTTAAAGATTTTCAACTCAATCAGCACAAAAATGGATTCCATAGACACACACCACTTTCCCTATTTTACATTCTTTGTAATTCTCTTATCAACATACTCTTGACAATCAAATATCTCAGCCTTAACAAATCTTGTCCTTCCTTATTACAGGACGGTACCTGGTATTATTGAAGCGCACTGGTACACTTCAAGAACAAATTAAAGTGTTCCTTAAATTGTTTAACAGAATTACATTACGTTTATGTATAATTATACTCATAGATTTACATAGTGTAATGTGCACTGAAGGAAATCCATATTCTGTGAAGAAGGGGAAAAGATTATAGCGAAAACATAGTGGCAGTCAAAAATGCCAAATGAGTGTCAGCATTTAATGCTGCTTTTTTATTCTCTATAAGATATTTAGTTGTTTAAACTTGCGCACACTCTGTTGACAAAGTTAGCTTTATCAGCACTTTGTCACTTGCCTACAAGCCCAACAGTGTGTTAGCTACCTTCCCTTTTTTCACTGTTTGTATGCTAGGATTGTTCTCAAATTAAATTTGATACCCACAAGAACATCTTCTTTGGGTCCATGTTTGATTCTCTCTGCCTTTAAATCTGAATCCTCAGACAACTCCGTTATGGGCTCCTGTTTTTTCAATTACAGTCGCCACTGCTTGGAAAAGGTGCATTTGTGTTAACGTGACTCACTCACAGTAAGCAATGGATGGTATAAACTCCCACACAATAACCTGACATTCAAAATGTCCCCCAGTCACCAGTACAGTAAACAAAACAAACACGCATTGTGACAGTCAGGCGGTTCCTACAGAACAGTATCCTAATCTCAGACACTGGAAAATAGCCACGCCAGCCCCATGCACACAGACAAAGAAAAAAAAAAAAAAAAAAAATTTGATATATCCCAGCTTATCAAAAGCTGGTTGTGAGCAGAACCCCAAATGATAACTCACTTTGTTAATAGTTAGTTACTTCAAATAATATAAAAAACGATATAATTCTTAAAATCACCAAACACTAGCTCCAGAGTTCCTAACTAAACAAAACAAAATATCAAGTTGCAGCATCGACCAGATGAAACAAAACAATTAACAGCGTCACTTATCTGCAAAGGTTGTCTTGTTTGCGTTAAAGTGCTGCTCCTCTTTCTTTTTATTTATTCAGACCCAGGGGCTCGTTTCACGAAAGCGATCTGCGAGGAATCGCTCTCGCAGTGAGGTCGCAAGAGAAATTTGGTTTTCACAAAGGCGTCGCAGATCTTTCAGGGCCTGCGGTCTAGCAGGTTTTCTACTGAATGGTAGAGAGATTAGAAGGGAGGGGGTGTTTAGGGATTGATCAAACCCCTTTGATCTATACACTGATGCCGAATTGATAGGGAAGTATAGGCTGCCTAGATTGGAAATTACAAATCTATCCGATTTGCTGGAACAAAATTTAAGGTACGAAACCAGATGAAGTATGTCACTTTCTACGTCACTGCAAGTGGTAACTACATTACGGTTTTATGCCAGTGGCAGTTTTCAGGAGATGTAAAGCTACCGTATCAAGGTGCATAACTAAAGTGTCTAGTGTGCCCATGTGACACAATACATTAAATTTCCTACAGCAGGCGAAAGGAGGTGATTAATGACTTTTATGATTTATGTGGCTTGCCGAAAGTACTGGGGGCAGTTGATGGCAGCCAAAAACCTATCCAATCGCCTGCCAAAGATGAACACTTGTATGTCTGACGGAAAGGATTTCATTCATTAAACATTCAAGTAATCTCGGATGCCAAGATGAATGTGTTGGATGCTGTTATTTGGTACCTTGGCAGCACACACGACAGCTTCATCTGGGCGAACGCCAGCATAGCTGAAAGATTTGCCAGTGGTGAAGTAAGTGGTGGATGACTCTTCGGAGACAGCAGGTAATCTGTTTTTATTTTATTTCACCCACTAACCATGATTTTACTTGGTTATCTTGCTACAGTAAAACGTAGATTTTTGTGCCTGTTTTTTTCTTTATTCAAATTATCATTTTTAACCATGTAGACCTCAGTAAACAAATAACAAATACACTATTTACTAACATAAAAAAGACAAAGTCGTGTGTTATATAAATAAAATTGTGTTCACTAACATAATGAAAGTTTTTTTTAAAAATTAAAAATCCACTATAAACTTGTTTAATATTTTAAATCTATTGAAAAAGCTGTATTTCCTATATTTAAAAATGGGGACATTTTACATAATATTGCTGTTCTTAAATCACAAGCGTATATTTTCACATGATTTGGTTTTGTTTTTAGGTATCCCCTGCAACCATGGCTATTGACCCAGGTGTTACGCCCTTCAAGCAGAGCTGAGGAATGCTACAATGTAAAAAAGGAAGATGCATCATCGAAAGAGCATGTGGCCTCTTAAAAATGAGATTCCGCTGCCATCACAAGTCTGGCGGGTGTCTAGTTTATAGACCTGATAGGGCAGTCAGAATAATAGGTGCGTGTTTAATTCTGCACAATATCTGCCCTTTGAAAAGCATTCCATTACCTGAGGCAGAAGAGACCCCAGCAGACGGTGATGATGATGAGGACAATGAAAGTTGTAGGGAAAATAACACTTTTCTGGGATTAGATGTTAGATCCACTCTCATTCGACTAAGATTTGGTGCAAATTATAAAAACAAAACAAAAAAAAACAACAACATTGAATTTGCAATTATATCCCCACACTTTTTTATATTTCTGTTATTATTATTATTAGTTGTTGTGATGATAATGTTGTCCTCTTTTATAGTGATTTTTGTGTTTCTAATTGTTAAGTTTAATGTGTTAATTTGTTGAATTTTTCTTTGTATTGTATGCAGAAGTAGAAATAAATATTTTTTCCAGTTTTTATTATTATTATTAAAATAAAAAATGTACATACAGTACAAAACAGACCACAATAAATAACAAATTGCAATAACTTACACTGGAACATTTTAAATAAAATGTGCAATTAAACAGTAAAATCATATAACTAAAAAGTGCAAATAAACAGTCAAACAGGGAAATATAAAGTGCAACCGAAGAGTGAAAAACAGAACATAATACCTAACAACATAGTTGCTCATCCTTTTTACACCGGCCATGTTTGCTAGCATCACACTGACTTTCTAGCCAATTACGCTTCTTTAAAACTGCTTTAGGACAGTTTGCAGATCGCAGGGAAAGCAGTCGCATGCGACCACGTTGCGAGTTGCTTCCTGAAACACTCACATCGCAGTCCGGTGCACTCTAGCAAGCAGGTTGCAGGCACCTCACAGTTGCACAACGTTGATGAAACGAGCCCCAGACAGGTAACATTTTCAGTTTGTTCTTGACTTTTGGTTTGAATTCAGCTGTGTCCCCTGTGTTATCCAACAGATGACGGCCAACTATGCCTACACCCTGCATTTTAAAAACAAGGGTGCAAAGTAAGCAAAAAACCCTTAAAGGCATAGGCACCCCTTAGGTCTGCCACAGCATGGACGATGTTAAAAATCTTTATTACACTAATAAATGTTTTTTATTAAAATGTAATAAAATAGTAATGCAAGTGCAGAAATGTACATGTAGGCTACATTACTGCAAATTGTTTCCAGCGAAGAACTCTGTGATATACGCATCTGGACAGTCTTTTTTTGCAAATATGGACAGCAAAATTTGTCAGCATTTTCTAAAAAAATCCCAATTCGGCTCTATATCCGGATGCTGCTCCATAGCACTCTGCAGTGTTAAAAGTGCAGCACGCACGCTTACGTCATCGGTGTCTATTTCAGGCAGAGCGTCCTGGTCGCCAAGGTGACACAGCTGAGAATTCTTCCTCTGGCATGCCC
This sequence comes from Acipenser oxyrinchus oxyrinchus, assembly GCA_030684275.1. NCBI lineage: Eukaryota > Metazoa > Chordata > Actinopteri > Acipenseriformes > Acipenseridae > Acipenser > Acipenser oxyrinchus. The sequence continues at coordinate 23,759,741 of CM060247.1, read as the reverse complement.
TGTGGTGTTGTCAGAGTTTCAGTTTCGTTTGTATTTTCGTCAGCACTCTCCTCAACCGCAGAAAACCCAGCTTTTTGGAAGCAACGTTGCATTGTTTGCTGACTGACAGAGTTCCAAGCATGCTTTAGCAAGCGCACAGCATTTTATTTACACTGAATTTTTGTGCTGATGCGTACATGGATTAAATAGCCAAGGTACAGTACAGGGGTAATCACTCAGTAATGAGGTACAAACAGTTGATTGATCGATCTGTCAAGCTTGTACTACAGTAAAGTGATGCCTTTTGTGTTGAAATCTGTGTGAACAGCAAGGTAATGAGCTAAAAACAGCTGATTGGAGGATTAGTAAGAGCGACTCTTATGGTAATAAGCAGTACGTTTGTTATTTAAGTCTATGTGAAACAGCTGAGTTTGACCAAAATATATGACGTGATTATATATATATATATATATATATATATATATATATATATATATATATATATATATATATATATATAAACGTATTATATCTCCATAAGTTTCTGGAACCCTGGGTCTACTGATGGTTTGAGATGTTTAATATATACAAGTCTTAATATATACAAGTAATATATTAATACATACAATATATACAAGTAGATACAATATATACAATATATACAAGTCTTCCATGAAGGCCACTTCTGACCAGACTTCTCCGGACAGTAGATGGGTGTACCAGGGTCCCACTGTTTTCTGCCAGTTCTGAGCTGATGGCACTGCTGGACATCTTCCGATTGTGAAGGGAAGTAAGCATGATGTGTCTTTCATCTGCTGCAGTAAGTTTCCTTGGACGACCACTGCGTCTACGGTCCTCAACGTTGCCTGTTTCTTTGTGCTTCTTCAAAAGAGCTTGGACAGCACATCTGGAAACCCCTGTCTGCCTTGAAATTTCTGCCTGGGAGAGACCTTGCTGATGCAGTATAACTACCTTGTGTCTTGTTGCTGTGCTCAGTCTTGCCATGGTGTATGACTTTTGACAGTAAACTGTCTTCAGCAACCTCACCTTGTTAGCTGAGTTTGGCTGTTCCTCACCCAGTTTTATTCCTCCTACACAGCCAAAGGGTGGTCACACCAAATATGGATTTGATTTAGATTTTTCTTCTGTTCACTCACTTTGCATTTAGTTAATTGATAAATATAATCTATTAACATGTCTATTTTTGAAAGCATTCTTACTTTACAGCATTTTTTCACACCTGCCTAAAACTTTTGCACAGTACTGTATATATTAAACATCTCAAACCATCAGTAGACCCAGGGTTCCAGAAACTTATGGAGATATAATACGTTATACCTAGAACTACATCAACTGTCATTTTGACTGTCATAGTGAAAACAGTGAGTTTGGCTTCGCGCTTGTTTTGAATAGGTACAGGAGACATTTTCAGACGTGATTTATCTATCAACAGCTGTAAAAATACTTGTATTCTATTTAAAAATACTTATTTTCTAGTTAAAATGAATAGCCCAATACATCGCAGGACTGCACAGCAAGTGGTAGGTGTGATTATATTGAAAAAAAAAAAAAGTTACTGAATAATGCAAGACTGGAGAAGGAAATTACCACTGAATAGCCAACAAAGTCGAACTGAAATAAAAGGGTAAACAGAAAACACTTGTATAAAACAGTCAAACAAACAAATTTCGGGCACTATTTTCTATTGCTCCAAAGAGTGTCGTAAGCTCCCACTGCATGTCAAAAGTCATCTCTGAGCTGCTAAAACCAAAATTTTTACACTCCAAATATCACAGGTAAGATGGGGGAACGTCTGATTTACAAAGAAATTGTGGGAAAATACAAGTGAGGAAATCAAAATTAAAGATAAGCAGTATGTTTGGTATGTTAAAATAAACACACTGTTTTGACTACATTTAACACAGAACAGTTTCGTAGTGTGTGACGCTGCAGTAGTTTTATACGCATTTTAATATACCTTAAAAAAGACCGCTGCGGTAGTTCTAGGTATGTATGTTGACCGGTAGTTCTAGTGTTAAAATCTTTGTGCTTTAATAACACTAATGTGTTTTGGGTAGGCAAAGGGTTGTCACACCAAATACGGATTTGATTTAGATTTTTCTTCTGTTCACTCACTTTGCATTTAGTTAATTGATAAATATAATCTATTAACTTGTCTATTTTTGAAAGCATTCTTACTTTACAGCATTTTTTCACACCTGCCTAAAACTTTTTGCACAGTACTGTGTATATATATATATATATATATATATATATATATATATATATATATATATATATATATATATATATATATATATATATACAGTGGCTCTCAAAAGTATTCACCCCCCTTGGACTTTTCCACATTTTATTGTGTTACAACATGGAATCAAAATGGATTTAATTAGGAGTTTTTGCCACTGATCAACACAAAAAAGTCCATAATGTCAAAGTGAAAAATAAAATCTACAAAATGTTCTAAATTAATTACAAATATAAAACAGAAAATATATTATTTTTTTATTTTTTATTGTGTGATAAATCAGTCCCTCTAGGCAGTGCTTCATGACCCTCGAAAGTGTTCATTTCTCTCTCTGTTTGTCTGCCCCCAGATGCATTCTCTATAACACAAAATATATTCAGAGAACGGAGTGGGAAATTAGGGAAAGAAGTGGGTTACTCTTTAACCAATGACACTGCAGTGAGGCAAAATTATGTCAGAGATACCCAATCATAGTCCCTTTTAATGCAGCATGTAGCTGTATTGTCAGTTTTCCATCCTGTATCTAATATACAGGAAGACATGTAAAAACAAAAAGTTTTGGCCTGAAAACAAATATCTGATTACATTACGGTTATTTGTAAAAGTATTCCTATTTGCTGCACAGAAGTAAAACAACTGCTGTACCCTATTGAATGGCAAATAAAAAGTCAGCAGATAGAATGGGTCAACAAATCTGACCCTGTGCACCACACAACAGCTTACATTTTATGTTCACATTTTTATTGTAGAAAAGAAAGTAAGATAAACAATTAATTTTCATAATTTTAAAGAGTCACCCGTAAAACAGTGCACTCATGCCTCTATGTCCTGTTTTATGGTCCTCCCCAGCACCCGGACTGTGTTTCTGCAGCTGTGTCTTTTGCATGCATTGCAATGGGTTCATAATTACAGTACAATGTTTGTTGTTCAGTAGTACTGTAGATAGGAGAAGGTCATGGGTGTGCTAATGACTGCTGATAGAGAAACTAGTATTAGTGGGGGGCTGTGCTGCTACTCAGATGAGAAGCAATGCAGAGATCCAGCCAGCTGTTTTGTACTCTGTACCAGCTCTTGAGCAGGGGATATTTCCCTAATTCATCAGCTGACTTCCACCAACAAGCTTTACTTCCTCACCCTTCTTAGTCTTAGTATTTGCTGATGGAAATATCTGAAGTATTCAGATAACATGCTATACTGCAGTCATGTGCACCTGCTGCTCCCCTTTGCTAGGAGGAGTAATCAGTTCTGTTAACACTTGTTTCAAATCTGAAAGGCAAACTTATTTTTTTCTCACTTAGATCGGTTATTTGATTAATTGGTTTAACCTATTACACTGACTTTTAACATGCAAAACAGTCATTACAATATTACGAGGTGTTAAACAGGATAGAATACTCAAGAATCACTTTTACAGCAGTCCTCTATGCTGCACAGATTATGTACTTTAATATTTTTAAAGTGCTGTACAATTGAAATTAAACTGAAGAGAGAGCCATGTGTCACACAGCTCATTAATTTTACTTTCACAAGTTTAGTGTTAAATTGGGTGAAAGACCCAGCTGGCCTCATTATTACTTGCAAAAAGGCAGAAGTCATCCACACATGACTGAACATATATTATGCAGGTGATTCAATAAAATAATATCTGAGCCTCTGTGCTAACTTAAGTGCAAACTACTACTTTCTACTGTTGGTGGTACTTGTATTCATTACAGAAACACATATGATGTAAGCATCTAGAGCAGGTCCCCATTGCATTCATTTATTTATTTATTCATGTATTTATTTTTTAAATGTCAAAGCCAGTAACATACATCAGCCTTTACACAGCCAGGCACCCTGACCCAGAGTACCCTTTAATTTTTTTTTCAGACTTGATTCTATGCTGGCTGCAGGTCAAGCACGCTTGTTAGATTTTTTTCTTTTGCAATATGCAAAGAACCTAATATACCATCAGCTGTAGGTACAGTGGGGTCTGTTTCAAATGCATTTTCATTTCACTGTATTTTTATTTTATGTAAGAATATAGTAATCAGTGTGTTACTGATTTGGGGAGTCTTAAAGTTAGATACTCAGATTAGTTTCAGGACACTTCTCAATATAAAAGCAAACTCAGCATGGTTGCTTTGTTAAATCACACACGTGGTTATTATTATTATTATTATTATTTATTTCTTAGCAGACGCCCTTATCCAGGGCGACTTACAATCGTAAGCAAATACATTTCAAGTGTTACAGTACAAGTAATAATACAATAAGAGCAAGATAAATACAATGACTAGTTCAAGCAAGTACAAGTGTATTTTAGCACACAAATACTGTATTGTAACATACCCTTTAAATTGTAACAGGTGTGCCTTATTCTCTGTGAAGTGTTTTACAGATCTTTGTATTTACAGTGTGGGAGTTAAAAATGTTTACTCTAAGAGCTGCTAATGAGTTAGGCTTTTATTTTTTATTTGTATGTGAACATTATTCTCTCACGTCTGCCTGAAGTTGCAGTTATAATTGCCTTGGGAGTGTGCCAATGAATTCCTGCCTGGACAGTTTGCAAACCTGCATAAACTAGCATAGAAAATAAAGCACCTTGCTGTAGCAGCGCTCATTTTGGACATAACTTATCTATTCAATACTGTATCTATGGCTGATAACAGGATCTATATATTTTTTGAATTATTATTTGTATTAGCATGTAGTATATTAAGATGAATAATTACCTTAGCAGGGAGGTCAAAATACAGTTTCAGATGTGAAGAATGTATCTTACCTGATAGATTTCAGGAGCCAAGTTAATGGGTTGATTAAAATAATAATTTATTTAGCTGGATTGACTTCTTTACAATTTTAGATGGTTTATATTACATTTGTAATAAATGTTAAAGTTGTATTAAATAACTAACTTGTTGAAAACAATTTTCCTGACATTTCCACAGTATCCATATTCTTTATGGCTCAGCTTGTGTTTGGGGACGTTCTATAATCTATAACATCTATAACTTTAAGCACTCTGTTTGAAGAAAAGTATTGTTTGCATCTGTTGTGTTAAAATTAAGGCAATGGGCCTGCATACATTAACATGATTGTAATGACTTGCGAATGTAGCTAAAATAAAGATTGAGGTATTTATTTTCATTAAAGCAAAATCTTTTCAAAACTTTTATAGGGAAATGTGCTTAAGGCAGTTATGATTGTCATCTTTTTACTTCATTAATTTATGTATTTATTTTTACAGTTCATAATTGAAGATATGAAACAGCGACAAACCAACAAACACAGTCATTTACATAGGGAAGATCAGCACATCACCCTAGAGGAATTGTGGAAATGCTGGAAATCTTCACAAGGTTAGTCTGAACAAAGTTCTTATTTTTAAAAAATGCTTAGGGTAATGATCTTACTAAGATTTCAATTTTGCACTGTCAACAAAACGTTAATAAAAGTGCACATCCACTAGCTACTATGCTAATAGAGATGCACTGTTGGAACTAAGGCTACGTACACACACAGGCTAAATGCGGTCATGAGTTCACCTTTTGCTCTTAATACGGTTTGTATACACACACAGTCCGGTTACAAAGGGCAGTGACAAACGCACTAGTTAATCCTTTTCAGAGTAAGTATCAAGTTAATGCGCACTAACTGTGTGTGTGTATTACAACCGCAGTTGGTGCTCAGTAGATTTCTGCGCAACTAATGATGTCATTGTTTATCAGACATTTAATGCACATTACTTTTTAGAAAAATGCACACTACTTTTAGAAGACACTATATTTTTTGGCATACTTTTTGTTTTCGTTTTGCACTTCAGGGCCACCATAGTTCCTGCATAAATTCACAAAAATGGAGTGCAAATGAGGGTTCTCAAATATTATAATGAGATGTACAAAAGCTGCCAACAATTGCAACACTTACAATTGCATCAAATTGTTAAGAACTTTTGAAAGCACGTTTTTAACAGTCGCAATTAGCAAACCTTTAAAAGGCAGAATGAAAAACACTATCCTCCTAACCATGGCCGCTGTGATTGCAGCAAGAAGGAGACATTGTCTTCAGCAAGAACAAGTGATTTGTAGGATGAGAAGGGTATTTCATACATTTCGAACACCCACATACCTATTTTTCCCTAAAAGCAGGGTGTACTTACAAACCTTGAAAACAAATTTCTAGTACATTTCTGGTTTCCCCAACGTTTTGGGAGCAATAGACTGCCCACATGTGCCGCTACAGATAGCATCTGTATAGGAACAGGGAACACACCTTCTATTAAGGTGCAGGTGGTTTGTAATTGTGCATAATTTAGCACTGCACCACTAACTTAAATAAAAACTGACAGTATTCATTTGGCTTATAGGCTACTCATCATAATACAAATTAGTGGTGTAATGCAAAATGTATTGCTGGTCCCTTGAAATTTGTATTAACAAGACTGTCCTCCTGTAAGTATCATAACTTGTCAATGCGACACAATGATCTGTTTTGGGTTAATTGTCTAGGCTACTAAGTAGGCCAACTTAAAAATAATAATTAAAAAAACAAACAAAAAAAAGTATGATTCAGCTTCAATTTAAATTAATCTTTAATTCACATTGTACATAGCAGCATGATTTATTTTTGTGTTAACAGTAGCCTACAGGCTAAAGTAAAAAGAAAGTACGCTAAGTATTCATTTGATTTTACTACTTTACTGTATACTGCATAGGCCTACTGTACAGATGTATATTTTAGATAATGTAATGTGTAGCCTACCCAAAACACATTAGTGTTATTTCAGCACAAAGATTTTAACACTAGAACTACCGGTCGTACATACATACCTAGAACTACCGCAGCAAGTTTTTTTAAGGTATATTAAAATGCGTATAAAACTACTGCAGCGTCACACACTACGAAACTGTTCTGTGTTAAATGTAGTCAAAACAGTGTGTTTATTTTAACATACCAAACATACTGCTTATCTTTAATTTCGATTTCCTCACTTGTATTTTCCCACAATTTCTTTGTAAATCAGACGTTCCCCCATCTTACCTGTGATATTTGGAGTGTAAAAACTTTGGTTTTAGCAGCTCAGAGATGACTTTTGACATGCAGTGGGAGCTTACGACACTCTTTGGAGCAATAGAAAATAGTGCCCGAAATTTGTTTGCTTGACTGTTTTATACAAGTGTTTTCTGTTTACCCTTTTATTTCAGTTCGACTCTGTTGGCTATTCAGTGGTAATTTCCTTCTCCAGTCTTGCATTAGCTGGTTTGCTTCACAATTATTCAGTAACTTTTTTTGTTTGTTTTTCAATATAATCACGCCTACCACTTGCTGTGCAGTCCTGCGATGTATTGGGCTATTCATTTTAACTAGAAAATAAGTATTTTTAAATAGAATACAAGTATTTTTACAGCTGTTGATAGATAAATCACGTCTGAAAATGTCTCCTGTAGCTATTCAAAACAAGCGCGAAGCCAAACTCACTGTTTTCACTATGACAGTCAAAATGACAGTTGCGGTAGTTCTAGGTATAACGTATTATATCTCCATAAGTTTCTGGAACCCTGGGTCTACTGATGGTTTGAGATGTTTAATATATACAGTACTGTGCAAAAGTTTTAGGCAGGTGTGAAAAAATGCTGTAAAGTAAGAATGCTTTCAAAAATAGACATGTTAATAGATTATATTTATCAATTAACTAAATGCAAAGTGAGTGAACAGAAGAAAAATCTAAATCAAATCCATATTTGGTGTGACCACCCTTTGCCTTCAAAACAGCATCAATTCTTCTAGGTACACTTGCACAAAGTCAGGGATTTTGTAGGCATATAGTCAGGTGTATGATTAAACAATTATACCAAACAGGTGCTAATGATCATCAATTCAATATGTAGGTTGAAACACAATCATTAACTGAAACAGAAACAGCTGTGTAGGAGGAATAAAACTGGGTGAGGAACAGCCAAACTCAGCTAACAAGGTGAGGTTGCTGAAGACAGTTTACTGTCAAAAGTCATACACCATGGCAAGACTGAGCACAGCAACAAGACACAAGGTAGTTATACTGCATCAGCAAGGTCTCTCCCAGGCAGAAATTTCAAGGCAGACAGGGGTTTCCAGATGTGCTGTCCAAGCTCTTTTGAAGAAGCACAAAGAAACGGGCAACGTTGAGGACCGTGAGCGCAGTGGTCGGCCAAGGAAACTTACTGCAGCAGATGAAAGACACATCATGCTTACTTCCCCATGTCGGAAGATGTCCAGCAGTGCCATCAGCTCAGAATTGGCAGAAAACAGTGAGACCCTGGTACACCCATCTACTGTCGGAGAAGTCTGGTCAGAAGTGGCCTTCATGGAAGACTTGCGGCCAAAAAGCCATACCTCCGACATGGAAACAAGGCCAAGCGACTCAACTATGCACGAAAACACAGGAACTGGGGTGCAGAAAAATGGCAGCAGGTGCTCTGGACTGATAAGTCAAAATTTGAAATATTTGGCTGTAGCAGAAGGCAGTTTGTTCGCGAAGGGCTGGAGCGTACCACGAATGAGTGTCTGCAGGCAACAGTGAAGCATGGTGGAGGTTCCTTGCAAGTTTGGGGCTGCATTTCTGCAAATGGAGTTGGGGATTTGGTCAGAATTAATGGTCTCAATGCTGAGAAGTACAGGCAGATACTTATCCATCATGCAATACCATCAGGGAGGCATCTGATTGGCCCCAAATTTATTCTGCAGCATGACAACGACCCCAAACATACAGCGAAAGTCATTAAGAACTATCTTCAGCGTAAAGAAGAACAAGGAGTCCTGGAAGTGATGGTATAGCCCCCACAGCCCTGATCAACATCATCGAGTCTGTCTGGGATTACATGAAGAGAGAGAAGCAACTGAGGCTGCCTAAATCCACAGAAGAACTGTGGTTAGTTCTCCAAGATGTTTGGGCCAACCTACCTGCCGAGTTCCTTCAAAAACTGTGTGCAAGTGTACCTAGAAGAATTGATGCTTGATGCTGTTTTGAAGGCAAAGGGTGGTCCCACCAAATATGGATTTGATTTAGATTTTTCTTCTGTTCACTCACTTTGCATTTAGTTAATTGATAAATATAATCTATGAACATGTCTATTTTTGAAAGCATTCTTACTTTACAGCATTTTTTCACACCTGCCTAAAACTTTTGCACAGTACTGTATATTTAGGGAAAGTCAAGAAAGCACAGGTGCCTAGCTGCCAAATCAGTGGAGAAAAATGCATTTAAAAACCGTGATGCGCCAAAGAGACCGCTCCGGTAATTCTAGTGTAAAAATACATTGAGCACTGTAAATGTATGTGTGTGCGATTATTATTATTATTATTATTATTATTATTATTATTATTATTATTATTATTATTATTATTATTTATTTCTTGGCAGACACCCTTATCCAGGGCGACTTACAATTGTTACAAGCTATCACATTATTTTTACATAAAATTACCCATGTATACAGTTGGGTTTTTACTGGAGCAATCTAGGTAAAGTACCTTGCTCAAGGGTACAGCAGCAGTGTCTCCCACCTGAGATTGAACCCACGATCCTCCGGTCAAGAGTCCAGAGCCCTAACCACTTCTCCACACTGCTGCCTATTTGGTAAATCAACATAATTTCGGAAATCACGTTAGCATGATTATTTAATAACAAGATAGGCTATTAACACTGCAGTTATTATTTTACGAACTTTTGAAAGTCCTGCCCATTGTGTCCTGTGGTCAACTCTGTCTTAGAGAACCCTAAGAGAACACTTTGCTTGCTTCCCGAGGGGTCTACTGTATTTAAATCATAAAATTAAAGTGTTCAAACATGTAGAGTAATTATGTGTACTGCACTCTAGCCAATACTATAATTTTGCCCAGCTGTTTACATTTTTATCATATGTTCATAAGTCTGCATATCATACTATTGATTCTTTCATAGTTGATACACACATACCTTGAAGTTATCAAAGATATTGGCCCTAACTAATCTCTTGTTTGATCCATGCATTTAGGTTCATACTTAAATTGTTCATATTTTTCTCAATAATATTTCCAACAAATCATTTTTATATTTTTTGCCCTTTAAAGTTGCAAGGATCACTTTAGGTGTACAAGCCCTTCCCTTACTAAAATATGTTTTTTTCTCATATCACAAAAATGAACCAGGCTTACTGTAATATAACAGACAATTGTATGTTGGTTAACCTGCTGTGGTCAATTCTCTTTTGGAAGTGTGTTTACACAGCTTCCTGGGTTCACAGTTGGATATTCTTGACATTTAGTCACTTACTCCCCAAAAATGTTTGCTTTAATACATTATCAGACTAGAAAGTAATTCCAGCTCACTGAGCCAAGTGCTGGAGTGATAGTTTAATTGTTGCCATCACATTGTGTTTGACCTGTGCAGCTGTGCTGGTTGCCAACAGGTTGCCATGACCAGGTCTGAAATAGTTTCAATTAGGCTTGCTACTTTTCGATTTTAATCGGTAAAGCTCGTTAAACTGAAAAAAATTATATAGGATAAACGTCGGTAAAACCATTCGCTATTTTTTATTTTCTTACCAAAAATAATAATTTAGAAATCATCTCTAGTTTGTGTAGTGTTTTTTTTTTTTATTATTATTTTCTCCCCAATTTGGAATGGCCAATTATTTTTAGGCTCAGCTCACCACTACCACCCCTGCGCTGACACGCGAAGACAAACACACGCTGTCCTCAAGCGTGTGCCGTCAGCCAACCGCTTTTTCACACTGCAGACTCACCATGCAGCCACCCAAAAGCTACAGCATCGGAGGACAATGCAGCTGTCGGGCAGCTTACAGGCAAGCTCGCAGGCATCCGACCAGACTACAGGGGTCACTGGTGCGCGGTGAGCCAAGGACACCATGTCCGACCTAACCCTCCCTCCCCCCGGGCGGCGCTCGGCCAATTGGCGCCCCGGACCTCCGTCCTTGGTCGGCAAAGGAATAGCCTGGACTCGAACTCACGACGTCCAGACTATAGGGCACCTCCTGCACTCCACGTGGAGCGCCTTTATTGGATGCGCCACTCGGGAGCCCAAGTTTGTGTAGTTCTTATACTTGCTATCTGTCCCGTTTCCATTCTGCTCTGAATGGCTAGGGGTCGCTGTCAGTCAACTCAGTGGTCCCTTAATAGACTACTGTAGTTTCACTGTAAGTCATTTCATCCTGTTCCGACAGATCTCCTTGACTGAAGCAGCGCTAGAATGCTCTTATTCGTTTAAATGACTGTCAATCATCAAGACCTGCACTAACTGTGCACTTTCATTTGCCAGCTACAGTGCCTGTCATTCAAAGAGCCTACTTTGGAGTTAGCGGGTTAAGGTGTAGGTAAGCTTTTGCTATAGGTATACAGTGACAGTTACGAGTTTGATTTGAAAATGGGGCCCAAGAGGAGTCCAGCTGTGCTGAAGCAGGAGAGCGGAGGAGCTCAGACTCCAAATAGTTAGTTCTGTTCAACTGTCTAATTTTTTGTTGCATGTTGAATAATGATAAAGGTGTTTCACTAAATGAGACGTTTCTTAATGGCATAAAATTCTTTTTTTTAAATCATAAAGGTCAATTTCACCCATTCTCTGCTTGAATTGAAAAATAAAGATAGAAAAAAGGTAAATTCTTTCAAAAATATCGATATTGATCGTTGATTTGGCAAAACAAAAAAAAAATCGAATAGTAGCAAGCCTAGTTTTAATGTAATAAATAGAACTGCAGTAAGTATAGGTTGTATGAGTATGAGTTTGGTTCCATGATACTGGAACAGACTTATAACTAGTTGTGTGTGTTCTTGCTTTGTTAAAAAATTACTGGGAATATGTATGATGCAGCAATTATTTGCATACAGATAATGTTAAACTGAAATGTTAGAACTTAACTGCCTCTAATAAACACATTGGTTCCTGTTTAAATTATCTTTACCCTCCTTCTCTTCTCTGTACTGAACAGACACTACAATGTACAGTGCAGTTTTTTTATAAGGAATCCTGAACTTTTCTCGGACTGTCAGGAGAAAGTCATTATTAGAAGGTATTTGTGCAGTTCACTTGAAAGGGTAATCCGTTCCTTTCTGAAGCACAGTCTGTTTGAAACTTGCATTTTAATTTCTGCCCCAAAAGTTTTCTTGCCAAAATTGTCATGCTCCATCTTACCAGAGGTCTTGGATAATTACTTTTCAATAAGTGCACTGTGACCTGTATTGGAAGTCAGTGTATATTTTGTTCTCACTGACTTAGAAGCTACCACATTACAAGAAACTTGCACTTTTTAAATTCACATAGCCTTCTGTAAGGTATGCATTTGTCCCATTGCCAAATAGAGTATGCAGCACATTCCCTACTGTTTTGTAATTAAATTAATTACTGTACTGTGACAAGACACTTTCCCGATTAACACTAGAATGACCAAGGCAGTCATTTTGACTGTTTTTGGAATTGGAATTTAAATTGCGGTGCGTGTGTTTAAGATACAGAGCTGTGCTTTCTTGACGACTTCTAAATATATGTACTAATTACACTGACAAAGAAAGAATCGCGTAGCTGCAAAAATTGCTATGAATCATAATTTTGTACCCTCTTTGAATGTTTCCTTCCTGCATGGCATGGTAAGGGTCTGCAATTTGTGAAAGATCTGTATATTGATGATACTTGTGCTTCTTTTGAGCAACTTTTTCAAAAATGTAATATTCCAAATCCACACTTCTTTCGGTACTTGCAGATTCGACACTTTGTGCGTAGTAAGGTGACTCATTTCCCCAATTTACCTGTTGAATCCCCCATCGATTCTCTACTTAACCCTTTGAGTAGTGAGTTCTAAAGGTTTTTTTTTCTGGCTTCTGCATGCGCTTGAGTACAGCATACAAACAAGCCGAAAGCTATATGTTTGTATGTATGTAATGAATACTGACGAAATACAGACAAATAATTTTTACCGTAAATAAATAAAACAAATAAATATATTTTTTATTTAGTCATAGGGAAAGGTTTTGACTAAAAAAATAACAGGTAGGCAATAAACAATAAACAACTTGGTGGAACAACCACAACACGTCCTAACAAGAAAAAGAGCTGAACTAGGGAGTAGAGAGAGAGAGAGAGAGAGAGAGCTAGAGCTACGTGAATAAATCATATCCAGGTAAACAGGTTGTGGGGGCGGAGGGAGTGAGAGTGTCTAATGCTTCAGCGTATGATACTCCTGAAGCATGGAGCAACGCACAGAGCTTGGCACCACCTCTTCGCTGTCACTTGATGTTGATGGTAAATATTCTTCACTTATGTCTTCACTGACACACTTGCTGACATCCGATTCAGTGTATGTATTTGAATTTAAATCGGAATCTGAATTCAGTGTTATTACTAATACTTCTTTCTCACTGAGCGATTTTCGCCAGTTTAGAAACACAGTTGACATTTTTGTGACTGGGTTTATTATATGTAATTCAGTCAATATCTGGCAGAGGGCGCAAGAGACCAATAAAAGGTGTTACAGAAACCTAGTGTTACAATATTATGTGATCAGGGGTTGTGTAGGCTCAGTAATTCAAGTTTAAAGTTGCAGAACGTACCGGTACGTTCGTACTCCCCAGGGACCAGAGAGCAGCGAATGTACCAGTACGTTCGTACTACTCAAAGGGTTAAACTTTATCCTCAACGTAGGGGTATGGTTTCTAAAATTTACAATTCTATTTTTTCCTTACATTGTCCTTCAATAACTACTATAAGGGCTGCCTGGGAGCAGGACCTTGGCTTTAATTTTACAGATGATATTATTTTATCACATCCACATGTCCAAAACTAAATTGGCAAACATTTGTCCTAATATTGATCCTACATGTGATAGATGTAAGCAGGCTCCAGCCTCATTGATCCATATGTTCTGGACCTGTCCCAGGCTAGACACATTTTGGAACTTTGTCTTTGAGACCTTCTCCCAATTTTTTATTTGCCCAGTGACTCCATACCACTGATATTTGGCGTTGCACCTGACGGGCTTCCTTTGTCCAAACTCCAATCCCGACGCCTTATTTTGTTGAATTGGAGGCAGGCTCCCCCACCCTCTCATGGTCATTGGATTAGAGACATCTTGCAATTCCTCAAACTTTAAAAAAATCAGATCTTAAGGGATCTAGTATTAAATTCAGATCTTAAGGGATCTAGTATTAAATTCTATACTGCATGGCAGCCCTTTCTCTCATATTTTGACACCTTGCAACTTACAGCCCCCACTCCCTAACTCCTGTTATTGTTGACTGCACTTTCTCGCAATAGTCTGAGACCCAACTCTTTCCCTTTTTTTCTTCTTTCCTCTCTCTGTAGGGTCCTGTATTTAATGCAGGTACTTTTGGTTATTTGCTGTATGCTGTACACTTGTAGGTAATGCTAATAAGATGATTTAGCTTATACATTTATTTATTTATTTATTTATTTATTTACTTATTTTATTTTCAATTATGTCACCAAACAGCAATACAGTTTTTCAATGACTCTTTTTCCGTCATTGTTTCTGTATTATATCTTACCTTATTTAGTCTTTTTTTATGTTTGGAAGTAGAAATTTTTTAAAAATTAAATAATGTGCATGTCTTGTATATTGCTGCTGCATTTTTTAACGTGTGTAGGGTGCTGTGTTAATATAGTTTGATAGTTAGTCTATTAACGTTAGTTTGTCTGTTGCTTTATTAGTGTAGTATATTAACATACACTTACCGATTGCTTTTCTTTTGTTTATTCAGTTGATGTACATGCATCATGACAAGTAATACATATTTATTTATTGTTTCATTCATATTGTGTCTGGTGGCTAACTCTCCATCTTAGAGAATACTTTGGCTATAAGAACACTTCACTTGCTTCCTGAGGGGTGTTCTCTTAGCCGGAGACTACTGTATTTTATATATATATATATATATATATATATATATATATATATATATATATATATATATATATATATACAGTACTGTGCAAAAGTTTTAGGCAGCTGTGAAAAAATGCTGTAAAAAGTAAGAATGCTTTCAAAAACAGACATGTTAATAGATTATATTTATCAATTAACTAAATGCAAAGTGAGTGAACAGAAGAAAAATCTAAATCAAATCCATATTTGGTGTGACCACCCTTTGCCTTCAAAACAGCATCAAGCATCAATTCTTCTAGGTACACTTGCACACAGTTTTTGAAGGAACTCGGCAGGTAGGTTGGCCCAAACATCTTGGAGAACTAACCACAGTTCTTCTGTGGATTTAGGCAGCCTCAGTTGCTTCTCTCTCTTCATGTAATCCCAGACAGACTCGATGATGTTGAGATCAGGGCTCTGTGGGGACCATACCATCACTTCCAGGACTCCTTGTTCTTCTTTACGCTGAAGATAGTTCTTAATGACTTTCGCTGTATGTTTGGGGTTGTTGTCATGCTGCAGAATAAATTTGGGGCCAATCAGATGCCTCCCTGATGGTATTGCATGATGGATAAGTATCTGCCTGTACTTCTTAGCATTGAGGAGACCATTAATTCTGACCAAATCCCCAACTCCATTTGCAGAAATGCAGCCCCAAACTTGCAAGGAACCTCCACCATGCTTCACTGTTGCCTGCAGACACTCATTCATGTACGCTCTCCAGCCCTTCGGCGAACAAACTGCCTTCTGCTACAGCCAAATATTTCACATTTTGACTCATCAGTCCAGAGCACCTGCTGCCATTTTTCTGCACCCCAGTTCCTGTGTTTTCGTGCATAGTTGAGTTGCTTGGCCTTGTTTCCACGCCGGAGGTATGGCTTTTGGCCGCAAGTCTTCCATGAAGGCCACTTCTGACCAGACTTCTCCGGACAGTAGATGGGTGTACCAGGGTCCCACTGTTTTCTGCCAGTTCTGAGCTGATGGCACTGCTGGACATCTTCGATTGCAAGGGAAGTAAGCATGATGTGTCTTTCATCTGCTGCAGTAAGTTTCCTTGGCCGACCACTGCGTCTACGGTCCTCAACGTTGCCCGTTTCTTTGTGCTTCTTCAAAAGAGCTTGGACAGCACATCTGGAAACCCCTGTCTGCCTTGAAATTTCTGCCTGGGAGAGACTTTGCTGATGCAGTATAACTACCTTGTGCCTTGTTGCTGTGCTCAGTCTTGCCATGGTGTATGACTTTTGAATGTAAACTGTCTTCAGCAACCTCACCTTGTTAGCTGAGTTTGGCTGTTCCTCACCCAGTTTTATTCCTCCTACACAGCTGTTTCTGTTTCAGTTAATGATTGTGTTTCAACCTACATATTGAATTGATGATCATTAGCACCTGTTTGATATAATTGTTTAATCATACACCTGACTATATGCCTACAAAATCCCCTGACTTTGTGCAAGTGTACCTAGAAGAATTGATGCTGTTTTGAAGGCAAAGGGTGGTCACATCAAATATGGATTTGATTTAGATTTTTCTTCTGTTCACTCACTTTGCATTTAGTTAATTGATAAATATAATCTATTAACATGTCTATTTTTGAAAGCATTCTTACTTTACAGCATTTTTTCACACCTGCCTAAAACTTTTGCACAGTACTATATATATATATATATATATATATATATATATATATATATATACAGTGGTTTGCAGAAGTATTCACCCCCCTGCAAAATTCAAAGGAATACGGTAACCATTTTAGCAGTCTTTTATCTGTAATCAATAAAACAACAGCGCTCTCTTATAAAGGAAGAGAGAAAACGTGGAGAAACAAAAGGTCCTCCCTAGATGACAGAATTAAAGTAAGTGCCAGAAAAACTGCTGAAAAATTTGGCACTAGAAAGACGCAGATACAGCATTTTGAAACGGAAAGAACTAGGGCTTGAAGTTTTAGGTTTTTATTTTTGTTCACGTGACCGTGTTTTGCGCCGATTCAATATCTTAATTAAACTCGGAAAAAGCTGTTAATTACTAAACAAAGTCGCTTCCTTTTACCTTAATGTCCTGATTGACTTGCTGATACTGTTTCACCTTCTTCATTATTCGAAACACAAGAGCAAGCAATGACATTAATCACTTACCCCAGATGCTACTTTAAATTGCATTTCGTTCTCGCACTTGCCTGGGAACTAGGTAGCTTCCAATGTGTCAGTTTAGTGTTGTGTTGTTCTTTCCATAAATTTAACAGAATGTTCTTATAATTAGGATGTAGCGGCTTAAGACTTAAAGGCAAACCGTTAAAAGGAAAAATTCAAGCCGAAAAATTCAAGCCATACTTGAGAGTATGAAAACAATGTGCTGTAATCAAAAAGATATTATGCTTATACTAGCGTTGGTTTCAGGATGCGATGAATCAACACGTACCTGAAAGGCATACACAGGCATTGAAATTTGCAAAGGATTTAAAATATTTTGTGTGACCTCAGACAGGCAAGCATTCATTACTTTCACAAAATAATTTGTTTTGTAAATGCATTATCTAAAGTGTCATGCTGGAATTTGGAGTCGTTGTCATGCTGCAGAATAAATTTGGGGCCAATCAGATGCTCCCTGATGGTATTGCATGATGGATAAGTATCTGCCTGTACTTCTCAACATTGAGGAGACCATTAATTCTGACCAAATCCCCAACTCCATTTGCAGAAATGCAGCCCCAAACTTGCAAGGAACCTCCACCATGCTTCACTGTTGCCTGCAGACACTCATTTGTGCACCGCTCTCCAGCCCTTCGCGAACAAACTGCATTCTGCTACAGCCAAATATTTGAAATTTTGACTCATCAGTCCAGAGCACCTGCTGCCATTTTTCTGCACCCCAGTTCCTGTGTTTTCGTGCATAGTTGAGTCGCTGGCCTTGTTTCCATGTCGGAGGTATGGCTTTTGGCCGCAAGTCTTCCATGAAGGCCACTTCTGACCAGACTTCTCCGGACAGTAGATGGGTGTACCAGGGTCCCACTGTTTTCTGCCAATTCTGAGCTGATGGCACTGCTGGACATCTTCCGATTGCGAGGGAAGTAAGCATGATGTGTCTTTCATCTGCTGCAGTAAGTTTCCTTGGCCGACCACTGCGTCTACGGTCCTCAACGTTGCCCGTTTCTTTGTGCTTCTTCAAAAGAGCTTGGACAGCACATCTGGAAACCCCTGTCTGCCTTGAAATTTCTGCCTGGGAGAGACCTTGCTGATGCAGTATAACTACCTTGTGTCTTGTTGCTGTGCTCAGTCTTGCCATGGTGTATGACTTTTGACAGTAAACTGTCTTCAGCAACCTCACCTTGTTAGCTGAGTTTGGCTGTTCCTCACCCAGTTTTATTCCTCCTACACAGCTGTTTCTGTTTCAGTTAATGATTGTGTTTCAACCTACATGTTGAATTGATCATCATTAGCACCTGTTTGGTATAATTGTTTAATCATACACCTGACTATATGCCTACAAAATCCCTGACTTTGTGCAAGTGTACCTAGAAGAATTGATGCTGTTTTGAAGGCAAGGGTGGTCACACCAAATATGGATTTGATTTAGATTTTTCTTCTGTTCACTCACTTTGCATTTAGTTAATTGATAAATATAATCTATTAACATGTCTATTTTTGAAAGCATTCTTACTTTACAGCATTTTTCACACCTGCCTAAAACTTTTGCACAGTACTGTGTATATATATATATATATATATATATATATATATATATATATATATATATATATATATATATATATATAATGTGTGTGTGTGTGTGTATGGAGAGGTACAGTAGAACCAGGTTTTTTATTATTTATGTAAGGTTTCTTCCTGAGTTGTATCAGTTTTCCTTTCTAGTTTTAGAACCAAAATGGGTTAATATTACATAATATATAAACAATAGTGTAGTATACAGTTGTTACTAATATAGTTTAATACTAGCTAACAATAGCTCAGTTTGGTCTTGATTCACATTATGCCTGGTTTGAATGGTTCTGTTGCAACATGAACTACAGTTTTCAGTATTATAAACAGCTTGTGTCAGCTACATACATTTATGAAACAGATTATTTGAATCCATAATAACAAGTGTAAACCTTTTTCTTACAGTACACAACTGGACATTGGAAGAAACAGTGCAGTGGGTGGTTGAGTTCGTTGAACTGCCTCAGTACGAGACCAATTTTAGGGATTACAAAGTCAACGGTAACACCCTGCCACGGTGAGTCACTTTGGTAGAACATACCTAGCTCATCTTACACTAAACACACACACACAAAGCTTGGCACTGAACTTATCTTGGTTTATAATGCATTTGTCGCATTTCCTGTAAGTCAGTTTGAGTAATATGAGTCCAATAAGATTCTAACATGTATCAGCGTGGGTGGGGCCAACCCTGCAGATGTCCACCTGAGTTCACCAGGCGGCTGGCCTGTAGGGTCCGCTGTAGCGTGATGAGGAGAAGCACTCCCTGCGAGAGCACCAGAGCCAAAACATGCTCCCTCCAGAATCTCCAGCTAAGACCGGCAACTTTGCACAGCGCGAACCTGCACTGCCCTGACTGTTACAAAGGATGTTGGCCTTTTTTATACCTTTCAGCTCTAATTTCATATTTACAGCAGTAGCAGTTTTCTAAAAAGGTTGCATCTACTGTATTCTAGTAGTTAGAAAAGCTGCATCTATGTCCTATGTATCAATGTACAATTATGTGTAGTGTTTTTGGAGTACAACCTAGGTTTCTCACTCTGTTTGGTTTTACTGAAGTGAAGGAATATTGTCAAGAATTATGTATGTCTTGACTCAACACTGCAGACTGCTGGTAATGAACGAAATCAACACAGAGCTACAAAAGCTTGCAGAAGAAACACATTAGTTATAAACTGAATCAAACACACTCGGCTATACATTTCGAGCTGGCTGTCAAAAAAGTTGATACAAATCTGAAACATACCAAATATTGTATTCCAAACACAGTTTTTAAAATTACTCTAAGGAACCCCAAATGTAGTGTTCTTTAATGGTAGGAAATTAGAATTAATTGTCCTTAATAAAACTGCAGACTGTTGCAACAGGCTAATGTGATTACTTTTCAGTGACCACTAAAAGTGAATTTCAAACAGAAATGTATGGTAATTCATTAATAATTTAATCCATGTATAGAAGTCATGATTATACCCTTTGATTTATATCTCTTTCAAGAAATAGAACGAGTATTGTTCTTATTTTATATTGCAGGGGACAACAGAACCAGCAAGGGATGCTGATTTTAGAAGTACTTTAATTAAACACTTGAAGTGTCAACCATTTTACATGGTTTGAAGATTGATATCTGCTATTTAAATATTGAAAATTGAACTCTCAAAGATAAATAATTACTTTATTTAATACAACCAAACACATCAGCCACCTGTTACTCATTATTTATTGACTGAATGTAAAATGGATATTATAAAAACAACCACTATTTGATATATGCACTCTTTATTTTAAGGCATTTGCAAAACGATTTCCTTCTTTCAGAATAAAAAAATGTAACTGTATAAAGAAAAAAAAAATCTGTTGCAGAACCAGTTATTTTACTGAGTAGTTTTATGTTATTACAATTATTTTATTCCAGTCTCTATACTATATGTAGGTCAGACTGGTTTCTGGTTGAAAGGCAAGAAAACCTATAGCTTTTAGAAACTCTTGATGAAGTTCTACACACTTTCATCATGCAATACATTGCAAGTAAAAGAATAAGGCTATTGTATGTATTCATTGATTTTGTTTGTTTGTTTGCTTTTTTCTTGTTATAGGATTGCTGCTAATGAACCTGCATTTATGACGTCCCAGTTGAAAATCTTGGATCAGCGCCACAAGCAGAAACTAAATCTCAAGGCCCTGGATGCTGTGTTATTTGGTCCCCCTCTTCGTTAGTATAAGCTAGTTTATTCGGTTTATTGATTTATTTAAGAAACAAGTGTGTTGCAAAGTAAATCGTTATACTAGGGATAACAGTCAGTTTAATGTTTCAATAAAGCAACATCGTAACAAGAGTACTCATGCCTGCTATGGAGCCTAAATTAAAAACATCATGTACAGTGCTCCCTCGCTGTAAGGCTCTCGCTTATAATGCTCCTCGGATATAACGCTCCTACAGCATGTCTCCCAATTCCCTATACTAGTGATTCATACAATATTTCTACAGTAAATACAGTACCGATGTTGTTGAAACAAACAACTTCTCAGTCTAACTTCCGTTTCTGTCTCTCCCTTTTGATACAGTATCTGAACTTTACATTTAAGTTAAGACTTAAGTTTTGCCCTGCATTTCTAACTGTATATTTATATTCTGTAACTTGCTACTGCCTTGTTGCCAGTGAAATGTTCCTCCAGTGCAGTTGTGATTGACAAAACAATTTTCATCTCCCCACACTCGTTGCTTCATTATGATTGGCTACAATGTACAGTGGCAGTGGGTACAGATGGAAAAAAATCACTGGAGAGCAATCAGGAAAAGTTGCCTTGCTAGGGACGCTATCTCTTCACAGCAGTGTGGACACATTGAAATAATGGGAGGCAATTTGTTGGCTTTTCCTGTCACTCTTCTCTCCTCGCTTTTGTTGTGTATGAGTAAATCAGCCTTTATACTGAAAACAAAATAAAAATGTGCAGAGATATTTTTACATTAGATTTGTTTTCTGGTTTGAGTTGAGTTTTATTTCATGTAGTGTTTGAGCAGTCTGCAGTTTTGAGTGGAGTTATCTGTCCCAGACCTGTGTACAGCCAGCACCAGATGAATCAAACTTTAATTGTATTACTGTAAAATATATTTTGCAAATGAAAATAAACATATAGATTTTGTCTTTTAAGGTCCTTCCCACAACTGGCTGAAGGATTTTGTCCTGATGATTTCTATTATTATTGGTGTTGGAGGCTGCTGGTTTGCTTATGTTCAAAATAAATCCTCTAAGGAACACATTTCAAAAATGATGAAAGATTTAGAAAGTCTCCAAAGCGCAGAGCAGAGCCTTCAAGAGCTACAGCAACGGTAAGCAGGTTTTAATCAGACATGCAGTTACATTTGTTTAAAGCTATCTCTGTTAATATTGCTTTGCCTTTTAAAATAAAATGTTTGAATAGGGTTCATTATTGTACAGTATAGCGTACTGGTAGAGTGTGTTTTTGAAAGACAGTGGACTACTAGCATGGCTTTTAATGAGGAGTTCTGGTTTTAGTCCATATTACTGCCTAATTACACCAAGAAACCACAGTAGGCACCAAATATAGCAGGTGGTTTTTTGCCCCAAGCTCATTAAAAAAAAATGCTGTTGTCTTTTTCCTGCTATTGTCTTCATTTTGTCTCATTTAGACTTGAAAAAACCCAGGAGGAAAATCGAACAGTTGCTGTGGAGAAGCAAAATCTAGAGCAAAAGATGAAAGATGAGATTAGCGATGCCAAGAGGGAAGCGCATCGGCTGCGGGCACTGAGGGAGGGGGCAGAGAGTGAGCTGAGCCGGCTCAAGTATGCAGAAGAGGAGCTGGTTCAGGTACAGTGGGACTAGATTGCAGCAAGCATTAGATTGTACAAATCTTCCTGCAGCACATTATAACAAGGCTTTCATGGGATAAGACTTAAATTTGAGTCACTATATGTTGTAGTTGTTAAACTGTGCTACAATTGAGCAACCCAGGGAAAACCACAACTAATATTGTCCTGTCCTGGGCTACCAACCTTTTTGAAAACAGAAGTGTACAGGTTGTGGTTTTAAATTTTTCTTAATACCATAAAAAACGCTCAGATGGAGCTGCAGTATAAATATTAATGTTTAGGTCGCTTTAGTAACTTGCTAACATGTCTTTCTTGCACTAGTGGTTTCAATAACAGCAATAGAAAAAATAAGTGTACCAAAACAAATGTCGTTAGACAAGCATTGCAGAGAATCATACCATTTACACATAGCATGGTATGACATGGTTTAAGAGCAGTGATTGTGAAATGAGAGTTTGTTGTCAAACTTGTAACTTTATTGCCAGTGCAACAAAATATAAATTAAAAAAGTTGGGAATTGGGAAGAAAGAGTTTATAAATGTTTATTAGACCTAACTTGGCTCAAGGCCGCTCATGACATGAGGCGTCCTGACTTTGAGACTCTTTCTTACGATCCTCCTTTTTGTTGTTTAATGATACATAGGCATTGGAATAAATGTTATACATGTACAATAGAGCTAACATCAAGGTAGTACGTGTTACATTCAAAGTAAGCCCTGACAGCAGCATTCGTGTTCAAGAATTGAACCCCAGGCCTGTAAGTGCTGCTGCCCCCACTTTGTTTCCCTATGACATAAACTTGCTTGTCTTTACTCATTTGTAGGTTCGTATGGCACTATTGAAGGCAGAGAAAGAGTTTGAAATGCATGGGGATTGGTCAGTGGCTGAGGCTTTACAGAAGTGGCTCCAGCTGACACATGAGGTGGAGGTGCAGTACTATAATATCAAGAAGCAGAATGCTGAGCTGCAGTTATCCATCGCCAAGGAAGAGGTAAACAAGCTGCCAGAATTCAAATAACCATGATTTATTTTCCCTTTATGACATATCTTGTTTTACAGGTGTCTTATTCCATCAGAAATGTTTTGGTCATCAATGTAATACCTGTAAACCTGAAGACGACTTATCTGAACCCCTGCCTTTGGGAAACAAATTAATGTTGTGTCTAAAACAACAAGACCTGTGTAGCATTTAGGCATTACACGTTGCAGCTTCAAACAGGGTGACTTTCTCTAGAATTTTTTATTAAAACATTTCACAAAACAACTATATATAAGTTACACCTTGTGTAGGGTGACCAATGACTAAATTCCTCTTGCAACTGTCTAATCAAAGTGAAAGAAAAAAAAAACTTCAGTGTTTAATGTTTTGCATAAAAAAGCACATTTTTGGTTCCTCAATATCTCTAGTATGGTTAAAAAAATAGATGTATCACACCACAGTGGGGATCACATTTTAGCTGATAAGAAACACATTATCGGGCTCACACAGATGACCGCACAGACATTGCAGTGCACTTTTGTTGTATATACTTTGTAAATAAAAAAAGGTGTTGCAAGACCTCTCCACCTTCCAGGCATTATATTCGTGGTGTGTCTCAGTTTTCTACACCACTGGTATTACATGTCTCTGTGAATTCTTTTTTAGGCAGAGAAGATAAAAAAGAAGAGGAGTTCTGTCTTTGGGACACTGCATGTAGCCCATAGCTCCTCTCTGGATGAGGTTGACCACAAAATTCTTGAAGCAAAGTAAGATGAGTAACTTTTTTCTTGGGTTTTTGGCTGCTCTGGTCAATCAGTTGAAATACTGAATGTTTAATTGTAGAACCTTTTCTTAAACCATAAGACCAACTATCTTTTATGTGTTAAACTGACTATGTTTTTTTTTTTTGCTTTCAGGAAAGCGCTGTCTGAGGTAACAGCTTGCTTGCGCGAGCGTCTACATCGCTGGCAGCAGATTGAGAAGTTCTGTGGCTTTCCGATAGTTCACAACTCAGGGTTACCCACCCTGACAGCCACGCTCTACTCAGAACACAGCTGGGTAGTCATGCCAAGAGTCTCCGTCCCACCATACCCTATTGCTGGTGGAGTCGATGACTTAGACGAAGATACTCCTCCAATCATTCCACAGTTTCCCAGTACGTCCTAATCCAAGGAGTTGTATAGTTATGATAGATAAGATTAAATTATGTGTTTAAATTTTAAAAAGAGTTCCAAGCCTGGCATTTTACTTTCTTTTAAACACAAACATATTCAAAATTTAGAAAGATTGAAATCAGTATTTCTTAACCATGTAATTGTAATTTTTAACTGAATGATATACTGGTTTTACTATATGTAAAACATATTCTTATTAAACTAGTAAGATAATTCAAGTTGTGTTTGATTGTCTTGAAGACATCCAATGCATACAAGCACATGTAGAATGATAACATAGGAAAAAGGCCAGTAGTGTAGTTACAGGTATTTTGACACTCTTCTGAGCTAAAATATTGTAAAGACGTTGTGCTTTCAATGTTCACAATGGGGCATCCAAGTATGCAAACTAGGAACAGCGGTCAAATGTGACAGGAGCAAATGCGACAGGAAAGGAGGCCTAGAAATACTTCTTAAGCTATAAATAAGCTCTGTGCAGGTAAAGGTACTGTGGCAGGGTGAAAGCCCTACATGTAAAGAGTGCGTGGGTGTTGGGACTATAGGGTTGGCAGAATGTGGCTGGAGTCTTAATTTAATGATTAATGGTTAATTAGTCTCTAGCCACATGGTATAAAGGAGGGGAAAAGCCTTTGTTTAGGGGTTGGTGTGCAGGTGAGTTCAGAACTGGGTTTATACTGTGTTTGGAAGACTGTAGTGAAGGCTAAGGCCCAACCTACAGTCACTTGTTGTATTGTTTTGTTTAAACCTTTTTTTGTTTGGCCCTTGTGCCTGTTTATTTGTACCTGTTTGTGGCTAAAGTGTGCAGCAGCGCTTAAACTGCAGCTTTTCTTGTCTCCGAGTCTCATTCCTGACGATATCCTGCTATAGGTACCTTTTACTGTTACAGTATTATTGTAAAGGGGCTATTTGTTTTACTATATTAAACTTTAGTCTCTTGTTTAATAAAACATTGTAACACCAAGCTAATTTAAATGAGAGAAAAATCTAAGGCAGAATTTAAACTTACTGAAAAGGGTGTATTTCGAAAGTACTATTTGTCAATATTAAAAACATGGCCAGTAAAGCATTATGGGGAATTAATAAAACACTTTTGTAGAATATAGAATAAATACATTTACATTAAAAAACTAATATTTCAAGGAGAGTGCTGAGGCGACCTTCACCTCTTAGAAAGCAGAAATCTAATAAGTCTGTGTTTTGCATTGTGTAACCAACAATAGATAACTAATTGTTTTTTCACCTTTGCTCTATTTAGCTCCACTAATGAAGGTGGGCTCATTACGAAGCAGTAGCCACTGCCGCTCACGGCGCAGCGTAAAGAGTTCACTTGCACAGGCCCAGCCTGTCATGCTCTCCTCAGATCCTGATCTTCTGTCAATGGCCAGCTGTCCTCCAGCTTACTGCACAGAGGAGGAAGAGGATGCTATCAACTTTAATGCAGAGAGAAAATGGTTTGTACTGTATGGGAACAAATATGATTTTTTTTCCTATTGTTTGTTATTATAATTTTTTTAATATACATTAAAAAATGACGCATACATGCTGTCATGGAAAAGCTCTGTTCTCATACTGGTTTGGTGTTAAGTGCATTAAAGAGTACAGTTTCCCCTCACACATCGGGTTGCTAATAGATGCAGTATGAAATGGCCATTTTAAATCGCTTTTATAAGCAAGCAGCAGAAAACCATTAGCAGAAACTTTTAAAATTTGATTTTAACCTCCAGAGTAACATTTGTTTTGGCTTGCAGGGTACTGCTACTGGGATTATTTTGTAAAGCTATGCTACTATTGTTTAGTATATAGTTCAATAAATAATATATTACTTGTGTTCTCTCTGGATTCCTCGCAGTTAAATATCAAATAGACTGATATCGGCCTTAAATAATCTTGAGTAATCTTGACTGTGATGATTAGGATTGTAGAACCAAGTAACTGTATCTTAAAAACTCAATTCTATGTGTTCTGTTACAGGGACATGCAGGATACATGGTCAGATAGTGATTCTTTGAACTCTTCTTTAGGAAGAAAACAATTTCCAAGCACAATTCAGGAAGTTCCTTCTCGAAAAACCTCCAGGGATGAGCTGTTTGATCAAGAACTGAGTTTTACAGATTCACCAACATCCTTTGATCAGTCCAAAGGTTCCCCTGACTCTGTGGGTGTCATTGAATCCAAAAGCATGGTCTACAGCCCTGCCAGCAAGATGGTCTACAATGGCATCTTGGAGAAGTCTTACAGTTTGGGCCAGCTGCCCAGTGGGCTGCCTGTCTCAGAAACCTGCTACCCTTCTCTCACTTCACTGAACATTGAGGGCAGAGTAGCAAAGGAACAGAAGATAAATAGTTTGAAACAAGACTCCTGTGATGATGTTGACAAGATTAAGAAGTCATCCAAGTTAAAAAGCTTCTTTAAAAAGAAAAAGTAAGAAAGCTAGCTTCAGGAGGACTGTCATCAAAGCCAAAATCTGTGACTTAGACATGGAATGTAGCTCTATTTTGATGCCCCAAATTGGAAGTCATTTGGAATGCCTCTTTATTCACTCATAGCCTCATAGTTAACTGACTTCAAAGGTCAAAGGTCATGCTAGCCATCACCTAGACATCGATGAAGAGTGTGGACTGTTTACTGTAACTTTTGCATATTTATTGTTTTTGGGTTTTTTTTGTTAGAAAAAGCACCACTTAAGCTTTAACAGAGTTCCTGTTTACTGAAGCCTTGAGTTGTCTTTGCACAGAGCTAAGAGGTTTATGGAACCAGACTAACTTACCTGCAGCTTGTTGCACTACCACTTTCCATACGTGGAAGGTACCTATTAAGATCATTAAGATTTCTACAAATACAGAGGAAAATATGTTTTTACAGAGTTCTATTTGAGGTTTTTCAACAGACGTAGGGTTTCTATTGGTTGGGTTTCAGTAAGAGACTATGGTTTGCATTGAAATAGAAAATAAACCTGATCCCTTTCATGTGCTTCAGAAAAAAAAAAAAAATAGCCCTGCAGTAAAGAACCTTGTTCACAGAACTTGGCTCTCACTGTGATTTATTGCAATCTAAAGCTGAAAAAAGCTTCAATTTCCCTGTTTTACTTGTACTGGTGGTTGTGATAGAGTCTGGCCTGGCAGACGATTTTTTTTAACTCATCATTGACTTGCTTACAAAAAGGAAACTAGTTTACAATGTTTAAGGGTTTTACAATATTTGGTGTGTGAATCTTTGTACTGTAGAATAAATTAATAAAATTGAGGCAAATAAACCGTGGTGTTTATTTTCCATTTCACTGAATATATTTTGTACCTTTTAAAAAAAGCAAAAAATACTAATTTCCCCTTAAGAAAAAAAAGTAATTTATAAGACTGTTGTTATTTCTGGGGAAGGGTGTGGTAGTGTCATTTTCGATGAACACACACCCTCTGATATGAGAGGCTGTATTTTTAAGTTGTGTACCCAAAATGATGGGTTAAGGTATGGTTAGCCCTTACATTTTATTGTTTTTTTTTTGTAGTACAAATATAAAGGGAATGCCATAGAGTCAAACTGTAACACTTATAGCCTATTTAATCAACAAATTGAATGTCGTATGAATATTAAATTAGATGCTATAGTACTGTGTATAAACTTGCTCTAAGTTTAAAACTCCAAACCAAAAAAAAAAAAAAAACATTGTGAATCAGGCCCATTTATGAAAAAAAACAACCATAAATCGTGAATCAGGCCCATAATACTGTTAATGATGCAGGCACACAGTTAAGGTTACGATTACGATTTTGTTGTTTAATCTTTGTTAATTTTCTTGTTTAGAATTGTATGTCCAAGTCATTTCCTAATTTATATAAGGTGCAGTGCATTTATATATTTTGCACAACAGAGCTGTTGATATTAAATCCCCTTATATAAATTAGTTGTTTTCAAATAAAAATAAATTAAATTCCTGTTCCGTTTTGTTTGATGGTGTCATGAGATGGATCACTTATGTTAACCTCTTCTCATTTGTAATTTCTATACTGTTAAGAACAGCAAGCTGGTCACACATTTCCATTGCCCCTGTGATCAGGGAGCACACATTGTTTTCAAGATTTTTTTGATAGATCTCCCAAAACAAACTTTATTCACAGAGCAGTGATTTCTTTTTTGAAGAACACATTTAACCAAACTCATGGTAAACTGAGGAATTCATCAGGAAAAATGACCAAGTGGGACCAGTATGACCAAACACAAAGCTGAATTGGTCTGCCAGGTACAGTATGTGAACCAAAGTTTCTGTTCTGCCACAGACAGTTGACAGAGTTTCAAAGGAAGCCAATTTGTTGCTGGTGTATTGAAGAAGAATAACAGAAGCATTTATAGCCGTGTTCACACTTGTATTGGTATGATACTGGTCAGATTGTCCCCAGCTCACTTTTCAATAGCAGTACAAGACCAATACTGTTGCGTTATACCTGTCTTTATTTAAACTGGTTTATATCAATACACATATCAAAGAAATTCTATTACACCAAGATACTCAAATCCACTTCTGTCACGCCGCTCGCAAAGGGCTGTGCGATATAGAGAGCTTGGGAGAAGTTTCTCAATTGAGAGTCAGTAAAGCGGTGTCGGATTGAGCTGCTTTGAGCTGATTTTATCAATGCTTAAAAATAAAAGAAATTTGTGGAGTCTGTTTTACATAGCCCGTGGTAATAGGAGGCTGTGTGGTCCACTGGTTAAAGAAAAGGGCTTGTAACCAGGAGGTCCCCGGTTCTAATCCCACCTCAGCCACTGACTCATTGTGTGACCCTGAGCAAGTCACTTAACCTCCTTGTGCTCCGTCTTTCGGGTGAGACGTAATTGTAAGTGACTCTGCTGCTGATGCATAGTTCACACACCCTAGTCTCTGTAAGTCGCCTTGGATAAAGGCGTCTGCTAAGTAAACAAATAATAATAATAAATAATATGATGACATTCCCTAATTGATACAAAAAATGCACTTTTCTGAACACAGTACCAGAGATGGCACACGCTCAGAAAACAGATTTGCACAGTGCAGCGTAGACCGGTGCATTATAAAATTGGATTTATTGGTATTTAAACATTATTAAATGTTTTTACCATTTAATCAAACTTCGCTTCAATCATTTACTGCTGTAACTTCTATGTAAATATAAAAAAACAATAAATAAAAAATAAAAAAAACACCTGAATTCATTGATTACCGTTTTGCAATATTTATAAAATATATAAAATAAATATAAAATATATAATTAAATTGTGAATTCCTGAATCAATTAAGCCAATTATCTAAGGTATTTTACATAATATTTCATTACAGTAATATTTAAACTATTGACAGCTACACATTCGCACAGCAAAATATAATGCTTATTACCATATTACTACAGTAAATGAAGTAAGTATCGCAGTAGGGATTCAAGGAAATGCATGCACATGGATTAGGGAGTGGTTAACATGTAGAAAACAGAAAGTACTGATTAGAGGAGAAACCTCAAAATGGAGCGAGGTAACCAGTGGTGTACCACAGGGATCAGTATTAGGTCCTCTGCTATTCCTAATCTACATTAATGATTTAGATTCTGGTATAGTAAGCAAACTTGTTAAATTTGCAGACGACACAAAAATAGGCGGAGTGACAAACACTGTTGCAGCAGCAAAGGTCATTCAAAATGATCTAGACAACATTCAGAACCGTGCAGACACATGGCAAATGACATTTAATAGAGAAAAGTGTAAAGTACTGCACGCAGGAAATAAAAATGTGCATTATAAATATCATATGGGAGAGAATGAAATTGAAAAAGGAATCTATGAAAAAGACCTAGGAGTTTATGTTGACTCAGAAATGTCTTCATCTAGACAATGTGGGGAAGCTATAAAAAAAGGCCAACAAGATGCTCAGATATATTGTGAGAAGTGTTGAATTTCAATCAAGGGAAGTAATGTTAAAACTTTACAATGCATTAGTAAGACCTTACCTAGAATATTGTGTTCAGTTCTGGTCACCTCGTTACAAAAAGGATATTGCTGCTGTAGAAAGAGTGCAAAGAAGAGCAGACAGAATTATCCCGGGTTTAAAAGGCATGTCGTATGCAGACAGGCTAAAAGAATTGAATCTATTCAGTCTTGAACAAAGAAGACTACACAACGATGTGATTCAAGCATTCAAAATCCTAAAAGATATAGACAATGCCGACCCAGGGGACTTTTTTGACCTGAAAAAAGAAACATGGACCAGGGGTCACAAATGGAGATTAGATAAAGGGGCATTCAGAACAGAAAATAGGAGGCACTTTTTTACACAGAGAATTGTGAGGGTCTGGAACCAACTCCCCAGTAATGTTGTTGAAGCTGACACCCTGTGATCCTTCAAGAAGCTTCCTGATGAGATTCTGGGATCAATAAGCTACTAACAACCAAACGAGCAAGATGGACCGAATGGCCTCCTCTCGTTTGTAAACTTTCTTATGTTTCTTATTTTGCTACATATCGTACATACTGTGCACATTGTGTGCACATGCCTCAGACTCATCTATTCCGTTGTCATACCAATCCACCTGTCCACACTTGAACTGTTCCAGATAAACTGCGTATCTGCCGTTTTTACACATTAAAAAATCAGAAACATATGCATAGCAATTTTGCTGCACAGCTTGTCTGTCTCCCCTACCGCCTCCTTTAAAACTTCCACTGACAACTACATCTCCCAGAATACAATGTCTTCAGTTACTAGGAAACTGTACACAAGAAAAAATAAACAACCCAACAAACATTATCCAATCTCTGGCTAGCCCTGTTGTCTTTGCAGCCAATCACAGTAAGAATAAGAAAAATCTGAAGCTGCACAGGTTGAAGTGTAAACACCCCAGTACAGCTACAAATCCAAATGGAACCATCGTCAGAGGCAACCACTAAATAAAATTTTTTTATAATATTAAACAAACTGGTTTATAACATAATGCATTTCCTTATTTTATTTATCTGTATGGCTTTATATTGAAGTTTTAACATGTTCACAGAGTTTAAGAATTTAATGTTAAAATATAAGGAATGAAATTAATTTGCAGTCAGTGTGATACCTCGAATAAAATGCGCTGAGCTGATAAAGAACCTTGCAGAACACACGCGTGGTTGTACAGTAGTTCAAAGTAACATTGCAGTTAAAATGAAAAGCTCTTTGTTAATGCCTACGCCATTACCATTAAAGATTGTACAGTATTTATGGGGATTACTGATGACTTCAAGGTAATGTTGCATTTTACCCCCTGAAAATATATTTTACAATCTCAGTGTTAAAATTACAGGGTAAGTTACTCCCAGACCCACACCTTATCTGAAGCGCTGGTTCCGAGTCATATCATAACTGTACCGGTATGGAACTTGCTCTTGATTGGGTTTTGTATCGATACAGTTATACCAGTATCACACCGATAACAGCTGCAGTGTAAGCAGATGTTGCGATACTGTTCCGCAATGATACCAGTATAAAAATGCAAGTCTGAACAGGGCTTATATTCATTGACAGCAGCTCCATTGTTAAATAGGCCCCATCCATATGTCTGGTTGTGTGAGATCAGCTCTTAGGAACATTAGAATGTAACACTTTCTTCAGTAACTGTTCCATATTTTTTATGTTTATAGCAGGGTTGGTAGTTTTACATCCTGATCTAAAAGATTGCACTTGAAACAGGATTGTCAACCCACACTGATCATGCTGAGGTGTTAGCATTTTCCTGCCAAGCCAGGATGAAATGTGACTGCCTGCTAGTACAAAAGCTGCTGGACTTCATGATGATTAACCAGCCCACTATAAATCAGTGGGTTACTGACACCTTAAAAACTACACATACTTCATGCAACCTGGTGATTTACAGCATTGTACTGTGCATTGAGCTCCAGTGAGGGTGAAATTAGTCCTTTATTATTGTTAGTTGGTTTATATATTTTTTCTTTCATGGCTCATTGAAATAAAAAATGATTGATTTTTTATTTTTCAAGCCTTGTTATCTTTACTTTGGGATTGGGTCTTGAATAATAATCATTTTTTAAGTGGTGTTGCGGCACACTTGTAGTGAGAGCAGCTGCTGGGCTCAGCAGCACTGTGTAGGACCAAGATACTTGCTTCAGTTGTGGTTGCTTGCAATCTCTCCCACAGTATCCTGATGCCGTTTTGATGACAGCTTTAGCATCACCATTACGAAGTCTGTTAGTTCATTCTAACAAGCAGGCTTCCCTCAGTCTTATGTGAGTACTGACTGAATGGTTTTGCCAGTGGCTTGTACAGGTGGGCATCTCTGTACATTGCTACCCGTGGTAACTGCGAACTGGTGGTACCGGTGTCCACCCCATACTCTGCCTGTACAGTACCGTACCTACCCGGTGCTAAAGTCACCAAACTGGTACCGAACCGACCTGGTACCGTACCATCACGCACCCGGTCCTAAAGTTATCGAAACGGTACTGAACCGACCCACTGCTGTCCCGGTACCGTCCCGGTTCGGACCCGACACCATACCGACCCAGTGCTAAAGTCACCAAACTGGTAACGAACCGACCCTGTACCGGCCTGGTTTCTACCCGGTCCTACACGGCCCGCTAAGACCAGTGCTTACATCCCCGGTTCATGCATCATGCATGGGTTTTATTCCTGCGACACATACAAGGCCAGTTTGCCTGTTGAGGACAAGCACGGCAGATGCTCTTCCTGCCTGGGGACATAGCACGCCAAGGAGGCACTTGCAGAACCACAGTTTCTGCGAGTTTTGTGCACCTTTCTCTAAGCACACGCTTGAGAAATGACTCTCCCACAGCTCTACAGAGCGATCTGCATCCCTTACTCATGCACAGCTCTCTTCCCCATCACCCTCTGGTAGAGAGGTGGCTGCATCCTCACCCCATGGCTCTGTGCTTTCTAGGGGCTTTCTAGTAGGGTCATTGACACCCTGCAGAATGTAAGAGCACCGTCCACATGTTCCCAGTACGGGTACAAGTGGGGTGTTTTTCAGACGTGGTGTCTCCCTGGTGGGTTCAACCCCACGACCTGTCCCAGGCAGTTATACTGACATTTTTGCAAGACCTTTTTGATGAGGGAAATCCCCCTCCACTTTAAAGGTATATCTTTCCAGTCTAACAGGGAGCAACAGCTCCATACGCTGTGCCTAGAGCGGGACCTGGTATGCTACGCTGACAGGACGAAAAATGTTGGAGGCAGTCCGAACATTTTTTTGTCTGCTATGGGGCGAAGTCTCACGAAAGGCTGCCTGTGCTTTATCACTAGTACCTAATCTCCTAAATTAAACAACCACATTCAATTCAAGTGGAGCGTGCATTCCTGTAATACATTTCTTTTTTAATTAAAAAAATTAGTGTTGGGGCTCCCGAGTGGCGCATCCACTAAAGGCGCTCCACGTGGAGTGCAGGATGTGCCCTATAGCCTGGAGATCGCAGGTTCAATCCAGGCTATGTCATTGCTGACTGTGACCGGGGTTCC
This sequence comes from Acipenser oxyrinchus oxyrinchus, assembly GCA_030684275.1. Classification (NCBI taxonomy): domain Eukaryota; kingdom Metazoa; phylum Chordata; class Actinopteri; order Acipenseriformes; family Acipenseridae; genus Acipenser; species Acipenser oxyrinchus. Next base: position 23,725,426 of record CM060247.1, on the reverse strand, counting down.
CAGGGGTGGCACACAATTGGCCGAGCATCGCCCGGGTAGGGAGGGCTTAGGTCGGCAGGGCAATCTACGGTTCACCACGCACCAGCGACCCCTGTGGCTGATAGGGCGCCTGTGGGTCTGCAGTGGAGCCATTCAGATCTGTGGTGTCCTCGGCACTATGTGTCTGATGGCTTTGCTGTGGATCCGCAGTGTGAAAAATGACGGCTTGACAGGAACGTGTTTTGGAGGACACGTGTTTCAGCCTCCGTTTCACAAGTCGCCGTGGGGTTGCAGCAGTGAACCAGGATCAATGATAACACAATTGGTGATTTCAAATTGGGGAGAAAACTGGAGTAAAAATCATTGGAAACGACTACATTTTTACGAGTTACGATTTATGCTTGTAAAGGCAGTTAAACTTTTGTTTGGGGTGATAATGGTGACCACGGTGGCCAGTCTGTGCACAGCTATGCGAGCACGTGCACTTCCGCATTTATATTTAGTTAAAATAGTGCGCCCATTGAAATGGATAGGGAAGCATGGCTTCATTCACTCTAATGATAACCGAACACAGTTTTCAATATTTATTTTAAAGATAGAAATGTTGTGTTGTTATTTATATTTATATACCCCTATATGTTGTTAAGAGTATGTATTTGGTATAAATATTGGTATAATGTCTCTCTTTGTTTTTTTTAATTACTTGTCAAATTTATTTATTTTTATTTATTTATTGCATTTATATAACGCTTTTTATACAAAAGTATCACAAAGCACTGTACAGTACATAGCAGAAAAAAAGAACAAAACACACTACATTTGTATAGCATTTCACACATACAACTGCCACAATCAGACCATTTAAATAGCAGATTTTAATAACAGTATGCACCTAATAATAATAATACAAAATCAGCAACTTTAAAGTTACATTTAAACCCACTAAGATAAAAAAGCCATTTTATAAAAGTGCGTTTTTAGTCTTGACTTGAAAACTGTAACGGTCCCAGCTTCCCTAACAATGAAGGCAGAGCATTCCATAATTTAGGTGCTCTACTAGAAAAAGCCCTACCTCCCGTGCTTTTGTTGACCCTAGGAATAACCAGCAGCCCCGCATCCTGTGGTCTCAGAATGCGGTTTGGAAGATACAGGGTCAGTAACTCCTGCAAATAAGTAGGTGCTAATCCATTCAGGACCTTGTAAATTAACAGCAAAATCTTAAAATCAATTCTATACTGCACAAGGAGCCAGTGTAATGAGGCCAAAGCATTTTCACTTTTCCTGGTTTTAGTCAGAATTCTAGCAGCGGTATTCTGAACAACCTGCAAGCGGGATACCAGACGTTTTGAGATACCAGAAAAAAGTCCATTACAATAATACATTCTAGATTAAACAAAGGCATGCATTAGTCTCTCGGCATCACATACAGAAATAATTGGTAAAATGGTTTGTGCCAAGGGTGGGGCTAGGATGAGTATATAAGGACCAGATGAATGATTTGAAAGAGAGGGTTTTTTTTCAGTCTGAGCTGAAACCTAGTAAGAGCTGCCTGTACAAAGATTAATTAAGACTGCTGTGACTAAATGCCCACCAATAGGTGATTAAACCAGACCTATTGGTTGGTAAATTTTTGTGGTATTTGTGTTTGTTTGTTTTATTTATTTTCTTTGTTCCTGTGTTTTGGTCCTTGTCCTGACTGGCCAGTTTAAATAAAATACATATATTTTTTGCATCTCTGGTTGTTCGACTCCATCCTTGGAACTTTCTGCCTTCTGCCTCACTACATCTGGAAGCTGCTCAGCTCATAACATAGCATACACATAACGAGATTGAGAACACCTATCTCACACCATGGTCAAGCCCTGTCTAAGGTCAGGACTGCCTATGAGCCGGCCAACTTGCCCCATCCAGAAAATCTCACTGCCCATTCCACCAGGGGCATGGCAACTTCATGGGTGCATCTGTCAAGGACATTTGCAATGCAGCGGTGTGGGCTACTCCCCATACCTTCACTAGGTTCTACAGGCTGAATGTTGTGGATCCTCAAAACCCTGGTTTTGGAACTGGAGTGTTAAGGGCGGCTTCCCAGTCGACCCTTACAACACTGGCATAGAGGTGAGCTTCTCCCTCATTTTTTTTTAGCCCTAGCTGCTTGTTACTGGGGTTCCATATACTTAATGAAATGACAAAAATTGAACTCTAACCTGAAATACTGTAGTACTATTATGGCTTCTGGTGGACTTTTGCGATATAATTTTGTAGTTTCTATGACTACACGATGTTAACCCTCTAAACCCCAGAACGCCCGTGAGTGCCCGTCCTGTTAATTAATAGAATACCTGCCAGTGCAAGCTACAAGAGTTTCAAGAAAGTGAATTATCACTGGTATACCAAACTTATAAGAAAACGGTACAATGTGCTGTTTATAAGTCATTGAATCAGATAAAAACAACGTAAACAAAAATAGCAAGGCAGTTAGTATTGGGTATTGAATATCTGAAAATATACTATTCAAAAAAAGAAATGCATAGGTGTTTTGAATGTACTTTTTATATAGCATTAGTATGGTAGTTTGCATAGTAAAATAGACAGTTCCAAAGAACCTTAACCTGTACAGAAATCATTAAGACAATAAAGTTAAAGTTGAAGGTCAAGAAAAATCAGTAACGGGTATGCCTACCGTTGGCATCAATGACAGCCTGACATCTCCTGCCCATGGATCGAATCAGAGCCTGGATAACATGCCGGGGAATGGCAACCCACTCTTTCTCAAGTGCCTGGAAAAGACCTTGTAATGTCTGTGGCTTGGGGTGACGTCGCCGCACACGTGGGGTTCAGATCTGGTGATCGAGATGGCCAGGGAAGCACTTGAACATTGTGCTGAGTGAGGAAAGCTGTGGTCGCCCGGGCTGTGTGCGGTCATGCTTTGTCATGCTGGAAAATGATGTTATGATGGTTCATGAATGGGATCACATGAGGCCGTATGACCTCATGACAAAACCGCTGAGCTGTCAGGTTGCCTCGAACATGAACAAGGTTGGTTTTGCCACTGTCTGAGATTGCCGCCCACACCATGACACTCCCACTACCAAATCTGTCAACCTGTCTCACACAGTTGGCTGCAAAACGTTCATGGCGTCGCCTGTATACCATGGCTCTTCCATCTGCACGTCGAAGCAGAAATCTGGATTAATCACTGAATACCACATTTCTCCATCTTTGTAAGGGCCATACTCTTGTGTGGAGTCGTAGTCGACGATGTTGCAGTGTAAGAATCACTCCTCTAACTGGCCTTCTTGCTCGGATACCTGCCTCCCGTAGGCGGTTTCTGACAGTCTGGTCGGAAATTCTACACATTCCTGGTATTGCAGACGTTGCAGAGGTTGCAGTGGTGAACCTGTCACGTAAATGACATAGGCATATAAATGTATCCTGGGCTGCCGTCGTCACATGTGGTCTATCGGATCTTGGGCAGTCAAGTGTTGTTCCGCGGTTGATGCCGTGCCACGGCGGACTGAGATTCGCTGGCTAAATGTCCAATAGCATTATTCCATTGAGCTTCAGTAAGTCTAGGCATAACTTCAAATGTGTCTACAGCGAACACCAGTAAGACATGCACGCTGAGAACCCTCCACTTTTATAGCCTCATCTTGGCATGTTGCACGTGCAGTGAATGCACATGAATATTACAAGTCTTAAGCAAATGGTGTTAATTTTGGAAATATTCACATGTTTTGTTGTTCTGGCGCACGTCATGCGTTTTTGATCCTGACAATGTGACACTCAGCAAAATGTGTCAGCAAAATGTGTTTAAATAAAATACAATTCTTTTGATCAAGTTTTGTTGCAATTTTTAAGAGGTTGAAGAAAAACTATCTGCTATGCGTTTCTTTTTTTGAAGGGTATATGTTTAATATGATTGTTGCTGGATTATGTTGGTTGTAAATAATGCTGTTACATGAAAGCTTTGCTTTTGATCATTATTGTGTATGCAGTTGTTTTATCCTGACTTGTTGGAGCCTTGGTATGTTTGTATTTGCTGAAGTAAATAAAATAAACAGGTATTTTTGTTGTATATTGTTGTTGTATGTTGTTGTTTCATTGTATAGAAAAATGTTTTTAAGCATGAGCTGAGTTTTGTATGTATATTCTGTGTGTTTGGTGTAAAGTCAATTCAATTTCAATAATAAAAAAGACACATAATAAGCTGTTTTTGTTTTACAAAATAGGACCCTGCTTTCAGGAATTTCATGGAATGGTGTAATACACATGAACATTACTAAATGTGAACAAATATTTGGTTAGAAAAGAATAGATTAAAACATGTTACATCGCACATGGCAAATCAGTGTCCAGTTAGCAGTTCTGGATGTACATCTCAGTATGAAAGTTGAAGGGCAGAAAATAAAAGTTTTCTGGGGAGGAGCTGAGGTCCTGCAAGTAAAATGAACAATATTGATTAATACAATTGGGTCTATTTAGATGCAGATACAATCAATGTTATAATGTGAATGCCTTTTTTTAAATTTATATTTATTTGTCATTTTGTTGCTTGCCAAATTGGAAAAAGCTATTTATGTTTAAATGAAAAGGTGTCTTGTTAAATAAAATAAAACAAAAAAAAACGCTAAAGTCCCACGTTATGCCAGCTAAACACGTTTTTTGGCAGCAATATGGGTGTTTTACAGCCGCCAATCACTTTGCACATATCCTTACATCAGCCCCATAATGTATAAAAAGCCCTTAATTCCCCAGCAGCAGAATAACATTATTGTATTCTGACTGACAACACTTTTCATTTCTTCTTAATGGTTTAGCCTAATTTGGCTGTTAAACGCATTTTCCACTAGCCAACAGAGAAAAGAAAACAGCAGCCCATCGTACTTTATTCTGATAAAGTTAACTGTTCACACTGCCAGCATGTGTTTAAAAATGCACTGCATACAACATTGATATAGCATTTACATTTCAAGACCACGCCACTTCAACATACTTTTACATAAAAAATTTTGTAAACAAAATTGTAAAGACTGTAAAAAGTCATACAACAATCAAGCATATCCTATCCACTGACAGAATTGAGAGCAACAGTAGTTCCTCGCACCACATTATCAGCGAGAACTGCAAGACTCTCTATACACAAGGACAGTTTACGTGTTTTCAGGGTATTGGCGCATCAAAAGTAAATCCGCCAAAAGCACCATTTCACTTTTAATGTGTAGTTCCAAACACTCTTAGGTGAAATATAGAAAAAAAAGTTATAAAAATATGTTATGCGTGGGATTTGAAACTGTAACCTTCAGTTTGAAGCATGTTATGTTATACTGTCAGTGCTACACAATTAGTTGAGAAAACAAGCAGTATTTAGAAAGATGAAGTCAGCCAGCTAAGAATTCTCGGGACACTATTTTTACATTTTGAGATTTTTTCGGGTCATCATCATCTCATCATTCTGAGGCAGGATTTGAACCCTAACTAGTCATACTTTCACTCCAACTAAATAACCGCTAAGCTACACAGATTCACATTTAAACCCTTTCAACAGACTAGGCTACTATTTACATTTACCCTATCCAAACGGCAATACATTGCCTCAATATAGGTTGAACAATTTCACTATTTCCATAATGTGTGTGTTATTATCCATTAAGTGAAAAAATAAGTGATATCTGAAACAAAAACACATTGGAAATGTGAAAAAACACCTAGTTATCAAAAGTACCCGGCCATTTAAAGTGAATATATCAAAAACACAAGCCAAGTTTCAAGAAACCATTGGGGTAACCTTGCCCAGCACAAAGCAAACAGTACAACTGTAAAACCGATGGGGGCCAAGGTTGCCTAACTTGTATCAAAAACACAAGCTGTTAGAAGAAACACTACTCTTTAATTTATACTGTAATAAAAAATGTCCTCAAATGAGGACAATGGCACATGGGTTAAAAAACTCCTTTCAGGAGCTATTGTGGTCTGGTGTAGGGGTTAACTGTTAGTCGATACTGTTTGTAGTGATTATACTGATTATATACTAACAGCATACATAAGCAGTATGTGTTTTTTAAGTGTTGGTAGGACACAAGATAAGAAATCTTAAAGACCTTTCTTACAATAATATCAACTAGGTAAAAGGGTACATAATTATTATTGTTTAAACAAAATTATAAGCACATGTTAAAAGCCTATATTAATTTATTTAAATGTTAATCTGTTTACCATATTTTATGTATAAACCCTAACCACATCCAAAAACATACACGTAAATCTTAATTGATTAAGACATCAGAATAATGTCTGCAAACTGATGTAGATATTAATTTATGCCCCCAAAACACATTTAAAAGGGATTTGGTTGACAGTCATAATTATAAACCTAATCCTGTTTTTAAAATAATTGTTTCTGCTACAGTAGGCTGTTCATCATTTGTTTTTACATTCCAGCTGTTGTGATAATCAATTGTGTTGCAGGAAATACAAATATTAATAATAAATAAATAAATAAATACACTTTGAATCAAAACATATTTTGCATGTAGAACCTGACAGGTTTTGATTTACTAATGACTCATTCATTACAGCATATCGTAATATCTGCAATATAATGCATGTATAAAACGCATGACCGAGCAATCTTGGCTTACATCTCCTTTATAAAAAGAGTTGGGTAATCCAATAAATACATTTCCTAATCCAGTCAGGCAAATTTAACAACTGCTGCTGTCAGTGACCAGGATTGGGGTCTCTGGCCTTGAACACGTAAAGAGAATCCTGGAGGGACGCAATTCCATATTCTCCAGTCCCTAATTGTCTTAAGGAGTCACTAAACACTTGTAATATTCTTGTATTGTATAAGTAATCAGCCCTGCAACATATCTAAAGGCTTTTCTTGGGTTCTGTGTGTTCTTGACATAATTGTGACCATGAAAAGTCACAAATTGTTCCCATGTATTCAAATGGGCCATTCAGATAACCATGATAATGAAGGACATACATTTTAATTAGGTGATGATGATGTAGCAATCTCCTTCTAGTGAATGATATTGATGATTGAGTGGAATACTAAATTATTTTTTAAATTTAGATTTCATTTCTGCTCCCTTTTTTTTATATTTACACATACCAGTATTTAATGATGATGTTTCCTGATCAAAAAAAAAAAAAAGGTTACTGAGCTTGAATCAGTCAGTTTGATTCACAGTGAGATGTATTGTATTAACATTTGGTAAGCAGAATTATATATATATATATATATATATATATATATATATATATATATATATATATATATATATATATATATATATATTGAATAGCTAAATCATTATTCCAGTTATCTTACCTATTACTGTATGTTTTGCCATCACTTTGTAGGTCTCACATATTCCTGTATAAAAGACGTGTAAACATGTATTCGAGTTTTTTAAAAAGTATTTTAGAGTTAAAGTTCCTGTAAAGGAAAGCAATGGTGGACGTTTTGAAATACAGTAGAACCTCATTTATCCGCCCCTGTTCCTCCGCAACTTCAATTATCCGCGGTCTCCTGACTAGTTTAATCTCTGAAATACAGTAGATTATACACACACGCATAAAGACGCATCAGTCTAAACGCTGTGGAGTCGGCACTATGTCTGTCTGTCTTTCGTGTAGGGAAATGCGAGCTCTATGGTAGTGCTGCTAATACATATCAAGTAAGATATGATTAAAAATAACAGCTATTGACTGCAGTTATGGGAGATATGTTATTGATCCACTGTCCTGAATTAAAAGATATCTACCATGTTTATGTTCCCAAATGCTGATTTTTATTATTATTATTATTATTATTATTATTATTATTATTATTTTTACATCAAATCAAGCAGCTCTAAATTTGCTCATTAACTAATCAAAAAGGGTTTGGTACTGAAATGTCTAAACTGCAACAACAGACTTCTTGGGATAGTTTGGATGTCTAGGATTAAGTGGCAGACACAACTATTCTGAATATGCTGAGCCCATTGTCCCTGGGGTAGTGTCTTGTTTTCACAAAGAGCAGACATTCTCACCTTGTGTAACCCCCAAGTGATTTCACACTACAGATATTTAAGGAGTGTTTCCAATTAACTGGATAGAGATACACAGACGATGGTTATTTTTTCTATACCTTCTAAGTACAACCTAATTCAAACTGATGGGTTTATTCAACACAATTTAAATACTCTTGCAGTTTAAATCCTCAAATTCCACCACCCCTCCCTTAAATAATGTAGACATGCACCAGCTTTGACCTTATTAAATATATCCTCATCATTAGATTTGAGATTCCCCCTTTAAAGAGAATCCCAAGACTGGTTCATGTAATGTAAAATGATTTCCTTGGTAGGGAAACCTATTTTCTGCAGTGATAGGAGAAAATAACATTGAATATGTTGTAACTGTACCAATCCAAAAAAAGCATGTGCTGGAGATTTATGCTTTTGTAACAATGGTGAAAGAAGTGATCAAGCTTACAGAAAACGTATGGTACACAGTAAAAATCACACAAAACAATCAGAGGGTAGCATTCCATTGCGGAGAACAAATCTCTGAATGACTTTGCTTGATTATGTATTTGTAAAACATTTCAGCAACTGTTCTAAAGAAATGCAAGCAATATCCAGGCTCTTGAAATTGATTACCCTTATTTACAACATGCTGAAGATAGTGATTTGCAGCACTAACATCAGCTTTCTTTTGTTTTAACAATGGCCACTTATCTCAGAACTTGTTATTTCTATACTTTTAATCTTCTCAAAATAAGGCACTGGAAAATGTACACCATGTATTACATTTAAAGGGATATATAATAGTTCTGAGTGTTGTAATTGATATTTCACAAAGAGTTTGCTATTTAACCATATTGCATAGTACATATTTTTTTAAATATACAGTACATTCTGTAGAGTATTAGAAAAACAATACTTAAGTATCCTTTTGCTTAGGATAACCCCTTTCGGTCAAATAAAACAAGTAGCTGACAATCCTATCACATCTAGATTCTGTCTTGCAACCCAGAACTGCTGGAGGTGAAGGGTGGCTGTATCCAAGAATGGGCCCAGCTTCCACAGCAATGTGTACCCCGTCTGATTAGTGGGACATGCAGGCATAGTGAAAGTTCCATTGTAACTCGTGCCACACACACAGTGATTACAAAAATGATTTCATGACTGATTTTTCACAAAACTTTATTTGGAGTGTTTGGCACTTTTCAGTTGTTATTAGAGTCTAATTAATGACTGTATGAATCTTCTTTTTGTTATGTTTAATTGTCCACTGGTTAAATTGTATGTTAACAAAATCAGCCATTCAATAAATGACTCCTGGTTGGAAATCTTCATCCCCAGTAAAAATTGAGTCGTATATTTTTCTGAAGATTCAAATGGACAATTGTAGTGCTACAATGTATTTACATTACTTTGACTCCTAATAGGAGCTAGTTTACCTGGCAGACAAGAACAGATGAATGACAGTCCATGGGGCAGGTCATTATATATTAATTCCCCAGCTGTATTAATTGTGTGGGATTATGTCATCATGGGAAGCTGGTGGTTAGCAACTGGCTTAAGGAAGATTACTGGGGCTCTCACATCAGAGCTTAGGTGAGAGCAGTTCAGAACAAGTAAAAAGGGGTTGCTGAGGCAGAGAGAGAATTACAGTAGCTGAGGCTGACAAAGCAATTAACTCTATGGGACTGCTTAACGTAAACTGTAACACGATTAAAAGTTGTTCCCAAATGCTGTAAAAAATACATCTGTTTCCCAATAAGTGTCCCCCAGTGTTGTAACTGCTGGGGTTTTCAACATTCCTTCTTTCTATAAACTAAAGAAGCTTCCTCAGTTTCATCTGTCCCTTGCCATAGCCACCCTGTGGCTGCAGTATGCTGGAATAAACACAGTTCTAGCTGAGTCCTTAGAGACTACAGACAAACTAGCTTAGGGTGACACCAAAAGCATTACAGTTCAGAATGCGCCATGAGGCATGTCGGGTCTCAATGAATCAGTCAGACAGGAGAAGTATGAGGCAAATTAAGCTTTTCCTGTAGGCTATTGGCATCACTATCATAATGTTTTGTCCCTCTGATAAACATTCCAGCATTTCATGTTGACATGTTGGTAAAATGGATTGCAAGGCGATATGTATTCTGTGTCTGTTGTTTACAGTAACATATGACTGGTTGTATATTGCTACATGTGGCATATCATATGCACCTGTAGGTTCCTATTGTGATTATGTGACTCAGAACTGTCACATTCCAATGCACACAATTTCAGTACGGGTTCATATTGATTCCTGTAGAGTAAATTGACACAAGAGCAAGTATTGATTAATGTTTTATTTGTTACATTTCAAAAGAATGACGGTATAGACAGTGTAATATTGGGTTGTTTAAGAGATGGAATGCATCACCTCACCCAAGATTTTGACAGCTGCTGTTTCTCTATTGTTCATTGTTCATTATTGGAAGTTGAAAATATACATCTTCATATCCAGGCTTACATTCCGCCAACCAAATCAAGAACAAGTTCATGATTTTAAAAAAAATTCAGTTGCGTACCAAACTAGGTGTGTACCAAAATGGGTTTATGTGAGAGATGACTGTGCTACCCTAGCATGATTAGATTATGCTAGGATTGATTTGTGGATGCCAGAGATGTCTGTGTACTCATTCATAACAATGGCCTAATGTCAGTTTCCTTTCTATATGCTGCAGATGCAAGAGCAGGCACAATATCAATACTTGTTAAACAATAATAAATCTACCTTTTTAAATCACAGTTGTAACTTTACATACCAGACAAGCATATGTATTTGGCATTCTGTTAGCAGTGGTTAGTTTTTCCATGTTATTACAGTAGGGGGCAGGCTTGTACTGCAGCCACACAAAGGAAGCACAATGCTGCAGTGTGAGGTATCACTAGGAATACAGCAGAAATTACCATTAATACTGCCTTTAATGGCGGCTGATACACTGACCTGAGATTATACTGGTACAGGAATAGTTTAAATGCAGCTGATGACAGTAAAAAAAAAAAAAAAAAAAAAAAAAAACATGATGCGATTGTATTTTTTCCATTTGTCCATTTCTGACAGGGAGCAGAGGTTCCTAAGAGTGAGGGTATAAGCTTCAAAGACAGTGCACTGTGTTGTTTGTTTTTTATCATTGAATCAAACTCACCCAGATTTAAAATTGTGTTAAATACATTTGCTTTAATTCTTGTTTATACTTATGTGTTCAGTCCCTAATAATATGTATACGAAATTGAAGAATCATTGCCAAAACCACAACAAAGATCTCAAATTATTCAAGATTGTGTTTAGGTGTTTTTTGAAGGAGCCTTGATATGTTAGATGAAAAAGAAAGAGTAATACATATGTGAATCCACTAATCTTGAGCAATGACTCATTCTTCCTGCAAAGTACACCCACCTATTTATAGTGTAAGGTCAAATTCTAGCATGCACCCATTTTTAGTCTTTAAATGTAGTCTTCAGAAAGTTGTATGAATGAATTTGACAAATTACAAGTATTCAGCCATGGTCAGAGAAGTAATTAGCCATGGTAATTCTAGAACAATGAATTATACATGGTCAGACCTTCAGCATCAATTTAAATCATGGTACAGTGATGATATCTTTTTTAGTTTAGTTTCTTAAAGGAGAATTTGCTCTACAGAAAAAAAAAAATAACATTTGATTAAATTAGGATAAGATTATATTTCCCATTGTTCTGTTTTTTTGTTTGTTTGTTTGTTTGTTTTTTGTGTAATTTTCAGGCTTTGATTGGGGACATAAAATGTGTGTTTTTATATAAAATATGAAAGTGATTTGACTGGATTTATCTGGTATTGTCTAAATCAGTGCTATTCAACCTTTTCATCTCAACTACCAATGTTTCCAGTAGGGACCACCAGGTGTACCAGTAGCTATGTGCAATCTTAAACAGCTGTTGTAAAACTGAGACTCACGCTACATGCTTTTCATTATGGTAACGGTACTCTTAAATTACCATGCCTGCTTCTTTGGCTGAAGAGATATTTTATCAGCTCATCGTCTAACTGGGGAATCTGCTTCACAATTAAATCATCATTAAACTCCGGACGGTAAACAATGTAACTCAATCTATTATATCTGAGATGCAAGATGCAACAAAAAAAATCAGTTAGTGTTGACTCAACTTAGGCACTCTACGATTTGACTGAAAATAACGTTGGTTTATTGGAGTTCACAAAGATATCTTTCTTCAGCTTGGTACCTTATCACTTCGTTTTTTGTTTAATTGTTGAGCTGTTTGCTGCATTACAGCCCTTCATTAATTATTTTCTTTATTTTAAGTTTGCAGGACATTTTGTTAATGGCACGTGCAACATACAGACCTTAAGTGTATTTACATTTTAGTTTTTCGCTGTTCTTGTTCTTCATTTCTTAAATGCAATTGTTTAATTTAAGCTACATTTTTACACAACAGTACTCACACACGCTTGGTCACCATCACAACTGTTGCAAGAAACGGGTTCCCTTATTCTGCTGGTGTTAATACCTCTCCGCACTAGAAGCATTTGTATTCGATCAAATTGTTACCATCCTTCTCGCACTTTAGTTTATTAAAACATGATATGCGGTTTTTTATTGTCGCATTCATAAATATTGACACGTGCTTTTGAAGGGAGAGGCAGCATTTTTGTGCCTAATCCCGAAAAAACATTTGTCAAAACTTTTTTGTTGTCGCATTTGTAACCATTTTAATCGCAGTCTGGAGCCCTGCATTGTAATTTCTCATTTCTCTGTGATTCAGTGGTACAAACAGATTGATACATTATGATGGTGCGATTGAGGGAGTATTGTGGTTGGGGAATCACATCATCAAAGACAACTGCCGGTGCGTACCAGTTGCAAGCCTGTCACATACCAGTACTGGTACGCGTACCACAGGTTGAAAACCACGGCCTAAATGTACTTTGATGCTCAAATCAAAATAACAGCAGGGATGGAAATCACAGTGTGTACTATATGTTTGCTTAATACTGCCTATGCACATCCTGGAAACATAGCTTCAAACTATCCCCAGGGAACACTAACTACAGTAATTATGAGTGCTTATTGGTTAATAAAACAGAAACCCAAAATATACATATAGAGATTAAATAATATTTACGTAATAGACATGCTGTTCCAGTAGATAGACCATTTTATGTTCTTTAGCACTATCATTCTGAGGTTTGGTTTAACATTGCCTAAAGCAGTCTTTTTCTGTTGAGAACTGTGTTATACCTATTGAGGTTACAGGACTTTCCAGTACTCATACTGTCATGCTAAGTTTGAGGTTGCTGTGTGTTAGACTGACAAGTAGATAAAGCTCTCTTTTGGCTACCTGTGCTGTTCCTGCCCTTGTGAGCCAACCATTCTTATCTCTTCATGCAGTCACTCACATTGAGCTTACCCAGCTAAGAATAAAAAGAAAATACCAGGCTCTACATTGTCAGCACTTCCCTATGCATTTAGCCTGTTTTTCTGATTCCTTCTTTTGACTTCTCTTGTAATGACCACACCAAACTGTATATGAAAGTACCAAATCATGGTCACACATACGTTTAATAATCTATTTATAAGAATATACATATTAAAGGTGTTGATGATTATGAACTAGGGATAGGCTTATTACAAAACCACTTAAATGACAGTTATAGTGAAAATATTCTACTCATGTTACATTGTAACTACAGCATACAGTTTATTATAATGCAATGATGACATAAATCATAACAGTCTAATATAGCCTAATAAGCTAATATTGTGACTTTTTTTGGTAAAGCTCCTAAAACAGGTATTGTTATCATCATTATTTACTTTAACACTCAATCATAAGTTCTAATTGATGGAAACTATACAAAAAAGATCTGTCAAAACATTGATATTACTTGTTTTATAAATTTCAAAGTAGGACTATAAATGTATACATGGATTAAGCATCTGCTTTTTAAATATATTATTAAAACTCAATAGTATAAAAGATATATATTAACTGCAGTACATGTGACATATACCCCACAAGTGCTGGAAGATGTCTTGAGGGATGTTACTCTATACAGTCATTAACACTGTATTTCACATAATTGATAGTTAGGAAGAGGATCGTGTTGACGAATGTGTTGTACAAGTTCATTCCAAACATGCTTAACTGCATTGAGATCCGGCGATTGTGGCAGCCATGGAAAATGTCTGAAGTCTGTGTCATGCTCACACAATTATGGTAAGGTGGATGGGTGCTTTATCGTCTAAAATGTAGCCTTTGCCAATAGTGTACATGTGCAGCAATCTTGGGTGGACTTGATCCACAGTGATACTTCAAGGGACCTGGGATATACCAGGAGAAAAAGCCCTACATATTATCACATACTAGAGAGAGAGAGAGAGAGACATATGTATTAGGGCTGCTCCGATTAACAGATTAATCTGACCGATTAATCAACTAAATAGTGATCGCAGTTCTTTTTTTTTTCCAATTTAATCAGCAGTTGTTTTTTTTGTATGCTTTATAACATTAGTTTTTGGGTTATTCTTGACATTTTATTTTGCACTTCTTAAAGTTACTAGCATTTCTAGAAACATCTTTACAAGATTATTTTTTGTTATATTGGAAGAACTCCAAAATAGTTTTAATTAACTTTATGGTAATCCTAAATTACACAAGGTTTCACCAGAGATGAGTTTAGTTCAATGGACTGTATACATGTACTTGATGAAAACAAAACAGACCTCAGTCATTTGCATCAGCCTCTTTCTTATTTACACATAAATCCCTGAGAGCACTAAAGGTAAACTGTTTTACTTGATTTTTTGAAAAAGGAAGGCTGTCTTCATAGACAGATGCTTCAACTCTATGGAGTGTACAGGCTCAACCGGGGCCATCGTGAAAGCCTCTAGTATAACATCAGGGCTCCATTAGGGGAGAACGGCCCTCCTGGAAGGGCGTAACCGTCGAGCGCCTTTGAGAAATCGGGTAGCCAAAAAATGCGCACTTGGAGATACAGAATCTATGGGGGCATGGCATGCAGAGATAGCCGCTAAATACACCTTCAATGTGGAAGGTGACCTACCAGCATCAAGCAGTTCTTGCAGAAACGGCAAGATAACTGGAATGGGGCAAGAAACTGGGTCATGACTTCTAGTCAGACACCAATTCTGGAAATACTTCCACTTATAGGCGACAGCGACCAAGTGGAGTCTGCCCTAGCACTCTGCAGAGTACCCACAACCGCGTCTGATAACCCTAGGGCTATCCAGCGGTCCAGTTTGGAACCTGACATGTTCTGCATGCCAGAGAGTGCCTCTCGTCTGACTGAGGAGATCCAGGTGAAGTGGGCCTTGTATGAGCTGGCATAGGGTCGAGAACCAGATTCTCCTGGGCCACCGAGGGGCCACAAGGAGAACTGTCGCTTTCTCTAATCGGACCTTCCCCAAGAAGGCCGGGAGCAACGGTACTGGCGGGAATGTGTAAATGAGCGACTTGGGCCACTCGTGGGCTAGGGCGTTGATGCCGAATGGACCGCCTAAGCGGTGGAGGGAATACCACAGGGGGCAATGCGTCATCTCAGTCGAGGCAAGTTAACACCACTCCCATTCGCACACCCCCGCGTAGGTGAGAGGGCATCCTTGGAGTGATTGGAGTGGGCGCATGCGTAATAGACCCAGCTCGATGGCTGATACGGCTGCGGCCATCAGACCAACAGTTTTTGGAACTGCACCAAGGGGACCTTCGATCCCTGATGGACCAGGGAGAGGCAACCCTGAATAGCTGCTACTCTGTCGTACAAAAGGTACATGTGCATCGTACTGGAGTCCAGCCGGAGCCCCAAGTACATTGTGCACTGCACCGGTATAAGCCTGATCCCCTGCAATCGCAAGGGGACCAGGATAATGTCCACACACTTTGAAAATGTACGAGGCACTCGGGAGTGGCCGAACGGCAGCACAGAGAACTCGTAAACGCTTCCCTGAAAAGCGAAGCGGAGGTACCTCCTGTGCTTTGGACGAAGGGAAACATGAAAATACGCGTCCCATAAGTCCACAGTGGAGAACCAATCGCCCGGCTAACTAACTGGAGAATGTGACGGTGAGTCAGCATTTGGAACCTCCTTTCCTTCAAGAACTTGTTGAGGAATCTTAGGTCTAAGATGGGGCGAAAGCTGGCGTCCTTCTTCGGTATTAGAAAATATCTCAAGTAGAACCCCTCTTCGCAGGAGGTGGGGTCTACGAGATGAATGGCTCGCTTGCACAGCAAGGCGGCCACTTCCTTTTTTGAGTACCGAGACCTGGAGGGTCCGACACTAATGTGTGCATGACTCCTCGGAAGGGGAGAGGTCCCAAACGGAACTGCAATGGGTAACCGTTGTGCACGGTAGCGAGCACCCAGGTGTTCGAGGTGCAAGTGCGCCAGTATTGCAGCTGTTGTGCAGTGAAAGGATGGGTTTGAGGCTGCAAGCCTTCAGGGCCCCTGCTGGGGCTGCTGAGGTTGGGGCGTAGCACTCTGAGGCGGCTGCCTAGGCTGACAGCCCTGGAATTGCCTCCTGGAACGCAGTTGCGCGGACGCACCGCAGCCTGCGTTCCTTGTGCTCTGTGGAGGGGCTCGGTTTCCCATCGCCGCTGTGGCCTGTAGGGGCCTGCCAATGGCTTGACCTACCCCGCGTCTGAGCACGGGGAGGGAGCAGCGTGGCCACCTGCCGAGATGCTTCACGCTGCCGAAGGGAGAGCTGTAAAATCTCCTCCACAGCCGACCCGAATGTATGTCCTGGGGATACTGCCTTATCTGCGTCAGACAGTCTTGCTTGCGATAACCATAGCTGTCTGCAAGCCACCACCAGGCTTGCCAGGCTCCGGCCTACCGCTTGCCCTTGAAGACTGGAGATCTGGAGCAGCGTACTCAAGAGGAGGTGGCGCTCCATTGCCACAGGCTCTGGGAGTGGGGTCTCTGTAAGCACTCCATCTAAATATGCAGTGAGAATACCCACCGTGTTAGCCAGGCGGGTCACCTGTGCCTCTGCTGCATAAGCCCTCTTTAGGTGTGTCTCCGTAACCCTACACTGAGGGGTCGAGCACATATGGTCCCTAGACAATCCACCCACCGGCGGGGTCTTAACCAAGGCTGCAATGGTGGAGTCAACCAGGGGGAATCCTGCCAAGCCCAGTTTCTCCACGCCTTCCAATGAAGCAAGTCGGGCGGCTTGCTTCAACACAGTCGGCGCTGACGCCGGTCGATCCCAAGAGGAGCGTACCTCCTCCATAAAATTAGGGAACGATGGGAAGGGCTGCGTTGTGGGAGCCACTGCCTGCCTCTGTAACACGGACTTGTGGGGCTCTGCCGGTGTCGCTCAGGGGATCTGCAAAATGTTTGCAGCATGCCCCATCAATGCCGGCATGGAGCTGGGCAATGGTGGCAAACTAGTCTCTGAGGCAATCTCAGAGCTAGGTTCCGCCACAGTTGACGATGCCGGCAGTTAACGAGTCCTCATCCCAGGAGACCATTAAAGATAGCGTGTCCTCCTCCGCAATCAAAGGCTGCGGCTCCGGCTCGGCCTGGGCTCCCATGGGAGATCCAGGGGCCGAAGCTGGTGCGGGTGGTAGTGGGGCCGGGATCTCTACCGGTGCCGCAGGAGCTTGCTGCCTCGAGGACCTGGGCCATCTGCTCCTTGAGATAAATAATATCTCTCACCTGCCTTGAGCGCTTCACCCTTCTCACCTGGGGGGAGCGGGAGCGACTGCGAGGTCTTGTCACAGGAGCCTGAGCGCAGGGGATCTCCTGCGAAGGGCTCTGTGAGAGCTTGAGGAGTGGGGATGGGGCTCTGAGGGCTGCTGACGGCTCTGCCTTGTGAGACTGAATGTCTACCCCCATGGCCCTTCTGAACCTATTGCGATGTACCCTGGGATGAAAAACCGCATCTAAGTCGCAGAAGTCCTCTCGGCCCATGGCTTCCGTGGCATACTGGACCCCTAGGCACCGCACGCAGAGCGGGTGCTTGTCACTGAGTGGCATATTCGCCTCACAAGATGTGCAGGTGTGCTACCATGGGATGCTCGTCATGGCTGCCACTAACGAGTGCGCCAAGCACTGTGCGCACTAATTGGTCCAAGTGCACCAAGCACGGAAGTGCTATGTGCACTGAGTGCACCAAGCTCCATGAGCACCGAGTACATCGAACACCATGCTCACTGAGTGGACCTAGTGGTACTATACTCGCTGGCAACGGCAACGGGTACTATACTCACTGGAGGGCTATGCACACCAAGGGCGCCAAGCACCGAGCTCACCGAGTGCACTAAGCACTGTGCGCATCGAGCACCGTGTGCACCAAGGTGCTATGCACCAAGCACACGAGCACTGTGTGCACCGGGGTAATGTATGCACCAAGGCGCTATACGCACCGAGGGCAACGGGTGCACTAAGCACTGAGTGCACTGGGTTGAGCGTGCATCGGGGTACCGAAGCACCTGGGGGCAGTTGAAGCAGCTGTGCCTGCCCTAACTGCATGTAGTCACACACCTGGTAAGTGTGTAGCGTATACCAGGGGACACACAAGCCAAAGCCACGGCGGGCGAATCTGTGGACGGAGTACACATAGTAGGCTATGTTAGGTAGATGACAGATTCCTAATATTGTGAAGGTGGCTCTTTTAATCAAAAATAAATGAATAAGTAATAGTAATAGTTGCCTACTTATTTTGAATAATAACTTTTAAATATTTAGCCGTGCTGTTTTGAGAATAGGCCTATACAGTGTATATCTTAGTGATAATATATTTGTTTTAATTAGTCATGGCCCCAAAGGAATCGGTATACTTTCATTTGGCCCCGAGAAAAAATATTCTTCATAACACCTCAGGGACAGATTTAGACTTTCGTGAAGGGGGGATACCTGATATGAAACATACCGTTAAAGTAAAGAATTCATTGATATTTTTAACGTTCGATTTTATTCTGATATTGCTAGGTTATATTGCTGTAAAACAAGACACTTTTACCAGCAAAGCATTTTGCTAATTTTGCCTGCAGAAAAGTCTGCATTATTAATGTGACATATATTTATTGTGAATTTGTGATAGTGTAATCTAGCACTGCAGAAGCGCAAATATTTGTTGAAGGAAAAATGTACAAATTTCAGTTGTTTTACACGTGTGTTTCTGCAAACGGTGCCAATAAGCACAGCTGGGACATTATCAGATGTTATTCATTTAAAGTACAATTACATGCATTACGCTGCTTCTGTATAGAAGAAGACCCCAAACAGCTTTTCTTTCAGTTTATGGTGTGCACAATTCTACAAACTGACACATGCGCTTTTAGGCATTAATATACTGTAAGCGTATTTTATTTAGTTCCAATCCATATACTGCATTAAACCAAAATTATGAAAATACTGTTAATATATTGTAGCATTCTGGGGTAAACAACAGGAAGGCAAACGACCGCAGCAAGATCTCATTCAGATTTTATTGAGGTCAGCACACCACAACACAGCCCACAGCAGCGTGCAAGCTGCACCTTTATAACCCAAAACCCCACGAAAACATGTAACATTAGACATAACAAGACACGTTATTGGACAACATTCACAAGCACACTGGGACCACAACTCGATCACGCTCCCCCCACCCCACAGGTGCACTCGTTCACATGCACAGGCACTCAGGACATTGACAAAACACAGAACAGCAACACAAAGCCATATAACACATAACACAAATAGTCCAGAACACTACAATATCAATGCAACTGCCTTATCGATATAAACGATTTAAACATGTTTAAACAGGAAAGCATGCATAAAAGTTGCAGTTATTTTATCACTGCATTGATCATTAATACATTTTAAAAACACAAAACATCAAAGTCACAGCATGCATTATATTTGGGCCAGGACATTTCAATTTGCTGATAATAAGTAGAGTTTGACATTAACAGAAGTGACATTAAATTTGACTGTATTATGGCTACATCTGTCTTCTTTTCATACATTTACGCTGTAAAACCACAGACGTGTGAAACGTTTGTATGTAAATGGAATGTGTGTATAGTAAAAAAAAAATAGACATGCTCTATTCCTAAACAGCAGTGTTTATACATCATTAGGTGTAACACTGGTGTTTAGTCATTTGGAACTCTAAATAATTTTTAAACGTTATGTGTTTAATCTGTGACATTTTTGCTGAGTTTATTGTTTAGATTTTAAACATCAGCCCTGTTTACACGTGTATGAATGTTTAAAAAGTGTTACAAAAACACGTCCAAGAGTTTATAAAATAAACACCACACTGTGTTTAAATCCTAAACACATTTAAAATCATAAACCCAGTGACATGTTTTAAAAGTGTGACAAATAAGTGTTTTACAGTGTAGCTTTTATACTTTTTGTTCTATTATTTCACAAACACAACATTTTACCCAAATGTATGAGGTCAGACACCTGGTTTTGCTCATTACACACTCTTATCTTAGCCACTGTACTATATGTGCTTAAACAATTTTTCTGTTTTCTTGAATTATCTGAAGTAGTTTTTTCTTTATATCATATTTTCCCCTACAAAATGTCTCCAAAACCATTACTTTGGTTTAAATCGACATGTTACTTTCTATCTAGACTTGGGGCCAGTAGTGTGAAGTAGTGGTTAGGGCTCTGGACTCTTGACCGGAGGGTTGTGGGTTCAATCCCAGGTGAGGAACACTGCTGTTGTACCCTTGAGCAAGGTATTTTACCTAGATTCAGAATAAACAACTGGATAAATGGGTAATTGTATGTAAACATATGTGATATAATTGTGACAATTGTAAGTTGCCCTGGATAAGGGCGTCTGCTAATAAATAAATAATAATAATAATAATTTAAATGCAATCTGCTGAACTATTTGCATTTGACTTGGTATTTGTTTATTCTGAAATATAAGAATTTGCATTTGAATTTCAAATCATGGGAAAGCTTCAAAAATATTTCAAATGCATTTAAATACTTTTCAATAATAATGCTCATAATAAAGTAGAGAGACTTTTCAGTATTGCTGGTAAAGTTGATCAGCCTGAAAAATGCAAACTAACAGACACTTTTGAGAACTTCATGTTTATTAAACATAACAATCAAAACAAGTAAAAAGAATAATTGTGCAATGCACACATATATAAATATATACATACTGTATATCTCATCATTTATGTCAGTTTTTCACAAACATGGTCCTGGCTTTAAACTGCTGTTGCGTTTTTCTAACTTGTTTTTTTACATTGACAATGTTTTTGTTATAGATAATTAATACAGTGTCAAT
Organism: Acipenser oxyrinchus oxyrinchus; assembly: GCA_030684275.1. NCBI lineage: Eukaryota > Metazoa > Chordata > Actinopteri > Acipenseriformes > Acipenseridae > Acipenser > Acipenser oxyrinchus. The sequence goes on along the minus strand of CM060247.1, from coordinate 23,704,128 downwards.
ACCTTACAGGTGTGCCCTGTAAGGTATTGACACTGTAAAAAAGCCCAAGTTAGGAGAAGCAATTGGGGCAACCTTGTCAAGCATCAAGCAAATAGGCACAATTGGAAAGGTGCTGGGGCCCAACATTCACACAATTGTTGCTTCTAACTTGGCTTCTTCTAAAATGGAGCAATGAAAAAAAGAAGCCAAGTTAGAAGCAACAATTGTGTGAATGTTGGGCCCCGGCACCTTTCCAATTGTGCCTATTTGCTTGATGCTTGACAAGGTTGCCCCAATTGCTTTTCCTAACTGGGGCTTTTGTGTTTGATATCGCCCCTTTAAACGGCTGTTGCATTTTTCGAACTTGTTTTTTTACATTGACAATGTTTTTGTTATAGATAATTAATACAGTGTCAATACCTCACAGGTGTGACACAATTAACAATTGTCTCCTTGTATGAGTTTCCTTGGATTCTGTTTTCTTTACTACATTGTAATCAGTGATATATGGTTCAGGCATATTATGACCCAGGGGATTTTGTCACTCTGCATGATAACTGCTACTGCTGCAATAAACCATTTATCATTATGTAAACCTCGACGTTCTACAGTAGTGATTGTGATATGAAGCACTAAATATGAGGCTAACGTTTTTACAGATTATTCACAGAATAGTACCAACAGAAAGGTCATACAGGATTGTGTTATATTTACCATAATCGTATTACTTTATGTTTCATATTTTAAATGCAAGTGGGATATTGTTTTATGTAATTCATCAATATAGATGAGCTGTATTACAGAATTTATTTTACTGTAGTGAGACATGCTGCTTCTCAGCTACAGTGACTATTACATATTCCCAATACTGTTTTGCTACCTTTGAATTCACTGGTTATATTACCTATGAATGTCGGTGCCAATACAGTGTATGTTTACTGACCTTTTTAGCCATGCTTACCAGTGTCACTGAACTATACACAATTTACATTGAGACCTTGTATTTGATTTTTACTTTACATTGCAGTGACATACGGTCATATGTGGGTTTGCTACTGTACACATTAGATTTGCATTTTCTATACATGCGTCTGGATTTATCCAGATTGTTTTGTAATTTACTGTGGAATTTGTTGGTTTTTTACAGTACAGGATATCTTTAACTTAATATGAATAGTGTGACCTGTATGCATATTATTGTTTTGCTGGCAGCCATAAAAAAACAATAAAAAAAAAAAACTTGCACAAAACATAAAATAAAGAGCTGAATTTTTTTTAATTTAACCACGAGAATCTTTTAAAATCTACGAGCCTTGGTATACATCGGACCTCCCCACTGCCTGTCTGTACTGTATGCCTCACTGCCTGTCTGTACTGCATGCCTCACTACCTGTCTGTACTGTATGCCTCACTGCCTATCTGTACTGCATGCCTCACTACCTGTCTGTACTGTATGCCTCACTGCCTGTCTGTAGTGTACGCCACACTGCCTGTCTGTACGCCACACTGCCTGTCTGTACTGTATGCCTCACTACCTGTCTGTACTGTATGCCTCACTGCCTATCTGTACTGTATGCCTCACTGCCTGTCTGTACTGTATGCCTCACTGCCTGTCTGTACTGTATGCCACACTCAAATACATCTAGAGAACTGCCTGCCTAGGTATTCCGAAACGTTAAAAGGACATGTGGTACGTGAAGGTTATTTGTCTATCTGTATATCCATATGTCAGAGGATTGTCTGCTCAATTAAAAAGAAACTTAATTTGGACATTCTTTAGCACATATTTTTGAAGGAAATAGGGGTGATCTACTGATATTTTCTGACATTTTACAGGTAATATTTCAGCAAAAATGCAAATAAGGAATGCATACATCAATAAGGACATGTACATATATCAATCAGCTTATGCAGGAGGGTTCAGGTTGCAGGAAAATGCATGTGCATTTTGTTGAAGTCTACTGTGAACTGAAATGCACTGGTCACCCTTTTGTATCTTGAACTGGTTGCTGAGTAAGCCTACATGAGCTTTTTAATAGACATTGTATTCATGAAGCTGCTCATGGCCCTGCCAATGAACAATTAGCACATTATTGTAGGAATGACCCTGCAGAAGTATGTGAGCTTTGCTGGATGGTACGGACCATCCTGATGTATTTACAATTACATTATGCAGATAGAATCCAGTCTTCATTCCTAGAACGTTGTCTACTGTAACATAGTACTAGATGCAGAAAAAACAGCCTTGACATAACTACCCACACAATGCATGCAGCTGTGTCTTTGTTGTGGTTCACAAAGTATTGTGGTAACGGGACAGGCGGTCAAAGCTGGCCAGCGGCAGAAATAGCACTCACCCTGAGACAGCACTGGAAATTTTGCAATTTTGTGCAATTTTATTCTTTACAATAAACACAAGTTTTTAAGCAAACCACTGTGACAAAACAAAAGAAACAAAAACCTAATTCCACACGGCGCGCTAACTACCATTAAACGTTTCACACAAACTACTTCCTAATTCTAGCCACAGGACAGCTACGCAGTTGACCTCTGCTGGCCACCTTGGTAATTGCAGTCTTTTCAGAAGGAAACAGGCTTTTAACATTCTTGGGCTCACATATGCCACTAGTCACCGTACCACAATACCAATTTCTCTTTGCGGCACCACAGTGTGTGTGAATGATTTCATGAATTCATAAACCTTAAAGCTGTAAATGGCATCATATCTGTTCTATCCATAAATGTACATGTTCCTCTTGCAGTCAGGTTTCATTACAGACAAGTATTATCCTGGACCAGACTGCTATCACGGCTGTTTCACCTATGATCTCATTGTCGCAGCATGGAGCCTGCAGGTAAGTCATATTATTGTTTTGAGATATTGTGGCTGGAGACACTGCTGTAGGTTTACAAGCAGATGGCCTCAGTCATATGCCGATAAATACTGCCAGGCTTAGAAATTCACTCTAAGAGTTTATGCTTCTGTTAAGCTCACCCCCCTTCTCCCCCACCTCCCACTGAAGCCATTAAAGTTCCATTCAACACGTAGGTCTTACAAGCCCCAGGCCTTCATTAAATCTAGCTTCACTTCAGAATAAATAGCACCTTGATTATATAGCAACTGCAGTCTTCTATAACATATATTCTGAATATGAGGCAGTAAAATGTTCAGGTGACTGCAATAAACCGTTGGTTTAAATGGCTGGTATTTAATATTGACTTGTTAGGGACTAGATTTAACATAGAGGGTATGAATTTGAAAAGTAATAGAACTTTCCCCCACACGCAAACACAGTCAATACAAAAAATTTTCTTCTGTGAAATTGCTTTCTCTGCGTCTACTGCACACAGGTTCTTTCTAATCATATGTTACTTGCTCGCTGCATTCCCTTTTTTCTTCCACCGTAAAAACATAAGTAGTATGTATGCAACACTTTCCTTAAGGCCATTGCACACTGGATCCGATAGCGCATCCGAATTTAACGTGCATCTAAACAGAAAAAAACTGATCATGTGCATCAAATTTATAAAGGGGAAAAACCGACCGCAAAAAGCCACGTAATGTGCGTGTTCAGTACGGCTGCACTCAGCGTCAAAATAACAACCTATTTTATAAGACTAATTAGGTGAAGCAGGCAATTCCGCAATCAAACAATTTAAATACCCCTCACCGCAATTAGCGGCGGAGAATTACACACCTCTCACAATAAATAGAGGGTTTGGGTCAACCCTGCGTGTGTGGGCTACACATTCCAAAAGAAAATGAATGGCACACAAAGACCTCAGCCTGGTACTAGCCATGGTGATGAGGATGCTTGGAAGCGAAAAACTGAAATTTACCAATATGGAAGTGGAGATTTTGGTACAAGCAGTATTTGCAACACATGAAGATGTGTTACAAGCTCGAAATACATCACCAGGACAAAGGAATAGAATATGGAATGCGCAGTGGCTTCTTAATAAACAAATGTACCACTTCAGAGTTTGTAGTCTAGGTTGCTTATACATTACGACGCATCATCCAGTTACTGTGCTTCGCATATTAGTTCAACTTCTTATTTCGTATAGAATAATTTACTTACATGGCAGTCAAATGGGTGGAAAATCTTTCCATTGTACAGCAATATGTTCAACAACAATAACTCCATACAGCTTCATACGAACAGTCTTCAGTTTAACTATGACTTAAGAACATAAGAAAGTTTACAAACGAGAGGAGGCCATGTAGATGGAAGCTCATTTGATTACTCTATTCTGCTGTATAATGATTGTGGCAGAACATGACAAAAAATAAACTGCATAGGCTGCCATGTGAAAAAATAAAATTAGAAAAATTACCATGGCTGTTTAAGTATAGAATAAAAATACATTTTAAAAAAATGTTAAATAAATCATCACAAAGGTCAAAGCAGTGAAATTAGTTTACCTCAAATTTTGCAGAATAAAGAAATCAATAAACACATCATTAAAAAAAAACCCTTTGAAACACCAAAGCGTGCATGCTCCTTAGACAGGATATATTTGACACTGCAAGTTATAAGAAGCTATGCTATTCCAGGATGATGTCAAGTAACATTCCATGAATAATCGCACATAAGTATGGTCATGGGTTGACAGTTTGGCAGTTTTTAATGCCGTTATATCCAAGACTTTAAAATCAATTCAGATTTTCTAACTGCCATTTTAAGTATGGCCTTCAAATTGCTAAACAGCCCAGTACTTATGCAAAAGTTTTTTTTTTTTTTTACAATGGCTCCAAAGCTTTCAAACTCTCTCCCTCTTGACATTCTTTGAAATGTTGGGAACTGACATGAAGTCAGTATGTTCCAGGAATCTATAGTGCTGCACATAAAACTACATTGAAAAGGGAAGAATAACAACAGAAGACATGGCCAGTGATCATGTTGCTAATGCTAATAAGCAAAGAAAATAGATTTGATTTGATCAAAAATAAACATTAAATAGTTAATATAATCCCTATTAACTCTGGACCTATTTTAGAGAAGGCAATCATCCTAATATTAATAATTTGCGGATTAATTTGGAAGAATCTGGATATTTCACCACTAACAGGGTGCTGAACTTAATCTACTGTACAGATTAACATTTCTGTAGGCTAAAGGCATTTGCACACTGGATCCGATATGTCATTTATCGCCCGTCATCCGAAAACTCGTCAAGCTGATTGCACATTGGATGCGTTAAAACCACACCAGAAAAAAAAATGGCAGCGGTATCTTCAGCCAGCTCCAGCAGCGATGATGAAGATGTATTACTTATCCTGTGGAGTCAAAGCCAAAAATGATATTGGATGCACCCAATATTAAAGAAGCGTAAAGAGCTGGAGGAGTATCACAGGCTGATACAGGAGCTCAAATTGGACAACAAACGGTTCACAGTTTATTTCAAAATGTCAGTAGTTCAGTTTGAGGAGCTACTAATAATAATCGGTTCTAATATACTGTTCTTCATGATTAGCTACGCAGAGAATAAGCTTCTCCAGAGCCATGTTGAACACCAAAACAGGAACTGCAAGAATCCATGTGTCTTCCCAGTCATTTTTCATTGGTCAATATAATTTTTAGTGCACGTCAAATCGGATCAAATCGAACTTGTTTCGATTCCAAAATTGATGCATCACCGTCTTACAACAATTACGGACTCAGTGTGTTTTTTTTTCATCTTAGACGCACGTTCAAATCGGATGGATAATCAGATCCATTGTGCAATGGCCTTAATTCCCAGATATACTCTGTCTGTGTTGTGCATGAACAATGTGTCTATCCATTACTACAGTGTATTGCATTTTGTGAACCTCCATAAGAGTAAACAGAAAATGTTAGGTTACTTACCGTAACCCTGGTTCCCTGAAAGAGAAGACGACCACCAACCAATACTTTTGTGATATGCCTGCCTTAGGTAGGTATTCACTAAGCATTTTATGTCAAAGCTGCCGAGAGGCCCCTCTGTGGAATGACGTCGCCGGTCCCACCTGCCGAGGGAATAAGTAGTCGTTCCGCAGAGTGATGCGACCACGCAAGGTTTGGTGGTCATCTTCTCTTTCAGGGAACCAGGGTTATGGTAAGTTACCTAACGTTCCCTTTCAATTCGAAGATGACCACCAACCAATACTTTTGGGAAAGCATACGAGGGATGCCTCGCGCATGCACTCTCAAGGACCCTTGTGCCTAATGAAGGCGTAGAGGGATCTACCACATTGGTCAATGTATGCAGAGAAGATCAGCTAGCCACAGGATAAATGTCAGTCAAAGATGCGCCTCGAAAGAGCGCCCATGATGTGGCCACCCCTCTAGTAGAATACGAGGCCACCCTCCCCAGTGGGGGTAGGCCGGCCTCATTATAAGCAGTCGATACTGTGTCCACAAGCCAGTGGGCCAGTCACTGTTTTGAGAGGGCTTGCCCAAGGGTCCTTTCACCATAGCAAACGAAGAGCTGGTCAGACTGACGCAGCGTCTTTGTCCTATCCAAATACTCTGTCATCTAGAAAGGGGGTGGAGCTATGATACACTAAATCATCAACCCGGAAGGGAAATGACGTGGCAGTTGTGGATTGGAGGACTGGTTGCACTAGTTAAACAAGGGGTCTGCTGCCACGCCAACAGCTCCAGGAGCTGGGCCATGATGTCCCTCACCTATCTCGATCGTTTGACCCACAACACAGCAAGTTCAGTGCGCAGTCTGGACACCCTTACTACAACAGTGTGATGCCTTCTGGGAGCCTTTGTCACTGAGAATGTGGACAGGCTCCTAGAACGAACAGGAGAAATCAACAAAAAAACAGAAGGGAGACTACATCAAAACAAGGGCAACAACTCAGGTAAGATAGCCATTAAATGTACTTATCTAAATGCTAAATGTTAGAACTTGAAGCTACTGCACTAACAAGTAACTACGATGTGATAGGTGTTACAGAAACTTGGTTATCTGTGAGTGATAGAGACAAATATAATATTAGTGGTTATATACTGTAGAGAAAAGACAGACAGGACAGAAGAAGGTGGAGGGGTAGCGCTATACATAAAAAATAGTCTTGAAGCCCAGGTGTTAAATCTGGATGAAGAAAACAACGCAGAATCAATATGGGTCCGAATAATGGACAAAAATTCAAAGAGCATAATAATAGGAGCATGCTATAGACCGCCAAACTCAAACGCCGAGCAAAATAATCTGTTATACAATGACATTAGAAATGCGTGTAGCAAAGGAGAAGACATACTAATGGGGGATTTCAACTTCCGCCATGTAAAATGGGAAAACCCGGTGGGGAGCACGATGGACGAAATTGAAATGGTGGAAATGACAAATGACTGCTTCCTAACGCAATTTGTCAAGGCACCGATTAGAGGGGAGGCATATGGGAGGTGAAAGTAACAATAATTAAATAATGAATGACAATTAATTAAATGTTAAATTTAAGCAAGTATAGAATATTGAATTTTAGCATCAAATAATAAATACTAGCATTAAATATTAAATTCATGTATCAAATGTTAAATTTTAACATCAACTAAATAAATTCAACATTGAATATTAAATGCAAGTATTGAATGTTAAATACTACCATCGAATGTTAAATGCAACAGTCGAATGTTAAAAACTAGCATCAGACATTGAATATGGGCTTTACACATTCAATGTGCCTTTTATCCATTCGGTCTGCACTTTGTCATTTGATGTGGTTTTTATCCATTCGATGCATGCGTTTGCAAACTGTCAATCAATCCCATCAGCCCCGCCCATTCCCACCCCTTCCACATCGGGGAGATCGGTTTTCCTCCTTGTTACCTGTTAACTTGCTCAGCCAACGAGAGGCTTCGATTTTCAAACTGAAATACGGTACCTATCTTGTGCCGTCTGTAGAAATTAAAAAGGGTCTTGTTGTTTTACCTGTTTCATTTGTAAAAAGTAGCATATTATGGAAGTTTGACATTTCTAGGTGCCCCACTGCCTGAAATGCACAGGGGATATGGTCAGCTGTCTAATTTGGTATCCCCTGTGTTTTCACTGTCAATACCAGTCTTGTGTTTGTACTGTATATAAAAGAAATATATAAACAAATACGGTATCTGTAAACAGTAATGTTATATGTAATACACAGCAGTGTGGAGTACAAAACCTGTTAACTCACGATGTAACTCAGAAATATCTTCACTTCAGATAAAACTTCCATCAATGGGCCGTTGGCATAAATTCCGCTTGCCTCTGAATTAATCAAAATACTTTGAAACCACTCTAAAATGTGCAAAATTGGATCATCACTGGTATTAGTTTCTAGCATATTTCTCAGTAGAATGATTTTTTTTGTTGAGCGTAGTTTTGTAGCTGGGTCGCTAGGTCGGGCCTAGCAGCTTCAGCCATGTGAAGCTAATAAAATAAAATACAAACCGTTGTAAAAACAACTGCAAGGCTTTAACGCTACTTAATATGCAACCTTTTACACACAAAACAGGTAAAACAACAAGACCCTTTTTAATTTCTATGTTGAATTTATTATTTGATGTTAAAATTTAGCATTTGATACATGAATTTAATATTTAATGCTAGTATTTATTACTTGATGCTAAAATTCAATATTTGATACTTGCTTAAATTTAACATTTAATGAATTGTCATTCATTACTTAATTTTTGTTACTTTCACCTCCCATAGGAGGCATGCCTTGATTCAGTCTTTTCAAATAACGAAGACAGAATAACTAAAACAGAGGTCAGAGAACCATTGGCAAACTCAAGACCACAACATGGTCTTGAAACAGATGGTATGAAACAGACATTTTGCAGCGACAAATCACTCCATTTCGGATTTACAATTCTGTGGTATACAAAGATTTACTCAACCTCGTAGAGGGGGTGATCTAAACCAAAAATGACTTCAATGCGAAGCAAAATTGATTTTCTATCTCAAAACAGTACAACCTGAAGGAATTAATGAAGAATTAGGTTTATCATGTTATCTTTAGAAAAATATATATCATCTTTATGCAGTTATCTCTAATACTAACATCAATGTTATGTAATTGTGTCAATCTGATTCCACTTCTACATGAATTGCTGTAATCTGGATAACTGTTTGTTAAACCCATCAACTGTAAAGGGAAAAAAAACAAGTCACTGCACTGCAGATTTAAACAACAGATTGCCTGAATAATCATTCGAATTAGACAGAAAATAAATTGTGTGCTTATCATTCTATTGTTACTCTAAATAATGTTTATAAATGTTTGCAAATGTAAATTGCCCATAATGTCCATTAATAGCCCTGCTAACAGGTACATTACCTCTGGGAACATTTGTTAATGTCTTCTACAAAATAAAAATGTGTTCATTAAAAACAATAACAGATAGCCTGAATTCTACGATGGTCAATGACCCTAACACATTTTATTTGACAATGTATTTCTCACATGCTAGTTTGATGTTAAGTGTTTTTTTTTTTTAATTTGATATAGGATGTATGGGAATGCAATTCAGTCCTAAATTGCCAAGCAGCATTGCATACAAATTCAGATAAATGGATTGCTTTACTGAGCCTTTTTTACAATCTAAAAAAGGCTCAGTTTAGCAGCTCACACCACCACAGACTTACAAATGCATTTGCCTTTTCAATATTTCTCAATAGGAAAACCAGAATCTTGAACGCCACATGCCGAGGTTTTGCCTGAACAACTGGCACACACTTTCTCAACAACCTACAGTAGCTAACTTCTTATATAAAATGCATAAATACCATAATACTTGTGGAGCAGATAACATGTATTTATTGTTTGGGCTGCAGCCCATTATTATTGTTACCTCCATGCTTTACACATTGGCGTGTATTGCCGGAGGTTATTGTTTGGTTGCCAGACCGTGATTAAAAATAAAAGACCCCTTTTCCAAACGGATTACAGTTTCTGGTTGTGATTATTTCTGCACTGCATCACCTCTGCACCTGTTCTCACTCAGCATCCACTTTGCCACAGTATGTCATATAGAATCATGAGAATAAGACAGTGAAAAATCAGAAGTAGCAAAGACACAACAGCTAATAACAGATATCGGGCTTAAAGAGCATGGAAAGCAAGAGAGAACAAGTGGGTAGTGAGAGTTGATTTAAAGCGAGCAACGGTGGGAGCATCTCGCACCAAAGCTGGGAGAGAGAGAGACAGAGCCTGTGGCAGTGACAGATATTTTAGTTATTTTAGAATGACAGATGAAAGGTTTGACGATCTGTTAAGGCTGTACACCTTTCCAAAAAAGAAGCGCGTTGCAAGATTTTAAATTACTTACTTCCGACTTTTTGCACAGGGTCTGAGACCCTCGACTGACCAGAAATTATGTCTGTCAGAAGTATGTACTGTAAGTTTTGTAATCTGAAGTAGCATTTAAACAGTCAAAAGCAATAGTCTTTATATTATTGGTTTTGGTGTACTATTTAAAAGATCTTGTGTATGTCGATGTAGCTAAAACTACATTATTTGGTGAACTTTCCATTAATTCTTGTTTTTTTCCCTAACTTTGTCCATGAAATGTACTAAAAGCGACCGTGTCAAAATCGTAGCCTTAAGGCCACCGCACACTAGACCGAACCGATAAGACACCGACACTTCGGTTTTGTGTGCGGCTGAAACCGACACAGACGCGACATGATACCAATGGACATGTTTGAAAACCCACCGACGGGACAACGACACTACAAAATCATGTCAGTGTCTTATCGGGTCGGTCTAGTGTGTGGTGGCCTTTAGTCATATGTAATTGATTACTTGGAGAGGTTTTTATTTCTGCATATCTTCTGTTTAAAAGAGAGTAGCTATGCAATAAGGAATATGTAGGTTATGGCAAATATATAATGCTTTGAAGACATGTTTGTTACAAAAATGTTTTTTTGGTATTACCTTTCAAATATATGGCAGATGTGTAGAGCCCTAGAAAATATTTTTTTTATTAAGTTAAAAACACCACAAAGTTGAAAGTTGGAACAGAATGGAAAAAAAAACAAGTGGCATATTTGATGGAGGCATGATGTCAATTAGCTGCAGAGTTTATTTCAGATAAACATCACATTAAGTTGTTATGTTGAATGTAAGGGTGCTAACCTATCGAGATGTTTTGAATTGTTTAAAAAACAAACAAGTTGCAAACTCAAACTCAAGCAAAAGAAAGACTGCTGTCATTTTCTTTTAAAGGCAGCAACGTAAGCATTGTTGATTCTATAGACAGGAAGTAAGTGCATTTATTAATACAGACAGATAACTTGTGACACTGTTTTCCTTTTGAGTTTACTGTATTTTATTCTTTTTTGGTTAATTCAAGAAAATAAAGACCTATCAACACCAATACAATACCCTACTAGGTTAGAAAAAAATGGAACTGGTATTAATCGGAACGGAACAGAAAGAAATCTGCCGTTTGGAATTTTCGGAACCGGAGCCGAAAATTCGATTCGTTCGAGCCCCAGCAGGCTACATACTGGCAGTCAAAACAACCATGGCGACTTATGCAAAAACGGTATCTTCCACAGCAAAATGTAATGTATTTGCAACCACAGAGCATACTTCTTACCTCCAGTCGCAGGAATTAAAAAGATATAATTTATGATGTGCCAGATACTTGGAATTTGTGACCTCTACTGTGTACCCCCGGCGAGAGAGCACACTTTGACGTGATTTTTTTTTTCCTTTTAAGAAAACTTAGTTACATGTTAATTGGTACATGTTACCAATTAAGAAAAAATACATTTTCAATAGTTTGTTACAAAATACAGTACTAATACTATTTACAGTATTTCTATGTTGTTCGTATATAAATGTTTAACATCTTTCGTTAAATAGACCCACAATTAAAACAACGTATATGACATATTTGGTATAAGAGTATCATAATTTTGTACCGGAATAAAAAATACTTTTGTTCTACAAAGCGTCAGTAACTACAATCTGTAGATTTCCTGTAAAATCACTTCATATTCAAAAATATTGCCAGAGGAAACGATGAGAGAGAGATCGGAGAGGAAGAAATCGCAGCAGAAAGCCTTGCAGAAATTGTGCAGAAAATAGAAGGAGGTGAAAATGTCGATGCTGAAAATATTGAGGAGTGGCTGAATAGCGATCGCGATGAAGCTGGATATGAGTTGCATACTGATGAAGACATTGTTAAGCGTGTCCAAGGACAGACCACCGAGTCCAGTGAAAGAGAAGGGGAGGAGGGGGATGACCTGATTCGGCAGCTTCGCGTTTCTCACAGTACAGCCCTCACGTGTGTTGAAACTCTGATTGATTATGTTGAGCAGCAGGATGACGCATCCTTGAATGCCAAACTATTTCTGAGAGTGCTACGGACAAATATTAGAAAAACAGAAAGCCGGTCGACAAACAAGCATGACTGACTACTTAAAAAAACTATAAAGTACAAACTTTGAATGAGTTTTATTATGATCTGCATTATCTGCGTTTTTGTTTTATCCATGTAACCAGTCCCCCCTCCCCTCCCATTACCCTGGATAATCGAGAGTTGACTGTATTGTGCTTTTAAATTTGTAATAAATGATGATGTTTCCGTGATTTCATATTAGTTCAGTAAAATAATAAATGTAGCGTAATGCATTCTGTTAATGGTAAAGGCATATTTTATGTAAGGACTGGGAATCACCAACCAGCTTATTTGTGTTAAACTGTATTACGGTATACTGCAGTTTTGATAGACCAAGGCTGACTCAGAAATATGTCCAAGTTTGGTCTGTGGAAAAGGTGGCATCCCTACCCTGAGTACTACTTCCTAAACATGAAAATGTTACAATATACTAAATGAACAGATCAAGGTTATTAAGATAGTTTGCAAAATCAGATGAAAGCTTTCAATACATTTGTGATAATACATAATCATTATTTACAAAATCTTGTTCATCTCGTTACTTGTTAAAAACTGCAACGTTACTGCTACTAGCAAATGTTGTGAAATGGAAGTAAAAACTTTGTGGTGTGAAAGCTACGGTGTCTGCATTGCAAGCTGCATTGGAAGCATGTCTTGGGTTCGATTCCCATACTGGGTTTATATTGCAAACTTTGAAAATATTAAATGTATTTTATTTATGTGTAACAAACACATTTTTAATGTGAAAAAATGTAGTTGATATGAACATACATACTTTTTCACACATAACTTTAATGTGTGTATGTATATATATATATATATATATATATATATATATATATATATATATATATATATATATATATATATACAGTACTGTGCAAAAGTTTTAGGCAGGTGTGAAAAAATGCTGTAAAGTAAGAATGCTTTCAAAAATAGACATGTTAATAGATTATATTTATCAATTAACTAAATGCAAAGTGAGTGAACAGAAGAAAAATCTAAATCAAATCCATATTTGGTGTGACAACCCTTTGCCTTCAAAACAGCATCAATTCTTCTAGGTACACTTGCACAAAGTCAGGGATTTTGTAGGCATATAGTCAGGTGTATGATTAAACAATTATACCAAACAGGTGCTAATGATCATCAATTCAATATGTAGGTTGAAACACAATCATTAACTGAAACAGAAACAGCTGTGTAGGAGGAATAAAACTGGGTGAGGAACAGCCAAACTCAGCTAACAAGGTGAGGTTGCTGAAGACAGTTTACTGTCAAAAGTCATACACCATGGCAAGACTGAGCACAGCAACAAGACACAAGGTAGTTATACTGCATCAGCAAGGTCTCTCCCAGGCAATTTCAAGACAGACAGGGGTTTCCAGATGTGCTGTCCAAGCTCTTTTGAAGAAGCACAAAGAAACGGGCAACGTTTAGGACCGTAGACGCAGTGGTCGGCCAAGGAAAATTACTGCAGCAGATGAAAGACACATCATGCTTACTTCCCTTCGCAATCGGAAGATGTCCAGCAGTGCCATCAGCTCAGAACTGGCAGAAAACAGTGGGACCCTGGTACACCCATCTACTGTCCGGAGAAGTCTGGTCAGAAGCGGCCTTCATGGAAGACTTGCGGCCAAAAAGCATTCCTCCGACGTGGAAACAAGGCCAACCGACTCAACTATGCACGAAAACACAGGAACTGGGGTGCAGAAAAATGGCAGCAGGTGCTCTGGACTGATGAGTCAAAATTTGAAATATTTGGCTGTAGCAGAAGGCAGTTTGTTCGCCGAAGGGCTGAGAGCGCATACGAATGAGTGTCTGCAGGCAACAGTGAAGCATGGTGGAGGTTCCTTGCAAGTTTGGGGCTGCATTTCTGCAAATGGAGTTGGGGATTTGGTCAGAATTAATGGTCTCCTCAATGCTGAGAAGTACAGGCAGATACTTATCCATCATGCAATACCATCAGGGAGGCATCTGATTGGCCCCAAATTTATTCTGCAGCATGACAACGACCCCAAACATACAGCGAAAGTCATTAAGAACTATCTTCAGCGTAAAGAAGAACAAGGAGTCCTGGAAGTGATGGTATGGCCCCCACAGAGCCCTGATCTCAACATCATCGAGTCTGTCTGGGATTACATGAAGAGAGAGAAGCAACTGAGGCTGCCTAAATCCACAGAAGAACTGTGGTTAGTTCTCCAAGATGTTTGGGCCAACCTACCTGCCGAAGTTCCTTCAAAACTGTGTGCAAGTGTACCTAGAAGAATTGATGCTTGATGCTGTTTTGAAGGCAAAGGGTGGTCACACCAAATATTGATTTGATTTAGGTTTTTCTTCTGTTCACTCACTTTGCATTTAGTTAATTGATAAATATAATCTATTAACATGTCTATTTTTTAAAGCATTCTTACTTTACAGCATTTTTTCACACCTGCCTAAAACTTTTGCACAGTACTGTATATCATAGCCAAGTTATCAAAAGTGCCCAGCCATTTAAAGTGGAGATATCAAAAACACAAGCCAAGTTTCAAGAAACTATTGGGGCAACCTTGCCCAGCACAAAACAAATAGTACAACTGTAAAAGCGGTGGGGGTCAAGGTTGCCCCAATAAAAGCAGATCGAATGCATGAAAAACACAAGCCAAGTTAGTAGAAACAATTGGGGCAACCTTGGCCCCCATCGATTTTACAGTTGTACTGTTTGCTTTGTGCTGGGCAAGGTTGCCCCAATGGTTTCTTGAAACTTGGCTTGTGTTTTTGATATCTCCACTTTAAATGGCTGGGCACTTTTGATAACTTGCTGTTTTTTCACATTTTCAATGTGTCTCTTCTTTGCTGCATTTTCCCGTGGTGGCGGAGAGGCTGGTAGTGGAAGCTCCCGAAGCAGCTCTGAGAGCGCTCTGTCCAGGCACACAGAAACCCGATTCATGAATTTAGTCAATCGGCAATGCTCGGTACATTTTTTTCTTTTTTAAATCATGATTTGTATCTGCCCAGTTAATACAACATCACTAGAAACACGTTTGCCGATTTGGTTTAAACTAAAGAAACATGTATCGCTATGGTGCATTTCAGTGTCAATAGGAATTAATGGTTGTGTTTTGGGGCCAGAGAAGTGCGCTCTCGAAAGCAATGCAAAGGGAATGTAGAACGCAGTAATGCACTATCGGAGCAAATTAGTTAAATGCATTTTTTTTACATCGAAAACAGATATGATTAATCATACTCGGATAAATTACCATGCTCGTTACAAGTACTCATTTGTACTCTTTAATCAGCATGGTTGTAGTATGTAATATGTAAGTCATGTTAGTGCCAGTGCAGCAACAGGATAATCAAATGCTAGGAGACACAGATTAATACTCTGTGAGGCACCTAAAGATGTAATTAGCATGTCTAATTCTAGCAAGGTAAGAAATACCACAAACATTTTGCACCTAGACTCATCTCTTTTTTTTTGTTGTTTTATGTTGTTCCCTGGTAGGATGGCCACAGGAGTTTTATTGATGATTGTAAATATTAAGACTAATGCATTGTTTTAGATACAAGACAGAAACTATATATTGGAAACAGCAGTGGTCTATAATAATTTAAAATAAGATACATTGTCAAAATGAGAAAATGTGTATGCTCCTGTTGCCTGGGTATCTAAATTTAATTTTCAAATGATAAAACTGCCCTCAGTGAAACTCAAATCAACATAAAAAATACTTTTTGTACAATATCCATAAACAAGAACAGTTTTAAATCCATCAGACCTTCACTATACTAAACTATTTGTTATGAGGTTAAGGAAGACTAGATAATAACACTGGGAATATATTGAAAGCTTCACAAACAGTGTATACTTTTGTAATTTGAGGATGTATGTAACAACTAAGGCTCAGCTTGATAATTATCTCAGCTGGTAAACAATACCAAATATATACAAAAAAGTAAATAAAAGGAAACCAAACCCATCAAATGTTAATACTATTCTTATTTTAAAGTGTAGTTAATAATATGAAAAAAGTCGATTCATTATTAGTACTAATATCGCACATTTTAGTTTCAATGAGTCAAAAAACACTTTTGATAACAAATAAGATGCCCTGCTGAGGTAAACTGTTTGAGTCCACAAGTGGTGATAGTTTGCAGCATATTGCTGCAGTTATGTGCTGTAAAGCATAACTTCTTTTCACAATACATTAAACATTGATATATCCAGAGTGTGCAGTTTTGTCGCCCAGTAACCCGACATGCTTTGCATGAGAATCAGTTCGGTGCCAATATTCCTTAGCTCTTTCCAGATTGAGATGTTACCCTTGCTCCAAGTGTCTTTAGTTGTTGAGTGTAAAATTACTGTATTGACAAAATAACATTAGTATTTAAAGTCAAATCACATTACATTAGGAATTACGTGTATTTTTAATTTGGAGTTATGCAATGATGTAGAATATGTTTTTATAATAATTATTTTGGAATAAAAAGTATAAGAAACTGAATTTACAGTAATTATGGTTACCTCTGAAATTCAATGTTAATTAAATATTGTTAGATCATGACACAATGAAAATCATGTTGGAATATCATGATAATATATCACATGTTTCTTAGTATTCATTACCTCTGAAAACCTCATCATCATTTTTTCATAATTTTACACTAGATTTACTTGATCTTCTATTTGTACAATATTTTTTAAAATTATTTTAACATATAGATTTACATTTTTCATTGAATATTTTGGCGTTTAACATATATCACTAGCAAACTCAAAGTAAAATATATATATATATATATATATATATATATATATATATATATATATATATATATATATATATATATTATATAAATAAAGGCCAGCCACAAAATCCAGCAAAAGAAAAAGATTACGTCCATCCTGCAGTCTTTTAAAATCTCCTTAACAAAAACACTGCAAGACTTAAATATGAATTCCAGTCCTGATGAATACAATTTTAATCTGACCCTAATTGTGCTGCTAGACACACTTCTGTAAAAGGTTTTGTGTATATTAAGATTGCTTTTTTCCATCTATATATCTGGGTCCTAGAAATGTATTCTTAATACCACAAAATGATGCATGATCTTCTCACATTACTTAAATATAAAAAATGTGCATTGAATCCCAGATTTTCTCTGTTGGAGATGACAAAAACACAGGAGAAATGCACAATTAACATAACTCCTTTGAAAAAAGAGTCTTTTATGAAATAGTTGAGAGACAGTAAACATTGAAGACAACAGGCACATACCACAAAAAGCACAAAGACATGGCCTTGGGGGATTCCATATAGATATACAGTAATGCCTTTAAAACATCTTACAATTACAGTGCCCAAATGCCTTATTCACGCAGCACTTTAAGTACAGTGGATCAGATTATTTTAAATAACCAGTGTGCTGCTTTCCAATTCACATTACCTCAAAGCCACTTTTATCATGGATGAGAAATAGAAACATAGCTCTTAGCAAACTACAGTCCTCACTGGCAAGGAATGAGTAACCTTTTACTGTACTTTATTACTTCACTTCTATTTACAAAGGATATGATAAATGGGGTTCATATTATTGTTATTTATTGGGAGGAGGCGCACGTATGTCAAAGGATATTTCTTCAACTTGATGCGGATTGTGCAGTAACACTGACCACCAAACACATTCATGACCTGTGTAAAAGTACACAATTAAAAAGAATAGTACAATAAACCCAAACTGAGCAACTAGCAGGTACAAACTGGTACTGGTGGCTGAATGGCAATGTAAAGCTGAGTCCACACCTGAGTGATCAGTTGCGCAACTCAGTTGCAAGCAATTGCTGTGTCCACATCTGAGCAATTGCTTGTGCCACAAGGTTCCCACGTCTACAAGATAACTGAGGTGACAGGTTTTTGTTTTTTTTTACATTTTTATTCTATCTACAAGGTGAAGTAGTTTTATTTTTGGAAACCGAGTTTTTTTCTCCCGTGTCTACAAGTTTAGAATCGTATTTATTTTTTGACAACCAAGGTGACACAGGTCGTAATGTGTCCAGTAATTAACTGGCTGTTATTTTTTTTTTCAACTGTTATTTTAAATGCCATATTCCCTAAAGAAAAAAACAAAGCCGCGTAAAAGCTGGTTTCATTTTTATTTTACCACCGACATTTTTAAAATTAGAGCTTCTTAATATGCAAGCCATGCAGTCAGCATTATAAGAACCAATCAGAGCTGGTGAATTGCCATGTGATCGCCTGTGTCTACAGAAGTCGCTCAGCTGGTTGCTTGGAAAGTAGAGCACTGCTCGACTTCAAGCAACTGGTTGCGCAACTGCTCGCAACTGGTTGCAGGGACGTCCACATATAAGCGACTCGGTTGCAAGCAACTAAGTTGCGCAACTGATCGCTCAGGTGTGGACCCAGCTTTAGGCAACATAAGCAAAACAAAAACAGTAAAGAAAATAACAAAGGAAGAAAGGGGCTATTTGACATATATTATCTTTATAACACGTTACTAATGTGTGAAATTAGCTCACTGCAATTTGGTGTTGGTCTTAAGGCTGTGAATCCAAGTCCTGTGAAAACTGCCCAGCACAGTGCTAGCAGGCATCACTAGAGCTTCTGTTCACAGCTGTAAGGTCTGTGAGACCAACCTCAGTCCTGACCTGAGCAGCCCTAGTCATTCAGTTTCAACCAGAGAAAGCCAGTTGTGCTGATTTGTGTGGTAATTTGTTGAGACCCATAAAGTAATTTAATCTGTGACATGAGCTGAATATGAAACCAAGACTCTAGAAACTATATATATATATTAAAAAGACTATCCCCTTGAATTAAA
Organism: Acipenser oxyrinchus oxyrinchus; assembly: GCA_030684275.1. Classification (NCBI taxonomy): domain Eukaryota; kingdom Metazoa; phylum Chordata; class Actinopteri; order Acipenseriformes; family Acipenseridae; genus Acipenser; species Acipenser oxyrinchus. Next base: position 23,684,959 of record CM060247.1, on the reverse strand, counting down.
GGTTTTATGAATGCCTTCTGGGTGGAGTAGAGAACAATACACCATCATACAAACCATTTTACATCAACTAAATGTAAATGCATTTTTAATAAATGGGTTTAATTGCTATTAAGTGTACTTTTTGAAATAATAAGACAGATAATTATTCAAAGTAATTGCCTGGAATGGATCCATCCTTTAGGACCTTAAATATATATGTGATGTGGATCAGTCTTTGAATATAAAAATGCCAATCATAGTCCTATTGTTTTATAAATCTCTCGATAAACTATTGAACCTATTTCTATAAGATAATTATATTAATTGCATAAAGGACTGTAGAGCTGTAGCCTGCAATTACTACATGTGGCAATGAGACATAATTTCATATCCGATTATTAAAAAAAAAAAAAAAAACATTACTGTAATATCTCCTGCTAATAAAAGGTTTGTTAGTAATATCTAAGAGGAAAGCTCGTATTCTTACATTTAAAGAGCCAGTATCATGTCCCTATAGGTTATAGCAATACCTGCAAGCTGTAGTTGGCCTTGCTGTTTCTTATCTTCCCAGATCACTTTCAGTGTTTTTTGGCATTACGAACTGCTTCAGGCAACTTCGATCTACCCCAAAGCTTGGTGGTATGTTTACATTTTGGCTGCAGTCCTGTAAATAGCATTTTCCTGCTTTCCGTTCAGGTAGTAGAAGGTGCACCATTAGATGCACCTATTATTCTCACTCAAGAGTTCCCCCAAGTTAAGGGGCAGTGGGTACTTTTTCATTCATACAGCACACAGAGGATTAAAGAATTTAAAATCTTTGATTATGTTTCTCACTGTATATGTTTAAAATGTTTCTTGGGCCTATCAATGTCCTGTATAATTAAATGTGTTTATCAATAAATCATAATAGTGTACTGTATATCATTATTAGTTATACTGTATCCTCCCAGTGTGCAAATACATGCACAACTGATTCAAATAAATACAATAAATCTAAAAAAAATCTGTTTAAGATACTGTACAAATAACAGTGAGAGGTGAGAGAACCTCATATGGTACTGTACCATACAAAAAAGCTTAAGTAAACTAAAAATAAATAAATAAATGATACTGGAACATTTTGCCTGTCACACATAAATACTATTCATGCAGTTGTAGTATTGTAGTTGCCAAAATTATTATTATTATTTGTTTATTATCCAAGGCGACTTAAAGAGACTAGGGTGTGTGAACTATGCATCAGCTGCAGAGACACTTACAATTACGTCTCACCGAAAGATGGAGCACAAGGAGGTTAAGTGACTTGCTCAGGGTCACACAATGAGTCAGTGGCTGAGGAGAGATTTGAACTGGGGACCTCCTGGTTACAAGCCCTTTTCTTTAACCACTGGACCACACAGCTCTTGTATTAATAAGCAGGCCCACCGCCAGCTCACTAAAAAACCTAGAACATTTTCTGAGGTGTTGTCAGTGATACAGAGGAGATACATGATTTAGCGAGTTTTAATGGTGTGTGAATCAGACTTTAACCATTCCATATTCAGGCAGTTTGAGTTCTGTACCTTGATCATTAAAGAACACTTGGTTACCATCCAGGGGCCTGTTTCACAAAGAGCTGCTAAGCATTTATCAGGCATCTAACTAGTTAGCATCCTTCTATTTGTTTCACAAAATTCTAGGTATCAGTACCTTTAGAAGCACCAGCTAAATATTTAGAACTTTTAATTTAGTGGTCGCCAATTATTTTTATTGTTTTCTCCCCAATTTAGTAATGTCCAATTATTTTTAGGCTCAGCTCACCGCTACCACCCCTGCGCTGACTCGGGAGGGGCAAAGATGAACACACGCTGTCCTCCTGCTGCAGCCATCAGCCGCCCGCTTCTTTATACACTGCAGACTCACCATGCAGCCACCCAGAGCTACAGCATTGGAGGACAACGCAGTCCTGGGTACCTTACAGGCAAGCCCGCAGACGCCCGGCCAGACCACAGGGGTCGCTGGTGCGCGGTGAGCCGAAGACACCCTGGCTGACCTAGTCCTCCCTCCCTCCCCCCAGGCGGCACTCTGCCAATTAAGCACCGCCCCCTAGGAGCTCCCGTCCTCTGAATAGTCTGGACTTGAACCAGCAACGTCCAGACTATACGGCGCATCCTGCACTCCACGCGGAACGCCTTTACTGGATGCGCCACTCGGGAGCCCCCTATATTTAGAACTTTTAATTACGGTTTTGCTACTATTTTTATCCAACAGAAATGTTGTAAGAAAAATTATATTTTGGGACAGAATAAATCTGCTAGATAAATATAACAATCATGAATTCAAACAACATTACAGACTGACTCGGAATGTAATGCTACAATTATGTGACATGTTGAGACCAGATCTTGAATACCAGTGAGAAGTCATACATTTTCTGTAGCTTTGTCATTTTATGCATCTGGCGAAATTCCCTGGTTCTGCTTTTTTTTTTTTATCCCAGACTCTGCAGTTTCAATTTTCAACCCCAGCAGGGAAAATAGATTTTGCACTTACAAAGTCTTTTTGCTGGAAAATGTAATTTATACAGATAGATGATATTTATATCCAAATACATTTATGCTGCATCTCATGCAGCGCACGGCCTTGCTGGTTCTCAGCTTCTCTATGGACTGTTTTCCAGCTACCACTTATGATTGTGTTTCCCTAAGCACTTTCCACCATACAAATCGCTGAACCAGCGTATGAGGCACCGTTAGGAACATAATTCATCCTGACTATTGAAACACATACACTGACTATTGAAACACATACACATACATTGAAATATATACAGTGAAAATTAAATTCTAAATACTGAAATGTATTATCAATAACAGTCGGCGAAATTCAGTGCTTAGCCGGCATATTAACAACCCACCTCTGCTCACGAATGATTGGACAGCTGTCAGATCTTTCACTTTCCCATTGGCCACTTACTTGCCAATTTTCATTCAGTGCTTGTGCTTGCTTATGATTGGACAGCTGCATAAAACTCAGATATTTGACTCTCCTATTGGTTAAACTTACTGTCAGTACCTGCAACTAAAACAGACACAGTTTATGCCCCACCCAGCTAACTTATGATTGGGCTACCGCAGAGAAAATGCAGATATTCAATTGGTTGATCGTATCGCAGAGGCCCTTCAGGAAAAAAAAAACAAAAGCGTACAGACTGCTGTGACGCTTTTGTTGGAAAATGCGTTTAAAGCTTTATTTATTTTCCCATGCTACGACCTGCCAGAAATGTGTTCACGACCCATAATTTAAGAACAGCTGCCGCAGGCACGAAGGCCTGGCTTTGCGGGCACAAATTTGCCCGCGGACACCACTTTGAGGACCACTGTTCTAGCCTTTTAGTTATCGAGAATACTAATAATAAAACAAGTTTTAAATGACAATAACTGCATTTGCATGGCGGCAGATATTGGCACATGAACGATGGGTCAACTTGAGATATCTTTACATAAGCTTTCCTACTGTTTTGTAGTTTGTGTATTTTATCCCCCCACTGGAAACTTGACAAATCACACCCTGCTTAGATTGTAATCATGTCACAAACACAGCACCACCACAGGAGGAACATTTGTAATAACAGAAAGGGATACCATAGCAACAGTGTAAGGTACGTGTTGTTTTAATAGCTTACCCGTGCAGAACTCTCTCTCTCTCTCTCTCTCTCTCTCTCTCTCTCTCTCTCTCAATTTACCTATAGAATGTTTAAATTGCAAGTTTAATAATTCCCATTCATATATCTGCAGGAACCCTGTCTGTTCTGTTATATTGCTTTAGATTTAGTGTCATTCTCACAGTCAGTGTGTTCCCAGAGCAACATATTGGCACTCTCAGTTAAACATGGATGCCTTACATAACTACAGACGTTTTAATCTAATTTAAATTTGGAGTCATATTATTTTCCAGAACGTAAGAGCGAATTAGAATTTTTTACTAAGAGCAGCAATCTCTAATAAGCTGATTGATTATCATTGAGTTAATGTCTACTTTTACTTTTGTCCTTTACATTTAAAAAAAGTACAATATTTTTGAATAAGGATGCAAAAAGAAAAATTAAAAAAAGACTTCCCGTTTCCCCTTCTGCTGCTCCATGCTTTTTTTTTTTTATTTGATCCTTCGAGATCTAAAAGTTTATTGATTACTTTAGTGGCAAGTGGGATGACTGTTATTTGTGCAAGAGACTCTGCTGCAACGCTTCATTACAGTCATTCTCTCTGTTAGTTCCAGCATCGCGTTCCTTCAGTTTGGGGCATGGATTCCGAATGTAAACCTTGACAGAACCATTATTATTATTATTATTTATTTATTAGCAGACGCCCTTATCCAGGGCGACTTACAATTGTAAGCAAATACATTTCAAGAACCATCAGCGATAAGATGATCACTTTAACCAATAAAAACTATAACAATATACATTAAGAATCATAAAGGAGATAATACTTTTACTAGGAATTTTTATATTAGGGAAATAGTTTTGCAGTCACTGAACTGGTTTCTCTTTCCTTATGACTTTTGAAGAAAATAAATAATTCACCTTTATTCAAATGTTTCATTTCTTGATCACAAAATAGCATTTTGATCAGAATTCTTGATCCACTCCCTCATCATTTGTGGTCACCATGGTTTTAACAACCTGTTAAGACGTGACATACTGTAATTTCTGAATGTTCCCTTACATGTTCATTTGAAAATCTCAAAAATAATGTATTACATAAGGGTACATAAGGACATTTTTATTTTATTGTGTTACATGTTCCCATGTGTTACTACAACTGTTTACATAAGGTGTATGTATTGTTTTAATTTTTTTTTTTACATTTTGACTTCTTTAAACTTTAAAATTGCATTCCCTGCCTCAAGATGGCTTCCCATGTACCCACATGGACCTCTCAGAACTACATTTCCAATCATCCTCCTGCTCACATATGTAACTGAGATGGATTTGCCAGTGAGCAGGAGGATGAAAATTAAAACAACACACACCTTCCGTAAATAGTTGTAGCAACACATAGGAACATGTAACACAATAAAATAAAAATGCCCTTATGTACCTGTAGCAGGGGAGATCTGTACTGACTGTCTGGCACATGTGTGGTTCTGCAGGAAGAGGGCAGCATCTTCATAAGATCCGCCTGTCAGTCATGGCGATGACACGGAGAGGTGGAGAAGGGTGTGTTGGCTTTCCCTCTCTCTGAGTGGCTGTGAGGCGGGCCTTGGGGGATTGCTTGGCCCATAAGTACTGCGCTTGGTTATGCATTGGAGTAGCCGTGATTGGGAATACACAGAGATGCTGGCTGAGAAGGCCAGTGTAAACATAAACCAGGCAGGAACGCCAGTGGTTGGAGCGAGAGAACAAAATAGGCAAGCACGGCTGAGGAAGACAGCCAGCCTAGAGAAAGAAAATAATTTATAAAATAAATTGTTACGTATCCGAGGGAACATGTATGAGTAGAAGGGGAACCTTGGCCACCCCTGTGTATAGTGCATAACAGCGTAGGACGGAGACCCGAGCTGACCGGCTTTATTTTGTAGTTTTATTATTGTTTTTTTTATTTTCCCTTTTCTTTTGCCTTTTGTTATTTATTATTTCAGAGCACCTTTGAGTGCGCCAGCATTGAACTGTTTACCAGTATTGGTATTTCTGTGGTCCTGTTTACCGTTGCCGGTATTGAGGCCACGGATAACAGCGCCCTCTGCGGGCTAAAAGAAAATAGAGAAAATAATAAAACTGGGCACCAGTGCTGTTTTTTTAATTAAACCTGTCTCCCATATATGTCAGTGAATTGCCCACCACCCTTCCACAGTACCGTTTAATTGCAGTAGTGGCATTCAACTCACTTGTAATTTCAGTTTTTTTGGGTTTTTTTTTTACCAGCTGACTTTAATATTTGAATGATTAAAGTCTTACTCTTCAAGTGATAAAATGATAAAACTTTGGTCACATGCAGCTCATTGTTTATTTGTGTTTTGTCTTGAGTCCCTCTGTCATCTAACATTCAAAAGGTATGACAGGCATGTATCAGGACTGTATGCAAATTGTAAGAACTGGTGATGATCTTGCTTGTCATTTATCATTTCCAAGTAAAGAAAATAAACCTGTCATAAACATATGGTTTGCATACATACAATTGTTTTTAGAAGACCATGCTTCTATATGATGTACTTTTGTTTAATCTTGTCTTGTCTCTAAGAACTATCTGGGATCTTTAGCCACAGCAGTAGCTACTACTTGATATGTTTTCATCCCTGAGATTGTTTGTTAGTTCTTTTTTAAAAACGTTGCATAATACTAGAATACTATATAACATTTTTTATTTTTTATTTTAAACAAGCTATTAAACGTTGAATAGGGCACAGATTAACATAACATCCATTCTGTAGGAACAGCTTGAAGTACAACCACTTGCTCTGCACTGTACAATTACAGCACCATGTAATTACATGAACAAAGGTGATTCTGGTAAGTAATGCGTACCCCCTGCCTTGACAAGCACTGGTCTAGAGCAAGTGCATACTGTGTAACAAAAGACTGTGCTGCATGAGATCATTCAAAAAATAAAATGCAATCTCAAGCACTAAACATGCCAACTAAAAAAATGTATATATTTTAATGTATCAATATTATGACAAATTAGTGAAGATAATATATGTAGTGTGTTTTACTCATAGTCTAGTGACAATTAAATAATGGTTTACATTGCCTGCCTGCCTAGTTTATTTGGCTAAAAGTGCAAATTAACATATACAGGTGGCAAATCTTAATATTTATCATGCCATAGATCTTTAGTTCAAAGTTACCCTAAAGTATATCTGCATAATACAGAGCAGGTGTTTAAATAAAACAATGATCTTGGAGGAGACTTGTTTCCATGGATTCTGCATTATAAAATCAGTCTGTAAAACTAGACCATACCTCATTCAAATATCAGACTGCGACTGGTTCCATCTATAGTCCACAATCTAATGTATAAATCATTTGTACATTTCCTCAGCTACCTCCAACATTTTTCTAATAGTTAGAATAATTAACAGCTTGTTGCTTCTTTTTTACCGCAATTCTATACATGAAAGACACTGTTAGAGTCCCATTTGAAACTGTTTTCATTTAGTCCTGCACCAATTTTATCTCTATGTTTTATATGACGTTGGACTAGGAATGCAGCAGTACAAGCATATAACTTTTAAATACAGGCACTGTATTTAATTAGGGAACAAGGTCTGCTTCATAATGGGGCTCGGCAAATCTTCTCTAAGACGTGATCTTTTAATTAGCTTTTCTTTTCTGTAGAAGAGGAGGTTGCTATTACTAGGTCAGATCTGGAACACGTTCATACGGTCTGGCAATCTGCCCATCCTTACTGTCCTTGCTCTCTGGATTATAAGAGGGCAGTGATTCACATTGGTTGCATCCCCCTATATTTTTTTATGAGTACCTAATCCCTTATTAACATTTTCCATTTTTTTATTGAAGTTAGATTAATTATTTTAAAAAGGACCAATTATTTTGCAGTTATTAAAAAAGTTAACAAATTAAGTTTGAAAAGCCTTTGGGATGATGCAGATCCTATCCAAGACAATTAAATAAAGCAGTCTTAGGAATTCGATTTTTCTCCCCACTGCTACAAACTGACTGAATAAACAACAGCAAGAGGTGGAATATAACAATCAGTCAAATATGTTGAAAGTCAGCTTAAAATAAGTGGTACCATGTATATATAAAATGCACATTGAAGGAAGTTATTTCTTTTATCATGAAACCAGCATCATTATTATCTTGGATGGCCTTCTTTTCATGTTTTTTTTTTAAATTGGTCTGGTGGTTTTTATGCAGTTTCCCTAAATGCAACACTTTTCTGTTGTTATTTTAGTTTTACATGCCATTATTTTTACATTCTTCTATATTTCCAGTCTATGTTTGCCACTGCCCTGCTCATACTTTAACACAAGCTATAATTGTTGTAGCATTAATAGAAGGTTTAGGTTAGTTATATTTGTCTCGGTTTCTCAGAAAATGACTGGTCTGTTTACACATTTGCATGAAGTGAGATTTGTAGTAATTTGTTTCAGCACATGCCAAAATTTAATTTTTTAATTATTATTATTATTATTATTTTTAATTTAGTAGTCGCCAATTAGATTTTTTGTAGTTTTTTCCCCAATTTAATAGTGCCCAATTATTTTTGTTTAGCTCAGCTCACCGCTACCACCCCACGCTGACTCAGGAGCGGCGAAGACGAACACACGCTGTCCTCCGAAGCGTATGCCGTCAAACGACCGATTTTTTTCACACTGCAGACTCGCCATGCAGCCACCCAGAGCTACAGCGTCGGAGGACAACACAGCTCTGGGCAGCTTACAGGCAAGCCCGCAGGCATCCGGCTAGACTACAGGTGTCGCTGGTACGTGGTGAGCAGAGAACACCCTGGCCGACCTAACCCTCCCTCCCCTGGTGCGGCGCTGGCCAGTGCGCCGCCCCTGGGAGCTCCGTCCTCTGTCAGCAAAGGAATAGCCTGGATTCGAGCCGCCAACGTCCAGACTATAGGGCGCATCCTGCACTCATGAGTGCTTTTACTGGATGCACCACTCGGGAGCCCCGCCAAAATTTAATTTTAGAATTAAAATAAGACTGCCTCCCTCAGACACAAGCTATGCCTCAAAATGGCTAAGCTGAAAACAACACTTTATATTATGGGCCTCATTTAAGAACGGGCACTACATTTGGAGTTAGTGCACAGAGAATGTATTTAAATATGTGCACAGTATTTGGCTACCGTGCACACTACATGTATTATGTGCGATAATTTAATGTGCATGATAGTGTCAGAGACTTACCCGTGACCACTGTGATATCAAAAGCCCCAGCAGTCCAGGCGTATCTTTTAGTCAGTGGCTTATTGTGAAGGAGGAGGTGGCTTATATTGACCGAAAATCAAGAGACACAGCACTCAGCAGGGGACAGGCAGAGACAATGTAAAGTGAAACCGCACTGCTTTCCTTGTCTGATGTAAAAAAATTTAAAGCCTTTTTCCTTCTCCTTTAATGCATACGGCCTGACCATTAGTTTCTAAATTGCATTGATGTCCAAAATCATTAGCAAGATGATTATTTGTTCAATGAATAATTTTGATGACAAGGCAAAAAACAAGGCACTGATTTGCAGTGCAACAGTTGCAGTTATGAAAAATTATAACACACAACGTCACTATGACACTCTGCACAAAGCGACGTATTTTGACCACAACCACATGAAAGGACTTTTTAACATCAAGAAGCCATGGAAAATGCAGAAATACATTGGAAGAAACTAACTGGGATTACAACAGAGGGTGCATCATATATGACTGGACAAAAGAGTGGACTTGCTATCAGAGTGCCCGAGTGGCTCACCTGGTGAGTCATACAGCGCAGGTTTGCATCCTGGCTGTGTGAAGTTGCCAGTCTTCACTGGGGATTCTGAAGGGAGCGTCACATTGGCTCTGGCGCTCTCGTGGGTTAGGAAGGCAAAGCCGTCAGGGACTGTTTCTCCTCATTGTGCTACAGCGAACCCTGCTGGCCAGGCACTTAGTGAGTTCAAAAGCGGACACCTGCCGGCTGGCCTTTGTCCTCCAGAGGACGGGCGCTCACTGACATCCACTCTTGAGCAACGAGATACAGTAGGAGAGACTACAAGCAATCTGCGCCAAAGTGTGGATCTTGGTCATCGCACAGCTGCTGAGCCCGTGTTTCTGTAAAAAACACACCAGAGAAAACATTTTCTCACAGAAAACAGTTATAATACAATTAGAGTTCACAAAATAATTTTTTTAACAACAACATTTTTTTTTTGTATATCTATTCAGATTTCGGTGTCTTTAGGAGGTAAACACCCATTAGGTAATGTATAGCCAGCTGTTCCCCAGAGTAAGTACTTACGGTATATTGCTAGTTTATGAATATCAATGTACTGTATGTAAACATGACTTGTTTTGAACGCTACAATGTGTTTACCACCAAAAATGCTAACACTGTGAAAAGAACAGCACAATTTAGCAAATGTAGTCATACACCAAAACACAATGTATTGGCACAGCATTCTCACTCTTTTCATACCTTTAGCATATACTGTGTTGTCAGCTCTTTCACTTGTCGTATAGTTCCTTTTCCAAACTATCTCATACTATCCTGGTTCTTGTGCTCTCCAGTCTATAATGGTGAGCACAGCAAGCCTGGTGCAAGTTTTATCTCCAGTATAATTTACAATAATAAATTATCTTTAAAAGAAAAAACCCTTGCAGATTACATTTTAATATCTCCACAACAGCAAGAGACAAGACCTGACAAAAACTGAAGGTAAGCCTACTTTGAATGTATTTGCATGAGCGGCTTACAAGTTGCCTACTGTAGCAATGAAAACATATTAACTTAATTTATGAGTTAAAAAATAATAATAGTAAAAATGATAAAAGTGTATAACTCTTACAATTTGTTTGTATTCATTTCTGTTACATATCCATGCACAGGAAATTTGTCCACATGCGTTTCGACTGCCTTTGCAGTATCATGGCGGTTCTCCGAGGTGGGAACCATGACCAAAAATACAGTAACCAAAAAACATGGTTTCTCTGCACCTGTCAATGTTAATGTCCAGTATGCTAAAATACTAAATACGTTCTTGTTGATTTGTTATGTTTTTTTAAACTTTTATTTTATAATATGTTCTCTTGCACATAGAATGCTTGATTTTCACTGTGAATCGATTTTCTTTTAGCGTTTTCCCTAATTTGAAGAATGTGGATTAAACATTTTACATTGCTATTTTGAATGACACTTTATTTTTATGTATTTATTACTACATTGAAATGTTCTTTTCCTTTTCAGAGATTGCAGAGTGAATCCTAAACCTTATTATTCTTTGATATATTTCATAGCTGTGCAGACTATTGTTTATTATTATTATTATTATTATTATTATTATTATTATTATTAGTTGTTGTTGTAGTCATAGTAGACATAGTAGTGTAGTTGTCGTAGTCATAGTACTAAAATAAAACTCTAGAACTGTGCTATGTTAAATAATACAAAATAATAACATGTACAAATTCCAACTCCACAACTGTGTCAGATCAAATAATAAAGGGATTATCGATTCACAGTGCAATATCTAAAAAGCAAAGTAACATTCCAAGGCTAATATAAAAAAAGAAATACAAATAGCCAGTAGTGGGATGCAAACTAGCAATTCAACAGACTGTAGTCCAGATATCTCTCCGCTGCTCCAAGATTGATCAGATTTCAATCCCCCCCTTTTGTATACTTGCCCCAGGCAAGTTACATATGAGATATTGCGATTGATTTTATTAACCGGTGAAAAAAAATTACTTTTTTTTTTTTTTCTCATAATAATAACAATAATAATAAAAATAAAAAATAAAAACATTTTCGGTGTGAAGCTGATATGGAAACGTGACGAAGTGTGACTGCAATACAGTGACCCGTCCCCGTCTGTTTAGTTTGTAGTTAGATGCACAATGTGGCTTTTTTTGTTATGTGGAGCCCAATTTTTACTTTGCTGAATTAAAACTGAAGCTGAATGCACAAATAAAGCAAACGAGCATAAATAACCACTCAGTAAACCTTCAGTGTTCTTGTAATTGATGTGCTTGTGTACACTGTATTGTAAACAACTTTTCTATACTTGCTTTAACTTTGACCTACTACTGAGCGGCAGATTTTATTTTTTTGGCTTCCACAGTATGTAAAGAATCATTATACCACAGCAAAATATTACTTGCTTCATTGTGTTGTTTTCCTCTTAGGGAGCACCAAGGGGAACTGCAGTATGTTTGAACAAAACGGCAAATAAATAAATAAATACCATTCTTTATAGAAATAAAAACATGCTTCCCTTTTAGTTTAATTAAAAGATTAACCTTTTACAGTGTATTTGCATGGGGAACGTACAGGGACTGTATTCAGGAGATAAATCATTGCTGTGTTTTCAAGGGAATTTAAATTAACAGTCGAGGATGTTTGGCCTCTGACCAGATAAGACCTTGGATCTAGTTTCTTCAGCATTTGTTCCAATCACAAAACAATAAATGCAAAAAAGGGCCTTATTTCGCCTTCCTATACATTTTGTATAACAATGTATCAGCTGACTTGGAAATCCTATACGTAATTAAGGAATGAACAGAAGTTACCGAATAATTGCATTGAATGTGTTCACCTTGAAAGAAAGTAATCAATTCCCAGTTATTTAATTTCTCTCAGAAGTTGAATGCCTTTTTTTCATAATAACTCTATTCAGAAAAAAAAAAACCCAGTAAAACACTTCAGTTCTTTTATCCATTACCTACATTAAATTCAAACATTCCAGACACATTATTAACAGTTATATAATCTATTCTATATGATTTAAATGCAAATTCACATGCACTAAGGTTTTTTTTTTTTAGTTTTTTTTTCCATCTTACTAACTACATGGATGAATTTGATAGAAACAATGTACAGCATAATAAGTGATGTAGCATTTGAATGGAGTAATGTAATTGAGTAGGTTAGTGTTACAGATTTTTGAAACTTTGGAGTTTAGTGTTCATCAAGGGCAGGGCCAGATTAACGCATAGGCAAACTAGACAGCTGCCTAGGGCCCAAAGTTATGGGAGGGCCCAAAATAAAAAGGTTATATATATTAACAGATACGGTATTATGCAAGAAACTGTAAAACTTCACTCACTGGCATTCCAACCGAGGCACGAGGCGGTGTATCTCTCTTGGGTCACACAAAATCAAACCATGGCTGACCCGGAACCAGGTCAGTCAGTTTCATTTTGCTTGAATACAGCAAACAATGTCTATTTTGGTGTCAGCAAAGCATAATCACAAGAAACAGGAAGAAGAAGAATGCAAGTGGCATTAGAAAGATTTTTACAAATCGGTGCTGAAAGCCCTGAACTGCCAAAAACCCTATCCCCGACCCGGAGAACAAGCATTTTCTTTAACAAAGCGTGTCAAAAACCCTATCCCCGACCCTGGAGAACAAGCATTTTCTTTAACGAAGGGTGTCAAAAACCACGACCCTGGAGAACAAGCATTTTCTTTAATGAAGCGTGTCAAAAACCCTATCCCCGACCCTGGAGAGCAAGCATTTTCTTTAACGAAGCATGTCAAAAACCACCAGTAAAGCTGACTGCCTTTGCTGTATTGACACTTTAGTAAGCCACTTTAAACTGCATTTGACATAGGCCCTGTCCACACTTTGCCTTTAAACTATATTAGTTGCCTTTAAAATGGCTTAAAAGTGCAAAATACGGTTAGCGTCTACACTACGCAGCGTTTAATACCGGACTTGAGACCACACTAGGTTAGAAAAACTACTAGTGTATTTTGAGAAGTGAAAGCATGTTTAGCACGCAGTTGGTACAGCAGACTAGATGCACTTATGTGATACTGGAACTCACTTTGAAAGTAGATACAAGTAACCCTCTTTCTATCCAATGAACCATCAGAAAGTTAAAAAAAATAAACATCCCATTCATAAGTCTTTCAGTTTGAGTGCTTTGTTACATAATGTGGTTCTGTGACTAATTTTATATTCAAACGATGACAACACTCATTCAGTCCTGGCATGCACTAAAATGGTGCCGCAGGAAATGAATTACGGTATGCTAAGAGGGACAAGAAAGACAGGAGTGTGATTAAAGTGCATTAAAAAATGTATCTCCCAAAAAATGTACCTGTTAATCGCAAAAGTTAACTGCCAGGTCTAATATAGTATATTATAAAAATCGGCTATTTGTTGTCATTTATATAAGAAGGTAGGGACCCGGAAGTGTATGTTTGCCTAGGGCCCTGTGATGGGTTAATCCGACCCTGATCAAGGGGCTGAGCTGTGGCCACCCGATGTTATTTTGCATGAGGAAAGCACATTAAAACAATGGTTCAATAACAAAATATGACTGTACTCACTATCTCATTTTAGAATATATCATCACACAATAATATGTGTCCTGAATTGATTTGCACTAGAAACACACAAGCATCTTCAATATCCCGACTGCATTTTGTCACCATTTAGAAATAGAACACTTAATATAGGAGAGGTATGAACATAAGGAGAAATGATGAACAAAATGACAAAGAGATTCAGACCCATGAATATAAGCAATTATCTGACCCAGTTCTTCTTTACTTCCTCAATTAGTTTTTCATTTAAAAAAATATTTATCTCATTGATGAAATAATCTTTGTTGAAGCATTTTACAATTAAATACCATTAAAAATGTTCTCTGTTTCTGATAAGATCCATTCTGAGAAAGTAAAATAGAGATGAGGGGAGGCGACATTACAGTTGCTTTGGTATTATAATAGACCCACTTTTCTGGATACACAAAGATATGTTCTGATAAATCATCTGCATTAAAACACACACACAAAGCAAAGTTTACCAAGTAAGACATTTTTGAAACTTTCAAAACTTGCAGCAATGCGTGGTAAATCAATCAGATATTTATGAGGAAGAGATCGAGATTTTTATTGCAAAATGCAAACATATGAAGCTTTAAATCTTTGGTAGACAATAAACAAATATTGCAAAAAAATTGGCTGAGTGTTTTGGATACAGTTTCTGCCACTTCCTTCTGTCTAGATACCAATGGTATGACAATAATGCTCGTAGAACATGTACTTTGCTTACGACGGCCTACGTAATGTAAATTTGCACACATCCAACTGAAGAATTACAGACAGCGACAACAATTAGGAAAAACAAACAAACAAAATCATCTGTTTACAAAGTTCTGTATTGTAGAAATAAAAAAAAATATAGATATTACATTTATTTTTCATTTTAATTGTTCTAAAAACAAGCCAAGAACAATTTGGAGTTCAAATCTTTATAATACTAGTGCCACAACTTGTAGCACAGTTATTTATTTTCAAATCTTTTTGTTTTTTGGTAGTGTAAATCTAGTGTGTCCAATTGTTCTTCTCATTGTTATGAGTGTTATTGTGATAAGTGTGAATGTTTTTTTTTGTAGATAAGGTTTTTGTGGACTGATATCACCAAGACACTAACCTCAAGCAGCAGAACATATATGTGAAGAGATGCATTTAAAATAGTATTCATAACAACAACTCAGCACACATATTCTTCTAAGCAGTCTTTTTAATTGTTTCAAATATATATTAAAAAAAAAATAAAAATCAGTGCACATACTTCAAAATGACCGTTTTTTTTCAAACTGATAAGCTGTGATTGTGATAAGAGTTTGCATGCTCTTGCTCTGACACACAATACATTTCAGTTATGCAGTATGCCTTCCAATAAAGCCACTAGCAGGAGAGGATCTGTTATAGCACTGGTGCCGGCATATGACAGTTAAAACACAAACATGTAATGTTTTCAAAATAGTATCCAATGTCTCAGTTTACTAGTTTAAACATACAATGACGGGCAAGGTCATTCCACTGTTACCACATGCATTGTGGTTGGTAAATACAGAAAATGGAACATATGTTTGGATCACATCAAAATAATAATATATATATATATATATATATATATATATATATATATATATATATATATATATATATATATATATATATATGTCACCTTACTGCCTAACTGCAAGTTTCTGAAATGAAAGCTCTTTATCCTTTTGAAATGTAAATGTGAGCTGATTTGCACAGTACCTTTGATGAAACTAGTTTATTAAAAATGCAATGCCTGCTCATACAGTTCATTGATATTGAGTTTATAATCTTAAATAGAGCTTTATTGTAAAACTTTTATTTCTGCAGAGTTCCATTATTGGTATGAAATTTGCAATGAGTGGTCACTCTTTATATGTCATATCTAGTTTTTTTCTGTTCTTCTTTGTGTTCCGGTACCCTTTTTTTGGAGGTAAAATTATTACTGGATAAGTTATCTTTTAAATTACTCAACTTTTAATACTTGCATTATAACCTTAAGGCTTATCTTTACGACTCCTAACATCCACAGTCTGAAGGGAACTACAGGACTTGCTGATTTATTATTATGCTGCTTGAGGAAAAGGAAGATACAGAACAGTGTGTATCCAGGCACAAAACATGCTAAGGCCACATGCTTTTGAAATGGCCCTAACCATTTTTTTTATTTTGTAAGGGTTTTAGTTATTAAAGGGAATTATATATAACACATACATTTTTATTAAAGCCAAGCTAAAGCAAGTAGAACTTATGCTGAATAAGAATTGCCAATATCAAAGCATTTTAAATATATCCTGATTAATTCAACGTGCTACATACAGAAGCTACTGAACAATAGATGGAATGCAGGCAGCAATAAAAAGTCACAGAAGAAACCAATAGTCATGAGGAGATTTTGCAGACTGGGGTGTTGTGCTGAACCATTGAGAATTAAATAATGTATTACAAATGGTGGGATGAAAACCTGCAGGAACACAATACATAGGTAAACAGTTTTTGCTGTTTTAAATTAAAGAAAAATGTGCTTTAACAAGATAATGATGTGTGTGTGTAACCTTGACTGAGCTCCAAGGCGAAGAAATGAAATAGTCAGATTTAAAAGATGTATAATTAATTCTGATTTGAATTTCAGCTACCGTGATTTGTGTTATTAGGAAGATAAAGTGCTTTATATTGGAATAATTTCTAGAGTTACTGAGAAGATGAAACTGGCAGTGCAGTTTACACGCACAGAGAAATTCTGGTAGTTTTTGGAAAACATATCACTACATTTTTTTATTGGATTACCTGTTCCAAGTCCTGTATACATAATTCTGAATGTCACTTTTCAGAAAACTTGTTTTTTATTCCTCTGATCAGAAACATATGTGTGCCACCCATGGCTTGTTCTATGCCAGTGCCAAAATTATTAATCAACTAGATACACCCAGCATGTGTGGATTTTCCCAAAACCAAGCAACTTTATACCAGACCTCTGTTTCAGTGTACACTTTAAATAATATAAGGGGGATTCAATATAATGTATATAAATAAATATCGCTGTGTTCAAGTTGAAATGGCTATTTTGGGTTGCTGTCTTGCATTCTAGGCTGTTGAAAGTCTGAAAATATAAAACTGTCAGAATTCATTCTTGGACTTTAGGCATTTCAAATAATTGAAGTGGCTTAGTTTTACAACCTGTTCTTGTTTTCTTTATTCAAATTAATTCATCCCAACATAAAAAAAAAGCTTTCATTAATATGGCCCCATCACTAATGCTCAAAAACTGTGCAACTACGTTGAAAGGCCTATATCATTCTAAAGTATCTTTCACTAAATGAACAAATGAAAATTAGAATTTAATTTTGATCACTTTGAAGTTCAGTTTCCCCTCACAGGCAACTTATAATGAAGAAGTCAGTTCTTGCTTTCAGGTATGTTTGACAAGAATTTCTTTTTATGCATATTTGTGCTTGAATTATTAAATTAAAATAGCTTTTTCCACCAGCTAGAATGCTAATGCTTAATATTGCCAGACAATATCTTTTTCATCCTCATCAGTGCATCAATAGAATCTGACTTCCTTGATGAACTGTTGACAGAAGCATAATTACCTTTTGACCCCTCCACCTTCAATGTTATCAGTGGCCAGAAGGTACTATGTTATTTAAAATGTGTTGTATTGTGCCACAGAACTTGGATTAGCTACAAAGGGCAGAGTATGGTAAAAGCAATCTCATCTTTTTGTGTGAATACAATAATTTAATAAACATTATAAACCTGCTTGGAAAAATCCTGCTTCCTAATTGGTTAGCTGCGTTATATCAGCCATATGTTAATCCCACACAACCTTTCAACAGACACATCACCTTTGATTCAAATTCCTCCGCCGCTTACCTGTCCTAATTCTATAACATGTAATATCTATAAGTAGACCCATAATCAAATTATATTATTTTAAATGGAAAAACTGTTGAATGTTGAATGGTATGAAGATTAATTTCCTGAACCAGACAAAGTAATTACATTTTTGTTTAAAGAAAAATGGCATAGTGAAATAACTGAACCAGAACCGATCAACTTGAACTTTACCGAAATGATGAAAAAAAACAAACATAATAAAGGCTTCTAAATGGGCTATGAATATCCTACAAAATTCTCCAAGAAAAAGGTAGACTTACATTTAATGTACTTTCTAAGGACGAGCTGAACAGTCTCCTCTGGGAAATATGTCAATGAAGTGCCATAACATATCAAGCTTTGATACCAGTTCGCAGATTTATAATCGCTTTTTGAATGACCCACCATACAGTAGAAAACTGAATTTAGCGAAAGACATTGCTAACAATATATTCTTAGCAGTAATTAAAAAACTAAGACAAAGTGGAAAAGACAAAACATCACACTGTCCCCCAGTAACACCAGCAGAGCTGAAGAAGCTAAAAGTTCCCGGAAGGCACACTGCTTTCATCTGCAGCTTCCCTTCTTGCCAATTTTCAACATTTATTTAAAAAATCACTGATCAATAATTAAAGTTAATTCAAGTTTTATCAGATTTATTTATGGAATTTACTAAGTTTAAATATGTATGTCCATGAATTAAATAGTAAATTAGCAAGTACTATGTAAATATAATTGCTATACAGAAATGATTTACTTAATACACATTTGAATCAATATTTATGAATAAACTGATGTTCATTTATTAAAATAAAAACGTTTCACTGGAACTATTTTCTTGTGCGTAGTGATATTTACTGTTATTGGAAAGATATGCTTTAATTTGCTGTGTTAATTTCAAAAGTAAATACATCTAATAATTATATAATCGTTTTCGCATCGTGCCTTATAACGCCTTAAATGTGTGGTTAAATCATGTCAACCCATCCACTGTCGTGCCTTAATGCTTCATTATTGCTGTGTTTTATTGCTATCTGGATGTAAAAATTTTAAATAATACTAAAAAGACTCACATGATGAATCTGTCATAATTCAAACCGACCATACAACCACATTATATTTCATTGGTCTTTATATAGGAATTATCTTTTGACACAAACCCATTGCAAGTCATTTTCACATCATAAATAACTGGATCTCTTCATGCGTTGTACCACATTTACTCTTTTCCAATGATTTTTATTTCAATAATGCATCTCGGGCTATGATGATTTAAACCTGAAAGCAGCCAATAATCTAAGTCCTTATTAGATATAAATGTAAGTGAGGGGGAGTAACAGCACACTATAGTAAAATGGCCAGTACTTCTACAACAGGAGATCTTATGTTATATTCTCTACAGTTCAGTTACGTAGCACAATATGAATCAATATTTGACTTTAATTTACCGCGCCACTATAGTTACTATAGTTTTGCACAGCTCAAAAAGGGGGGTAACATTAATTGATCTGGCTGAAATTTGGGATTTCAGGTCAGATTGGCAGGCGCAATTTTCCCCCAAATGGGGTATAGTTTGGTAGTTTTTGTTTTATTGACACGTCTAAAAAATAGTATTTTCCCATAGAGCAACATTACAAAACAATTCACCCTCATGGTTCTCTAAAACTACCAGGTTAATTAAAATTAAAATTACCAGACATGTAGATCCTATTTGTGTGATGTGCCTTTTGTTATTTTAATTTTAAGATTTTAACCTGTTTTCTTAAACTGTTTTTAAAATTGTGCACAAAGACTTAAAATCGGATGCACAATAATGTGTTTGATAAAGGATCAGTGTAGTTCATCATTTTTTCAATGCTAAGGCTACATTTCCCATAATTCTTGTGAACTTTGCGCAGGTGTGGAGAGCAGGGCTGGGTTGCACTAGCTATGCGTAAGTTCATTCCTAAGTTAGAACGTAAAGTCTCTACTAAATCCTTAGTTGTTACTAGTTAGTTTATAACTAAACGCTCTCTTATTTCAATTGCACCACACGTACTTAAGACAATACTTTGCTAGTTTATCACTAAGATCTGTTCATATTAAGTCGGTGACATCATTGCTGCTCGGTAGCCAATTAGAAATGAGGATATTTCAGAGGGCTTGGTCAGTGATATAGATCGAAACTCCCAATGAAGAAACATGTATGGACAGGACCTTTAAACTACCAAAAACAAACATATAATTTAATCGGAATGTTAAGAATGCTTAGTTTTAGAGACTAATTTATTCAAATTAAATCAGTGCCTTTTTGTGAATCGGGATGCTGCGAGGGCAAACTTTTTTGTTCGTAGTTTATCTTAAGACAGAAGACGGCTAATTCAAGAATATTTTGTACTGGGAATCGCAGGTATGTCATTATATTCATACATATATATGGTAACATATTGAAATTTAAAACCAAGTTTTAGAAGAGTTTATAAATTATTCATCAATATAACTTTAATAACGTTAATTAATTTTTTGTGTCTCTGAGTCATTAGGGATAATAAATATACATATTAATTATACATTAAAATATAACCCTGGTGAAAAAATCCAATAGGAAATTTTATAGGAATGCTTCAGAAATTGAAATAATTCCTATTGGATCATATTGCAACTTCCTCTAAGATGTTTATTATCCTAGTAAATCTTATAAGAAACTTTAGAATCTAATAGGATTTAAAAGGATGTCCTATAATTATCAAGAGGATCTATGCGGTCTCTCAGGATTCACTGACAACAAAAACTATGAACAAAATCATCTTCAAAAGAAGCTCACGCTACAAAAGTTACCGTGTCATCTTGTATTTTGATTCCACGAGCTCACACCTCCCTAAAGGTATACGTAAATCTTAAGCAACAACTAATCTTACGTTATAACTATCATAGCTGGTGCAACCCATGAAAAGTTAGTAAAGTTGGTTCAACACTGGGGGCTAGCAATTGGAGAGAATTTTGTATCTACATCAAAGTCGAACGTTTTAAGTCCAGAAATTTTCACGTGACCCTAGCCGTATATATTTCCCATATTTGTTATTGACAGCTAGTACAAACATGGACTGACAGACGCAGTGCTGCTGAAATACTTCTCCTGCGTCATAGATGCCAAACAAGACAAAGGCTTGGGTACAAACATTAATAAAAAACTAAAAGAGCAAGGGGACTTATCACCTAGTGAATGAGTTGCTCCTGGACAGTCAGTGGTTCAAGAGATACTTCTGTATGAATTCTGAGCAAAATGGAGCATTTGCTCAGTCTGGTTAGAGCTGATATCATGAAGAAGAGAACCAACTTCAGGGAGCCCATCGGAGCAAAACAGAGGCTGTCTGTCACATTAAGGTGAGAATTTTAAAAACGTTATTTCATTTCATGAATTAAATTTGTTTGGCAGTGACAAATAAGGAAGATAACTAAAGGCAGAAATGAGTTTCCACAAGATGTTTTATTTATAATTCTGCTCATTTGTTAAACAATCTACACACCTTTAACACACACACTAAATAAATACATGCATACATACATACATACATACATACATACATACATACATACATACATACATACATACATACATACATAAATAAATAAATTATGAAAATCATAAGTTTAACAAATGCATCTTATATTCAGAAACAGTAAAGCTCTTAAAGCTGCTGCAGGTGGGGCTTAACCTGGAACTGGGATGGGAAATAGCATTGAATCTGAGGCTGTATGTGGTTTTGTGGCTGATGGATCGGGAACTGATATGGCTGGTTCTGATAGATCAGGTGCTGTGACTGCTGCTGTTGCTCTTCATCCAGGTTCTCCAGATCTTCAAGTTTAAAATGCAAATTCAAGCCCACATCTGATTGTGTGGATTGAGTCTGCGCAGATGTGGCCCTAATCTCAGAAGGAAGTGGTCAATGTCATCACAGACAGGTGCAGGTGCTGCTGGTGTTGGCTGCTGTAATATTTCGAGTAGTTTAGCGTCTACCTCATCCATACTTTTTGGGGTTGGTCGTGTGGTCGGCCGTGAAATTGAAGCGGTATCATCATCACTGCCCCCCTCCTGACCCTCTTGCCCTTGTCCCTCTTCCTCTGGTTGCTCATTCGCCAGAAACAAGCCTGACCTCCTGTCATCGTCTGCATAATCAATGTTGCTTCTGGAACTAAAATATACAAAAGAAAATCAAGGATAGTAATTATGGCTTGAGTTGTTCTATTAGTAAAAATGGTTTAGTTTATGGGGTTTTGCTGTTAAACAACTAGATGGGTTTTTAAATTCTTTACCTTTCCATTTAAAAGAAGAATTAAGAAACTAAATACAAACAAAACGATTCTTGTTGTCTCCCAAACTAAGATGTTCATTCACAATAAGTAATGTGACGATGATATAAAAACATATTTAATAAAAAAAGACCCACTCATCATTTTTTGCCGCTTCATGTTCCGGACATACAGTACGTGTCTCGTAAATTCTTCCGGCTTATCCTGCATTCCTCAGCTGAATTTTAAAAATCACATACTCTAAACATGGCAATGCACTTGGTCTTTCTATAATGAGCAACGGGAGTGAAGTTGGTTCGGAGGATTTTGATACCAGTGACAGTGATGC
Source organism: Acipenser oxyrinchus oxyrinchus (assembly GCA_030684275.1). Lineage (NCBI taxonomy): Eukaryota > Metazoa > Chordata > Actinopteri > Acipenseriformes > Acipenseridae > Acipenser > Acipenser oxyrinchus. The sequence continues at coordinate 23,662,500 of CM060247.1, read as the reverse complement.
TTCACTCAGCGATGATGATGAAGAGGATGTGGAGCCAAGAACAGTACAAACTGTACAAACAGAAGAGCATGCAGCTACTTTACAGGTAAGCCAGCTGCAAACGGGAAGCTGTTTGGTTTGAAATGGCAGTGCTTTGACAAAATACTATCAAAACACAGCACTAGGTACAGGCAATGTGGCAGGCAGATCCATCACAATGCCTGCGCAAAGTAGCTGTGTACACGCATTTGTGACTATCCCGCCAACACAAGCGAAGCAGACACTGTAAAAAAAGTACAGGGTCTGCTACAAAAATGAAAACAAACGAAGACAACCCCTCAGTTCTGTTGTATTGAAAATTTCAATAAATAGCACAGAGCAAGTCGATAATGGCACACGTTTTGATGTTGTTTGATTTTTATTTGATAATTACTGATGACTGATTATTATTATTATTATCGTTATTAGCAGCGTTTTTGTTTTCATTGTTGGATATGGGTATGTAGTACACAGGAGCATAAAGGGTTAATGAAAAACAGTTTTGGTAATTTATTTGTGTTTTATTCATCATATGTTTACATTTTATAGCAATTACAGGTTTGAAAACATTATTATTATTATTTTCAAAATCTGGTACCTGGGAAGGGGTTTCATTTTTTGAAGTGGTTAAGCCTACAGTGAGGAACAATAATATTCAAAGGTGGCCAAAGCCGACAAGCTCATTTAAAAAATGACCCCACCAGGAACTGAGCTCCTGGAGAGACAGAGTCAATTTTGACATGGCAGGCCGATATGGCTGCCAGTAGACCTTTAACATGAATGGGGATTTCCCCTCATCGAATAGGTCCTGCAAAAATTGCAGCATTACTGCCATGGGACAAATCGTGGGGTCAAACCCACGAGGCAGTCACCACGTCTGAAAGACGCCCCACTTGTTCCCATACTGGGAATGTGTGGATGCTGCTCTGGCATTTTGCAGGGTGTAAATGACCCTACTGGACAGACCCAGATGGCTTAAATGCAGCCGTTCAGGGACCAGACCCACAGCTGTAGCCTTGGGATGCCATAAGGTCCCCCGTGCCTGACTGAGCAGATCACAAAAGATCACAAAGATCACAAGTTCACAAAAGCATTTACTCCAAGTTGTCATTAGCAAGCACATACATACTGCATTTACATGTATTTTCATTGCATTTACAAACAATACACTTATTGAACATATGTTGTCCTCTTTTCCATACTGTTGTTGCCGTTGAAAGAACCGGCCCACATGAGTTGCTTCTGGAAGTTTGAGTCCTTGTTGGAAAAACTATTCTTAACAGTATTTATATGCCTACTGTTTATAAAAAATAGCATGCCTAACTGGAACCGTAATCAATAAACCACATTTATAATCAGGATTTGTAAAATCTTTCAGACATACACAAATATAAAATATCTTTAATCTCTGTTAGATTGAAGCATAGGACCCCCAGGTGAAACACTTCATATTAATGCAGCACATTTATTCACTGTGCACACCAACACTCAAACTAAGAATATTTTCATCAGTCACTAATTAGAGGATTCATTTCTTAAACATAGCAATTACCATTTATAAGACTCAAACATCCAAGCATTCAGTAGGCCTTTTCAAATTACCTGCTTTTTACAACATTCATTTCAAAACAGTGATGTGAATATTAATGATTCAACAGCTATACAATCCTGTTCAAAATAAAGAACTGTATCCAAAAATGAATAACATGCAGACTCATTTTCTGTGTACTTTACTTGTTCAACAAATGGCTTCTGGAGATTATTAAATGCCTTAGAAGATTAAACTGGTACGTGCCACATTATAGGTGCTGCAGAATCGCAAGTATCAGTATGCAGCATTTCTTAATCAAAGGTGTTTAAATTATTTATGCTTTTGAAGATATTGTAGAATATCAATGTATACAAGATTTAAAAAAAAATGCATCAAGCATAAAAAAGTGTTTTCTTAATAAAGGTATTGAATGTTTACATACTGTATATATAAAGGTAATTTAGGTATTATAATCAATTATATTGGAAACATCCTGATATAAAAAATGTTTTTCTATGAATTATTCAACTTTTATACCTACATTACCTTTTTTGATTTTGCTCCTTTTGGTACACCAGCAATAATGTCTTCCTGTCAGTCATGAAAACTTTCAGAAAAGCCAGTAAAGACAATGTGTGAAGCTCCTGCAGGAATCTGAAGGTATTTCACCAGACACTGTGGTCAGATTGGTACGCAAAGTCTGGCTTGATCTTCAGCTCAATGGAAACGGTGGTCAATTATATCCTCAAACTGACCTGGAAATATGGCTTAAGCCTCCATCGCAGCTGCCCTACTTCCTCCGTTTCATTTGAAACTCCGCCCAATGCAGAACTTAACAATATATGGAAATGTGCAGTTTATTTTTAACATGTGAAACTTAAAATGTATTATTAAATACAAATGAAAGGTTATGTCCTTTGGGACTATGTAAAACTGCGGATGTATAAACAATGAAAGTTTATTGTTTTTATTTTATCTAAAGTTTTTCTTAAAATTATTTTTCTGCCTCTAAATGACAATTAACGTTGAAGCAGCTGTTTTGTAAGTGGTATAAATGCTATAATGGTATAAATGGGAAAAGTGCTGTTCCCATGAAAGATACGCATGCCTGGGTGGTTAAAGGCCCGAGGCGAAGCTAATCACCCCCCAGGCGTGCGCATATTCCATGGGAACCACATGGCCTGTCGTGGTTTATACCTAACATAAACATGGTGGCCACAAAAAATGGGGAGGCAGAAAAAAGGCAGAAGGTTTGGGGGTCCCATTAAGACCCCAGCAGCAGTAGAATCTTAGTATTGTATTCTGACTGACAACACTTTTCATATTATTATTATTATTATTATTATTATTATTATTATTATTATTATTATTAATGTATTTATTTGGCAGATGTCTTTATCCAAGGTGACTTACCGGTGTTACAGAGCAGTACTATAGAGGGTTACAATGCAAAATTAATATTTAAATACTGTATAGTTTACAGCAAGTGCAAATAATACTACTAAAATACAACACGGATAGGATTACAACATGTTATATTTACAGTGACATATTCATAGTGCAATAGTGCAAGGATAGTGCATCAGCTGAAGATCAGGTAAAGTGGTGCTTAGGTCAGGTAAGTCAAGTGCGTCGGGGTAGATGAAGAAACCCACAAGTGCCATCTAAACAGGTTTTACCCCAATTCGGCTGTTCAATGCATTTTCTCCACTAGCAAACAGAGACAACAAAAAAAAACAAACAACAACAGTAGCGCATCATAGTTTATTCTCATATACTAGACTGTTACACACTGCCAGCGTAAGTTTAAAAAGGCACTGTGTAAAACATAAATATATAGCATTTAGATTTCAAAACCACATCACTAACGTACTTTGCATACAATAATTTATGAGTAAAGTTGTTAAGGCAGGAGAAAGGCAGAAAAAAAATCAAGCACATCCTATCGACTTAATTTGCTAAACTTAAATAAAATGACCAACGCAATAATTGTATACCATAAAGGCAAAAAGACAGTGAACAAATAATGCTGGGGAAGGGCAAAAATAATACAAATACAACCCAACCCAACAAACACTAACAGAGAAAATAACCTAAACCAACAACTAGATTTGTTCCCAGAGAAAGGAAGTAGTATCATAATGTGACGCTTTGAAAATTTATCTCACTTTACTGACGCTACCCTTGTCACAATGCGCCGAAGACCCGAGGGTACTGCGGGCGTCGAGGCCTAGACATGGTGGCGCCGAAGCACCGAGCACCAGGTACCGAGGAGAAAGCACCAAGGTACTGGGCTGCATGACTGTGTCTGGGCTGCTTGCAGTCACACAACCAGGAACAGTGCATAGCTTGCAACGGTGTGGAGCATAGCCTGCAGACAACCAGTGCAGCACGAAGCTTGCAGTGGAGCACCCAAGATGTCCGAACCGCATGGAGCCCTCAACCGGTGCAGTGCGTAGCTTGCAGCGGGGTAGTGCAGTCACGAACCTGGAGAAAAGAAAAAACAGGAGAGAGAAGAAAAATAAGAAAACACACCTGTTCCCCTTTTTTTACACAATAACACACCTTATGGGTGAGTGGTGATGCGCGCGGTCTGCTCAACAGTAAGGCCAAGGCCTAATGGAGGAAGCACGCATTTATTTATTTTTAAAACTGCAATGCAGTAGAAAAGAGACACTCAACAGCAAGCTGGAGTGTTGTCTTATTTTTTTTTTACTGACAGTAAAATCAATAGTAATCGGTGGCCTGTAGGGGCGCTAGACCGCACATAACGAGTGGGCGTACTGAGGCCCCCAAAGTGGTTGCAGCAGAGCAGAGGAAAATACAGAAAGGAACGTGCAGCAAGCTGCAGAGGTTAGAAAGCAGGCTACAATCGCTGAGCGATGTAGGCTGATGAAGAAAGATTTTTTTTAAACGAAACGCAGTTGCGTCATTAGCTCAGCCTTCAGTTGCCAAGCTTCTGATTCCTGGGAAGTGTCAAGCCTACTTCCAGCAATTAATTGCAAGGGAACTCACAAAAACTCGAAGAAGGAGCTCTAAAGAGTCAATCATAACTGGAAAAAAGGGGTTAGAGTAATACTCACCACCTTAACTACCTGTCTGTGAAAGGCAAAAGAGGCTGAGATCTCCGCGCAGTGACTATTTATTACCTCGGTGATGCGGGAACGAGGATGTCACTCTGCGGAGGGGCCTATAAGCAGCTTTAATATAAAATGCTCAGCAATTACCTGACAAGCAGGCATATCCCAAAAGTATTCAATTTGGCAGTCATCTTCGAATTGAAAGGGAACCATGGTTACCAACATTCTAATTGAAATAACTTTTGGTCACAACTGAGCTATAGATTTTAAAATGGTCTCAAATAAACCATAGTAAACGCAGCATATAAAAGTGTATTACACAGACCTTTATAGCATAAATGTACAAGTAAAAATAACATGCACTGAACAAAACATTAGAGAGCTGAACAGAACTAACTTGCACTTATTATTCGGAGTCTGAGCTCCCCTCTCCTTCTTCAGCACAACCGGACTCAGAGTCAATGGAAGGCAAGGCAGACGGGCCCGCATCGTCCTGCCACGGAGACTTCAGCCGTCGGCCACGGTATTGTGCACAATATTCAGTAAGTGTTTTTTCTGTTACACCCCATTTTCAAATCAAACTAGTAAGTGTCACCGTATCCCTAAAGCAAAAGCTTACATACACCTTAATTCGCTAATTTCAAAGTAGGCGCTTTGAATGACAGGCGCTGTAGCTGGCAAATTAGAACATTCTAGCACTGCTTCAGTGAACGAGATCAGAACAGGGTGAAACTACAGTACTAATTGACCACTGAGATGACTGACAGCGACTCCCAGCCATTCAGAGCGGAACGGACATGGAACAGACAGCAAGTATAAAACCTACACAAACTAGAGAGGATTTCTAAATGATTATTTTTTGTAAAAAAAAATAAATAAATAAATAAAAAATAGCGAGTATATAAATTTATTTCAGTCTAACTCATATTTTTTGGGAATTCGACATTTAAAGAGCTTTACCAATTAATATCGAAAAGTAGCAAGCCTAGTTATAGCAGACAGGAGTTTGTAAGGAGGCTTGCCTCCTCTAATGGAAAAAACTCTCTGGGCTCCTCCAATTAAAATCTATGCTTAGATCACATGATCTGCTACTGCTGTACTGTGGTTAATATTGTAGCGTAGCAGATAGGAGTTTATAATGGAGACTTGCCTACTCTGAGGATCCAGAACTGCTGTTAATATAGGAATGTTGAATCTAGGGTTTTGGTTGAAATGTAATTTTTTCTTGCATTTTAGACAATATTTTTGTTTCAGTTTTATTGAGCATTATTATATTCTAATGCTACACAACAACATTATATTAAATTACTTTTATTTTTCTTCACTGAAATTTTGAGGAGCCGCTGCCTTCCTTGCCTCCACTAAGGAGCCTCTACTGATTATATATATATATATATATATATATATATATATATATATATATATATATACTACCGTTCAAAAGTTTGGGGTCACTTAGAAATTTCCTTGTTTTCGAAAGAAAAGCAAATTTTTGTCCATTAAAATAACATCAAATTGATCAGAAATACAGTGTAGACATTGTTAATGTTGTAAATGACTATTGTAGCTGGAAACGGCTGATTTGTAATGGAATATCTACATAGGCGTACAGAGGCCCATTATCAGCAACCATCAGTCCTGTGTTCCAATGGCACGTTGTGTTTGCTAATCCAAGTTTATCATTTTAAAAGGCTAATTGATCATTAGAAAACCCTTTTGCAATTATGTTAGCACAGCTGAAAACTGTTGTGCTGATTAAAGAAGCAATAAAACTGGCCTTCTTTAGACTAGTTGAGTATCTGGAGCATCAGCAATTGTGGGTTCGATTACAGGCTCAAAATGGCCAGAAACAAAGAACTTTCTTCTGAAACTCGTCAGTCTATTCTTGTTCTGAGAAATGAAGGCTATTCCATGCGAAATTGCCAAGAAACTGAAGATCTCGTACAACGCTGTGTACTACTCCCTTCACAGAACAGTGCAAACTGGCTCTAACCAGAATAGAAAGAGGAGTGGGAGGCCCGGTGCACAACTGAGCAAGAGGACAAATACATTAGAGTGTCTAGTTTGAGAAACAGGCGCCTCACAGGTCCTCAACTGGCAGCTTCATTAAATAGTACCCGCAAAACACCAGTCTCAACGTCAACAGTGAAGAGGCGACTCGGGATGCTGGCCTTCTAGGCAGAGTTGCAAAGAAAAAGCCATATCTCAGACTGGCCAATAAAAAGAAAAGATTAAGATGGGCAAAAGAACACAGACACTGGACAGAGGAAGATTGGAAAAAGTGTTATGGACAGACGAATCTAAGTTTGAGGTGTTCGGATCACAAAGAAGAACATTCGTGAGACGCAGACCAAATGAAAAGATGCTGGAGGAGTCTGTCAAGCATGGTGGAGGCAATGTGATGGTCTGGGGGTGCTTTGGTGGTGGTAAAGTGGGAGATTTGTACAGGGTAAAAGGGATCTTGAAGAAGGAAGGCTATCACTCCATTTTGCAACGCCATGCCATACCCTGTGGACGGCGCTTGATTGGAGCCAATTTCCTCCTACAACAGGACAATGACCCAAAGCACAGCTCCAAACTATGCAAGAACTATTTAGGGAAGAAGCAGTCAGCTGGTATTCTGTCTATAATGGAGTAGCCAGCACAGTCACGGATCTCAACCCTATTGAGCTGTTGTGGGAGCAGCTTGACCGTATGGTGCGTAAGAAGTGCCCATCAAGCCAATCCAACTTGTGGCGGTGCTTCAGGAAGCATGGGGTGAAATCTTTTCAGATTACCTCAACAAATTGACAACTAGAATGCCAAAGGTCTGCAAGGCTGTAATTGCTGCAAATGGAGGATTCTTTGTGAAAGCAAAGTTTGAAGGACACAATTATTATTTCAATTAAAATCATTATTTCTAACCTTGTCAATGACTTATATTGCCTATTAATTTTGCTATATTTCCCATTCAAACTCATTTCATGTATGTTTTCATGGAAAACAAGGAAATTTCTAAGTGACCCCAAACTTTTGAACGGTAGTGTATATATATATATATATATATATATATATATATATATATATATATATATATATATATATATATATATATATTCATTATGCCATTTACAGTATTTTACACATTTACTGGCACAAAATGTTAAATAACCAACACTGGATTGATTTGCACAGTGCAGTGCTGGTGCAGCTCTTTCAAGAAAACTATTGCCTGACTAATTGCCTGACTAAGGCAATTCCTTTAATGTACAGTCTTGCTTGTGATTAATATTTTAACCTAAGCGCCTAAAATATTTTACAGGCAAATATATTTAAAAATAATATCAACACTTAGTGGAATGGGTAAGGTTAAATACTCCTCAGTGTAATATGAAGGAATATGTAAATAGATGGTGCCAAGAAAACTTTTTTTTTTTTTTTAAATTAAAGCAATATATCTTTATTTTACAGAAATACAGATTGAAGACTGCTTAAGTTAAGCCCACTTAACCTGGTCTGAGCAGGGTTTGTTTTGTTTTTGTTTAAAATAAACACATACATATTGTAGCATATAAACATGAAAATTAATTACGCATTAATGAAGCTGTGCTGGATTTAGCTAGGTTTTTAGCAGGTCTGATTTTCATATTTACACAACTCTGATTGCAAAACTTGTTTTAGATGTAGTCGTCTGACGTGAGTATAAGAAGTTTTTATGGTGATGTCACGATCACACACGGCAAGAGAAATCACACAAAAAAATATTTTATCCCCAAAATGGCAGTCTAATACACCCGATAGACCCCAATAAATGCACATATACTTGTAATAATGGGTTTAACGTGTTATCCGAGATTTGAAAAATATCACCGTTAAGTATGTCAAAAATGATTAGGGAAAAAAAAAAGATCTATCAACACCAAGAAAATGAAAACAATAAAACATTTAACAGACTCAAGACACAGAATTCATTAACCAGCCATCTGCTTATCCCACGATTTCCACATGGAGCGCAAGCGAGTCAAGATTTGTCACTTCCGTGAGAATAGCATACAGGTGTTTCTCTGTTCATCTGCAAAGTTTCTCACGTCTTTTAGACATGCTTCACTAAATCAATAGAAAGAATATATACAACTATAGTCTGCAGTTTTGTATTTCACTGGCAGATGGCAGCAGTCCCTAAGAAATGTGTTGTTTTTGTAATTACTTGCGTCACTTCCTCATAGATTTTGTTTACCTTGATTGCTTCATCTTTTTGCAGATCTTGAAGAGCGCTGAATCTATTCTTCAGTCTATTCTTTGCTTTCTCCAGTGCTGTGTTTAGGTGTATTTTGCATCTTACAAGTCTGTGGTATATATATATATATATACAGTACTGTGCAAAAGTTTTAGGCAGGTGTGAAAAAATGCTGTAAAGTAAGAATGCTTTCAAAAATAGACATGTTAATAGATTAGATTTATCAATTAACTAAATGCAAAGTGAGTGAACAGAAGAAAAATCTAAATCAAATCCATATTTGGTGTGACCACCCTTTGCCTTCAAAACAGCATCAATTCTTCTAGGTACACACTTGCACAAAGTCAGGGATTTTGTAAGCATATAGTCAGGTGTATGATTAAACAATTATACCAAACAGGTGCTAATGATCATCAATTCAATATGTAGGTTGAAACACAATCATTAACTGAAACAGAAACAGCTGTGTAGGAGGAATAAAACTGGGTGAGGAACAGCCAAACTCAGCTAACAAGGTGAGGTTGCTGAAGACAGTTTACTGTCAAAAGTCATACACCATGGCAAGACTGAGCACAGCAACAATACACAAGGTAGTTATACTGCATCAGCAAGGTCTCTCCCAGGCAGAAATTTCAAGACAGACAGGGGTTTCCAGATGTGCTGTCCAAGCTCTTTTGAAGAAGCACAAAGAAACGGGCAACGTTGAGGACCGTGAGACGCAGTGGTCGGCCAAGAAAACTTACTGCAGCAGATGAAAGACACATCATGCTTACTTCCCTTCGCAATCGGAAGATGTCCAGCAGTGCCATCAGCTCAGAACTGGCAGAAAACAGTGGGACCCTGGTACACCCATCTACTGTCCGGAGAAGTCTGGTCAGAAGTGGCCTTCATGAAAGACTTGCAGCCAAAAGCCATACCTCCGGACGTGGAAACAAGGCCAAGCGACTCAACTATGCACGAAAACACAGGAACTGGGGTGCAGAAAAATGGCAGCAGGTGCTCTGGACTGATGAGTCAAAATTTGAAATATTTGGCTGTAGCAGAAGGCAGTTTGTTCGCCGAAGGGCTGGAGAGTGTACACGAATGAGTGTCTGCAGGCAACAGTGAAGCATGGTGGAGGTTTCTTGCAAGTTTGGGGCTGCATTTCTGCAAATGGAGTTGGGGATTTGGTCAGAATTAATGGACTCCTCAATGCTGAGAAGTACAGGCAGATACTTATCCATCATGCAATACCATCAGGGAGGCATCTGATTGGCCCCAAATTTATTCTGCAGCATGACAACGACCCCAAACATACAGCGAAAGTCATTAAGAACTATCTTCAGCGTAAAGAAGAACAAGGAGTCCTGGAAGTGATGGTATGGCCCCCACAGAGCCCTGATCTCAACATCATCGAGTCTGTCTGGGATTACATGAAGAGAGAAAAGCAACTGAGGCTGCCTAAATCCACAGAAGAACTGTGGTTAGTTCTCCAAGATGTTTGGTCCAACCTACCTGCCAAGTTCCTTCAAAAACTGTGTGCAAGTGTACCTAGAAGAATTGATGCTTGATGCTGTTTTGAAGGCAAAAGGTGGTCACACCAAATATGGTTTTGATTTAGATTTTTCTTCTGTTCACTCTCTTTGCATTTAGTTAATTGATAAATATAATCTATTAACATGTCTATTTTTGAAAGCATTCTTACTTTACAGCATTTTTTCACACCTGCCTAAAACTTTTGCACAGTACTGTATATATATATATATATAATTATTATAACTTTTTGTCTGCTACATGTCTGTCCTATAATATTTAAGTGTTTGTGTGGTTTTATGAAGTCACTACAAGGACAACGAAACATGTTATATTAATAGTATAATAAGTTCTCAAAATATAATATAAATATCACAAAATATTGTTCTTTTGATTGTACTGTTCACCTAGTTTACATTCGGCACTAACAAAAATCTAATTGTTTTTAATCTAAGTGTCTTTATTATATAACAGTTTGTATATGTCAGTTTTGTGACGAGCTGTGACGTGTCTGTGGCAGCACCATTTTGACCTGGCCACATGGTCCAGATCATATTACAAATACAAAACGCATTAAAATAAATGTAATACCCTTTAAGCCTTTCTGCAAACCCAGTGGGCAGTAAATCTGTCAAACGGAACATTACAAAAAATGTATTTACATTTTTTCAGGTGGTATTTCAAAGTCGTAACCACCTACCAAACACGTACATGATTGGTTAGTGCTATGTTGTGTGTGGTTTCGGCATTACAAGGGTGGGAATAAATGATGCGCGTTCAGTTTAACTGGCTCATTTGTGTGACTGTGCCTTTGTGACCCCCAAATAAATTAGTAAAAATAATTTTGCATTTATAATGTTGCACTTATTAAGAGATACATGATTTTACTTTAACATAATCATTCAGAACAGAAAATAGGAGGCACTTTTTTACACAGAGAATTGTGGGAGTCTGGAACCAACTCTCCATTAATGTTGAAGCTGGCACCCTGGGATCCTTCAAGAAGCTGCTTGATGAAATTCTGGGATCAATAAGCTACTAACAACCAAATGAGCAAGATGGGCCGAATGGCCTCCTCTTGTTTGTAAATTTCTTATGTTCTTATTTAGATCACATTTTGATATGTTTGTAATATTACCCTTTTAAAATGACTCCTACACGTTTTAAATGCAGTACGGAATGCAGTTGCTCAGTGGGTGCCTCACACTTTTGACAGGTAGTTTACAGTAAGAAATGGTGTTTTTAGAGTTAAATACAAGATGAACTTCTGGTTAAATAATGAGAGGATTTTTGCGCATTAAAAGGTTTTTTTAATCGTTTAAAAAACTTTTTTTTTCTATTAAATCTAAAAATATTTTTTACCACCCTAATGTTATGCTCAGTAGGAGGTGGTTGGCATTGATTTTTACAAGGTGCCCTGGGGTACAACTGTACCCTGGTTTACCCCCTTATGCGTCTCAAAAAAGACGCTAGAAGCAGCTTAATTGAAAAAAAAAGAAAACCAACAAACTGCCAGTACTGCCGAAAGGTCTGCAACAGCACTGGATACAAAACAGACAAAAAGAAAAAAGAAAAGTTGCATTTCATAAGCCTGAGTCATGTTCGTCGAGTCAGAAAATGACTGTAAAATGTACCGTCTGCAGTTACGACAAGACTAAACCAAAAGGTTTTATAAAAAAAAAAAACATTCTAATATTATAATTGCTGGTGTATTATTTCAACGATCGTTAAATAAGTTATTTGCTTAATGTTCTTGTTTTCTTATAACATGTCAGTCAGTAGATGCTGTAGGCAAGACAATTACCCATTTATCCTGGGAAAGGTATTTTCATTTCTCTTTCGGTATTCTGTTTCATTTACAGTCATTTTACGTGTAGAGATGTATGAGTAGAAATATACAAAAGTGGCCACGGCAATATTTTTAATTTAGATAAAATAATATCTATGCATGCAAAACGATTATATTATAACACAAGGCTGTAGTAACATGTTAAGATGCATGAACTCTGACAGTTTGATACTGTTTATAGACAGCTATTGTACTCCTTGTTTTTTATTTCTTTAAAGTGCTCCAGTATCTTGCATTGTTTATCAGTTATTACTGAATAGATTGTGTGGGAAATCCTGTACTACATTATCACTGCCATTAACTCTTGTTGTTACCTTTTTTATTCCTTTATTATATTTGTATGGTGGTCCCTTTTTGAGAAACATGTCTAGTTACCTTTATTAGGGGAATATAATCTATTAAATTCAAACTGTCTCATAAGCTTTTAATTTTTCAGCAACCAGTTTAAAGCTATTTTGTTATCCTTATTTGCATTTGCTATGTAATTATGAGCACTGACTGGGAATGGAGTGGAAAGTTTATGGTGATATGAAGCATATACTTTCCTCTGTATCTTATGTGTTAATTAGATGGCAAAGCTAACATGGATTTCTGAATAACAAATTAAACACTGGAGAGGGACCTGCCCTATATTTTATGTTACATTGAACTTTTAACAAATTAGAGAACAGTTGTCCATGGAAAGCTTAATTGTGAGAAGCATATGGTGAATTAACTTAAAATAAAGACTATACTGATAAATACCCTGTCAGGTTTAGTATAGATTTCTACACCCACACAAACACCCATAATTTTAGAAGCGGAGTCACAATGTCATAAACAAAATGTGTAATGAAATGTAAATTATTGCCTTATTTCAATCGGAAATAAAAAGAGAAGACATCTGTGCATGCTTTCTTTGCATTGGGAAGAGCTTTCCCTGATCACCTACATTGTCAGTCCTATTACTTGACAAACTATGACATGTTGACAGGTCAGTTTGACTTGTACGCTTGCTCATATTCACAGTATTAGTGAAACAACCTTTCTGATAAGCGGCTGCTTTCATTACTATTTTCACGTTTTCATGTGAAAGGATGAAGTCCATATTTTTACACCGGTGGACCAGGTATTTGCCTGACAATATTCCAAAAGAAATTTCTCTCAACACTACTTCTGGAAAGAGTGTGTACAGTCTATTCTGACGCCTTCATATTTAACCAAAATGCTATAAATCCTATCGACTGTGCACCACCAATCCCATTTAATTTACACATCATAGCCCACCAGAAGTGGTATGTAACATTCTGTAGACTCTCCAAACATTTTTGGAGAGTCACTGAACTAGAACATGCAGTATCAAAACAGACATATTCTTTGCATTGTGTGAAATAGTGCTGGACACTTCTTGCTGTAACACTGATGTGACAGATACTGACAAAACTTACTGTACATTTGTATTTATATGTAGGATTGATAATGTTTTATTTTCCCATTCTGACTTGACCCTGACTCTAGATATATCACACCCAGATGTTACAGATGTCATTTTAAGAATACACAAGAACTGAATAAAAGCTTAGCTTACAGCTATTCGAAAACCATTACCATTTAGTCGCCCTTGCAGATAAAGGGTTGTCAAACTGAAGTTATTGTATTATGATCACAAATGAAATGTGTTGTTATTAATTTTGTCTCTGACTAAGAACTTAAACGGGATATAGCAAATGAAATAATTCCATACATCTTATCTGTCTTTGTGGCAAAGTGGTTTGCAGTGCACAGGTGCAGTGCTCAAGATAATGACAGACAACAAAGTACTGGTGAAATAGTGGTTTATTTATAATCCAAAATCTGATGACAACAGTAAAGAAAGGAGGGCTGGCAATACACAACAATGTGCATTGCACAGTTCAATAAATAACGTGTTGCAGTCCCAAAATAATAGACACAGTTATTAAACACACATAAGACACACACACGATCACAAGCCCACAGTGAGTGCTAATGTGTAAGTGGTGTATATACAATTAATCCGTGAACAATGGTACAATGATCCCAACAGCTCCGGATCGTGTTAGCTGTCTAATAAATAACAAATAGTACAATTAGACTCAACAAAACAAACAAACATTAAACACTCACGGTAATATTCCGCTTGTCCTTTAGCGTTCTCTTAACCTTAAACAAAGGAACAAATCACCAAGCCACGTCCCTTCATGCCCCTTGGTTAGCGAGTGCAGCCATTACGACTCAATCCGCGGTTGTTACATCGCTTTCCCTCTGGGGCGATGACTTAACCCTTTGTAGTCCATTTATTCAGCACGTCTCAGGCGTGTCAGGTCCAATTTATTTTCACACACACACACATTATTTTAGAAGCTGTTTAAAAGTATTTTTTCACAGTAAAACATGCCCTGGATAAGGGTGTCCGCTAATAAATAAATAATAATTAAAATGCACTGCATATCAACAGGACACTCAGTACTGCATCTCCAGCCCCACCCCACCCCTTGTTCGCTGTATTTTTCACATACCTCTTCATAGTCGTGCATACTGTGCATCACTCGCATTATCAACAAACTCCTCAATAATGTGATCCAAGTCATTATTTTATTACTGTAACATCTCAAAAAGCTCTGAAAATGTCTGTGGTATTCTTGGAGCGCTGGATGCAGAAGCAGCTATCTTGTTTGTTTATGGCTGTGTTATCTCTGTGGTGCCAGGGCTATGTGTATTGCTCAGATCCGCCTCTTTTTGAGATGTTATAGTAGTAAAATAATGACTTGGATCACATTATTGAGGAGTTTGGAGATAAAACAAGTGATCAGGAGATTATTTATTGGTATGCACAGTAACGGTGATAAAGAAAGAGACTCTGTTACTGTTACTTGAGTCATCGGACCAATTGTGGACATTTAAAGGACTGAAATGAAAGTGCACTTACCTGTGGATTTAAAGTGAAACTCTATGGGAACTAAGTGCCATATGTTTGTGTGCACAGTTTTGTATTATGGTGTGGATTAGCTATGCCATAATAAATAGTTAGGGCTCCAGAAGTGAGTTAAGCCCAGAACTGGGTTAGTATTTTATTTTGTGTTTTATATTTGGTTTGTTCTCTATTTTTTGACCTGTAAATAACATTTCAGATAGATAGATAGATAGATAGATAGATAGATAGATAGATAGATAGATAGATAGATAGATAGATAGAATTGTTCTTAGTTTTATTTTTTCTTCCTTTCCAAAAGTAATGAAAAAAGAGAACAACAATTAAAAATTAAATTAAATTAAAGCATCAGTTTTCTATTTGACAGAGAACTCCTTCACAAAGTCTTCCATGTTTAGGCTCATGAGCTAAATAACTAAGTTTCTCTTTCTGCGTGGATCGACACAAAGGGGTAAGTACTCATGACAGAGTGGAGAAGGAATTTCCACATGAAGCTGTAGATACACCAATTATTAAGGCTGACACATACATCTTATGCAGCAATGGAAATGCATCTGCATATCCATGCAGACGTTTACAAACAGTGGCACAGTCTGCATCTTTGTTGAGTTTTTCAAGCAACATAGTTTAGCTATGACAATTTCACTGGCCATATCATTTTTGTCAACAACTGCTATCACCTGAAGAGGCTGTAACATGGTAGCATCAAGAAATGTACTGGAATGGGGTAGGAGGCAAGATAAAGCCTTCATTAAATCCAGATTCTTTTGAGAAAATCTGTTTTCCATCTCTGATACTGCTCTGTCCAGAATGTTTAACACAGGTCTCTTTAATGTCAGACTATAGTCAGATTTAGCAGTACTTCCAGGGTCTGTGTTGAAAGCACTACAGAATCAGCTAGCAGCTTACTCATGGTTCTCTGTCTCTTTGTAATATTCACATCTACAGCTATACTACAGTGCTCAGTCCAGAAATCTTCATCTTTACAACGATTTCTAATGTCTACTGATGCACTTATCACCTCACTAGCAGAGTACAGATCAAGAGATTGTGATTGAAGAACAGCATTTGCTGGATTTAAAATACCAAGAATATGGACTAGGAGCTTTCCCAGAGAAGTCCACATGCTTCTTTACATAAGTCTATGGAAGCAATATCATCTTCTGAGACTTCTGGCAGTATATCCAGAATAAGATCTTGATTATAAACAACACATTTGGTCACTTCAAAATGGCTTGTCCAGCGAATTTCCAGCAGTCTCTTTAGTGAAGGGCCATCGTACCTTTGAGTAATGTAGTGGTGATGAAAGAATGCATAGAGAGAATTACAAAGATCCAAAAATCTCTTTGCACATGGTTCACTTTGAAATGCATGCACTTCTGCTAAGTGCAGCTGATGGTTGTAACAATGTATGTTTGGAATGTGCCTTCCTAGTTTTCTTTGCAGCAAAGCCTGCATACCTCCATTAACTCCACTCATCACTGATGCACCATCTTAGCACTGGCTGATGATGTTGTCAGCATTAAAGCCTACTTCAGAGAGGTGTTTTAGTATCTGAGCTGTAATGTATCCTGCAAACATTTTGTAAAAAAAAAAAGTTTAATTCAAAATAAAACTTTTGTTACAACCATCAGCTGCAACCATCAAGTACATTTAGAAAAAAAGTAATTAAAAATGATAAAAAATAGTAGAGACTATTTTAGTTACATGCCAATTCAAACAAGTCAAATTGAGTAGACTGAGATTTGCAGACCATAGAGAAGATGATGGCCTGTAAGGCAATAATAATTCAGAAATGTACGATGAGGCCTTTCATGGCTGTATATGTCAGCATCATCCGAAGAGACGCCAGTGAAGGAAAGGCAGAACAGAGGTGATATGTTCCCGAGAGCAGGTCTTTGTCAGTATCCTGGCAGCAGAGTAGAAATACCAATATAGACAGTATTGCAGTAATCCGGTCTAGATGTCACCACAGCATGAGTTCATTTTAAGCACCTGGCTGAGATAAACAAGACCTCATTTTTGCAATGTTACGAAGATGGTAGTTGGAGATTTTTGTTATCATTTTGATTTGTGGAAGAAAAGTCAGTTCTGTCAGTTCATTGATATTGAAAGATCATCAAGATTCAGCTGTTCAGTTTGTGTATGCTGTAGTTGGTGAAGATGGTCTAACAAAATAATTTCAATCTTATTAAAATGTAATTGCAGGAAGTATCATCTGGATGAAAGGACATGTAAGATCTGAAAAATGAAAATCCACACCATGATTTCGAATGATCTTCCCCAGTGGAAGCATGTAAATGCAGAAAAGGAGTGGAGCAAGTATAGAGACCTGTGGGACGGTGCCCTCACCAATGGAAGCAATCTGTTTTCGGTCCAGTAAATAAGAGTTCCAGTAACACCGACATAATTTTTCAGGCATTTTAGTTTGTGCTCAGCATTGTCAAAAACACCAGTCCAATCCAAAAGCATTACAATTTAAAGGGCCAGACAATAATCTGATAGGTGCTGCTTCCAAACATCTTTATGCACCTGAAGTCCAGTTAGAAAAACAATGATATTTATCAAGTTTGCATTATAAAGTGTAGCCATATTCTCCAGCTGCAGATTCTTAAAAGAAGAACAAATTATCGCAGATTGAAGCTGAACTATGTCCAGATTATTCAGAGACCTGCATTTCATTTTATGATGAGGTTTGGTAAAATAGGGGGATGCATCAATCCTAAAAACTGCAACATTACCCACTGGCAACCCATGGCTAATAACAAGATTCAGTACATGTCCTTTTTGGTGAGTTGGAGCTTTAACATGCTGATTAAGGGCAAAACTGTCAAGTAAATCTAAAAAAATCGAAGGTAGCTTTTGTTGATAAATCATCTATATGCACATTAAAGTGCCCCAGTAAGAGTAACTTCTCGTACACTGAAATCAGACAGCAGTTCTGAAAGGTCCTTACATCTGGGAGGTCTGTAGATCACAAAAATGCACCGATGGCAGCTAACACTTTTAATGGTAAAACTTGAATGCTCAGAAGAAGGGTACCTTTTTCTCTGAAGGAGTTCAACATCGAGAGGAGCATGTCTGATGTAAAAAAAAGCTTCGTCTGGAGGTGTGCATGTGATTTAAACTGAAATTATCATTTTGCCCAAACCATGTTCCAGTAATGGACACACAATCTAAATTTCTCTCAGATGTATAGTCATTTAAAAAAAACGCACTTTGCCATTCAATAAATAGTGTTAGTGAGAGAAAAAAGTAGTGGTCTGGTAGAATGTAAAGCAATTTTAGATATAGGCTGAGTAGAGTTGAGATTTTGTAAAATGTACGGCAGGTCTAACTCCAGGTTTATGAAAATCACAGGACAGTGAGACCCTAATTACAGGACTGTGCAGCACAATGAATCTGCTGCGTGAGCCCCTTGTGAGACATGCACAAACTACACATGTGAGACCTATTTAGCTAATGGAAGTGCAATATAGGTATGATTAATTATTTTGTTAGCTACAATTACTTTAATATTCTGCTTGACCAATTAATTCCATTTATACATATTAGGATAACAATAAATCTATTAATTCATGTGACAATAACCCAGCCAGTAGTGTAAAAATACAGCAATGTAGAAAAGCACTACATCAATGAAGTGAAACAGGAGACATGTTACAATAATGTATATAGAAACATGTAAATGACCTATATTAAAGAACTGTGACAAACATTAATATTTGACTAAAGTTTTTACAGTATTTGTTAAATATACTAAAATTAGCTGAAGAGGATAACGATATCACAACAGTGGGATTTAAAAAGATATAAATAACAGAACAGTAGGACAACCCCTGAGGCTAACAATTTTATAAAGAGTTTTATAAATGCTTTTATGAAATACTGAATCCTCAATTGCAGATGACCTATTTTCTGGCTTCAGAGTGACTTTTTTTCAAGCACTGTAAATCTTGGCAACTCTAATTAAAAATAAGGGAAAGTCCTTGATGTCAAACAAAATGTCATAACGATTCGTAGTAATCTTGATATTATTATATTTTAATTAACGACTAAGTGTGAGCCGATTTGGAAACAAGCATTACAGCAGTACCGAAATTTTAAAAAAGTAATACAAAATGCTGCAGTGGGTCTAAAAGATGATTGTGACAGGGTACTCCCCGCCCCTGTGCGTATTTCATAATTAATTAAAGCTCCAGCCACAGGTGTATAAATAAAGTGATCTCGGGTGGTGAAATAGTTAGTGATGGGGAGATTTAATGTTGGTGAAGTGTGACAAAGTGGGAAGAGGTGCAGGAGTGATGCAGTGCAGTAATTAAAGAGACAGAGCCTTGAAAGTGTGCTTTATTTTTATCTAGGTCTGCTGACCAATAATAATCCCCCGGCAACACACTGCAATGTGTACTGCACGGGGTAGACAATAATGGGCTTTTTAAACCCTAAATAATAAACAATAAGTATCTGCTCCACAATAATACTGACACGGTCACCAGTCCTGAGTGCGTGTCGTAGTGCTCGTGGTGGGTGATACAGTTTATTCTGTGACAGTAGTGCAGTGTTGTTCCGGCTAGTGCTGGCGCTCGGCGACAGCTCCAGAATCATGTCAGCCGTCTAGTGATTCACAAACAAGACAAATTACACAAAGACAAACAAGCAAAACACTCACGATACTAAAACAGTGGTTATGGGGTCTCTCACAGTCATTCTCGGTTCACAAACACAAACCAAAACGAAGGAACAGATTACGATTCTCCGTCCCCTTTTATGCTGACACACATGACCCCTTGGTAAACGAATGCAACTGCCTCTCCAATCTGCGGCTGCCACGTCGTTTCCCTTTCGGGTCAATGCGTTATTGTAACCCTTCCTGGCTGGCCGACTTCCCTTGAACCCTGGGAAAGAGCTGCGCTGTATTTACGTCTGTGTCCGTTTATGTTTGTGAGTGTTTTGAATAACCTTTTGTTTTGGCCCTTTTGCCTTTTGTTTTGTTAAATGTGTTTTGTTTAGAGTTTCTGTCTGTGTTATTTTTGTTTGTTTATAATTAAACATGCACACCAGCGTTTACAAACCTGCATTCTCTGCCTCCAGAGTCGCTTCCTGATTACAACGGTCTGGCCAGTGACATCATCCTGTCACACGTGGTGTCAGCGGTGGGACAGCGCCCCTAAATCAATCAATCAATCGCCTTTCCTAGCAGACCACCATCACAAAGCGCTTTACAAGATGCAGTAACAACAAGAAAATCCATAATACTTTAAATACAAAGAAATGCATAATACATGATATACAGTGAAAAAATGCATAAAACAATACAGTGAACCATGCATAATACATTAAGTACAGTGGAAAGCGCATAATACAGGATAGTAACATAATACATGAAATAGTGGCAGGAACTAATAGCAGATATCAGGCTTAAAGAGCTAGGAAAGCAAGAGAGAACAGGTGGGTCTTGAGAGTTGATTTCAAGCGAGCGACGTTGGGAGCATCACGCACCAAAACTGGGAGAGAGTTCCAGAGAGTCTGAGCCATGAAGCTAAACGAGCGTTCTCCAAGTGTGGTGCACTTTTGCTTGGGGATAACAAACAGACCAGTGTCGGAGTACCTCAGTAGTTATATAGTTTGTTTGCATTGACTAATTGGTGCATTAATAATCCAAAATAGAAGTATATGTTAATTGTTGTAATGTTTTCTTGCAGATTTTTCCGTCGCCTTAAATACCAGTTCTTAGACGGCTGTATGATCTGATTGAGGTGCTCCTAAATAAAGCCGATAATGACTTCACTGTCATAAAGAATTTGCAAGATGCTGATCGCATAAACAATCGATGTTCTGAGGAAAGAGCAGAGATTGTGTAATCTACCTGAAGCGTGATTGCAAAGGGATGGACAAACAAAATCAGTGAAAGAAGTCGCAAGCTGTACAGGAAGAAAAACGGGTTTTCATTGCAGTTTGAAGATTTGCAGGTTGTAGATGTAGAGTATGATTGGAAGGGAAATGTACCATGCTTCTGCAGCCACACTTCAATGTACATGCCTTACCTTTTCATACTACGGTAGATGTGCTTGTCTGAATGTTGCATGTGAATATTTTGGCAAATTTATTAAACAAAATCTTGACTCATTCGAAACAGCATACAAGTCAGGAGCAACTGAAGCACTACATAGCCCAGAATGTAAAGAAATCAAACCTATTATCAAAAATTCCATTCCAAACCACATTGCAGATCAGAATGACAGAGGTACATGAATGTGTTTTGAAAGCAGACTTGGGCATAACCCCATATAATTATGTGATTAACAAGCCAGATAATCCACGCAAGATCCGGACATTATTTCCAAAAGGGGCAAAAAGTGTAAGAGGCAAACGTAAACCATCTTCAACAAAAGGAGCAACATCCACTGTTACTAGTCAGAAAATTTACACAAGCTGATAACTACTCCAGCACTGCAGACAGAACACAAAATTTAAACTGCACCACAGCCAGTTGAAGAACATTTTCCACCTAAATTAAAAAAGCATAAAACACAAACCTAGTTCTGGCCACAGAAGACCTACCACTACCGGAAAGCAATGGAAAGCAATCTAGGGCAGATTGAGACAGTACTGTTAAAGGAGAATGTTTTTGTCACGAGACAGGCAATGGACTACATGTATGTGGTAAAGAAGAAATGTGATATTCCAAGACAAGGACATTTGAAGAATGTGTATCTGACTGTGTAGAGCACTTAAAAGTATAGGAGTAATGAAGGCCTGGACAGTGAATTAAAGGCCACTGTAAGCTTGTATCTATCTCAGTAGTGTACGAAGCTGGCAGACACTCTTGTTAGGAAATACAAAGACTGGTCCAGTGGTTAGTGTTACCAGTTCAGTCCCAGCTCAGCCCGACTCACTGAGCAAGTCACTTAACCTATTTGTGCTCCATCCTTCGGATGAACCGTAAAACCAAGGTCCTGTTGTAAGTGGCTCTGCAGCAGTAGTTGTTGATGAATAGTTCACCCCCTGGTCTCTGTAAGTCGATTTGGATAAAAGTGTCTGCTAAATGACTACTTAATAATAGTACAGTTCATATCTGAGGTATAATGAGAGTGGCAGGACAAGTACAGCCTGTAGCCAAGTTTTGTTTTTAAATGTTTAAGTCCTTGTGTCAGGGTGTGTCCTTGCCCCTGTAAATAGCCCTAATTATCATGTTAAAATGTGTGTGTGTGTGTGTGTGTGTAAAAGGGGGTTTGGGAGAAAGAAGAGCACATCATTTTTATTTGAATTGTTTATTGCAAAAAAGCATATTTGTTTATTGTACAGTGACATAAACATGCACCCTTAAAGCTGAGGCGATGCATCGATTTATCGATGTGTTTGTTCACAGATGGCGAGAAAGTAAAGATTTAACGAGATGGCAACCTACAAAACTTCAAACAAAATCTGCATTTATTCATCTGAACTACCCTGGAGTAAAAATGAAGAAAAACAACCAAGACCAAATGCTGTATCTTTGGTCAGAAGTATTAAGCATCCCGGCAGCGTCAGTCCCTAGTGAGATGGTATTCGGTAATGCTGGGCAGATTGTAAGCAAGTGCCAGTCATCGCGAGTCACGTAGAAAATAAATAAATAAATAAAAGTAAAGAAAGTAAAGAAAAATAAATTAAATAAAACGTACTTTGTCACTTTTGCATTTTGAGGAGTTATGTCTTCACAAACCATGTCTGTCTTGACATGACATGCAAGTTTAGATCACAAGCCTCATGTGTTTTTGCAAAAACTTGTTGTTTACTAAATTAATGATTTGTTTATGATACTAATTATTGGCCTTACTGATGGTAGTACCAAACTACACATTCTGAATAAAATATATAAGATATGTAAAACATATAAAATATATATATATACAGCAGTCCTTCAAATTTAAGATGGCCTCGAATTTAAGACGGAGCCTAAATTTCCCCACAAAAAACATCAAATAAATATTCATTTACAAAGATACAACCTCCGTTACGCATATGGGGCATTACAGTTATGTGTTGCTTCTCATTTCCAGCCGTGATTACTCACACCTGTTTTTCTGTGAACGGTGGTATTGCTTGGCATGTCGAAAAATATGGAGGTCTGATCAGCATTTCCAATCTGTCCAAGCTTGTACTGTTTGTTAGAAATGCTGAAATTGTAAAAGCTTCTCTTTGAATTCCTCAGGAAGCTAATGACGCATCTTTGGAAATGGCTGCCTGTGGTAGAAACAGGTGCAGAGGTGATGCAGTGCAGGAATAATCACACAAAAGGAAACTGTAATCTGGTTTGGAAATGGGGTCTTTATTTTGTAAATCTCCCGGTCTGGCGACCAAACAATAATCCTCTGGCAATACACACCAATGTGTTTTGCAAAACCAAATAATAATCATACATTATCCGCCCCACAATAATACTAAACTCGGTCACCAGTCCGGGTTCGTGCAGTAGTGCTTGGGGTGAGTGATAACAATAAACAGTGACTGTGGTGTTGTTGTTCCGGGCAGTGCTGGCCCAAGGCGGCAGCTCTGGAGATGTGCTAGCCGTTTAGTGAATTTACAAAGACAAAAGACAATTACTAACAGTGCTACAAACAAACAAAACACTCACAAACTCTGTCTTTAACAATTGTGTTTGGGAACTCTCCCGGTCCTTCCAGTTCCGTGCTTCTCTGAACCAAGCGAAGGAAAAGATTTACGATCCTCCATCCCCTTTATGCTATCACGCATGACCCCTTGGTAAACGATTGCAGCTGTCTCTACTGTCTGCAGCTGCTACATCGTTTACCTTCCGGGTCAATACATTCCTGCAACAGAGTCTCGCCGTCTTCCAGACTGACCAACTTCCCGGCCCGGGGAAAGAACTGTCAGGCCAGCCCGTCCAAAGCCTTTCCCTTTTGTTGCTTAGCGCCCTCACAGGTTGGGAGGGATATTTACAACCAAAACTCAGTATATTTCTGTCTCACTGCCTGTATGTCATGGATGATTCGAGATCGGGCATTTTGGTTCATCTTTTCTTGGCAGTAAGTCACGTTGCTGCTTGTGTATTCAGGCAGTGATGTCTTTGTTCGTCTTTTCTCGGCAGTCAGTCACGTTGCCGTTTGTGTATTCAGGTAGTCACGTATTTTGTTGGCGATTTTAATACACGCATCACTATACTGTACTCGAATTTATGACGCAAGCTATTTTTGAAAAGCAAAAATGATTCAAAAAGTCGCGGCGTCTTAGATTTGAAGGAATACGTATATATATATATATATTGTAAGACAGCAGGGAGGGGGGTTAAAATCCTCCCTGTGTAGGATATGTGTGCAGGCACCTTTTTGTTAGTTTCCTTTATTGTTACTTTGATTTGTTAATTGTTTTATTGCTTAATTATCCCCTACACCTGGTGATTATTATTAAATTAGAGCCAGGTGCAGGGTATAAAAGAGAAGCAGTCAGTCTGCTCAGGGCTGCTGAGGAGAAGGAGGCAGAAGAGGTGCTCTGCTTCCAAGCAGTCGTTAAGAAGTAAGTTCAAGAGCGTGTTTTTGGTGTTTGTAGTGGGTAAACTGCTTAGCTGTCCTGCGGGTTAGTTACGTTCCCGTGTGTTTAGTCAGTGCTCTACGTTTGAGCTAGGTTTTTGTTTTGTTTGTTCATTTTTTGTTTGGTAATAAAAGTTCATGAAAGTGCTTTATTGTGTAGTTCTGTGTCTGGGTCAGTATTTTTAGAAAGTGAAAAGGTCCCGAATTGTGGCAAGGCACCCCCACTTTGTCACAATATATATATATGTGTATATATATATATATATATATATATATATATATATATATATATATATATATATATATATATATATATATAAAACTGTTGCAAACGTTTTATAATTATACAATACGAACCCTGATTAACACTAGAACCATCATGATAGTCTTTTGAACCGTTTTATTAAAATTTCTCTGCGCTTGTGAATTTCTTGCACATGTCCGTTCTTAAAGGTTACTGAATATTTGAATTAAATATTCATACAGTGTTTCAGCTGCAGAATCGTAAAAATGACTGTTATAACCACTTACTCCTTAAAGCGCACGTGCGCTTGTGCTGGGTTGTTCTGCTATGGCATGGCTGATCTCAGCATCAACTTCGGTTGGTGTCGTTGGTCTGCTGCTATGAGGCTTATCACAAGTGCAACCTGTTTCCTCACATTTTTTGATTAACTTGTGAACAGCAACTCTTGAACACAGCCTATTGTGGATGTTATGCACTCTATGGTATTCCCTGAGAGCTGCCTCGGCATTGCTTGCTTTGCTGTAAAAATCCTTGACCAGTTCAGACAAATTAACTTCAGTGGTGGAGCTTGAAGCCACAAAAATCAGAAAATGCCATACCACCCATAAACAGCATCGAGTTTAGGCTTTTAGCACAGAAACTCAAATGGTATGGGCAGGATAACATTCAATGGTAAGGGGAGCCATGAAAATGGCAGTGGTAAGAACATTCATTTTAAAACCTTAGGAACAACATTCTCAATGACGTGTAATAGGTTAATACACAATATCTAGCACATAATATACACTGACAATTAAAGTCGGAGCTGAAGCGTTGTTTGTATCGATAAGGTTTTCACTCAAATCTGTCTGTCACCACCCAATAGCTTGCTTTTGAACATTCAATTCACAATATTACATTTTACATATACATTTACCACCAGGAAATAGAAAGCAATAAATAAACAACATTCTTGAATCAATAACTTTTTGACATTCATCATCAAATCAAAACACTCCATTTCCTAATGGCTGGTCTGATGAATAGACACATACTGTGTATCGACTGTCCTATCTTTCATTCCTTGGCTTAAATGCCAACGTTTTCCGACACTTCAGTTGTTTCCCCCTTGCCTGTTTTTTGTCATCTTTATTATTTTCCTGGTAATCTAGCTCTAATTAATTAAAGAGCAGTGTGCAATGTACATCTATTTATTATACACTTCAAATTATTTTGTTAGACTTGTATTTCTTTGTCAGTTGGACAGTCTTTGCTCTAAGGGCTTAAACCTCAAGGATTTATACTATATTGATCACTGTCTTGACCCTCCATTTAGTGTGCATATCCTGAATGTAATTATTTTACAGTAATCAATGGTAATGTGTTACAGAAACACGTTTAGAAGCAGAGCTTTATTCAGGCTGATGCTCTCCCCAAGGCAATTGGTCCTGTGTTTGTATTCTTAACAAAAAGTTACTTTATTGCTTTGTTTTTCAAAAATCATTGGGTGATTCCTTTCAATAAAAAGGAATAGGGCCCTAGTTGTAAATTCACATCCTCTAGGTTGTTGTTGTTTAATTAAATAAGTAAATATAAATCCAGTATAATGTTTGTAATTTTTTTTGCCAATTTAATTTCAAATAAAAAAAAAAAAACATTGGCCTGTATTTTAACATATTGAAAAATAAAAGTACATTTCAAGAGAGAAGTGAGACACCACCTACGGAAATCAAGCAAGTGGAAGCTGAATAAATGTTATTATATAAAACGCTGTTACTGTAAGCAGTGACAATTAACAATTATGCTTTCATGCAATAGGCTTTAATTGCAAACACAGAACCCATTTAATTTGCATACGACCTAGGTATTTGTAATTGAATCAAATCTAGATTTCTAAAGAAATTAAATTGCTTTAAAATGCTTTTGTGCTTACATACACATTAATTTCTAAGCGCCTTAAAAGCATCCCGGGCATCAATGAAAAGAGCTATATAGTACTATTTAAGCCCTAGAAGTAAGATAAATAAAGTGAAAAAAATGTGATGCTGCTAAAGAATGAAACTCAAGGTAATTATGCATTTGGGTTTGAAAAAATGTCCTTGTTTTTTAAAGCTGCACCGCTCCTCCAACGTTTATCCTTCTATGTGTATTCTGCTTCATCAGACTCTAAACCAGAGGGACAGATTATAATGTATTTGGACCACATATTTATCTCAGTACCATATCGATTAAAATGCATATCAGACAGTAAATTCTTCAATGAGACTACATTTACTGAATTATTTATAATTTTTTGTTTTTTATTTGCACAAATCTTGATTTGTTGGGTACTCTTCCACTAAAAAATATAGATATCCCAGAATCCTTTTTACTGGAGATTTGCGGTTTATTATGGTTGCTTCAAACACCTTTAAAGAACATTGCAAATACATGCATACACAGTCAATTCTTATTAAAACGAACTCAGACTAAACACATTTCCTGATACCTTGCATTTTCTACATAGTCCCGGCCAAATTTAACAGCAGCTTCTTGTAAATGACTTCTTATAATACAAATTCACTCAATACGAATTCCCAGTTTGCGTCAAGGAAGAAAAAAAAAACAAATTGCCCTAGTTTGAAAAGGATATTGGGAAATGAATTAACTTGCATCCAGATTAGTGCCTGTATTTTAGTGCTGTTTTTCGAACTACTGATCCCTATGATGCATTTTGGGTTGCCATAGACACAGTTTTTGAGTTACCATGGTGCTCACACATCAATGCCATTTCATCAGCGATTACAATTAGCTCAACACCCTGATGTTGAGATGTTGAGGACATATTGCTTTTGTTGTTTAAAAATGCCTGTGATCAGAATAGGACATGCTGATTTCAAGTGCAGTTCACTTGCAATGTATACTTTTTAAAAGTTAACTTACAACCGTATTTAATACTCGGCAATTGTTTTTATCATTTTTCTCCCAATTTGAAATAGCCAATTATTTTTAGGCTCAGCTCACCACTACTATCCCCCACACTGATTTGGGAGCAGCGAAGACAAACACACACGCTGTCTTCTGAAGTGTGTGCCGTCAGCCGACCGCTTCTTTTTCACACTGCAGGCCCACCATGCAGCCACCTCAGAGCTACAGCGGCGGAGCACAACGCAGCTCTGGGCAGCTTACAGGCAAGCCTGCAGGCGCCCAGCCAGACTACAGGGGTTGCTGGTGCACGGTGAGCCGCGGACACCCTGGCCAACCTAAGCCACCCCCACTCCCCCTGGGCGCACTCAGCCTATTGTGTGCCGCCCCCTGGGAACTCCGGTCCACGGTCGGCAGTGGAATAGCCTGGAACAGAACTGGTGAACTTAAAACTAGTTTTTATATTTATAGAGATGGTTCCCATTGGTTGGTTTATTTTTTATGTCTTACACAAAGACAGACAAAATACAGATATAAATTCAAATCTAGCTGTGGACCTTTCAAATAAAATGATTTTGTAAAAGAAATGTAACTACGTGTTTAGAAACGGTATATCAGGCTTCCATTGGGGTCTTTGATCGCATCAATCGAAGCCGAGTGCTCCAACTGTTTCAGTCTCAAGACCAGCAGTCTACTCGGTCTCTCTGCATGCTCAAAGTAATATTGTCTGGTTTTATGAATTAAAAATTCTGCCTTGGTCCTGGTAGCATTTTTATGTTGTGTCTTTCAGGTAGCTAGTTTATTTGCCTTTCATTCTGAAAAACATTGTTTTTGTTCTGTCTCCAGTTTCAAAATGTCAGTCTCTAGTTGATTCACTTGTTTATATACAAGGTGCCCTCTCTGTTTCCACAGGGCTCTGTGCAGATAAGGCAGGGAGCCATTTTGGAAGGTGTCTTTGGATGAATGAAATGGCATAATCTTTCTCTGCACCTTCAGACAGACCAATCAAGTGGAGGTTGGATCTTCCGTTTTGGTCCTCAAGCTCAGCCAGACGGGACTGCAAAGCAGAGACATCCTCTGCTGTACTTCTGATTTCGCTCCTGTCCTGCCGTTGCACTGTCTGCATAATGTCGACTCTCTTTGTGAGTGTTGCATCATGGTAGTGATCGCCTCCATTTTGTGTTCTGCCTCCTGCATGTTAATGCAGATAATATCCATATCAGAAAGCGCAGAGCCCTAATGTCAGCAGCAAGTCCAGACAACGACTTCTTAATCTCATCAACAGCCCCAGTGAGCAATTCCTCCATCACCTCTTTCAGCACAAGGATTTGTGAGTGAGAGAAATGTTGAGATTCCCAGGAGCTGGATCCACTGTGTGTGCATCACCCAAGGTAAGCTTCCTCCTTGGTTTCTTATCTTTAATTCAACTCGATGGATAAGGGGTATTTGTGTCCATCGCAGCTGGGTTTCTTTTCTCTGAGGTTTCCATTTTAAGTATTATTACTTGTAAAGTGTTATCAGATAGTACAAATTGATATTTTTTTAAAAAGAATTAGCCCCGAGTGTGAGAGCTCTAAGTTTAAGCGGCCATCTTAGATTTACACCAACCGGAAGTTCCCCCATTGTTTTGTTTTTTTTTTTTTTTAAATCTAATGGGCTTATCTGTATTGATTTTCTTCTTGGAAGCAGGTTTTGTTTTAGGTTTTTTTTTTTGCTAAGCCTCATCATTTAAGGTTCTTGTTATTCTGGAAAAAATGTGCTCGTTTTCTTTAAACATACGGTTCAAAAATATCCAAAAGCAATTCTCTTTTTAAATGCTAAAAGTACCATTAACAGAATAAACATTGAGTAAATCAATAAGATTCAGGTCTATCCGGACATAGCACAAGATAAGATTTCTTCAAGCAATTAACACATTGATTAGTTTTAATGCATGCATCAAGGCTTTATTTGCCTTCTGCATTAACAAGTTTCTAATCTTAGCTGTTAAAAATAATTTTGGATTTGATCAGTATCTTATTTAAATTTAAAATAAAATCTGCAAAAGATTTAGAGAACAAATAAATCACCAAGTTTAGGAAAACATGTTTTTAATATATGTGGCTATACAGTAGTCTCCGTGTATAGGAACACCTATACACGGAGATTACTACCAGTAGTTATGACACTACCTGGTGCATAACTACAGTAGTCTACAGTAGTCTGTAGGAGACTACAAGGAGGCTGTGTGGTCCAGTGATTAAAGAAAAGGGCTTGTAACCAGGAGGTCCCCGGTTCAAATCCCACCTCAGCCACTGACTCATTGTGTGACCCTGAGCAAGTCACTTAACCTCCTTGTGCTCTGTCTTTCGCGTGAGACGTAATTGTAAGTGACTCTGCAGCTGATGCATAGTTCACACACCCTAGTCTCTGTAAGTCACCTTGGATAAAGGCATCTGCTAAATAAATAAAATAAACAAACACCTCCTAAGAGAACACTTAAGCTAAGAGAACACCCTTGTGGTGAAGCATATTTTTCCCATTGTAAATGTTCCGCCTAAAGGAACAGGAACTTTGCTTAAAAGAACACCTTTTTGGCACCACTAGCGTTTCGTTCACAACTAATACAGTACTGGTTTGTCACCTGATAACTCATCATCTTCAAACTTAATTTCAAATGGTTTATTCAATCTTTTCAAATGTGACTTGTCATCGCGAGAATTTCTATATAGGCACACTGATTGGTTTATTCAGTCTTTGCAGAATTGCTGTCAAATCATTGCCTCGTTTTGTATTTTGATTTCCACGAGTGCACCTCATCGCTATAAACTGGCATGCAAACAAACAGCGAAATGCACTGCTGTTTCACTTGCTACGGTTGGTTCCAGAGGGTGTCCTCTTAACCGGAGACTACTGTATTAGGATTAATGGTCAGTCAAAAAGTGTTGTTATTAAGACTGATTTTCATAAACTCACTATATGTAACAGGGTAGAGACTGGTCGCAAACCAGAAACCCTGCACCATAAGTGAGCTTCCACTATGTGAGCATTTTAACCACTATGCAAAAGAGGCAGGCTTGTCTAAATGTCACAGATGACGAACCGCGGTGCTTGTGTGTTGTAATTTTTGTTTCTCACTGTGTGCACTGTGGACTGTTTTGTTGAATCTGCTGCACTGAAACCCTTGTTTTTATTTTGACTGCACTTTCACTAGCACTGTTGGGTAGGTCCCCCCTTAAGCATATTGCACGACCGGTGATTGGGTGAGCAAGGGGAAGGGGTTGTATAAAGGGGGTGGCTAGAGAACCAGGAAGGGGAAGTACCAGGGAGAGTCTTGGAGGCATGGAAGGACGGAATGATAAATGGTGTGAATAAATGGTATTTGGAAGAAGAAGGATATAAGAGTGGCGGTGTGGAATACGAATGGGAGCTTTGTAACTTTTGGATCATTTTTGGATATTGGGACTTCATCGGAGCACAGGTAATACAGCCATTTGTTTTAGGACTTTGTTTCTTTGTGGTTGGATTGGGACTGTGTTTTGTTTATCTTTGCTGCAATTGTTTCTTTTTTTTTTTTTTGGCTGTATTACCTCTCTCCTAGTCTGTATACTGCACCTTATTTGACACTACCTGGTGCATAACTATTACAAAGAAGGAAGTTTTATGTAAAAAGGGTTGTTTTTTAACAGAATTTTTATTGATTGGATACAAGTGTGAAAACTATTTGAAGGCCGCACCATGTGCTATATTGCGGTACCCCTGGTATTTTCTTTTTGTGTGTGGCTCCTTGTTGTTTTTTGTGTTCCCTCTTTGTGCTGTTCTCTGAGATTTGTGAACCGGTGGGACAGAGCTGCCACCGGGGAGGAGGAAGGAGAGAGATAGTGGCATAGTATTGTGCGGTGGTGGCGGACTACTTACCGGGACGAACGCAGTAGGGTCAGTTGGGGCGATACGGTACTGGGAACCTGAAAAGACACAAGCAAGGGGGGTAGTATTCTGATTACATTCATTGTGCGATTTCATATTAAACGTGTACAACTGGGAGGAGTCTAGCATCTACTTACTGTGTGCATTGTTCTGAGGCACCACTGGGGGCAGAGTCCAGGAGAGAGCAGCGGCGACGCGGGTTCCATCCGGGCTGGGGAGACAAAGAGGTGGAGACACGCAAGGGTAAAGGGAAGTAATTAGCTTTGCTGGATTTAGGAGGAATTGTGAACCTGCTTACCTGTATTTCCTCTTTCCTGAATGCTACTTTTGACCTTTCCCAGGTTCCCCGGGATCTCCCCTCTCTAGAGTCGAGGACGGTACAGGCGGGTGTAGCGCCTGGAGGACGATGATCTCAGGCAGGGACGGTGGGGGGAGCGTAACACCCCGCCCCTTTTTTGGACTCTTTGATCTTTTCCATTCATTTGCAGGATTCTGGACTACTAACTACGAACTGCATTATCATTGCACTTTGTCTCCTTTGTTGGACTTGCTGTGATTAGCAATTGAGTGTTTTTACCTACGGGAGGGTAGCTCCAAGTAGTATTTCTAGACATTGTATTTTGTTTGTTTAGTGGGAGCTTCCTTGTTATTATTATTATTATTATTATTATTATTATTATTATTATTTGTTTATTTAGCAGACACCTTTATCCAAGGCGACTTACAGAGACTAGGGTGTGTGAACTATGCATCTGCTGCAGAGTCACTTACAAATATGTCTCACCCGAAAGACAGAGCAAAAGGAGGTTAAGTGACTTGCTCAAGGTCACACAATGAGTCAGTGGCTGAGGTGGGATTTGAAACCGGGGACCTTCTAGTTACAAGCCCTTTTCTTTAACCACTGGACCACACAGCCTGTGTGTGTATTTTTAAAGTGAACCTATTTTAAACTTGTTGCCGTTGTCGTGGTGCGGAACCCCGGAGATTGAAAATAACCTGTATAGGGATAAATAAAAGATTTTTCGGCCACGAAAGTCCTTGCCCTTTTGAAACCCAAGGTGGCGTAGTTGGCTACTTATATTCAAGTTCTTTTAGTAGACTGGTTATCGCTGTCACCCTATCCGTGACATAAATTCATGGTTTTAGAACTTTTAACCTCATTACATCTCACCGATAGGGGATAGAATCCATAATGGTAGTGTATCACACAACACTGCCCTTTTACCTTGGCAATTGGCTGCAGCCAATCTATGAGATCTGGGTCACAGCACCAATGTAACAGGTCAGAGGCTAGGCGCAAACCCACACACCAGCAAGCGTCTTAACTACAATACAAAAGACCAGGCTTGTCTGCATTCATGGCTTTAGAGCGTTTAGTCTTATCCAAAAGTCTGAGCACAAGAGGCAGACGAAACTTGGTTTGAGGGTCCACCATCTGGCCGTCTGGAAAAGGCAGGAGACCCGCCAAATAAATTGTACCTAGAGAAGCTGCTGGGGCAGAGATGGAGGAGGTGGAGGGATGCAAATGAATCAGACACTAGAAGGGGGTGAGTTACTTGGATATTTATATGTTTTTGATAGGTTACGAGTAGATGAGAAATACCGTCCCTCCTCCCGAATTTAAATTATTAAACTCCATTTCAGTAGTTCAAGACAAACCCCACAATGTGACAACTTTTATTGATGATTATGCAACGTATCTGAAAAACAATTTGGCATCAAACCCACCACCCAGCCATCTGGACCAGGCAGGAGACCCCCAAAAGTTCCAAGCAGGTCTCAATCCGCAGGGTAGCTGTTTAAGTACTGCGCAGAGCAAAATCATTTTTTAAGGTTGTGAATGCATGGGTGAATGATAGGGCTGAAATGATGAGAGGAAGCAGTAAATTCTGAACATCTGAAAACCCAAGGAAGGCCGAGAGAAATACAGCTTCAGAGCCTTGTCTAAAATGCTAGAGAAACCCCCAAAGGAGTACAGCTATGGCAACTGGATACATTTCGTATGTCGGATAGATCGGAATGGGCTGAGGAGCGTGAAAGAGGGATAGAGTAGGAGCCGTATAAACTGTGGGGGCCTGCTGGACGCTCGCAGTGGAATTGAGAGATTGAGTGTCAGGGGACAGGATAGTAGCAGTGTTAAGTTGTTTAGGCAGTAAGTAGGGTGTGCTATTCTATTTATACAGCAAAATAAGTAGTGGGCATTTAATCCAGAGCTACCATGCAAGCTTTTCTTTTACAAATTCACAAACATCTCTACACTCAAATAGTATGTGGTCTTTGGGGCAGCTTCAGCATAAACTACATTTTTCAATACCTGAGTAACCACAAACACCTTCTTAATTATCTTTCTTAATTTTAGCCTTCCATATGTCTCTTTCTGGCCTAGCAAAATGCAGCAGGCTCAGACATTTTGTGTGAATACATTTAACATCAAAACTCTTGAAAACTGTCTATCCTAGTGTGTGCTCTTTCTCCCTGCTAACAAGAGGAATGGAACTGGATATGCCAGCTCCGCTCAGCTCTTTGTCTCTTTTTTAAGCAGCACTGACACTACAGATATAAATGCTAAGCACATTTATTTGAACAGATTTTAATACCCTATGCATGCATTTGAAAACTTCAGAACCAGCACTTTTCACTCATTAATCAAATTGCCTGACTTCCTAGCTATATACAGTACTGTGCAAAAGTTTTAGGCAGGTGTGAAAAAATGCTGTAAAGTAAGAATTCTTTCAAAAATAGACATGTTAATAGATTATATTTATCAATTAACTAAATGCAAAGTGAGTGAACAGAAGAAAAATCTAAATCAAATCCATATTTGGTGTGACCACCCTTTGCCTTCAAAACAGCATCAAGCATCAATTCTTCTAGGTACACTTGCACACAGTTTTTGAAGGAACTCGGCAGGTAGGTTGGCCCAAACATCTTGGAGAACTAACCACAGTTCTTCTGTGGATTTAGGCAGCCTCAGTTGCTTCTCCTCTTCATGTAATCCCAGACAGACTCGATGATGTTGAGATCAGGGCTCTGTGGGGCCATAGCATCACTTCCAGGACTCTTTGTTCTTCTTTACGCTGAAGATAGTTCTTAATGACTTTCGCTGTATGTTTGGGGTTGTTGTCATGCTGCAGAATAAATTTGGGGCCAATCAGATGCCTCCCTGATGGTATTGCATGATGGATAAGTATCTGCCTGTACTTCTCAGCATTGAGGAGACCATTAATTCTGACCAAATCCCCAACTCCATTTGCAGAAATGCAGCCCCAAACTTGCAAGGAACCTCCACCATGCTTCACTGTTGCCTGCAGACACTCATTCGTGCACGCTCTCCAGCCCTTCGGCTTAACAAACTGCCTTCTGCTACAGCCAAATATTTCAAATTTTGACTCATCAGTCCAGAGCACCTGCTGCCATTTTCTGCATCCCATTTCCTGTGTTTTGCATAGTTGAGTCGCTTGGCCTTGTTTCCATGTCGGAGGTATGGCTTTTGGCCAGTCTTCCATGAAGTCCACTTCTGACCAGACTTCTCCGGACAGTAGATGGGTGTACCAGGGTCCCACTGTTTTCTGCCAGTTCTGAGCTGATGGCACTGCTGGACATCTTCCGATTGCAAAGGGAAGTATGCATGATGTGTCTTTCATCTGCTGCAGTAAGTTTCTTGGTCGACCACTGCGCTCACGGTCCTCAACGTTGCCGCTTCTTTGTGCTTCTTCAAAAGAGCTTGGACAGCACATCTGGAAACCCCTGTCTGCCTTGAAATTTCTGCCTGGGAGAGACCTTGCTGATGCAGTATAACTACTCTTGTGTCTTGTTGCTGTGCTCAGTCTTGCCATGGTGTATGACTTTTGACAGTAAACTGTCATCAGCAACCTCACCTTGTTAGCTGAGTTTGGCTGTTCCTCACCCAGTTTTATTCCTCCTACACAACTGTTTCTGTTTCAGTTAATGATTGTGTTTCAACCTACATATTGAATTGATGATCATTAGCACCTGTTTGGTATAATTGTTAAATCATACACCTGACTATATGCCTACAAAATCCCCTGACTTTGTGCAAGTGTACCTAGAAGAATTGATGCTGTTTTGAAGGCAAAGGGTTGTCACACCAAATATGGATTTGATTTAGATTTTTCTTCTGTTCACTCACTTTGCATTTAGTTAATTGATAAATATAATCTATTAACATGTCTATTTTTGAAAGAATTCTTAGTTTACAGCATTTTTTCACACCTGCCTAAAACTTTTGCACAGTACTGTATTTCAACAAGCTATAGAAAGAAAGTCTTACATGTTGAAAAAGACACTCTTTCCAGCAGAGTGACGCTGACATGCTTAGCTTTATGTGTAATAGGAATAATTGCCAATTAAGTGCGTCATTCATTGCCATACTCAGAATAAATACATAAAGGGACTTTAATCTTTGCTAAATTGGCTGTCAGTCACAAGGCTAGTTTTCATGGTATTAATATATAATTAATGGCTACAGGTATCATATACCCCCGTGGGTATATGACACTAGTTTTATATAAAATACAATTATTTATTGTTACAAAAAGGTTTATAAAATAAAAACAGTTTAGAAAATATGACAGAAATCATGCATTATAAATTTGATGTCAATTGTGATGAGTTGGATAATTGTATGATTTAATAGGGAAATTAATGCTTGTGCATTACACATTCTTAAAATGGATCCAACTGTTATTCTCAGCTCTCAGTCAACATACAGGCGGTTTACAGACTGGCTTTGTGAAAGGGAGTTTCTATTCCTACCTAAAATATCTATGTGACATCATAATAGACTGATGGACAGATACCTTATAGAAAATTCTGTGAAATAAACAACAGCACCAATAATCTGTTTTACAGCTACGTTTACATTTAATTTATAGACTGAAGGTGCTTAATAGTTGTAAAACAATGAAAAATTCAATAAAACAATTGTCAAACAGCAAGCAAGCACTTTTAGCTGAAACAGAGGAAGCAATTAAGAGTATAAAATTAGACCATATGTCTGTGGCCTCTGACATTGGATCATTTCGTAGTCAGTGCTTGTTTGTCTGGGAGCTGCTAGGAACAATAGGGTGAAATATTCTGGCCAGCTTTGTGTGACAGGATTGTATTGTGGAAAATCAATCAATCAATCAATCAGATCTTTATTTAATGTAGCGCCCTTTGCAACAAGTTGCCACAGAGCGCTTCACATGGGCAAAACAAGAAAATGTACAGAGCTGTACGCATAAGAAGCAGTCCAACAAATTCGGTAAATACAATAAAATACATAAGTACGGTAAAACAATAAAAACTATAAAACATACAGTAAAAAGGCAATAGTGGTAGTCATGTACTGTATATGCTATCAAATTAGCACTTTGCCATCATTAATCCGTTTAAATCGTATTGAAATGTATTGAAATGAAGAAAAGAGCATGGAAATGGGTGGGGATCTGGAATACTAAGCAGGCACAAACATTATAATGAGATGTAAGGATATAGCCTTGCACTTGGGCAATTGCTGACCTTCCAAAAACTTTGTATCTCCTCTTACACACCTCATGTATGCACCTAAAAAGGCCTGTAAAATCTCATAGAGTGCTTATTGCTCTCTGTACTCCTAACTCACCTCGCCTCTGGGCAGTAAGTGCGGCCTCTATTGCAACCCTCATTATCATGATTGCGGCTCATTATTTGTGCGTGTTCAGTAATTTGCATTGCTCTTAAGTTTACAAAGGCCGCTAAGCAATTTGGATTTTGCAGCCGCAGTTGTTTGCACTGTGCCTATCCTTACATCAACCCCTAAAACTGGAACTACAATAAGAACTATTTGTTCACCATATATATATATATATATATATATATATATATATATATATATATATATATCGTCAATCGTCAATCGGTCTGTCAATCGTCGCCAGCTATTAGTCTGGTCAACGCAGACCACAGCGGAGTACCCAAGCCTTTCGGTCTCGGGCCAGGCACATCCAATTCCGTCCCATTTCTTGTCGGAGCTGGTCTCTCCACCGAGTGGCTGGACGACCGAGCGGTCTTTTGATGTCCAGTGGCAGCCATTCAGTCACGGCCAGTGTCCATCGGCCGTCGGTCCTCCTTGCCAGGTGGCCGGCCCAGCGCTTCTTCGACTTGTCGGCCAACTCGACCGCGCCCTGACCTTGGTCATCTGCCACATCTGCTCGTTGCTGATCCGGTCCGTCCGCTTGACGCCAACCATCCGGCGCCGATCGCCTGCTCGGTGACGCCAGTTTCAGCCGGTCGGCCGCAGTCAGCGACCATGTCTCCGCTACCGTAAAGCATCGCCGGCAGCACGGTGCTGTTGAACAATTCGGCGCCGGGTCATGTTGTTGCCCATGTTGTTGACCACCTCGGCGATGGAGGCGTAGCTGATCCAGGCGGCCTTCCGTCTGCGCGCTAGCTCGCGGCTGTTCTTGTGCTCCATCGTCAGTTCTTGGCCCAGATAGATGTAGCTGTCGACCTGCTCGATTTGGTTCTGGCCGATGTGGATGGTGTTGTCGGCGACCTGTGCGTTTCGCATCCACTTGGTCTTGGCCATGTTGATCTTGAGGCCGACTGTGGCACCGGCCTGGTTGAGCTCAGTCAGTCGCTGCTGCACGCCGCCACCGAGCTGCCGATCAGCACGATATCGCCGGCAAAGCGCAGGTGGTTGAGCCATCGGCCGCTGATCTTGATGCCGGTTTTGTCCCAGTTGAGCTGGCGGAATACGTGCTCCAGGCAGGCGGTGAACAGCTTGGGCGATATCGGGTCGCCCTGCTTGACCCCGGCCGACTGCAATCGCGCAGTGGTCGGTCGAATAGGGTGATGTCGGTGGTGCAGCCACTGTTCAATTCCTGCAAGAGGGCTATATACTCGCTACCGATGCCCTGTTGTTGGAGGGCGAGTAGCACGGCGCTCATCTCGGCTGTGTCGAAGGCCTTTTCAGAGTCGCACGGGCGAACACCAAGGGGTCTTGTACTCGCGCTCTTTTCCAGCAGTTGGTTCAGCACATGGATGTGGTCCATGGTGCTGTAGCCGGCCCTGAAGCCGGCTTGTTCGGGTGGCTGTTGTTCGTCCAACTGCTTGGCCAGTCGGTTGAGCAGCACCTTGGTGAAGATCTTGTAGGTGGTGCACAGGAGCCAGATGGGCCGGTAGTTGCTGAGCTGCTCGCGGTCGCCCTTCTTATACAGCAGCACTGTCCTAGCCGCCTTCCACTGGTCCGGGATCTTTCTTTGCGCCGAAGTAGCAACTGAAACGGCTGGCCAAGGCTGCCCATAGCGTCGGTCCGCCCTCCTTGAACAGCTCGATCTCGATGCCGTCCAGCCCGGCGCTCGGTCCTTCTCGGTCTTCTCGATCGCGTATTGGACCTCGCTGATAAGCACCGGCGGAATGGCTGGCAGTGTGTCGTGTTGCAGGTTGGGCGGGTCGACTGGGACCTTGCTAGCGAAGAGGTCGCAGTAGAAGCGGCTGCATTCGGCCTCGATGCCCGATCGGGATCTGGTTGTCCGCCTGTCGGCTGTCTTCAATGCCGGAATCTGGCCGCGTTTCTGCTGCATCAGCCGTCTGCACTTCTTCAGGTTCTTTCGCTCTTTGGCGGCTGCTAGAAGGTGCTTGTTCTTGTACTGCTCCAGGTCGGTTTTGAGCCGCGCCCGGATCAGCTTGCAGAGTAGGCCATACTCGACATGGTCTGCGCCGTCTGCCCGCATTTGAGGCCTTTTCTGAAGAAGGGCTTTGGTGTTGTCCGATATTCGGTTGGCTCGGTTGTTGGTGCTCGGCTTTGCAGCTGCATCGCGTGCTGACCGGAGCTTGTTTGCGAACTGGTCGTAGTCGCTGGTGATGTCGCCATCGGTCTGCGACCAGTTGGTGTTGTTGACGATGTGCCTGAAGACGGTCGGGTCGGTGGTGGACTGTCGCTGTCGCTGTGTCTTGTTGCTGGCTGCCAATACGCGCTTCTCCACCCTGGCGTCGATGACCAGTTTGGCCCTGAGCAGTCGGTGGTCGCTGCCAGTGCAGAACGCCTTCCCGATGACCGAGACGTCCTGGAGGATGCGGCGGTGGCTGCAGAGGATGTAGTCGATCTCGTTCTTGGTCACCCCATTGGGCGACAGCCACGTCCAGCGGCGGCCGAGGCGCTTCTGGAAGAAGCTGTTGCCGATGTAGAGCTGGAGATTGCTCCCCGCTGTACATCGCCGGCAGACACCCAGGGCCACCCCTCCGCCACGTTGAGGCATAGGGTAAGATTTGGAGGGGTATATATATATATATATATATATATATATATATATATATATATATATATATATATATAATTTATTTCTTAGCAAACGCCCTTATCTAGGGCGACTTACAGTCGTAAACAAAAATACATTTCAAGAATCACAGTACAAGTATTAATACAATTATATACAGTACAGATTAATGCCTCTGAGTTGCGGTTGAAAGCATTAGAGTTGGATGGAGAAGCACTGTTGTTTATATGGCAAAATGAAGCTTTGTGAATGTTACACTTAGGGTCAATCATGGTGTTCTAGTAAAGTGCTATAGACAAGTGCTATGTTTAATCCCCAATAAAAACACTTTTTTTGTTTTTTTGTTGTTGACTGTAGGGGCTGCCTCTTGCCTGACAATCATATACAGTAGCATAGAGATACATCTTATCTTTTGCTCAAAATGAATGCATTAAAAAAGCACCACTGTAATGTTTAGTGCAATATTTGTGTTTAAATACTGTGAACTAATAACCAATATGAAGAATATTATTAGCTTGCAGAATTGAACTGCTGTACATTATTATATAGTAAATAGTGGTGACATTTTATAAAGACAGTCTGACAGTATTTTATGTTTGCATATTCTTAAAAAGCACTATTTAGCACTTTAAATGACATACATGATATTGTCTTTCCAAAATGACAAGTTAATTAAAGGAAACATCTCATTTTTATTACTGGTCCCCTTTTTCATCAAAAAACCTTTCATGAGTTGCCTTTCAAATATATGCATATTTCAAAGTGAAA
Source organism: Acipenser oxyrinchus oxyrinchus (assembly GCA_030684275.1). NCBI lineage: Eukaryota > Metazoa > Chordata > Actinopteri > Acipenseriformes > Acipenseridae > Acipenser > Acipenser oxyrinchus. The sequence goes on along the minus strand of CM060247.1, from coordinate 23,621,776 downwards.
TATAAATTGCAAGCAACTAACAAAAAGATCTTCAACAGAAGTGGGACCAGTGATAAAAAGAGGTACAGTAATAACATGGTTTCCATTACAAAAATAAGCTGATCTCTGGAGCCAGCATTACACTTCAGCCATCAACATCATATGGAAGGAAACGCAAATGGATGGAGACACAGATGGATCACATTAGTTTACTGTAAAGCTACGTCTTAGTTGGTGCTTATCTTGGCGAGAGCCGAGTTCAAATCAGCATGAAGTTTTAACATCTACTCTCGTGTAATGGAAAACATCCTCAAAATGGGGTTCTTAATGAGGCTACTGTACCCCGTAATTGTTGGGCAGGATTACCATGATTTTGATAACCTATTTCAGGCCAGGGAGGTTTTGATCTCTGAGGAAGAGCAGCCCGGGCCGTCTAGTGTACAGAAACTGCCATTGTCAGAATTATTTCCGTTTGAACAGCAAATACCAGGGGAACCTGTGAAAACCAGGAAAATGCGTAGTCAAAGAAAAAAGGTTCCAGGCTAAACCACAGAGGCTTCCATGGGGGAAGTGTACTGATAAAAGGGCCCCCATTTCCCAATACACATTGAGTAAATCAGGCCCCAGTAAAAAAATGTTTCCAGAGACAGAGTAACCCGGAGGTAGAGTGGGAGGAGTTACAACTATCTACCCTAAATTTTAAGAAAGAGCAAGTCAGTGATAATAACCTCTAGTATGCATTTAACCAGGTGGTAGATACTGAGGAGGGTTATTGGGAAAATCAGGACAGGCAAAGGGGACCTCACTTAAGAACATAAGAAAGTTTACAAACGAGAGGAGGCCATTCGTCCCATCTTGTTCGTTTGGTTGTTAGTAGCTTATTGATCCCAGAATCTCATCAAGCAGCTTCTTGAAGGATCCCAGGGTGTCAGCTTCAACAACATTACAGCGGAGTTGGTTCCAGACCCTCACAATTCTCTGTGTAAAAAAGTGCCTCCTATTTTCTGTTCTGAATGCCGCTTTATCTCCATTTGTGACCCCTGGTCCTTGTTTTTTTTCAGGTCGAAAAAGTCCCTTGGGTCGACATTGTCAATACCTTGAATTTTGAATGCTTGAATCAGATCGCCGCGTAGTCTTCTTTGTTCAAGACTGAATAGATTCAATTCTTTTAGCCTGTTTGCATATGACATGCCTTTTAAACCCGAAGTAATTCTGGCAGCAGTATCCTTTTTGTAGTGAGGTGACCAGAACTGAACGGCACAACCTCAGGGTACCTAGTGAGTGGCATTGTTTTGAATTAATTACTATACCGGGTTATTAAGACTGATGAGGGAGAATGGCTAGAACAGTTAGTGGTACCAGGGCCCTTTAAGGAAATCATTCTTCATTTGGCCCATAGTCATTTGCTTGGGGTCACTTGAGGGTGCATAAAACTAGGGAGAAAGTGTTGAGGAGATTTTATTGGTGTGGAGTTTATAAAAACTGTTATAGAATAGTTCTGTATTGCCTGTCCGAATTGTCAATTCGTGTCGGGGCAGAAGCCCAAACAGACTCCACTAGTTCCATTGCAATGGACAAAGCTAGATCCATAGAAAAATCAAAAAACAGTTACCAATATATGTTAGTAATTCTAGGTTATGCCACTAGGTACCCTGAGGTTGTGCCATTGAGAAATGCTAATGCTAAAAATATAGCAGTTGCCCTAGTACAAGTTTTTGCAAGGGTGGACCTACCAAAGGAAGTCATTACTGATCAGGGAACTCCCTTTATGTCTGTAGTGTTCAAACAGCTGTGCAAACTGTTACACACAAAAAGCATTAACTCTTCAATGTACCTAGTGGAGAGATTTAATAAGACTCTCAAACATATGTTAAGGAAAGTCATACATGAGGACGGGAAGAACTGGGATAGTCTCCTGCCATACTTAATGTTCGCCATTAGAGAGGTCCCACAGGCTTCAACTGGGTTTTCACCTTTTGAGCTCCTTTATGGCAGACAACCAAGAGGTGTCTTAGATATAGTGCGGGAAGTCTGGGAGGAAAAGCCTGTTGTAGGTGAAAATGTGATTGATTACATTCTAACAATGAGAAATAGAATGGATAAAATTCAAAATAAGGTTTCTGAAAACTTAATAAAAGCTCAAGAAAGCCAAAAGAAAGATTATAATATAGGCGCCGCTCAAGGGAGTTTGCAGTAGGAGACAAGTTTATTGTCCTGTTACCTTCCCACTTACACAAGTTTTTGGCTAAGTGTCAAGGGCCCTACCAGATAGTCGAAAAAGTGAATGAAGTAAACTACAAAGTCTTTCAGCCAGGGAAGAGAAAACTATATCAGACTTATCATATTAATGTATTGAAACCCTGGAAAGAGAGGGACCCCCTAGTTGGAGTAGCACAACAGGAAGAGATAGATCTGGGTCCGGAAGTTACACCAGGGGTAGAGAAGGACACTCTAACAATGGGGGAAGGAATGACAGAGGAAGTAAAAAAAATGTTAGATTATGGGGTAATTGAAGAGTTGGTTAGTGACTGGTGCAGCCCTGTGGTCATGGTACCAAAATCAGATGGTACAGTAAGATTCTGTATTGATTTCAGGAAGGTAAATCTATACAGCAGTGTGGAGTAGTGGTTAGGGCTCTGGACTCCTGACCGGAGAGTCGTGGGTTCAATCTGGGGACACTGCTGCTGTACCCTTGAGCAAGGTACTTTACCTAGATTGCTCCAGTAAAACCCCAACTGTATAAATGGGTAATTGTATGTAAAAAATAATGTGATATCTTGTAACAATTGTAAGTCACCCTGGATAAGGGCTTCTGCTAAGAAATAAAATAATAATAATAATAATAAAATGAAATATCAAAATTCAATGTGTACCCAAGAGTTGATGAGTTACTTGAGAGGCTGCGCAAGGCAAAATTTATAACAACACTTGATTTAACTAAAGGTTACTGGCAGGTTCCCTTATCAGCTACATCTAAAGAAAAAACAGCATTTGCAACAATAGGGGGCCGATATCAATTTACGGTGTTACTGTTTGGACTACATGGTGTACCAGCCACTTTCCAAAGACTAATGAATCAGGTACTATGACCCCATAGGGAATTTACTGCAGCATACCTTGATGATGTGGTAGTATTCAGTGGAGATTGGGATTCACATGCTGAAAGGCTTGAGGCTGTACTGACGTCATTAAGGAAAGCAGGATTAATAGCCAACATTAAACAATGCACAATTGCCTGTCAAGAAACCAAATATTTGGGGGTTTTCTTGGGACTAGGGTTAATAAAACCACAACTAAATAAGGTGGATGCTATTATGTCTTGTGAACCTCCTGTTAACAAAAAGCACGTTAGAGCCTTTCTAGGGCTAATAGGCTACTATAGGAGGTTTATTAAAGATTTCGCCACAAGGGCAGTACCTCTAACAGAATTGACAAGAGCTTCAAGGCCAAATATGGTAAAGTGGACAGCGGAAGCTGAGACAGCATTTAAAGATTTGTAATCAGTTCCGATCCGGTGTTGGTAAACCCAGATTTTGACAAACCATTTGTATTACAGATAGATGCTTCAGAGGTTAGATTAGGGGCAGTTTTATCCTAAGTTTACAACAGGGAAGAACATCCTGTCCTGTACCTCAGCAGGAAACTCCTGCCAAGGGAAAAAAAAATAATGCAACCATAGAGAAAAAAGGTTTAGCAGTGAAGTGGGCAATAGAGGCCTTGCACTATTATCTATGGGGGAGAACATTTAATTGATTGGGTAATGAAGGGCACCTGTGAGACGTAGATAAAACAAGCACACAGAAGAACCATGAGGAGGTGGAGAACAAAGAGACCAAACGCTGAGGTAAAAGCAGTTTCAAACTGAATGGATAGTTTGTTTCAGGGTAAGCAGAATTAGCCTGCCCCTGTTTAGTTTGGAGGGAAAAAATAAGTGTTTAGTTTAGGACCCAAGAAAGGGTTAGGTTTTGTTTATTTATCTGATTTTGTTTTAAAAAATAAATACAACCCACGGAGGGTAACTATACTACTGTTGTCGGTGTTTGTTATTTAAACATACTTGGTAGTGTGTGGAAGACTATACAATACAGTCATAAAGTGGCAACCAGAAGCAAGAATTCTTCACATTATATATAAAGGCATGTTGTGAGGATCAGAATCTGTACATTTAAAAAAAAAATGAATTAATACATTTTAAATAAAATAAAAGGGTGAAAAAGCCATCATAAAATGTACAGACCTTGTTCAATAAACATGTTCTCCTTCAAAATTGTTGTACTGATGTGTTTGAGCCTTTACTGTAAATTCAAATATTTCTTCTCTTTGCATGTATTGGGTCATTTAGTATAATTTATGTAATGAAAGACAAAACATTACCTGCAATAAAGTATTTATTTGTGTGAAACAGAATCCATTGTTCAGCTTATTATTCCATGGTTGTGTTTGGGCCCCTGGCATTTAAGAAAACCACAGCGAAAAAGCCTTGATGTATAAACAAGCAAATAAAATGGATTTGTTGTTATTAACACTTCATCAATGATATGTTAATGTAATTCAAATAAATAGTGCTGAACATTCAAAATCATGTTCACTTATAAACAGGCCCTACTCCGAGGAAATATATGCATTGATTATGTCTGTGTGGGTATACAGGATGGCTATAAAATGAGTAGGACTTTCAAACACCAATTTAAAGTGTGGCATCACTGAATGGGTGATTCTGGCCAAAATGTGACAGTCTGTACTTTTTAATACTATATTCAGTTTGGTGCAGTTTCCTTTAACAGGGTCATCACTTTGTGAGAGTAATAGCTTTTGAATGCTTCGTGAAAATGTCTTGCAGTATTAATGCAGTAGTAGGACCCCCTGTGACAATGCTTAAGTGGCTGTTTAAGTTGTTGTTAAAAGCAGCATTTGAGAGCTAATTTAAAACACCCATTAAAACTTACAAAACCTGAAATACAGACCCAGCACTGTAATTTAAGGGAATTAAGTATCGCATCCATTGAGACCTTCATCATGCAATACTCAACCTATGGTTGAAATTGAAACCCCAGTCCCACTTGCAGCCAATTCACTTTGAATATCTTTGGTAGTCAATCTCGAGTTGTTATTAACCTTCCTCACAATTCTTCTAATTGTTCTTGGTGAAAGAACCTTCTTTCTTCCAGACCAAGGGAGCGTTTTGACAGTACCATAAGTCTTGTACTTCTTGATAATAGAAACAATATATGAAATTGGGATACTCAAATGCTTGGAAATCTTCTTGAATCCTTTATGACAATAAATCATTTTCTGTCTAAGGTCTTCAGTAGATCATCTATTTCTTGTAACTTTTTCCTCATCCACAAAAGCAAAACTTTTGCTACAAAAGATTTTAAATTTCCACTGGGGCATGTAAACCTTTGACTACAACTATATTAATAGAACCCCCTCCCGTAGAAATCCACGATTGGAGAAAACTGGACTGCAACTCCCATTCGAAAATCAATATCCAATATCTGTAAGCAGGAACACAACCTGAAAGTTATCTGACAATGCGTGGGATTTCTGGTGTGTAATATAGCCTACATACACACAGATGTCTTGGAGCAAAATATGTCTATTAAAAGATTTACAATACTTCACACCAATGTCACTAGTATTTTATTGAGGTACAGTACTTTTTTGTGTATATCAGATAAATATATATGTATACCTTAATAAAGAATTTAGTTGCAATAGGGACCAATAGAGCGTTATTGATGTGTGACAATGATAAACTACCTATGGAATAAAACAGAATTTGTGCAGAATGAAGTAGGAAATAAAACAGACTATGCCAATGTTTAATAACTAGGCCTAGTTATTTGTCCTCTTTTTCAATTTTTATTTTTTTGGAATGCATGGGACTCAAGTTCTTAACTGAAATATGAAACAGAACACGTTTCAACATAATTCTTACTCACTGTGATAACTTAAGTATATTCATTACTTCTGATCATGTGAGTTTTTTTTGCTTTTCGTTCCCTTTCAGCCTGTTCTCTCTGTCTCTTCCCATTGTTTTCAAACATACAATCATTTGAAAAAAGCGTTCTTCCCATGGTCTTAAGCCCACCATACATGGGGCGATTTTGTCGCCGGCAATTTATCGCACCAACAAAATCGCTCAGTGTATGGTGAAAAATCGTCAGTTGTCGACGACACGCGAGAAGTCATCTACAAATAGAGTTATCCTCTAATCCTGGTGACAAATCGCCAGGAATTGACCAATAGGAAGAAGCTGGTTTTGTTACGTGATAAAACTGACGGTTTTGAGTTGAAGTTAAAACAACATCAACACAATAATAATATCCCCATTACCTTCAACCTTGACTTGACCAGCAATTTTTGTAGAAATAGATTAACCATTAACCTATATAAAATCGTACGAAACCTACTTATTGTAATAATTGTAATAATTTTGTGTTTTTTGCGAGAAAGTAATGGAAACACGTCAGGTGTGTGAATGCAATATGATAATACAATAGCCCTGTGAGAGTCTTCACTATGGACTTCCTCCAGCATTTTAAAATTATAAAACAGTAGCTGCAGACAAAACGGCTACTTTTGGCATTCTATTTTTTTTTTTCATCTTCATACAGACTGTGAAAGTGGCTTGGCAACGGGAGCATATAGAAAAACTAATTGACCTCTATGAGAATTATCCGTGCCTATATAATACGAAAATCAAAACATACCACGATAGAAATGTACGGAGCAAGGCAATTGAATTGCTGAGATTAATATGACAGATGAGTTTTTGATATGAGAAAAGTGCATACAGACTGTTTAAATAGCAAATGCTGGTCAATCCTAACTGAGAATGTATACGAGTATTTCAAAAACAGAAATTTTAAACAGAAAAAAAGTTAAGCATGTTATCTTTCTAGACTACAGACATAGATAAGTCTCCTTAGAAGTAGCCTACTTTAATAAAACAATGTAATGTTATATTCCAAATAAAGTTGTTATTGTTGTTGTTTATTTATTTTCGTAGCACCATTGTAAGTGTTGTTAAATATCAAAATTCAAAGTACAAAATTATAAATATAGTTACAATTAGTGCATTTGCTACTGTACAGACACCAAACATGTCACGGTTCAAATATGTGTAGCTATGTTTAGCGATTATGCATTAAAGCAAATATGTACATGATGCATATAAAGCTGATAAAAAAATTCTATTATACAGCTTCAGAGGATCTAATTTTCAAGAAGTTGAAAAATTTGTTAAAGAGAAAAAGGAAGCAGATTTCAGAAAAAGTGGCAGAGGTGCAGACAACCAATTAAAGTGGTGCTTCCTGGCTCGGCTAAGGTTCCTTGATGACAGGAGTATCAAACTTAGAAGTGAGTATACATAGTTTATCATAGTTGACCCTTTCTTTTCCCATTAAGTTTAGATTAAGTGATTATTTAACAATATAACATTTAAAATAACATTTAGTATAATATAACATTATAATATATCTCTCTGCCTCGCTTCTCCCACGCAATTCCACTGCTCCGCTCACTCCACTGGCTCCCGATCACCGCTCACATCCAGTTCAAGACTCTTGTACTCGCCTACAGATGCCTTGACCAGATTGCACCCAGCTACCTCCAGAACCTCATCTCTCCCTACACACCCACTCGACCTCTCCGCTCCTCCTGCACTAGAAGACTAACTGTACCTCCTCTACGCTCCCCTGTCTCCAGAGCCCGCTCTTTCTCCACCCTCGCCTCGCAGTGGTGGAATGACCTTCCTACAGATGTCAGGACTGCCCAGTCCCTGACCACCTTCTGGCGCCTCCTCAAGACTCACCTCTTCAAACAGCACCTGTAGAACTCCTCTTTTCCCTCTGGACACTTTATCACTCTTCCTTAATGCGCTTTACTTGCACTTATCTGCTCCCTATTTTACTGCATTTAATCCTGTACTTTACAGAGTACTGTACTGTAATCTGTCACAAGTGTTATTCAATCTGTAGTATTTTGCATTTAATCGTATCCTGATATAACTATCACTGACACTTATCTGCTCCTATATTGAATCGTATTTTGTCTTATACTTGTACTTACTAGAACTGAAGTCATTGTATTTTATCTTGCTCTTAATTGTATTAATACTTGTACTGTGATTCTTGAAATGTATTTTTTGTTTACGACTGTAAGTCGCCCTGGGTAAGGGCATGTGCTAAGAAATAAATAATAATATAGCATTAAACAAGCTGTTTCCCTATCAAATAAATAAATACAAGTTTTTTATCTGTGTGTGTGCAGGGGGTTTGGGTAACAGAGAACAGCACAGAACCGATACATAATACCAACAGAATATTTAATAAAACACAAAACTATATAATTCAACAATCAATTCCTAACAAATGTATAAACAAGAAATACATAGTCAATATATACAGGGTATGATAAAATATAAGTGCCAAGTTATTTATTTTAAATAGGCTAAAATTATATTTACATATGTATATTTGCTTTGATTCATTTTTTTTTAGTATTTGGATTCTCCTCTCCTTCTGCCCCTTTTCCTCGCTCATTATATCATATTGTCCTGCCAAGGTACTTTGCCAGAATCCGAATTAAAATATGTACAGAATTGGTTTCTGACTTCTTGGTCGTGTGCTGAAGACCTGTTGCTGCCTTGCAGTCTCAGACCCGACCACCCTTGGGATGGGGATCTTTGCTGACAGTGCCCAGAAATATTATATATGTCAGGATCTTCAGTATCCACACTCTCTGTGGGCATATAAAATTAACTTCTGGAATGAAGGAAATTGTGTAGTGCACATACAGCCATTACTATCTGCTTGACTTTCTCTGGTTGTAGAGCAATCGGCGACATGAAAATGCGGAAACGGTTCAACAGTACACCAAAAAGATTTTCTACTACTCTTCTAGCTCTACTCAACCGGTAATTAACAATTCTTTTTTCCCCCCACGGTTCTCGCCAGATAAAGCATGTGATCCGTAAGGCTTCTCTATATTTTCCTTTAAGGGGAAAGCATCATCAGCCACAAAGACATAGGACACAGTTTCCATTTCACTATGTAATGGAGTTGGTTGGGGGATTCCTAGTGTTCTGCTTTAAAGTGTTTGTCCTTGAGTGGAATTATTAAATACAATCCCATCCAAAACACGCCCATTGCATCCAATATCAACATAAATAAATGTGTTATCCGAATCAGCTACTGCAAGTAGTAAAGTAGTAGGAGCCACTCGCAGGTGGTGGCTTGATGCGGACGTGTTTCCCATCCATGGCACCAATGCAAACCCTTCAGATACTTTTTCTCCACTCTTCCTCTGTTTTTGGTACTTGTGCAAACAAGAACAGATTTAGAAGTCGACAGCAGGTTCAATCAAGTACATATTTAGGCAAAATATTATATTTCTGTTAGTTGAGAGATTTACTGATATTTTTTGTTTATATATTTGTAAATATTTAGTTATGTCAGACATTGATGTAGAGGAGTGCGCAAGTGACATAGAGGGACAGGTTAACCTGGAAGGATGCCAGGCAGACACAGTGTCTCAAATTGAGGTGCAGCAGCTAAGAGCAAACGGCAGAGAAGGGATGCAGAAGAGGAGATCTGTTGCCACATGTCTTAGAAATGTACAGTACTGTGCAAAAGTTTTAGGCAGGTGTGAAAAAATGCTGTAAAGTAAGAATGCTTTCAAAAATAGACATGTTAATAGATTATATTTATCAATTAACTAAATGCAAAGTGAGTGAAAGGAAGAAAAATCTAAATCAAATCCATATTTGGTGTGACAACCCTTTGCCTTCAAAACAGCATCAATTCTTCTAGGTACACTTGCACAAAGTCAGGGATTTTGTAGGCATATAGTCAGGTGTATGATTAAACAATTATACCAAACAGGTACAAATGATCATCAGTTCAATATGTAGGTTGAAACACAATCATTAACTGAAACAGAAACAGCTGTGTAGGAGGAATAAAACTGGGTGAGGAACAGCCAACAAGGTGAGGTTGCTGAAGACAGTTTACTGTCAAAAGTCATACACCATGGCAAGACTGAGCACAGCAACAAGACACAAGGTAGTTATACTGCATCAGCAAGGTCTCTCCCAGGCAGAAATTTCAAGGCAGACATTGGTTTCCAGATGTGCTGTCCAAGCTCTTTTGAAGAAGCACAAAGAAACGGGCAACGTTGAGGACCGTAGACGCAGTGGTCGGCCAAGGAAACTTACTGCAGCAGATGAAAGACACATCATGCTTACTTCCCTTCGCAATCGGAAGATGTCCAGCAGTGCCATCAGCTCAGAACTGGCAGAAAACAGTGGGACCCTGGTACACCCATCTACTGTCTGGAGAAGTCTGGTCAGAAGTGGCCTTCATGGAAGACTTGCGGCCAAAAGCCATACCTCCGACGTGGAAACAAGGCCAAGCGACTCAACTATGCACGAAAACACAGGAACTGGGGTGCAGAAAAATGGCAGCAGGTGCTCTGGACTGATGAGTCAAAATTTGAAATATTTGGCTGTAGCAGAAGGCAGTTTGTTCGCGAAGGGCTGGAGAGCGTACGAATGAGTGTCTGCAGGCAACAGTGAAGCATGGTGGAGGTTCCTTGCAAGTTTGGGGCTGCATTTCTGCAAATGGAGTTGGAGATTTGGTCAGAATTAATGGTCTCCTCAATGCTGAGAAGTACAGGCAGATACTTATCCATCATGTAATACCATCAGGGAGGCATCTGATTGGCCCTAAATTTATTCTGCAGCATGACAACGACCCCAAACATACAGCGAAAGTCATTAAGAACTATCTTCAGCGTAAAGAAGAACAAGGAGTCCTGGAAGTGATGGTATGGCACCCACAGAGCCCTGATCTCAACATCATCAAGTCTGTCTGGGATTACATGAAGAGAGAGAAGCAACTGAGGCTGCCTAAATCCACAGAAGAACTGTGGTTAGTTCTCCAAGATGTTTGGGCCAACCTACCTGCCGAGTTCCTTCAAAAACTGTGTGCAAGTGTACCTAGAAGAATTGATGCTTGATGCTGTTTTGAAGGCAAAGGGTGGTCATACCAAATATGGATTTGATTTAGATTTTTCTTCTGTTCACTCACTTTGCATTTAGTTAATTGATAAACAATAATCTATTAACATGTCTATTTTTGAAAGCATTCTTACTTTACAGCATTTTTTCACACCTGCCTAAAACTTTTGCACAGTACTGTACAGTAGCGCCAAAAAGAAGACGAATGTGACATATTTGTCAAACATGTGGCATCAGAAATTAGAAACATCATTGACGAAAAAGCCAGGAGACAAGCTAAGCTGAAAATTCAGCATGTAATATTTGAAGCCCAGTCAGGGTTTACAGAATCAGTTCAATACCCAATGCAGCAAATTCATAATTATCCAGCATAGAATCATTCATTTTCCACGCCTGCTCTCATTCCTCAATCATACATCCAAATGCCACACACCCGTTACTTGCCCTTTTCTGGGTACACCCGAACATGCCACAGGAATCCAGCAGACCAAAGACCCCTACATACACACTACTAAATTAATTAGCATAGTTGTTTTGTTTTTTTTAAGCTACTGTTACTCTGCATTTGTGGCAAAGTGGTTAGCAGTGTGCAGGTGCAGGTGATCAATAAACAGACAGACAATTATAATCCAGGTGCAATGTTGTTTTAACCCTTTGCGGTCCATTTATTCAGCACTTCTCAGGCGCGTCATTTATTTTCACACGCGCAGTTTATTTTAGATGCGCTGTTTAAAAGTATTTTTTTTCACAGTAAAACAGGTTTAAAAGGCACAGCATATCAACAGGACACTCAGTACTGCATCTCCAGCCCTGCCCCACCACAACCCACCCTTGTTCGCTGTATTTTTCACATACCTCTTCATAGTCGTGCATACTGATAAATCATCTCCTGATCACTCGTTTTATCACCAAACTCCTCAATAACGCGATCCAAGTCATTATTTTATTACTATAACATCTCAAAAAGCTCTGCAAATGTCTGTGATATTCTTTGAGCACTGGATGCAGAAGCAGCTATCTTGTTTGTTTATGTCCGTGTTATCTCAGTGGTGCCGGGGCTATGTGTATTGCTCGATGCAGCCTTTTTTTCCACTTCTCTCGGCTCCTACCGGTCTCATTTGGCCATTGAAAGGTTTTCTCGGCTTTTTCTGGAAATAAAAAATGACTAGAGACCTGTTTCTTACATCTTTTTGATGATGTCGGACAGGGTCCGACGTTGCACCGGAAAGGGAAAACTGAGTTATCTGAGCATTGCTGTCCTTCATTGTGCGTAACCACTTGAGTGGGACATGGTCAGTGATGAGATCAAATGAATGTCCCAGCAGGTAGTATCGTAAAGAGTGAGAAGCCCATTTAATGGCCAAACACCTTTTCAACTACGGAGTAGTTGCACTCCCGAGGAGGCATCTTTTTACTGAGGTACAGGATGGGGTGTTCTACTCCATCTACCGTTTGGGACAAGACTGCACCCAAACCGACATCCGATGCATCGGTGTGGAGGATAAACCTCTTAGTGAAGTCTGGAGTGATGAGAGCAGGGGCCTTAACAGTATCAAATGCCCCCTGACATTCTACTGACCACTTAATTGAATCTGGTGCGCTCTTTTTGGTGAGATCAGCTAAGGGATTGACCACTATGGCATACTCGGGGATGAATCTTCGGTAATAACTGGCTAAACCCAGTAGAGACCTCACCTGAGCCTTGGTTTTGGGGATTGCCGCGCCCACCAAAGCCTGGACCTTGGTGACAATGGGTTCCACCCTGCCATTCCCCATTATAAATCCCAAATATTGTCTCTCTGTTTTGGCAAACATACATTTTCTCAAGTTAGCTGTCAGCCGGGCTACCCTTAGAGACTGAAGGATGGTCGTGATCCTAGCCAAATGCTCTTGTCAGGTGGAGACATGGATTGTGTATGTGTGCCATTCAGAGGGTAAATGGGCAAGACAAAAGATTTACTGTAAGTGCCTTTGAACAGGGTATGGTAGTTGGTGCCAGGCGCGCTGGTTTGAGTGTGTCAAGAACTGCAACGCTGCTGGGTTTTTCACGCTCAACAGTTTCCCGTGTGTATCAAGGATGGTCCACCACCCAAAGGACATCCAGCCAACGGCAGGCCAGTGGTCAAAAACGGCTCATTGATGAAAGAGGCCAAAGGAGGCTGACACGAATTGTGCAGAGCAATAGACGGGCTACAGTTAGTCAACTAACAGTCCAGTACAACATTGGTGCCGAAAGACCCATAAAAGAATGCACAACTTGTCGTACCTTGACACGAATGGGGTATGGCAGCTGACGACCTAACAGAGTTCCACTTCTTTCAGCAAAACGCCAGATACTGCGGTCGCAGTGGGCTAAGGAACGAAAACACTGGACACTGAAGGATTGGAAAAACATGGCCTGGTCTGATGAATTCTGGTTCCTGCTGTTTCACGCTGATGGGAGGACTAGGGTATGGAGAAAACCACATGAGTACATGCATCCATCATGCTGCGTGTCAACATTGCAGGCTGGTTGGTGGTGGTGGTGTGATGGTGTGGGGTGTGTTTTCATGGCACACATTGGGCCTCTTGATAAAAGTGGAGCAACGTTTGAATGCCACAGGATATCTGAACATCATTGCCAATCAGGTGCATCCCTTCATGGCAGCAGAGTATCCATCTGCTAATGGATTTTTTCAGCTTTCGACACCTTGTAGAGTCCATGACCCGACCAATTGAGGCTGTTCCTAGGGCAAAAGGGGGTGCAACTCAATATTAGGAAGGTATTCTTAATGTTTTGTATACTCAGTGTATGCTGCCGCATATTCACAATGTAGGTGAAAAACCTGGTCCATCAGTCTCTGAAAGGCAGCAGTTGCACCATGAAGCCCAAACGGCAAGGTTGTGAAATGGAACAGCTCTTCTGGTCTTGAAAATGTGGCTTTCTCTCTAGAACTGCGGTTTAATGGGATCTGCCAGTATCCCTTCGTCAGGTCCAGAGTGGATATAAAACTAGCCATTCCCAGTCTATCAAGAAGCTTGTCGACCCGAGGCATGGGGTACGCATCGAACTTGGCAGTAGCGTTTACCTTACGGAAATCAATGCAGAAGCGGTTAGTGCCGTCCTTTTTGGCCACTATCATTATTGGACTGCATCACTCGCTCCTGAAAGGCTCAATCACCCCAATCAAGTTCGAGCATCGCCCATACCTCTTTGCTAACGCTACTTCATCGACTTTCTGGGATCCGGTAAGGTCTCTCTTGCACTGTGACATCTGGGGGAGAGAAAATGGTATATTCAACAAGGTTAGTTCTGCCGGGCACATCAGAAAAAACATCATTGAACTCCTCAATTAATAATAAGGGCTTAAATAAATTTACATGATAAATTTCTCTTTCATTACAGCGATCAGGCTGTCTAATTTCATAATTCACCTTTCCTATAATCACTTCATATGGCCCCTGCCATTTAGCACATAGTTTCAATTCAGAGGAGGGTCGAAAGGTTCGAATTTGTGAATTTTTGTTGTAATGCTGCTGTTGCCGTTGCTGAGCCGATTTGAGATTGTCCTGGGCCAAACGACTGATCACGTTAGCCGTCCGAATAATTACAAACTGTATTATTAACGACAAACAAAAACAAACAAAACACTCATGTTTCACAGTACAGGTTCTCCTTCTGGTAATTTAACGTAACCATTCACAAAGGAACAGATCATAAGAAACATAAGAAAGTTTACAAACAAGAGGAGGCCATTCGGCCCATCTTGCTTGTTTGGTTGTTAGTAGCTTATTGATCCCAGAATCTCATCAAGCAGCTTCTTGAAGGATCCCAGGGTGTCAGCTTCAACAACATTACTGGGGAGTTTCCTTTACACAGTGCCCTCGCAGGTCGGGATGGAGACCTAACACCAAGAATCATTCAATCTCTGTCACTGCGTTGTATTATAATTTTATGATTACTTAATTATATATATATATATATATATATATATATATATATATATATATATATATATATATATATATTAACCAAACTCATGTTAAAATGTATATGTGTGCTGTTTCATTATGATAAAATAAGCTCTAAGGCTAGTCACAAAATATTACCTCAGTACTACAAGTTTGATACAAGTTTACTGTTTTGTATCAGGAAGAGAAACAAAAGTAACATTGAATGCCCTAGGAACTCTTGTGGTGTGTGTGTCTATGTTTATACAGATCAGAGTTAAAATCAATTAGATATTATTTGATCTTTTAGCTGATTTTTACATACGCTAATTATCACTAAGATTACTTTTCCTAAAATTACATTAAGTAGTCCAAGATTTGTACTAATTTAGGTCTGTGAAGCCAGCACATTGCTTTATTGCTTCTTAATGCACTAACCATCCAAACAGGTAATATTTTAAAACACCATGTTGTTACAATTATTCCATCTGCCACAAGAAGGTAATATGATCATGCCAGTATGTTCATCCACATTCTTTTAAAATATGTATATTCTTGTGCAGTCATTTTTGCCCTGTCAATTCCTTGAAAATAATTGTTTCCAGGGTCAGTTTATCTCTTACGATTCATTTCTAAACCTGGAACAGGCCATTGTAATAGAATTTCAAGTGCAGAAATATCTCTTTAGTTGGTGATTTATTTTCCCTGCAATGGGCTATTGCTGGCAATATTTGCTGATAGAATCAGGTCCAAGGTAACCCCTTTCAATAAACATTCCCTGAACTATAATGGTCCTTTCACTTTAAAACAGATAAAGAATTTCGTCTGTTGATCTTGTCAGTCTTTACCACATTATCCCCTTGCCTCCTGTGGTGTAGAGATGACATCCAAAACTGTTATTCATAAATGAGAAAAATATTGTATTTTTATGCAAGTACCCTGACAAGAATACCAGCATGAAAATAAATTCAAACACTTACCATTTCCAATCTTTCACAAACAACGCTGCTGTTTTTGTATTTGTGTGAATGTAAATTTGTATAATTGAAGTTATGTAAAAATGTGGTCCAGAGCCAGAACAACATTTATACATTTATAGTGACATCTCTCTGTGTGGAGTGGCAGTAATTGAAACCATCACATAACGGGGATACATATCCACAAGAAGATCTCCTTAATAATCAAAGATGGTAAAAAATAAAAGTAAAAAAGGAAAAATGACACTTGAAAAAGAATCCAAGAACAGCTGCTGACTGCTAACCTAGCAAAGTATTATTAATAAAGAGTGCATTAGCGCATTTCAATTGCAGCTTTCTGTGTCTGAGTCTCACTCCCTGCAAATACCATCTGGGCTGTGACACTACCGCGCCAGAGGTGGACATATTGCACCAGTGTTGTTTTGTTATTTTACCCGCAAAGGGTTCAAGAGATTACATATTCTGTACACAAATTACCTACAGGATTGTCATAAAAACACACAGTTACATTAATAAAATAAACAATGCCTTTCCCCAGTTTCAATATTACCGTAAAATACTGATAATATTTAATAATTTGTCAGAAAATTCCAAATAATTTTGAGCTTTTCTAACTATAGCATTAGTCACTTGGAAGATCCTGGAGGATCCTGTTTATGATTGTTGACTGGTCACCAACCTCTGCTTCATAGTTCATGCAAAAGAATCTTTACATTTGGCACCAGCTACTATCAAATCCTATTTGTCAGGAATTCAACACCATTTTCACTTGATGTCTATCGCTTCTCCAACTATACTATCAATCCCAGTTGTTCGTCTCCTCTTGTGAGGAATTTCCAAGTGCTCTCCGGCTCCACCATCTCCATAGTCATTCTAGGCAACTTGATTACTTTCTCCGCTAAGACTGCTTTTCTCCATTTGACGAAATCATATGCCTAACAGTATTTTGGGGTTTTGAGCCCATATGCTTCCATACTGAAATACATTACAGAACATAAACCCAATTCTCTTTTCGACCCGCTATTTATCAATGCAAGCGGGTCTGTTGTCTCAAGACATTGGTTTTGTTCTCGGTTCTCTACTTTGGTTTCCAGAGCAGGTCTTCCCCCACAATTCTACACTCTGCGTTCATTCAGAATCGGGGCAGCCACTTCAGCAGCAAGAGCAAAGATTAATCAGCATCTAATAAAAAATATGGGACGCTGGACCTCATCAGCAGTCGAAGCTTACATTTGTTCTTCACCAGCTGAAATAGCATTTGCCCATCAGTCTATTGCTAGTACGTTCACAGTGGGGACGACCTATCTTCTTGGCCATAAAAGGTTTCGCCTAAAAAGAAAATAAATAAAAATGAAAGGGGGGTTTTCTTTTCCACTGTGCGGAGGGTCTTCACATAGTCAGTAGGGTACAGTTACTAACCCCTGTGTCACGTTAAGCATTTTCTTTTTGTGTTAAATGTTTTCTCTCCTTTCTTCTTTGCTATATGCATTGGCGGTTCTCCTTTTTTCTTCTCATCTCTTCTCATAAACGTCTTCGGTGTCCATCCTTTGGGGGGTCAGTGATTCCACTTTCTCCAACACTTTGTTAAGCGCCACTTCATTTACCTCATAGAGGAGGGTTCTCCGTGAGTCAGAGGGGACCCCCGGCCAAACCCCTCCTTTAGCATGCATGATTCCTTGTCTTCTTTTCTTTCAGGTACTGATGCCTCTATTTATGTGAGGGCGGTGGAACCCCTCTTCATATGTCGGGTAACCTAAAAGACGGTGCCCCTCTGTGTATGTCGGGTCTCTTCAGCGACGGAGCCCCCCTATTGCATATGTTGGTTCATTGAAGAGCTGGAACCGCTTTTACGTGTTAATGTTACTAATCAATGTGTTTTCTTTCTGGTTCGCAAGCCTCTTCGTGTGTCAGGTCATCTCAGAGACGATGACCCTTCTTTGTATGTCAGGTTATCTCAGAGACGGTGACCCCCCTCCTGTTTGTCGGGTCTCCTCAATGACGGAAGCCCCTTTTATATCGTAGGGCCTCACGAAAGGATGGAGCCTCTCTCTTTATATGTTCTGTTTGTTACTAACATTATGTCCTAAACATTACAGCAGGTGGCCTAGCTCTGCCCCGTGAGAAAGAATCACTTTATAAAAGTATAAAAGCCTTTCATCCAGTTATTAATTAAAAACATTTTTAAAAAGCCTGTTCACTTAGCAAAACATTTTGGTTGTTTGTTTCTCTGCCTGCTAGGAATTATCTTTGTACATTTGTTAAATAGCAGTCAGGTACAGAGCATCTTTTTATTTAAATGTGTTTGTGATCTAGCAGAAGAGCTACAGAAGTAAAACAACAAGGTTGTGATGATGTTAATGTTGAATGGTTTGACAATGTGAAAGCCTTAACCTAAAGCATCCTCCTTGGGAATATAAGACGCAGCAGGGACACCTTTCAAATTTCCTAACAGCTGTTTGTGATACTGAGTCTGAATTCCTTATTCTTACATATGTTACAAATGTATATGCAGTATTTGGCATGCATACTCTAAACAGCTTCAGACTTCTAAAAACAACCTTTTCGATTCCAGTTCACTAAACCATTTGCTGTAGATGTGCACCAGGGGATTTTTAGATGCCACTCAGAGAACTGTTATGCAACAATGCACTAAGTATAAAGTTTGAAGCTTTCCAAGCTCAGCAGTTTACTCCTTACCTTTTCTCTTTATCCCTGCAGCTGCACATTTAAAGATAAACTGCCTTATGCATTTCTGTGACAGGGTAGTGTCACTGGCAGGGTGTTTTGTCAGGGGAGAGACTCAGACACAAGAAGCTACAAGTTTAAGCAATATTGTGCACGTTTATTTACAAAAACTAGACAAACAAAAAGAAAGCAAATAGGCATAATGTTGAATGGTTTAGACAAAATAACAGCACAGCACACGGTTTAGCCAGGACAGTTTCGGTTTTCCATCAAAGGTCCCGGTGTCCCGACATTGTTCTCAAAATCTTAAAAAGTCCCAGTTTTCAGCCACTTCCTGTAGCTTGACACTTTCCTAATACCTTTTGTTAAAATAACGTAAATAACTGCTTCCTATGTAACTTAGTTTATGGCACCTGCAGTGAAAACAAAATAAAATAAAAAGTACTATAATCAAGAGCATTACTTTTATAAAGTGATTAGTGCGCCATGCGTTTTCATTTAGTCTACATTCAGTTTACATTCAATATGAATCTACAATTATGTGCAATATGGTAATTTTGTAGCCGTTCAGTTCTGGTGGGATTTAGCACAGACACTTAACTAAGCAGAGCAAAGAGAGGCTGCAAGCATCTGAATCAACCAGATTAAACCACATCAACAACGTCAATAAATAGAGCCATCCTGACGAAGTGAGTAAAAAAAGAAAGAAAAAAATGCCAAATGCAAATGTATTTTTAACGACGATCTACAGAATTTATTATTATTATTATTATTATTATTATTATTATTATTAATAATAATAATAATAATAATAATAATAATAATAATAATAATGCAAAAGTAGCAATACATATAAAACACAATATGGCAAGTTAAACTAATTAGCCACAAATTATATACCTGGAAGTGTACTGAAATTAGCTAGCTGCTTAAATTAAAAGAAGATAATACTAAGTGAGAGGATGGCTATTAAATGGCCTATAAATAACCATTAAATGGTCTATATTTAACAGTTAATAAGTCTTATCAATTATTTAACAATATGTCCCGGTTTTGAGCTTTGAAAATCTGGTCACCCTATGTAGGATCAATTTCTATGCAGTATGCCACACAATTACATATTATCTTATTTTATGTTATTTTAAAATGATTTTACAATATGTTTTCAAGCACAATAGAAAGAAAGAAAGGCTGATATACAGGTAAGTAAGCTGGGCTGAGTTGAGTGGGGGACGGAGGGGGGTGATGCTGGGACGCCAGAATCACCGTCGAGCCCTCTTGAGGTGTCGTGGGCTAGTCGACGAAACACCGAGGATGGAAGGTGCCCACTTGAAGACCCCAGAGATGTACCCTACTTAGCTCAATCCAGACGGTTGTCATGCTGATGCGCTGGGGAGACCGCACTATGGTTGATCCCCGGAGCCAGCATCGCAGCCGTTGTGTGTGCTGATGCGCTAGGGAGGCAAAATAAGCTGATCCCTGGAGCCAGCATTACACTTCAGCCATCAACACCAGACAGAAGGATATCTACATCATCATATGGAAGGAAGCGCAAATGGATGGAGACACATATGGATCACATTAGTTTACTGTGAAGCTACGTCTTAGTTGGTGCTTATCTTGGCGAGAGCCAAGTTCAAATCAGCATGAAGTTTTAACATCTACTCTCATGTAATGGAAATCATGAAGATCTGGATACGTCCAGTGACTGCTGTGAATAGTGCAGCTGGCAACAAGGGAAAGACCTCGTGACAGCCTGGAGAGACAGCTGACTGGAGGAAAGAGACCCCATTGGGGCTGGCAGGGTTAGCTACCCTTGTCGGCAGTATCCAGCTCTGTGTTTACAGGATGCTGGAGACACCCCCAAGGCTTCAAAGAAATTAAACAGGAAAATACCCCTAGAGTCTGCGAGGCGGGCGGAAGATGACTCAACGTTGGACAACACGGTTAAGGACTTAGGAGCGGAAGCGGATATGAGTATAGAGAGTACTTCACAAAAGACTAGTTCAAGATCTGCAGTTAGCAAAGACATGGAACTCCAGGTTTGTGTCTGCGGCTGGAGTAAGGCGACAACAGTCAGGGTTTGAAGATTCATCAAGGGAGAATGAAATGCTTGAGGGAGAAGGGACAAGGGCCTCGCATTGATCAGTACTTCTTACGAAGTCAGTCAAGTCAGTCGAATGAAATCCAGCGACAGGAAGCAAACCACAGTTCGCAGGATATCAGCACCCCTGTCATAGATGTGAGGAGGACTTGCATGGACACAGTTAGTGATGAACCTAATGATCCTTGTGAACCCGGCAGACAAACCAGCGTAAGAGAGAAAAGAACCTCAACGGGCACAAGCCTGGAGTTAAATGGCCAAGAGCTTGTGAGAAAACTGCATGGGACACAGTAAACACAGATCTCTGCTTTGCATTGGAAAGGTTAAGTGGAACAGTTGAAAAGAAATTGGATAAATTTGGGGACATCATCTACGCATATGGAAGCGAGAGGTTTGGAGTTGAAAAAAGGAAGGAAAAAGTACAAACTATTCCTGGAAAGTCTAGACGGCAGCAGGAGATTGAACGCTTAGTTAGAGAAAGGAGACAGCTGAGGAAGCAATGGAGAAGAGCAGAAGAAAGTCAGAAGGAGGGACTCAATCTCTTACAAAGGGTCATAAAACATAAGCTTGCAACATTGCGCAGAGCTGAGCGCCTACGGAAACGCTACAAAAAGAAGGAGCGTCGAGAACTAACTTTTATAAAGACCCATTCAAATTTGTAAAGAAGTTATTCACCAGTGAGAAGAATGGCACACTAAAAGCATCTAAGTTTGAGTTGGAGAGATATTTGGAGGAAACGCATACAGATTCAAAAGGCAGGAGCCTATGTCAATTCCTTCAGACATCCCACCTATCAATCCACCAGAATACCAAATGGAGGACTGTGCACCTAAGTGGAAAGAAGTAGAGCAAGCTGTGAAAAAGCAAGGGCTTCATCATCTCCAGGGCCTAATGGAGTTCCGTACAGAGTGTACAAGAGAGCTTCAGGAGTTCTACTGAATCCTGTGGAAACTGATGAAAGTAGCATGGGAAAAACAGGTTGTACCAAGAGCATGGCCGAGCAGGTGGAGTCTTTATACCTAAAGAAAAAGATTCTAGCAGCATCAGTCAGTTTCGCCCTATTTCCCTATTAAACGTAGAAGGCAAGATTTTCTTCAGCATTATTGCTCAGAGATTGTCAACTTACCTATTAAAGAACTGCTTCATTGACACTTCAATACAAAAAGCGGGCATTCCAGGTTTCCCAGGATGCTTAGAACACATCAATGTGATCTGGCAACAAATTCAATCAGCTAAAAAGGAGAGGAAGGAGCTCCATGTGACATTCCTGGATTTGGCTAATGCATATGGTTCAGTGCCACATGAACTTCTTTGGGCAGCATTTGATTTTTTCAGTGTACCAATGACAATAACAAATCTAGTCAAAGCCTACTTTGGAGATTTGCAATTTAGTTTCTCAACTTCAGAATTCAGCACTACATGGCAATGCCTAGAAGTTGGAATAATGGCAGGATGCACCATTTCTCCACTGGCTTTTACCATGGCAATGGAAGTAATCATTAGGGCATCAAAATGGGTAGTGGGAGGAGAGCGCTTGGCTTCTGGAATGCGACTACCACCAATTCGAGCATACATGGATGACATGACAACCATGACTACAACAGTAGCCTGCACTAATCGGTTATTGGGCAAATTAACCAATAACATTGAATGGGCACGAATGCAATTCAAGCCCACTAAATCAAGGAGCATCTCTATAATTAAAGGTAAAGTAGTAGATAAAACGTTCTTCATTAATGGTGAGGCAATACCAACAGTGTCTGAGAAGCCAGTGAAGAGCCTTGGGAGATGGTACGACGGGGATCTAAAGGACACAGTTCGTGTGGGAGAAGTTAGACAACAAGCTGTGGAAGGGTTGAAGAGCATAGACAGCAGCGCTTTACCAGGCAAACTAAAACTCTGGTGCTTTCAGTTTGGCCTACTGCCACGGCTGCTGTGGCCACTGACTGTGTACGAGGTTTCTTTGACAACAGTAGAGAAGCTGGAAGCTTTAATCAGTTCACACATCAGGAAATGGTTGGGAGTTCCACGCTGCCTCAGCAGAGTGGGACTTTATGGTAAAGGAATACTGCAGCTACCTGTCTCCGCTCTAACCGAGGAGTTTAAGTGCGCCAAGGTCCGACTGGAAATGACATTAGTAGAGTCACGCGACAAATGCGTAAGGGAGGCAGCACCTGTGTTGAAAACTGGAAGAAAGTGGGTGGCAAAGAAAGCTGTGGAGGATGCAAAGGCTGCCCTTCGAATTGGTGATATCATGGGGCAAGTTCAGCATGGAAGAGGGGGTCTTGGTCTCAGTTCAGCTCCTCCTACATGGCACAAGGCAGCCCCAGCGCAACGGAGGAAGCTTGTAGTCAACGAGGTGCAAAAGCAGGAGGAGAGGATGAGGTGTATAAAGGCCATTTCCCAGGGCAAGCAGGGAGAATGGATGAGATGGGAGAGTGTGGAACAACGCAAGATTGGCTGGCAAGACCTATGGTCAATGGAACAGAGCAGGATCAGTTTCCTTATAAGGTCAACATATGATGTTCTCCCATCACCACAGAACCTAAACCTCTGGGTAGGAGAGGATCCCTCATGTCCTTTGTGTTCATCACCTGCAACATTAAGGCACATTTTGACAGGATGTAAGGTGGCTCTTAGCCAAGGACGGTTTACTTGGCGCCATGACCAGGTGCTGCGATGTTTGGCCTTAGCATTGGAAGACAAAGCGTAACATGACCAATAAGTTGCCACCTGTTCCATCAAAACATTACACACAAAGACAACATTCCTCCGCCCAGGAGAGCAACCACCAAGAAAAGGTGTTAAAACCAATCCTCGCCCAGGACAACTGGAAGCTGCTAGAGACTGGAAAATGCTGGCGGATGTTGGTCAACGGCTTATTTTTCCACCTGAGATTGCCACCACAAACCTTCGACCAGATATTGTCTTGTGGTCTGGATCAGCACGCCTTGTTTACCTGGTGGAGTTAACAGTGCCATGGGAGGATGCTGTAGATGAGGCGTATGAGAGGAAGAAACTGCGGTATGCTCAACTAGCCACTGAAGCGGAACAGCGAGGATGGAGAGTCTGGGTTTACCCAGTGGAAGTGGGATGTCGAGGATTTGTGGCACACTCTACAACCCGGTTTCTCAGAGATGTCGGATTCAATGGCCAAGAGTTGCGTCGCACAGTGAAGAACTTATCTGAAGCAGCAGAGAGGAGCAGCAACTGGCTGTGGTTGAGACGGAAAGATTCTGGCTGGGGATCTCAAGCACAATAGAAAGAAAGAAAGGCTGATATACAGGTAAGTAAGCTGGGCTGAGTTGAGTGGGGGACGGAGGGTGATGCTGGGACGCCAGAATCACCGTCGAGCCCTCTTGAGGTGTCGTGGGTTAGTCGACGAAACACCGAGGATGGAAGGTGCCCACTTGAAGACCCCAGAGATGTACCCTACTTAGCTCAATCCAGACGGTTGTCATGCTGATGCGCTGGGGAGACCGCACTATGGTTGATCCCGGAGCCAGCATCGCAGCCGCTGTGTGTGCTGATGCGCTAGGGAGGCAAAATAAGCTGATCCCTGGAGCCAGCATTACACTTCAGCCATCAACACCAGACAGAAGGATATCTACATCATCATATGGAAGGAAGCGCAAATGGATGGAGACACATATGGATCACATTAGTTTACTGTGAAGCTACGTCTTAGTTGGTGCTTATCTTGGCGAGAGCCAAGTTCAAATCAGCATGAAGTTTTAACATCTACTCTCATGTAATGGAAATCATTTAATAGCTTTTATGTTTGAATTCAGTTTTTTAGCTTTCACTAACAAAACCCTCACATACCGCTATATATTTTTTCCATAATTTTGTGCGCGTATGTATTGCGTGGATATAGATTTTTTGTTTTGTTTTGTATGAAGAGCAGTACAGAACTAGAGTTATCTTGCAGGGAGTGAATAATCTGTGTATAAGTGTTTATCGCAAACTACAATTTATTGACAACCCTTAATACATATATTAAAATAAAATATTGGTACAAGTAGGTTGTAAGAAAGGTACTTTTTTTAAGGTTATGATGAGAGTTATATTTTGTTTGCAGTTTCAGCATGCTACCCCATATGTTTTATGGGTCAAAGATGAGGGCGCATAAATATGCTGTGCCAGTCAATGATGAAAGCGGGTGCAATGATTGCAGTAGCGATGAGGATGATGATATTGCAGACCCTACCAAGCCCCTGCAGATAACAGTGAGGATGAGATAGAGCAGTCATTTTGTAAAGCACAGAAAGGTAGTCATATGTAGTATAATAGTTTAGAATAAGAAAGTCACTTCAATATTTCAAGAATATGCACTAAGAAATAATAGTGTAATAAATCATTTATTATGATAAATAAGACAATGCTATATAAAAAGATAATAATAATAATAATAATAATAATAATAATAATAATAATAATAATAATAATAATAATAATACATTTCAAATCATAGGAACATAAAAAAGATAAGAGGGTGGTTATGTGTTATCAAAAACAAATCTATCTATTTAGGCAGCTGTGAGCAACCTGGCCCCTCTACCAGTCCTTCTCCAGCAATAAAAGGGCCTTCAACCCAAATACAGGCTAACATTTTTTGTTGGAGGCTGTGTGGTCCAGTGGTTAAAGAAAAGGGCTTGTAACCAGGAGGTCCCCAATTCAAATCCCACCTCAGCCACTGACTCATTGTGTGACCCTGAGCAAGTCACTTAACCTCCTTGTGCTCCGTCTTTCAGGTGAGACGTAATTGTAAGTGACTCTGCAGCTGATACATAGTTCACACACCCTAGTCTCTGTAAGTCGCCTTGGATAAAGGCGTCTGCCAAATAATAAATAATAATAATAATAAATACTCCCCGTTGAAAATGAAGACCTTCCAGTACCAGTGAAAACTCAAAATGGAAAGAGTGCCTCCAACTCGGTGATGGGTGAAAGAAGACATTCTGCTTTTCATACCCACAGAACCTATAATTGAGTATCAAAACTCCTGCTGAGTATTTTATGTCTCTTTTTACTGTTGAAATGATAGATCATTGTCGAGCAGACTAATCTGTATTTTATGCAGGAAGACATAAATTCCACATTTCCATTTACAAATCATGATTAAATTATTTTGCATCTGAACATTTTCCCACAGCGGCAACTCTAGCTCTGACCAATCAGGTGGGTGGTTTGGGATTGCATGATACGTCATATCTGGATGAAAACTTCAGAATATCTATCAACATGGATGAACCACTTGTAATTGAAGTTGCTTCTTTTCTAAGCTGATCACTCATTTCATACACCTGCATATAGATGACAGAAGAACAACTTTGATAAACAAACCAGTGTTTTATTTAGTAGATTATATGGGGGGCATTACAGCTATGGCCAAAAGTTTTGCATCACACCCTAGAGAACTGACTATTTTTGCTTCATAAAGTCAAATGAAACCTGCTGAATAATGTTACATTAACATATTGAATTACATATCTCTTTGTAGTTTTCCAAAAATTTGTGACAATGTGACATTTCAAAATCTAACCTGAAATACTATACTATTATTGTAGTTTCCAGTAGATTTTTGCGATTTAGTAGTTTATTTGATTGCATGATGTTAAATAAAATATCAAAATTATGTTCATATAGTTTTTTTTGTTGTTTTTTTTAATTATGGCTCCATCCTAACATTCTAGGTGATGCAAAACTTTTGACAATATATGTAAATGATATTCGAGTACATAGCCTATGGTGTGGTACTGACAACTACTGTACTGTACCATTCCATTTTTCTACAATACTGTATACCGCTCACGTGTGCCTGTGTGCGGACTAGCGGTATCGCATCGTGAAAATGCCCATCGGTGCCATGCTGCTCGTGTGTCCCTGGGTTAAGTCTGCTGTTCTAAGATAAGCAAAGAGGAGAAAAAAATAGTCCCCATTGTCTGCTCTGCTGTAGTTTCTATGTACAATCCTAATATGGGTGGAGTAGACCTAAGTGATATGCTGACAGAGTTGTACAGTGCTGGTGTGGAAGGATACATTAAAAAAAAAAAACATGAAAAATGAAATAATGAGTTAAAACAAATACAAATTACAATGAAATGTGCTGTAACATTGACGTATAAAGGCAGTAAAACCCTCAACATCGGGCAATATGTATATGTTTTTATAATAGTGTTCTATTAATAATTCTGGCAATAAAACATATTATTTCATATTTTATTGCTATTGTATGAACATGTAAAACTCAATAATATTGCAGCAAATTTTTTTTTACCCTTTTTGAGCAAGGGGATACCCATTTGGCACCTATTTTTATGTATTGTTTTGCAAAATAAAAATATAAATTATGCAATGTAGCTTTTTTTCACCAATCTTTCAGAACATTAGCACAAAAACATTTTAGCATGACAGATTCAATGTGTGCCCTATAAAGGGTTAAAAAAAATCCTTGCATCTTTTTGTAAGAATAGATGTACGTTATTTTTGTTCTCTCAGCAAACATTACTTTAATGACCCATGCTAACATTGAGTTTGACACCCAAGCAGTCACAGAGTATTCACACAGATCATAAATTCCTACAAATCTCCTTTAAACCAACATATGCTTGGCTTTTCTTATATTGCTTTATCTATTTCTCAAACATAGCAATCATGCAAGTCGATATCATGGACAAATTAGATGGGAATATTGAATAAAGTTATAATAGATAACTAACATAATCCTACAAACCACTGCCTTACATTACACAGTAAGTACATTAATTGAAACTATTGTGTTGATTGGTTGTTTTTGACAGATGTTGCAGAAACTCAATACAGTACTGTAAACACACTCACACACACACACACACACACACACACACACACACACACACACACACACACACACACACACACACACACACACACAGTTTGGTATCAGTTGAGGCCAGCAGTGCAAGCACTTATTTTCCACTGCCGTGTGAAATCTCCTGTGAAGAGATATAGTGGTGACGGTTGTACATATGCCAGCATACATGTACATCCAGACATACACATATATGGTGGCTCATTAAGGACACGGGAATACATTATAGAAATGCGTTATGTCGAGATCACAAGATCACTTCTCAGGATCTCGACATTTCAAATTGTTAAATGACAAGATCATGAGATAATTCTCTCATGACCTGAACATTTCAAATTGTTATGTCGAAGTCTTGTAATAAATTAACTTAGGATCTCAGCATTTCAAACCGTCATGTCGAGGTCTTGTGATAGATAATCTTAGGATCTCAGCATTTCAAACCGTCATGTCGAGGTCTTGTGATAGATAATCTTAGGATCTCAGCATTTCAAACCGTCATGTCGAGGTCTTGTGATAGATTATCTTAGGATCTCAGCATTTCAAACTGTCATGTCGAGGTCTTGTGATAGATTATCTTAGGATCTCAACATTTCAAGCTGTTATGTCGTGATCATAAGATAACACAAGTAATTGGTATGTAAGTCCAGAGGGGTGATACTCGATGGGTTACTGGATGTCAGCTGTGGCTGCACACAATTACCCTCGTGGCTGCATTTAAGAAACACTGAACTATGTATTTGGGATCTGACTTCCCAAATTAAAATGTATGCATAACACAGTCTTCCAAATATGTTATTGGTTGATTAATGAGCCAACCTTATAGTCTTATTCGCTACAATATGCAAAATAGTTTAATTAAACACATTAATAGAAAAGGAATATACATGAATATAAAAGCAGTATCTTAAAGAGAACTTGCATATACAGTACATATCTTGTTTTTTTTCTCAGTGTTATGTGCACTTTATAGACTACCTTGTCTCTAACAGTGTCACATAATTTCAGCTCTGCTTTAAGATTTGAACATGATTTCTTTGTCTGTTTCCACATTTGTTGAATTAATAGCTTGCTAAGGCTCTTGGAACATTGTAGCAATTTACCTACCTAAAATATTCTGTTTATTACATAATTAAAAGAGTTGCCATGCAGCTGATGTTTGCAACAAATACTCATAGAGAAAACAATTATATCATATGACTTTTCTCACAAACACTTAATATATGTATTGTACATGTGTTCGTATCCATATTTAGCATGCATCGGCAATCATTTAGAATATCTATCTGGCCATTATTTGTTTACAATATACAGTACTGTGCAAAAGTTTTAGGCAGGTGTGAAAAAATGCTGTAAAGTAAGAATGCTTTCAAAAATAGACATGTTAATAGATTATATTTATCAATTAACTAAATGCAAAGTGAGTGAACAGAAGAAAAATCTAAATCAAATCCATATTTGGTGTGACCACCCTTTGCCTTCAAAACAGCATCAATTCTTCTAGGTACACTTGCACAAAGTCAGGGATTTTGTAGGCATATAGTCAGGTGTATGATTAAACAATTATACCAAACAGGTGCTAATGATCATCAGTTCAATATGTAGGTTGAAACACAATCATTAACTGAAACAGAAACAGCTGTGTAGGAGGAATAAAACTGGGTGAGGAACAGCCAAACTCAGCCAACAAGGTGAGGTTGCTGAAGACAGTTTACTGTCAAAAGTCATACACCATGGCAAGACTGAGCACAGCAACAAGACACAAGGTAGTTATACTGCATCAGCAAGGTCTCTTCCAGGCAGAAATTTCAAGGCAGACAGGGGTTTCCAGATGTGCTGTCCAAGCTCTTTTGAAGAAGCACAAACAAACGGGCAACGTTGAGGACCGCAGACGCAGTGGTCGGCCAAGGAAACTTACTGCAGCAGATGAAAGACACATCATGCTTACTTCCCTTCTTGATCGGAAGATGTCCAGCAGTGCCATCAGCTCAGAATTGGCAGAAAACAGTGGGACCCTGGTACACCCATCTACTGTCCGGAGAAGTCTGGTCAGAAGTGGCCTTCATGGAAGACTTGCGGCCAAAAAGCCATACCTCTGGCGTGGAAACAAGACCAAGCGACTCAACTATGCACGAAAACACAGGAACTGGGGTGCAGAAAAATGGCAGCAGGTGCTCTGGACTGATGAGTCAAAATTTGAAATATTTGGCTGTAGCAGAAGGCAGTTTGTTGCCGAAGGGCTGGACAGCGGTACACGAATGAGTGTCTGCAGGCAACAGTGAAGCATGGTGGAGGTTCCTTGCAAGTTTGGGGCTGCATTTCTGCAAATGGAGTTGGGGATTTGGTCAGAATTAATGGTCTCCTCAATGCTGAGAAGTACAGGCAGATACTTATCCATCATGCAATACCATCAGGGAGGCATCTGATTGGCCCCAAATTTATTCTGCAGCATGACAACGACCCCAAACATACAGCAAAAGTCATTAGAACTATCTTCAGCGTAAAGAAGAACAAGGAGTCCTGGAAGTGATGGTATGGCCCCCACAGAGCCCTGATCTCAACATCATCGAGTCTGTCTGGGATTACATGAAGAGAGAGAAGCAACTGAGGCTGCCTAAATCCACAGAAGAACTGTGGTTAGTTCTCCAAGATGTTTGGGCCAACCTACCTGCCGAGTTCCTTCAAAAACTGTGTGCAAGTGTACCTAGAAGAATTGATGCTGTTTTGAAGGCAAAGGGTGGTCACACCAAATATTGATTTGATGTAGATTTTTCTTCTGTTCACTCACTTTGCATTTTGTTAATTGATAAATAGAAAGTATTAACATGTCTATTTTTGAAAGCATTCTTACTTTATAGCATTTTTTCACGCCTGCCTAAAACTTTTGCACAGTACTGTATATGTCATTAAATCATGGTAACCCATTCTTATTCATTATATGTTGTATTCATGGTAAAAGGATCCAAATAAATAAGAGATAGTACAGAGCCTCCCAAAATAATGGGTTGTGTCCAGAGGCATCATGGGGGTGGGGGGTGGGGGAATGGAATAGCCTTTTGGTTATGCAGTCACATTTGGTCTGCAAGCAATGATCAATAAGCTTTCTCAACATGTTATCCCAGTGGCATGATTAATAAGATGATTTCTACCTGAAACCCTTTTATCAAATATGATCTGCCAGTTTGAATTGTGCATATTGAAAATTAAATTAGATTTATTATTACTTAAATATGTTTACATGAATCGCACTGATGTAATACAAATTTGGTTTTCTTTTTGCCTAGGGATCCCTTCATATATTTATCTGACAATTAATTCTGAATATCGGATTAGTAAAGAAGGGTTGTCGGTCTAACTTGTTCCGATCAGTTAAAACCAATTGCAGGGTCATCTGTTTAGTACGCTGCAATCAGGGTTAAGTTAATACAGATATGCAGGATTTTCTAGTCTGCATTTTAATCCACTTGATTTGGACAAAATCACTGGTATGCTGCAATCAACCCCTGGATTTCCCTTTTCCCATATGGTTGCAATTATACTGATAACATATAAATATGTAAAAAATATACATCATTCATGGGGCACCTTTAAGGGCTGAGAATTAGTAGACAGACAAGACAGACATGACTCTCACTACTCGAAAACCTCAGGAGCTTCCTCAGCGGTCTGGAAGCAAGAGGTTCTGGTATGATTGGAACCGAAGAACATAGAGTCCCTCGGAGGACCACGTTCTAGAGGCCTGGGGAGACGCGGCTACCCATAGGGACAGAAAGGTAGCAGACCTGGAATAAGAAAGATTTAGACAGGGCAGGCACCAGGTGGCGACCTCATGGTCGAGGTCAAGCCGGCGTCCGGTGCCAGTCACGTGTCCCGAAGGAACCTGTGAATAGGAGACAGTTTAGAAGCCAGAGCTATGACAGATAGCTGGCTAGAGGAGAAAGATTAGGAGAGAGCCTATGTAGAGGCAAACGCGCATAAGCTGTGAAAGTACAGTTGTGGCCGGGGGTCCCCTCTTGGTTCCCGAGAGAACTTCAGCCGTGTAGGCGTATGGGTGGCGCAGCCGAACTCGAGGCAGGGGGAGTGAGCTTCACTGTGTTCCCTGAAAAACGGTCAAGGGTTGGAACGGGCGAAAATGAAATAATCAGATATAAGTCACACTCTTTTAACTGTCACTGAAGTCAAAATTGTATTGGGTCAGGTATGTGAGTGCCGACTGTATAAAACTATTATACATGCACATATATTATATACACAAGTTTTCCTACAGAACCAGCAAATATGATATTCTATGAACTAACCTAAAATACCAGCACTTCAGGTTAATGATAACAAAATTATCACGCATCATAAGAACCATATAAATTGAATTGCATTAAAAAGGGTGTTTACAATGACATTGTAAGATTTTAAAATCATATTACAGAATGTTCCAATTTTATTTACCTAACCGTAGCCATCCGAGTTTACAACACATTTATATAAACTGGAGCATTCTACTTGTCATCTCGAAAGATGGTTAAATGTAAATATTGCAATTATTTGTTAAATTTAGATTCCCTCATAGCACAAAATAGATTTGTTAATGTGCTGTGCAATGAATTGTGCCAATATACTACTGTGACTATTGTTGAACTGCAAACTGGTAATACGTATTTTATGCAGGTATCCGTTTTCACTAAGCAATGCGATCGTCCGTATCAGTAGCTTCACTGTTATATGAATTTCAAGTTAAAACAAAATATGTCTAGTAAAAGATATACAATTCTTAACTCAAATCAAATCCATTTTCAAAAAAAAAAGCTTTAACAGCTCTAGTGATTGTAAGATAAGTACCTTTATGCTGAAGTACATTCCAACAGTGAGATTTGATGCTATGAAATTAAGCAATGCAAGCAAAGTCTTTATTGATTGAGTTACACAGAGAATTCGGCTTGCTGTTGAGATTCCAGTGGTTGTATCAACAACAGTCTGGAAGTGTGTATATAGGAGGCAGTGTGGTCCAGTGGCTAAAGTTCAGGGCTTGTAACCAGAAGGTCACTAGTTCAAATCCCACCTCTGCCACTGACTGACTCACTCCGTGACCCTGCGGATGAGATGTTAAATCAATGTCCAATTGTAAATGACTCTGTATATAGCGCACAGTTCACAGCCTACCTCTGTAAAGCACTTTGTGATGCTGGTCCACTATGAAAGGCACTATATATGAATAAAGTTAATATTATTATTATATCTTGAGGTACTTGTAATTGGTATTTATAAAAACAATTAACAATATAAACATATTAACTTGTTTTGAGATTATTAAGAGAAGTCTGAGAATGTATTTTTGACAATCGTGGGGAAGGACTGATGTAGCTCTGTTCTCATTAAAATGTACCAGCCTTTCATTGGATTGATTAGGGACCGAAATCTTACTGTCTCGATGTTTATTTCTGAACCCAATGAAATCCCTCATCAGACAGCTTTGATAATAGACAACCGCCACTGTAATATCAAAACAGTCAGAGTCTGACAAAATCAATCAATAGTGTACTGCTGTACCTCAGCTATGTGACCGTGGATGTATTGGGTATTAATGACAACTTTCTATGGTATAATAAGTTATTCCTTTGCCATAGTAGTCATTTTAAAAATGATGCTACTGGTACCAACACAACAAATTCAGTTTTACTGTCAAGTTACTCTCAAGCAACTGCAACTTATGTTAACAGTGTTTATTTGGCAAATACAGAAAAAACACTGCTTTGTATAATACAGTACGCTATAACATTTAGACAATATATATATATATATATATATATATATATATATATATATATATATATATATATATATATATATATATACTATATATATACAGTACTGTGCAAAAGTTTTAGGCAGGTGTGAAAAATGATGTAAAGTAAGAATGCTTTCAAAATAGACATGTTAATAGATTATATTTATCAATTAACTAAATGCAAAGTGAGTGAACAGAAGAAAAATCTAAATCAAATCCATATTTGGTGTGACCACCCTTTGCCTTCAAAACAGCATCAATTCTTCTAGGTACACGTGCACAAAGTCAGGGATTTTGTAGGCATATAGTCAGGTGTATGATTAAACAATTATACCAAACAGGTGCTAATGATCATCAATTCAATATGTAGGTTGAAACACAATCATTAACTGAAACAGAAACAGCTGTGTAGGAGGAATAAAACTGGGTGAGGAACAGCCAAACTCAGCTAACAAGGTGAGGTTGCTGAAGACAGTTTACTGTCAAAAGTCATACACCATGGCAAGACTGAGCACAGCAACAAGACGTAAGGTAGTTATACTGCATCAGCAAGGTCTCTCCCAGGCAGAAATTTCAAGGCAGACAGGGGTTTCCAGATGTGCTGTCCAAGCTCTTTTGAAGAAGCACAAAGAAACGGGCAACGTTGAGGACCGTAGACGCAGTGGCGCCAAGGAAACTTACTGCAGCAGATGAAAGACACATCATGCTTACTTCCCTTCGCAATCGGAAGATGTCCAGCAGTGCCATCAGCTCAGAACTGGCAGAAAGCAGTGGGACCCTGGTACACCCATCTACTGTCTGGAGAAGTCTGGTCAGAAGTGGCCTTCATGGAAGACTTGCGGCCAAAAGCCATACCTCGGACGTGGAAACAAGGCCAAGCGACTCAACTATGCACGAAAACACAGGAACTGGGGTGCAGAAAAATGGCAGCAGGTGCTCTGGACTGATGAGTCAAAATTTGAAATATTTGGCTGTAGCAGAAGGCAGTTTGTTCGCCGAAGGGCTGGAGAGCGCATACACGAATGAGTGTCTGCAGGCAACAGTGAAGCATGGTGGAGGTTCCTTGCAAGTTTGGGGCTGCATTTCTGCAAATGGAGTTGGGGATTTGGTCAGAATTAATGGTCTCCTCAATGCTGAGAAGTACAGGCAGATACTTATCCATCATGCAATACCATCAGGGAGGCATCTGATTGGCCCTAAATTTATTCTGCAGCATGACAACGACCCCAAACATACAGCGAAAGTCATTAAGAACTATCTTCAGCGTAAAGAAGAACAAGGAGTCCTGGAAGTGATGGTATGGCCCCCACAGAGCCCTGATCTCAACATCATCGAGTCTGTCTGGGATTACATGAAGAGAGAGAAGCAACTGAGGCTGCCTAAATTCACAGAAGAACTGTGGTTAGTTCTCCAAGATGTTTGGGCCAACCTACCTGCCGAGTTCCTTCAAAAACTGTGTGCAAGTGTACCTAGAAGAATTGATGCTTGATGCTGTTTTGAAGGCAAAGGGTGGTCACACCAAATATGGATTTGATTTAGATTTTTCTTCTGTTCACTCACTTTGCATTTAGTTAATTGATAAATATAATCTATTAACATGTCTATTTTTGAAAGCATTCTTACTTTACAGCATTTTTTCAAACCTGCCTAAAACTTTTGCACAGTACTGTATATATACATATATATATAAGTTATTGTTTGGTTTCAGATTCCTGGAGCTTGTTCTGTGGTACATTGGGAACCTTCAGGGTTAACCTGTAGTCCTGAATCAACAGAAAGGCTATATGACTGGGCTGTCTCTCCAACGGCAGGGTCAGAAACACTGAGGTGGCTGTGGGGGAGGATAATTTACAAAAGCAAACCAGAGGTTATTTCAAAAAGCAAAGCTTTTATTTTTCTACATCTCATTGCAAAAGGACAAGTCCCTATTGCTGGTAGGTTGACAGGTTTTAGGGGTTGGCTGTTAAGGAAGTAACCTTGTGGGAATGTTTGCTGTCATTGATTGACAGATTCAGTTAGCTGACAGGGTTATAGAGAGTAGGCTGTCGGAAACAGCACTTTTCTATACACTCTGTTTTTTTCATGACAAAATGATTTGGGAAAATTAATAAAAAGAGCATTGGAATGACATCTGACGCTTAGTAAAAAAAAAAAAATTAAAAAAGCATCTATATAGTTTTAGAAGAAAATAGTTTGAAGTAAATTGCTTTACCTGTTGTTACAAATTGCTTGCTGTATCAATCTGGTCTCTTTAAGATTACTGAAATATGAGATTTTGTCCTTCGGTTTAATGTGCAGCTGACTCTTAAACTCATCTAAATCACAGGCTAGGACAGCATAAAATCATGTGTTTTACTGATACATAGTACAATGAATTGAGGTTCTGCCAGTAGACATAAAAATATAGCTTAAAAAAAAGCTCAGATTGTTCCAAAATATAAGTATATAAGTTAAGCATATTTTATAGTTTTCAAATGTTGTCATAGAGGTGGCTTCCATGAAACAGTAAGTTGATCCTAAAAAAGTTTTCTAAGTGAGGAAAACTAGGCAACCAAAAAAAGATTATTGGCAGGATACTCAAACAAATTCCAGCTTTACTTATCACTACTTCTGTGTCAGCAGACCATCGAATGGAACATTATTAAATCACATTATTGGTATGATCCAGTAGGACCTACCCACTAGTTTGTGCAGTCATTATCCATTATTTATATGGAAGATCAGTACCACAAGTCAGTGCTCCCCCCAACCACACACACACAAACACTATCCCTTCTATTTTAGGATTCTAGCTCATCAGTAAAAAGTGGTTACATTGATCTTTACTGACCCATTCAACTTGAAGCATATTATTTACTGACCCATTCCCTTTTAATTTTCAAACAAAACTGTGTTTGGTGGATATTTACATGATTTGTATTTGTTCTGCAGCAATTGACAGGCTAGCTGCGTAGTTTAAACAGATGTTTAAACTATTTATACTGCTTATTAAAAATCGTTGCTATGTGCATCTAAATGCAATGCATGTGCAGCTGTGCAATGATAGCATATACAACTTTTATTTGTATTAAATAAATCAAACTATTGACTCATAAATCAATTGCAACTCTAATTATAAAACAACTGAATTATTTCAAGGTCCAGCAATCCGACTGTTCATGCCAGAAGACAATCAATCTGTATATACAAGCTGAAAAAAAATTACACATAGAACACATACAAACCTGGTGCTAGATTTTCATTTCTAGAGCAGTAATTCTGATGCCAAATAAGTAAAAACAACAAACATCACTTGTGCTTGGAACAAGTCACCCTGAGATTAATCTGTCAACCCCCGAATTTGCTGAAATACACCATTAAACACTTCTTCAATGAGTTTCATGCACTGGTACCGTCGTCAAACTGTTCAGAAACAAAACAAATAATAATACACTGTGTGGCAAAGTGGTTAACAGTGTGCAGTGATCAATAAACAGTCAACGATATTCCAGGTGCAATTATGTTTTATTTATACAATCCAAAATCTGATGACAACACAGGTTTTCCTTCTGGTTCAGCATTAACCATACAAAGGAACAGATCACTTCGGTACGTCCCCTTTGTACCCTTAGTTAACAAGTGCAACCACTCCTCCAATCCGCGGTTGCCACATCGTTTCCCTTCCGGGACGATGATTTAGTGTACCGTAGCTCCGCCCCCTTTCTAGATGAACGGCTTCCGTCTAACCCTGGCCATCCAGTCCAGGGCACTCTGTTCCCTTTACACAGCGCCCTCACAGGTCGGGAGGGAGATTTATCACCAAGAATCATTCTGTCTCTGTCACACCCTGTCACTCAAAGGGCTACCCTTTGGAATTGTTCTATAAACTTTTTCTTGGTAAAGTAAATCGTTTATATTTCAAGTATATATTTATAAAACCAATTATTGTTTACAAACAGTTTAACTATAGTCCCAATTTTACTTTTAGGAAAATAATTTCAGCCTACATTAGTTTGTTTCAGTGAATGCTCCAGTGCTGCTCATCAATGCAATGTATCAATTTTGACAAGTGATTTTAGTCTGCTGAATAAACAAATAATAATAATAATAATTATTCTGTTAAAATAATTACAAAAGACAGTTGCCATTTAGATTTGTTAAATTAATTGCACAGAGAATAGAAACATGAAACCAGGTCAATAATTTAATTTATGAAAGCTAATTTTAATCTAGCATCTTGATATGTGCATACAGTGTCAAAGGTAAGGTAGGGAAGGGATTTGTCATGTGATTCATAATCATTTTATGACACATCGTAATTTAATAGATTTTAAAGAATTCAATTCCAGACTTGCAAGGCAAAAGCAAGAACATGAAATTATAGAACATCCTAACATAACAATTAGTCTTACAAAAACGTAATCACTATACTGTTGTGGCGTGGAGATCCCCAGTTTGTTGTGATTTTATATAAGGACACATTCTGTACTGGGGAATGCCTGTACTAACGCAATAGAGCATTGACAAATTCAAATGAATAATTATATCTTTGTGGTGGTGTGGCAGGGCGAAAGCCCTGCCAAATTGAGCATGTGTTTGTCTGGGGAATATTAGGTTGGCAGGGAGGGGGGTTAATTTCTCCCTGTCAAAACATGTGGGAATGTGACTGGAGCCAACAATTGGATAAATTATTAAATGATTAATTAGGCTGCAAACTGAAAATAGGTGTTCACGGGTGTTAGTTAGATTAGAGAATTAATGTTGGTGATAGAGGTGGAGGTCCGTGTTGCATGTTCCGTGCTGTGCTGTCCCGTCTTGTTTACATTCACAAGTTTTTGTAAACCCTTTTGTTTTGGCCCTTGTGCCATTTGTTTTGTAAAGTGTGTTTTGTTTAGTGTTTTGTCTGTGTTGTTTTTGTTTAATAAAGACTGCATTAACACATTCAATTGCAGCTTTCTGTGTCTGAGTGTCACTCCCTGCAAATACCATCTGGGCTGTGTCACTACCGCGCCACAGGTGGACATATTGCACCAGTGTTGTTTTGTTATTTTATTTTTATTTGTTTACAAAGTTCTATATATTAGTTCTATTATTCTATATTCAGTTCTGCTAGCACTTAAAACAAATCTGTATTATTTATATTGTTTTCATTTTTTATTAAACACATTTTAACTCATAAATCAAACTAATTTATTATTTACACAAATTCTACCAAATGAAAAGTCAGTATTTTCCTGCTAGAAATCAATATGTTCACTTAGAGGTCTTAAAAAAACTATACAGAATAAAGCTTTCCAGCTAGTTTGGCAGACTATCCTACTATCCTAGATAATGTAATCTTTTAGGTGCCAGGTGGAACACCTGTAACAAAACAGCATATTTAACTTGCCTAACTATCCCCTGTACCATATTGACAGTCCTGCCATGAATGCAGTGGGGCCAATTACCTCTAAAACT
Source organism: Acipenser oxyrinchus oxyrinchus (assembly GCA_030684275.1). NCBI lineage: Eukaryota > Metazoa > Chordata > Actinopteri > Acipenseriformes > Acipenseridae > Acipenser > Acipenser oxyrinchus. The sequence goes on along the minus strand of CM060247.1, from coordinate 23,583,010 downwards.
GTCCAGATTGTGCCTCAGGATTGCTGTAATGTTTAGATTTGCTGTTAATCCACAAAAAATGATCTTCCAATCCTGCTGAAAAACTCAGCATTTTGCCTACTAATCTAAATTGTTTGCTTATTAGTTATTGATCCAGGCAGCCTGAATTGGGGCTGGTCTGCTGGTCTATTTGTTTTTAACTCACCGGGTGCCTGGCCAATAGGGTCCCTGTAGCAGTTGTGTCTTTATTAGGTGAGCTACTCTGAGACCCCTGCCAGTTTAGACTTTCAGTGATAACAAAAAGCTTACAAAACATGAGAAAATATAAAATGTCAAAAAGCGAGGGAACAATCTCATTGGCTAACAAGTGTTCCATTCCAAACTGTGCAAAAATTTCAACATGGCTTAGAACTTTTAACCACTCTGACTGATTCACTGATTCAACCAATTGTGGAGGGGTATGTCCTCAGATGCAAGTGGTGTGGGGAACAAAGTGAATGTCCAAACAGTATTTCTTCCAAAACGATCTGTGTTTATTTTTAATTAACAAAAGATTCCGCCCCTCTACCAGCAATGGTATTGGGGGATACACAGTGGGCTTGCAAACCCATAATAATAATAATAATAATAATCCAAAGGACAGCTTCCTCCGTGCACGAAGGTGTGCATGCTCAACTTCCGGGGGATCGTGATGTGAGTGTACGTTGTGCAGTACAAGGAAGTGCTCAGGGTTGACTGCTGGCTCTGTAGCGACAGCTCCTGGGTGCTCATTCTTCCTCTGTAACGCAAAACACAAACGTAACAAAACAACAAACAATACAGGTTTCGGCCATCTGTTTACATTTGTCAGTGCAAGGCGGCGTACTGACGTAGCTGCTTCCCCTTTGTACCCACAAACTCCTCCCTGCAATCAACCCTTCGCCATGGTTTCTCCAATAGAGGGTCGTCCCGCAGCTGATTGCAATGGAGTCTTTTCCGGGTACGTTCAACTACGCGCTCCCCCTAATATGGTCACCTTCCGGTTTCCACCTACCGTCAAGGCAGCCCATCTAGGAGGCAGCATACCACCATCCTTACACAGTGCCCTTTCTGGTTGGGAGGGAGATTTGCAACATTGATCCTTTTTCTCTTTATCACAGGGTGTAATAGGATGAGGGGTGCCATTTTATAAGTGCAGTAACACTCCAGGATTATTATTATTTGTTTATTTAGCAGACGCCTTTATCCAAGGCGACTTACAGAGACTAGGGTGTGTGAACTATGCATCAGCTGCAGAGTCACTTACAGTTACGTCTCACCCGAAAGACGGAGCACAAGGAGGTTAAGTGACTTGCTCAGGGTCACACAATGTGTCAGTGGCTGGGGTCACACAATGTGTCAGTGGCTGAGGTGGGATTTGAACCGGGGACCTCCTGGTTACAAGCCCTTTTCTTTAACCACTGGACCACACAGCCTCCTATGATCTTCAAATATGGTCCAATATCAGCACACCAAGGTTGTTTAACAACACTAAGCTTCTAAAGTACCGCACGATCCAGGACGCTTCAGCGATTAAGCCTGCTAGAAAAGGAGCTGGAGGAAATGAGACAGCAACAGGAGCTTGAGGAGCTGACACACCCACAATTCATGGAAGTCTGCACCCCTAGCAGACTGAAAGCCACCAGGGAGATGGAAGAGAGTCGAAACAGCTGGGTTCAGATAGGCAGAAGCAGGGAAAAAAGAAACTTCGTCAAACACAACCACCAGAAATCCAGACACCCAACAAATTTGAGCCACTTCAACATTTAGATGACCAAAACCAACATCAAGAGAATGAAAGAAACAACATCCAGGACCCTATAAACAGTGCTGGCCAGGCAGCAAAAAGAAGGGAGGTCATGATTGTTGGGGACTCCATATTGAGAAACACAGCAAGTTCAGTTTGCAGTTTGGACCCCCTTACTACAACCGTGTGCTGCCTTCCAGGAGCCTCTGTCAAGCACATCACTGAGAATGTGGACAGGCTCCTAGAACGAACAGGAGACGACCTGGTAGTAGTCATCCACATCGGTACAAACAACATTGGAAGAGACAGACCAAGATCCCTGCAAAACAAATTCAGAGATCTAGGAAGGAAATTAAAAGGCAAGACCAAAACTGTGGTATTTTCTGGGATACTGCCGGCACCTTGCAAAGGACCATATGGACAGCTGGAAATACAAAATCAAAATGCATGGCTGAAATCGTGGTGCACACAGGAAGGCTTCACCTTTCTTGAACATTGGAGCACGTTCTACAACAAGGACAATCTATATAGGTGGGACGGACTGCACTTAAACAGAAAGGGAACCAATCTACTCGGAGAAAGGATCCTTGAAGAGGTCCAGAAGCATTTAAACTAGAAAGGAAGGGGGGAGAAAACAAAAAAACAGAAGGGAGACCACATCAAAACAAGGGCAACAACTCAGGTAAGACAACTATTAAATGTATTTATCTTAATGCTAGAAGTCTCAGAAACAAAATTGGTTGTCTGAGAGTGATGGAGACGAATATAATATTAGTGGGTACACACTATATAGGAAAGACAGGCAGGACAGAAGAGGCGGAGGGGTAGCGCTATATATAAGAAATAGTCTTGAAGCCCAGGTGTTAAATCAGGACAAAGAAAACAATGCAGAATCAATATGGGTCAGAATAATGGACACAAATTCAACGGGCATAATAATAGGAGCATGCTATAGACTGCCAAATTCAGACGCTGAGCAAAATAATCTGTTATACAATGACATTCGAAATGCGTGTAGAAAAGGAGAAGCCATACTAATGGGGGATTTCAACTTCCCCCATATAAAATGGGAAAACCTGATGGGGGGCACAACGGACGAAATTGAAATGGTGGAAATGACAAATGACTGCTTCCTAATGCAATTTGTCAAGGCACCGACTAGAGGGAAGGCATGCCTTGATTTAGTCTTTTCAAATAATGAAGACAGAATAACTAAAACAGAGGTCAGAGAGCCATTGGCAAACTCAGACCACAACATGGTCTTATTTGAAGTGATTTTCAAAACCCCAAAAGTAATGACTAAAGCTAAGGTTTACAATTTTAGAAAAGCAAACTATGAAGGTATGAAACAGAGACTAACAGAAGTAGATTGGAGTAAAATAGTAAAAATGTAGTACTAGAGACGCAAAACAATTACATCCCAAAAGTAGACAAATCTAAATCTAAAACAAAATGGCCAAAATGGTTTAATAGATCAATTAAAAAAAATATTCAGCGAAAAAAGGCACTTTACAGAGCGTTTAAAAGGGACCAAAAATAAAGTACACAGAAAGAGTACTTGGAACTGCAAACACAAGTCAAAAAGGAAGTTAGAAAGGCCAAGAGAGAGATAGAAATCAATATTGCTAAGGGGGCTAAAACCAATTCCAAAATGTTTTTCCAATATTATAACAGCAAGAGAACATTCAAAAAGGAGGTTAAATGTCTAAGAGACACAAATGGCAAAATCATAGATGAAGAAACAAAAATAGCAAATATATTAAATGATTACTTTTCACAGGTTTTTACAAAGGAGGACACGAACAACATGCCCCACATGTTGACCTATTCCTATCCAATTTTAAATAACCTTAGCATAACAGAGGCAGAAGTGTTAAAGGGACTAGGAGCTCTTAAAATAAACAAATCCCCTGGGCCGGATGAGATCCTCCCAATAGTACTCAAAGAAATGAAAGAAGTTATTTACAAACCGCTAACCAAGATCATGCAACAGTCTCTTGACACAGGGGTTGTACCGACAGACTGGAAAATAGCAAACGTAATACCGATCCACAAAAAGGGAGACAAAACCGAACCAGGTAACTACAGACCAATAAGCCTGACTTCTATTATATGTAAACTTATGGAAAGTATAATAAGATCCAAAATAGAAGATTACCTATATGGTAACAATATCCTGGGAGACAGTCAGCATGGTTTTAGGAAAGAGAGATCGTGTCTAACTAACCTACTTGACTTTTTTGAGGATGCAACATTGAAAATGGATAATTGCAAAGCATGGTTTATTTAGATTTCCAGAAAGCTTTCGACAAAGTCCCGCATAAAAGATTAATTCTCAAACTGAACGCAGTAGGGATTCAAGGAAATGCATGCACATGTATTAGGGAGTGGTTAACATGTAGAAAACAGAAAGTACTGATTAGAGGAGAAACCTCAAAATGGAGCGAGGTAACCAGTGGTGTACCACAGGGATCAATATTAGGTCCTTTGCTATTCCTAATCTACATTAATGATTTAGATTCTGGTATAGTAAGCAAACTTGTTAAATTTGCAGACGACACAAAAATAGGAGGAGTGGCAAACACTGTTGCAGCAGCAAAGGTCATTCAAAATGATCTAGACAGCATTCAGAATTGGGCAGACACATGGCAAATGACATTTAATAGAGAAAAGTGTAAAGAATTGCATGCAGGCAATAAAAATGTGCATTATAAATATCATATGGGAGATACTGAAATTGAAGAAGGGAACTATGAAAAAGACCTAGGAGTTTATGTTGACTCAGAAATGTCTTCCTCTAGACAATGTGTGGAAGCTATAAAAAAAGGCCAACAAGATGCTCGGATATATTGTGAGGAGTGATGAATTTAAATCAAGGGAAGTAATGTTAAAACTTTACAATGCATTAGTAAGACCTCACCTAGAATATTGTGTTCGGTTCTGGTCACCTCGTTACAAAAAGGATATTGCTGCTCTAGAAAGAGTGCAAAGAAGAGCAACCAGAATTATCTAAAGGCATGTCGTATGCAGACAGGCTAAAAGAATTGAATCTATTCAGTCTTGAACAAAGAAGACTACGCGGCGATCTGATTCAAACATTCAAAATCCTAAAAGGTATAGACAATGTCGAGCGAGGGGACTTCTTTGACCTGAAAAAAGAAACAAGGACCAGGGGTCACAAATGGAGATTAGATAAAGGGGCATTCAGAACAGAAAATAGGAGGCACTTTTTTACACAGAGAATTGTGAGGGTCTGGAACCAACTCCCCAGTAATGTTGTTGAAGCTGACACCCTGGGATCCTTCAAGAAGCTGCTTGATGAGATTCTGGGATCAATAAGCTACCAACACACAAACGAGCAAGATGGGATGAATGGCCTCCTCTTGTTTGTAAACTTTCTTATGTTCTTATGTTCACCTTATCTTTTATTTGGTTCAGACGGTTCAAGGTTAAGCTAGGCTGAGACACCACAGTTTTTAATGAAAATAAATAATTTAAAACAGCTCTAGGGAACATAGAAATATGTACAGCAGTGTTCACAGCATCTGTGTTTTTTTTCAATGGGTTAGCTAGTACACTCTATGTTTTTTTCTTTACTAACAAACCTGCTGTCTAGTAAAGAATATTGACTCTAATATTGGAGGGGCGAGGGGGCATGCCTTTGGTTGGGTGGGTTGAGATTGCTGCCTGTACTGCAAAAACAGAGAGGAATGACACCTCAGTGCCTAAATTAAATGCTATGTCTTCCAACAATGTTATTTAAGTGATGCATACGGGATGCATTGAGTGTACAAGGAGATCAGAGTGCATATAATCTGAGGTGGGGTTAAGGTTTGTATACGAGTGACACTGCAAACATGGTTTATTACTTTATTTGGAGGTTTAAAACACAATGAAGCCTGTGATTTCACAAAACTACCATTGTAAATCACAGGCTATATCAGCTGCAAAGGGCAAATAAAAATAATGCAAATATACAGGTGACAAACCTTATTCTTATGGGATTATCTGACTGTGGTTGTTACTAGGGGTGAGCTGGGCTGGATTTTTGCAAGGGGGAAGTGGGGGTGGCGGTGGTTGCCCATGGTAATTATTTCCATGTAAAACTTATATAAGTGCTGGTACATGTTTTTGGAATATTTCAATAACCTGGTGGATATATTGCTGGCATACTAGATGCCAAGACAGTCAAAAGATAAATACAGAATGCTAATATCCTACAGCAATAGCAGACAGCTGAATTAATATTGTATGCCTGATTTCCTAAAACCTACAGAGTGCATATGTATGATCAATAAAACAATCCCTGATAATGAGAATTTATAATGTACAATTTATTCTATCAATATGCTGGTCCCATGCAGGGCTGGCGTAACCATATAGGCAGAACAGGCAGCCACCTCGGGTGGCAAATTGAAGGGGGCGGCTAAAACGGTACATAATTACATTTTATACATCACATTTATTTAATAGTAAAATGTTCAACATCTTAGATCATTGTTTCTTGTTCTGCTAAACTTATTGCTGATGTTACAGAACCATATCATGAGCAGTGGTGTAGTACTAAATCTGGGGGAGGGGGGTGCAGGGTGATCATGCCGGTGCGGTGTCACGCGAAATCTGGTCTCCCCTGGGAACAGGCTCGTGGTTGTTGAGCCTGTTGCTAAGCAATGGACACAATGAAGTTCCTTGAGTATTCAAATTGGTATTATTGTATTTCATTTAATTATCCTGACCATGATTCTTATAAAAGGATGCTGCGAATGCAGGATAATCGAAATGTTTTACCGATTTTATATCTCTGAAATTCTCCAATGATTGTCTTGTAAATCGCTAGATTTGTAGCTAGTTGCTTTTGACAACAAATCTTGCCAATTCAGCCCTTAAAGTCACTAGATTTGGCAAGAAATTCACTAAATTGGCAACACAGCTTGAAGGCGCAGAAACAAATATTTGATTTCCCCACGGCTTATTATTGCCTTGACACAACAAGGAAAAGAGATTGCTTCATCGGTGCCCAGGCACTGAAATTAGAGTGTTTGTGTGCCATTTAAACATTTTCATAACACATCGGTAAAGGTTTTTAAATTATTTAAAGTTAATTCTTAAGTCAAAGATCTGCCTATAGAAAAAAGGACCGGAGGATTAAACGATTATATGATCACTCAAAAAAGGACCAGAGGATTAGACGATTATATGATCTCTCACCTACACGTTAGATACCAGTTTTATAGTAGTTAAAGAACGCAATATGGTATTGTACAAACAAGGTACAATGAAGATACAATGTATTTGAAGTAACCTGCGTATCCTGTATCAGTTGTTATTTAGAACTAAGCTCATGCGTGGTGGTAGAATCCATTAATCATAAAATATTGTCATTGTAGAGCTGCCAGTAGATGTCACTACTGTTTGTAACCAGAGTGATGATTGTATATAGTTTTGTGACATAAAAAAGGAATTCATAGTTGATTTGGTGTTGTTTTAAAATCATAAATAACTAACCTATGTGTTGATTATTAAGTAAAATAATTTGAATATGAGCGAGTTGTGAATGTGAGTTTACCGTTAACGCAATGGTGATGTCATAAACAGGCAACAGGAAGCTGGGCCTGGGAAGATGTGCGCACTCTGAAAATGTAAGACTTTAAAACGACCAAAGAACCTTTACCACTGTCATTTAACACATAAAAACAAAGATAATATGTGTATACACATCATACATACAGTGCCTATAGAAAGTCTACACCCCCTTTCAAATGTTTCACCTTTTGTGGCCTTATAGCCTGGAATTAAAATGCATTAAAATAGTGAAATAAATATTCTAGAAATTTGTAGAAAATTAATTAAAAATAAAAACTGAAATAGCTTGGTTGGATAAGTGTCCACCTCCCTTGTAATAGCAATCCTAAATTAGCTCAGGTGTAACCAATCACCTTCAAAATCACACACCAAGTTAAGTGGCCTCCACCTGTGTTAAATTGTAGTGATTCACATGATTTCAGGATAAATTCAGCAGTTCCTGTAGGTTCCCTCTGCTGGGTAGTGCATTTCAAAGCAAAGACTCATGAGCACCAAGGCGCTTTCAAAAGAACTCCGGGACAAAGCTGTTGAAAGGCACAGATCAGGGGATGGGTATAAAAAAATATCAAAGGTCTTGAATATCCCTTGGAGCACGGTCAAGACGATTATTAAGAAGTGGAAAGTGTATGACACCACCAAGACCCTGCCTAGATCAGGCTGTCCCTCGAAACTGGATGACCGAGCAAGAAGGAGACTGATCAGAGAGGCTACCAAGAGGCCAATGGCAACTTTGCAAGAGCTACAGGCCAAGACTGACCAAGACTGGTCAAAGTGTGCATGTGATAACAATATCCCAAGCACTCCACAAATCTGGCCTGTATGGTAGGGTGGCAAGAAGGAAGCCATTACTCAAGAAAGCCCACCTTGAATCCCATTTGAAGTATGCAAAAAAACACTCAGGAGATTCTGTAGCCATGTGACAAAAAAGTTTTGTGGTCTGACGAAACAAAAATTGAACTTTTTGGCCTGAATGCGAAGTGTTATGTTTGGCGCAAACCCAACACAGCGCATCACCCAAAGAACACCATCCCTACTGTGAAGCATGGTGGTGGCAGCATCATGTTATGGGGATGTTTCTCATCGGCAGGGACTGGGGCACTTGTCAGGATAGAAGGGAAAATGAATGGAGCAAAGTACAGAGAAGTCCTTGAGGAAAACCTGTTGCCATCTGTAAGAAAGCTAAAACTGGGACAGAAGTTCACCTTTCAGCATGACAACGACCCAAAGCACACAGCCAAAGCTACACTGGAGTGGCTAAGGAACAAAAAGGTAAATGAGAGCCCGACCTAAATCCAATCTAAAATTTGTGGCATGACTTAAAGATTGCTGTCCATCAACGCAGAGCTTGAACAGTTTTGTAAAGACGAATGGTCAAATATTGCCAAATCTAGGTGTGCAAAGTTGGTAGAGACCTATCCCAACAGACTCACAGCTGTAATTGCTGCGAAAGGTGCTTCCACCAAGTATTAACTCAGGGGGGTGAAGACTTATCCAATTATGATCTTTCAATTTTGTATTTTTAATATATAATTTTTTTCTCAATAAAAAACTTTTTTCCCCTTAACAGTGTGGAGTATGGTGTGCAGATAAGTGGAAAATAATCCTCATTTAAATGCATAAAACTCTGATGCACTGACACAACAAAATGTGAAAAAAGTTCAAGGGGGTGTAGACTTTCTATAGGCACTGTACATATGATAATGGATTTCAATACATTGTTTAATTTAATTTAATTTAATTTAATAAAAAATGCGACAACCGGAAGTCGACCTGGGAACTTTTGTATGGCTGAGAACTGTTATATCCTACAATGGGGCATGCCGTTAGTGTGTGTATGTGTGTGCGTGCGTGTATGGAGAGTGTGTGCGTGTGGTGGGCGGGGAGGCTATAAGGGGGTGAGCAGCGAGTCATGAGCGAGCGAGCATGAGCATGACAACACGTGTAGACTCTACTTGAGTGAGACTGTGAGGGACACAGCTAAAGGCTGAAAGAGAGTGCCTATCTGTGAAGCCCAGAGTGAGTCGGAAGAACAGAGAACGAGAACTAGAGTGAGTGAGAGTGTTGGAGGTAAGAAAGAGAAGAGGAAAGTGAGAGCGAATTAGTTATTTTTATAACTCACTGTTATTTTATTTAGTGCAGTAATTAAAAGCAGCTGTTCATTACTCTATAAGAGTGAAAAGGGAGGGTGGCAAAATTTTGTTTGCTTAGGACGGCAAAATCCTTGCGCCGGCCCTGGTCCCATGTGAAGCCAAATGCAGGGCTACACTTCTTCCTGAGTCTTGTTATGACTCCTGCATTTTAAAGAATTATCTTGTTAGAATTTCTTATCAGGAAGGTTCTAAAAGGATTTTTTTTAACAAGGCCTACATCTACCCAGCATAGTGATATTTGTTTTTATTGTAACCCTTTTTGTGGTAATGAAAGCTTGTAGGTGACCCTTTGAAACACAACTCATGCTCAGTCTTGTCAAGCAGCTTCTGAAAACAATTACAAATAATGTGCAATGTTCTACTTGTGCTGTCATCAAGGGGACATTTTCCTTTCTGGAAAGCAGATTAAGATGTCTTGAACATTTTGGTGAGACACTGCAGTCTAGCTCTGGGAAAGTCGGACAAATATTTTTGCATAATGCGTTTTACACAACATTTCAGTCTCTTGTCAGCTTGAGTTACATCTGCTTATAGAAATGCATCCAGATATAATTTGTCTTGTGTACCATTATACAATCTGAACTTTAGTATCACTTATCTTTAACCAAGTATCGCCAATCTATGCTGAATCTTTCATTGATATAAATAAATATAAACAAGGTTTATATGCCATATAGAGCACACACTTGTTAGAACAAAAATGTGCAAGGTTTGCAGGTACAGTGGTGCAAGGAGCATGAAACCTGGATATAGGATGAATTTGCAAAATACAGTAGAATCCATGTTTACCATGTTATGCAGCACCCCACAGAAGATTATTATTTGTTTATTTAGCAGACGCCTTTATCCAAGGCGACTTACAGAGACTAGGGTGTGTGAACTATGCATCAACTGCAGAGTCACTTACAATTACGTCTCACCCGAAAGACGGAGCAAAGGAGGTTAAGTGACTTGCTCAGGGTCACACAATGAGTCAGTGGCTGAGGTGGGATTTGAACCAGGGACCTCCTGGTTCCAAGCCCTTTTCTTTAACCACTGGACTACACAGCCTCCACACCCTTGAGTAACTGGTTTCTGTTGCTAAGCGGGGTGTGGGTTTTTGCTAACATAAATGTATTGCTTGGTAGAGCAGGATAATAGCGAATCAAAGTTGGTTCCAATCATATGAGCAAGCAAGTTCAGCTATTGGGTTCTCGTAAGCGTGTAATAATCACACAGTACATGAAAGCTTAAAATATTTCTATAAAAATTTGGTGGAGACAGATGCAAAAGGACAGTTATCATGTTGAGTGTGACTGACAGAAGGATGGTCAGACAGATAGATGCAATCAGTGCAACCAACATAAAAACTGGTTTTCATCACCATTACCAAGTAATTCAAATTGAAAATGTTAGTATACTGTACATGGCTTTGAATTAATCAACTATTCAATGCTTCAGGGAAGACCTGTTGCAATTAATTAGTCAGAGTGATTCTACAGATCTCTAATGGACTTGCCCTTGCAGTCAGACAAAGGGATGATTTAATATATTTAACAAGCTTACCATTAGCACAAATGGTTTAAAGAAAACCCTTGTTTTTGGATAAGTTGTATTTTTGAAATCTGGCTCATGCTTCAAAGAAATAAATGGAATTAGATTACCCTGGGTTTGTTCAGCAGTTGAAAATTAATCTGTAATGATTACCAGCTCAAAATGTTTTTTGTTTCAGTTCTTTACATTCTGTCAACTTTTTACATTTTAGCCGCACATTGGTCTTATGAAAGGTCTTTCAGGGTTTAATTAAAGGTGAGTAGACCTGTACTGCTAAATTTACCACCAAAGTATTTCACATGAACAGGAACATATAATTCATGGAAAATATTGATTAAGAAAGGGTTGAAACTGTTGACTTGTGATCACTGACCTTATTTTTTATATAATATAGAATTGGTGTGCACTGTAGATAGGTTACATGGTCGTTCTTATGGTTGCTGAAATGTGGTCATGTCCCATTTTTTCTTGTGCCTTTTCAGCTTCACCGTGGCTGGAGGGCTAACCCAGAATACTCTTCTAACTCTGTTTAAATTACGAAAGCTAGGACTTTCCTATTACAACCCATGTGGATGACCTTTACAACGGTCTGACACAGTTACAGTTAGGTAATAGAGTGATGAAGACAAACAGATATTTCTTTTTTTTACCTTACTATTACCAACTCACATACAGAAACACACAACACCGACCAAGGCACAGATTTTAAAACAAAGAAATTGTGCACCAGTTTATATTTAACCAAGAATTACCTGTAATTTTTTTTTTCTATGAGCATGCCTCAAATTTCCGTAGACAGCACCGTGTGAGCTTTTCCATTCTTATACAGAAAAAATATAAACAATAGAAAAAATGTTTGCCTGTTTAGAACTTCAGGATTAGGATTGTTACCTAAGCCTGAAAGAGTTAGATTGTGAAACCTTACAGAAAGTTTGACAAATATCTTTGGCAAGTCAACATAATAATATTACCTCATTGAAACACAGACCATCCCAACAATGACAAACAAAGGTTTTGGAACAATATTGCACAGTGATCCTGATTTGGCTGATACCACTGTAATGTCGAAATAGGAAAATGGAAACTATGGCACCATTCTTCCAATGGCTCCTTTTGTGCTTGCTACCATTATTGCCACCTAGTACAGAATCTAAGCACTAAACTACTACATTGCTATTACAATTGATTTGTTAAGGGCAGAAAAGAGATTTTCTGCTTATAAATTAGTGGGGCTAAAGGTTGTAATTTACAGCAGTGTGGTGACAAAGTAAGTACAGAACAAAACATCAGAAACATATGTAGCACCTGGTTCTCTGATTTGCTGCTGAATCAGAAAGAACTGAAAACACAATAGGCGTGTATTAATGCAATTTGCTTCCAAGTTTTAAAAAAAAAGCAAAAATGCATTTACATGGAGGTGTTGAATTGTACTTTAACATTGGTATCACTTATTTATTGTTAAACTTACCCTTAAAGTCTGCAACAGTTTTTTTTTATTATTTTGAAATTGCTCAACTGCACCTCTTTTTGTCCATCTGATTCCTGCCTTGCTCCATCCTAGCGTAGCATTACACTATTACAATGTTCCTGTTGTCTTGCACAGGGAATATACGTTTGTTGAATTCCAATGGATTTGTTCCCAGTGGAAAATTGATTATGTTGATACAGCTACTGTTATTTTGTTGTAATATGTTATAATATGTCAACATTTTACCCGTAAATAATTTAAAGATAAACTGCACACTATGGTATTAACTTTTGCCTGTTAATAATGAAAACTATTTCAGTGGGGCTAAATAAAATGGCTAATACACCTTGTAAGATCATGTATATTATTTGAAAACTTTAGTTTCACTTCAACATCATTAATGTTCTTCATTGTTTTTAATTTCTTGACAGTTATTTCAAATACTGCCTTTGGTTCAACATGGCCATCTGTCTTCCAAGAACTGCTCCAATTAGAACCATATGCTGTAGTCAAAGTCTATGGTAAATGTGTATAATACATAAACAGTTTCATGAATAATGCATTAACTTGCTAATCTCAGCAGCTAATAGTTCTAAAGCAATCATGTTGAAAAAGTGACCAGAGAGAATCATTTACTCTATAATATTGAATTTTCCACTGCAGTTGGATTAAAAAACCTGCTGATTCCTAAGTAAAAAATAAAAATAAAACATGGCATATCTGGGAAAATAGAATGAGTAGATTTGCAGACTAATATGCAAGAAATCAATATACAGAATGCAAATGAAATATTTTCTACCCTACTCAGGGATATGAGTATATTATAATTATATTAAAAAAGAATAATACCATTGAATCAATATTTCTACTGTACTCAAGCAAGGAACAGATTGAACTTGATTTATTTGTAGTTAATTAAGAAAAGAAGACAAAAAGATTATGGCAACTTCAACAGTCAAATCTGCAGAAATTCTGCTTCATTATCTAATTTTCCATAATTTTGTATGATCAACATTTATTTCCACATCAACACATAACCGTTCTGGTATTTTTTTTTATTTTTATAAAGGCCCTTATTGTTCTTAAGTCTTGATGATAATAATAATAATAATAATAATAATAATAATAATAATAATAATAATAATAATAATAATAAGATTTTGAAACAGATTCTAATGCTAAGGTACATTTTTCTCGTACAAAACTAACAACAAACTAATTAGAAAAAAATGTAATGGCTCTTTCTTGCAACAAGTTTTAATGTTTTGTTTTTAATTATTTTCTTCTCAGATAATCTCCCATTGATGGCAACTGACGTATGAAGGGAGCTGAGAATAATTACATTCTTTCTCGGCTTGCACTTGTAAACAGTTAGCGTAGCACAGTCATTGTGTTTCAAAATTGTATTGGAGTACAGCTGTGATTGCAAGTTTTGCGCAGATGGTGGAAGCTCTATTCTTGCTTTGTTCAGTGTTCCAACCAGGCTGTTTTTTTTTCAACTCTTTTGCCAATCATCATTTTGTAACCTATGTGCCTCTGCTACAATACAGTGTTGAGTGTGGTGTAGCATTCGCATATCGATCAGCAAATGAAATGCACTGAGAGTGCTATCGATGTTGCGTTTTGCATACGGTGTGGGACCTGAGGTTTCAGTCAAAACATTTTGTGCAGGTCGTCTTCCCACAGCGTCAGTAAGCAGAGCAAATAAATATCCTGCTCTCATCTGATGTTTCATTTTTTTGTGTGTATTTATGCAACTTACAGCTGTGTGCATCTTTAAGACTGACACAAGTTGACAATGTACAGTGGCTCTAAAAAGTATTCACCCCCCTTGGACTTTTCCACATTTTATTGTGTTACAATAAAATGGATTTAATTAGGAGTTTTTGCCACTGATCACCACAAAAAAGTCCATAATGTCAAAGTGAAAAATAAAATCTACAAATTGTTCTAAATTAATTACAAATATAAAACAGAAAATAATTGATTGCATAAGTATTCACCCCCTTTGCTAAGACACACCTAAATAAGCTCTGGTGCAACCAATTGTCTTTAGAAGTCACATAATTAGTTGAATGGAGTCCATCTGTGTGCATTTAAGGTGTTTCACATGATTTCAGGTTAAATTCACCTGTCTCTGGGAGGTCCCACAGTTGGGTAGTACATTTCCTAACAAAAACTACATCATGAAGATGAAGGAACATTCAAAGCAAATCCGGAATAAGGTTCTTCAAAAGCACCAATCAGGGGTAGGATATAAGAACATTTCCAAGGCATTGAATATCAGCTGAGTTGGGAGACACTGTGCATACAGCAACAATAGCCCGGGTGCTTCACAAAACTGGCCTTTATGGGAGAGTGGCAAAAAGAAAGCCATTGCTGAAAAAAACTCACATCAAATCTCAGCTAGAGTTTGCCAGAAGGCATGTGGGAGACTCTGAGATCAAGTGGAAGAAGATTGTATGGTCTAATGAGACCAAAATAGAGCTTTTTGGCCTCAACACTAAGCGCTATGTTTGGCGCAAGCCTAACACCGCAAATCATCCTGAGAACACCATCCTTACCGTGAAGCATGGTGGTGGCAGCATCATGCTATGGGGATGCTTCTCTGCATCAGGGCCTGGAAAGCTTGTGAAGATAGAGGGCAAAATGGATGCAGCAAAGTACAGAGAAATCCTGGAGGAAAACCTGCT
Source organism: Acipenser oxyrinchus oxyrinchus (assembly GCA_030684275.1). Lineage (NCBI taxonomy): Eukaryota > Metazoa > Chordata > Actinopteri > Acipenseriformes > Acipenseridae > Acipenser > Acipenser oxyrinchus. The sequence goes on along the minus strand of CM060247.1, from coordinate 23,567,839 downwards.
GAAGTCTGCAAGAGACCTGGGACTTGGGAGAAGATTCATCTTCCCGCAGGACAATGACCCCAAACATACAGCCAAAGCCACATTGGAGTGGCTTAAAAACAAAAAGGTCAATGTCCTGGAGTGGCCCAGTCAAAGCCCGGACCTCAATCCAATTGAGAATATGTGGAAAGAGTTGAAAATTGCTGTTCACCCAAGGTCCCCATCCAACTTGACACAGCTTGAGCAATTTTGCAAAGAAGAAAATTGCAGTGTCCAGATGTGCAAAGCTGGTAGAGACTTATCCAAATAGACTCATGGCTGTAACACACACAATATTTACACCAGTAGGGTTTCATAAATGGCAAAATTAAAAAATGAACCAATAATGTAAAAAAAAAAAAAACTAACAGCAAAGTTAACTGATGCATAAGTGTAACACATTAGCCTACTAAACAATTGTACAATTTACCATCATTATACACATTCGTATATTTTTAACCAGAGCTTATTTCACATAAGTAATATCTATTGAAAACGAAACAAGCAAAACTGGAATGTTCCCAGGCTCATCTACTTCAGAATCTTCATAATCGGTGTGAAGAATTTTTTATTCTAGGAGCTGGTTTTTCAAAACTTTGATAACAGTGATCCGGATTTTGTAATCCAATATTTTGTGATAGACTACTTTATCTGGATCGTTTTGATCCGGTTTTTCAGAAAATGCTAAAAAAATAAAATAAAAATATCGATCTTGAACTACAGACCAGACTAAGTGCTGTTTGGTTGATTCTGAAGTCTGACAAAGTTTTTTATGCTAATTAGAAAAAAAATAACATACTTGTCACAGCGTTGTGTGCAATTACGTCATCAGACAAATTTGTCTGACATTATAATGGGCCGTCTGCAAAGGGTTAAGCAGAAAGATTTTTTTATTTTTCAGGAACAAAAGCAATTTCATCATTACCTTGTAAACGTCCATCAGTTACACAGACATTCAATTTAAACTCGTTCCAGGCTTTAACCACTGTTCAAAACAAGCTTACAGCCCACTTTTTTGAAAACCGATCGCTTGCAATGATATTTAGGTCAGTTAGGTTTGGCAAAACTATCAATAACTTTACTCTCCGTTCCCGCTTCACATCCCTTTGTTTTGTGCATTTTTATTTTTCTAAAACATAGTCTTTGCTACAATCTTTACTTACAAACTGACACTTTAGTCTGTGTAAGTGGGATTTCAAACTCAAAGTCTGAGAAACTCCAGACAATGTTATAAACAAATGTGTAAACAGCAAGTATGTTACTGCGTGCGTATTGCTGAAAATAGAAAATAACACAGAAATAACTTATGTTAATGAGGCTATGCTCATTTTAATCTAATAACAATTGCCCCAAATTTGCTCTATTATCTACAAGTTCCTTTCCAGAATTCAACTGGTACCAATAATAATGAGGTATCATGTTTCTTAAGTTTCACATTACAGTGCATGGGACTGATGTTGAAACAAGGAATAATCCACACTTTTATTGTGGCATAGTCATAGGTAATCGTTTATTTAAGCAAAAACTTTAAGAATAGGATACTACAGTAAAGCTATTCAGAGCTTTTTGTGTCAACAGTTTGGCTTACTCTGCTCTCTCAGCTTTAAGGGATTAGTGTGATATGTATTTTTGTTATGTTTTTTCCAATTTTCTTTCAAAACTTGGTTTTAAATACCATTATAACTAGGGTCTACTAAATAGCGGAGAATTTACATATTTTTCCCAGGTAGGTTATGGAATAAAATTAGGATTTCGTGGACATTTCGCAGACCTGTTTAAAAATTAAATAAACCTAAGTAGATAATATTTCAGAGCACTATAAAACCCAGAAAATATTGGTACTTGCTTCCTTACTGAAATTGAGTGCTGTCATTTGTTAAAGGCACGTATGATTTCTCTGTCTCTGTGTTGTGAAGACTTGCCCATACATTGAGACTGCATGTTCTGCATCCACTGAATTGGTAGGAAGTGTAAGGCAACGCTTTGCCAAGGTATACAGAAGTGGAAAAACGTTACACAAGGGCATCTGGCATTCTTTAATAAAGGCCATATATGCAGCATGTTCATTGTCATAATAAATTGGACCAATTAAGTACTTATTAGAAGCTTAATTGGTCCAATTAATTAATTTAGGGTACAGTTGGAACAAACCCCAGGAGGGACAGTGGCCCTCCAGGACCAGGATTGGAGACTCCTGGCATATATGGTTTAGGTCTATATTTTTTTTGATCACAAACATAAAGAGTATCCAGCACAGATTACATGTTTTATAATGCCATTTTATTGCTGGAAAAATCACACTGTAGTAATTTTGTTTTCTAATGTTACCTGACCAGTTTAATTTAACCCCTTTTTTGTATTTTGATTGTGATTGATTGTTCAAGTTAACTTTGTCTATACACTATAGCAACGATTTTTAACAACTAAAAACATTTGTAAATATTATCAAAAATGTTCAAACAATGGGATTTCTAAAAAGATAAATACCTTTGTGTATATACAATTAGGTGTATAAAAGCTAACCATATAATCAAAAACTATGAAAATGTTTACCATATAATCCTTTAGAGTGTAACAGATTATAAACACAGGCTGGACTGACAGCAATAAAGTTTAGTTTAAATGCTTACACAGTCAAAAAAAGATATATATTTTTAAATGTGTGTTTATTTGGCCCTCATGCCTTTTGTTTTTGAAAGTGTTTTGTGTTTTGTTTAAATCGTAGCATCTTGGTTGCCCTGCCGTTCCTTGTTTTGGTTTCATTTCCCTGGTCTGACGTCACCCCTGCAGCCATCCAACTCACACAGTGTCAGCACTTATCCACGAAAAAAGAGGTCAAGGAGTGCACAGGTTATTGTTCTCTACAATGTTGGATGCTATCCCTGAACTGCGCAGTTGTGTTGTGGAACCGACAGAGAGATTGAATTGTAAAGGCCATAACAAATGCACTTCCAGATGCAAAACACTTAATTTGTTGGAACCATTTACTGAAGGATGTGGAATACTGGGTTACAACATACAAAGGAGCGAAGGCAGACAGAGCTGTATATTTAAATGATGTTCTTTGCCTACTGGAAAGCAAAACAGTACTTTGAAAAGAACTTAAAGAATGACATAATTGGAAAATGTGGCAGGTGGTTGTTGGATGATTTGGGTGTTTACACTGCAACTAGTGGAGCAACAGCAAACGTGTTGGAAAGCATGAATGCTGTGCTCAAACGACTCACGCAATGGAAGGACATCAACATTGATGCCATTGTTCATGCGTTCTATTTTCTGCAAACGTTTTATCACAGGGAGGTTTTAAGAGGACGCTGTGGAAGTGGAAACTACCACCTAAGAATTTATTGTTAAAGGGCTCAGATATAAGGATTATGTAGTCAATCTTTTTCCCAATGAAAAATGTTCATGTAACAGCACCCAGACATGCTACCATATTTTAGCTGCAAGACTGTCAATTGGTGTGAAGAAGGCATAAAAGAAAGTGTGTAGTTTGAAAAAAATGAATGCCTGGAGGTTTAAGTCAGGAAAAAAGAGACCACGTCAAAAAGATGCACTGGCGACAACAGCGGCTCCAGACTCATTGGAGAAGCAGGATTAAACATTGGGGGTAACCTTAATGCCAGGAATGGGAAAAGAGGAGACTCATTCTTTTGAAGAACCGCTTCTTACTAGCACGCCAAAGAAATCTAGAGGAGAGACAGGTCCTTGGAAAAGTGTAGCTGAATATCGACAGTTCAAAGCTGTGACAGTGAAGAACATTTCCATCAGTGTGGCAGATGGATTTCCTATTGAACAATGGGTGGCTAACTGATGCCATCATTGATGGATTTCTCCTGATCAGAACAGCAATGGTGAATGTCACAGAAAATGACGTAGATATCTGTGTATTGAAATAAATGAATACATAAATGAATATAGACATTTCTTTCTTTATTTATTTATCATGATTTATTTTTCACTATCAGATATAAACACTGCCATTTAATACTGTATGAAATGAAAATAAATACTCAACAGGTCTTGTTCAATTGTATATTAGTGAAGATTTTTGTACATAAAGGTTGTCATGCTTTCATATATTTTTACTTTCAAATTAAAAAAACATATTGTAATGACCCGGACAATTGCTTTGTTGCAGGACTTGTCTGTTCAGTTTGTCTCTTATGTCTTTTATATGTTACGTGTATGGTAAGGGGAACGGGTCACGTTGTTACTTAGCATGGGAAGGGGGAGTGAGTGAATGAGTGGGGAGAATGTGTGTTGTTGTTTTCGGGGGCTGCAGAGCATTCTGAGAATTCAACACTGTCTCCCTGAGTAATACTTCCTAAACATGAAAACATTACAATATACTAAATTAACAGATCAAGCTTATTATGGATTTTGGGAGGAGAAATTAATCTACAATAATGATAGCATCTTTTTATCATTTATCTCTCTACGGTGTAGGTACATTGATGATGTCTTCTAATATGGTCGGGATCAAAGACTCAACTAGATAGAATGTATTTTTTAGACTTAGAAATATCTAATGGTAAGAACAGCACCTTACAAACTGCTATATTCAATAAACCTACAGATTAGAATTCGTTATTGGCAAAAAAGTCAACGTCCTTATTTGCACTGCCCATTAATTAAATCAATAACTAAACACAGACTTACAATTTAAAACTAAAGGGCATTTAAAACTACCACCCGCCAAATCAGGGTCCAATTCCTTTACTCCTGCTGGCTGCACGTTCAGCTTCCACTCCAAACAAACCTGGGTTCACTTCGCAATGGACAAATCAATATCACGAATGGATAAAATCAGGAATATTTACACCAGGTGCTCAGCTTCTCCAAATCAATCAATTTACACTTATGGGAGCTGTGAACAGGGGAGCATTACCGTGTTAGTGTAATCAGTGCAAATCTGCAAAATGTAATGTGCCAAAATAAACATGCTTTAAACAAGGTGATAAAATCAAAAAGACAACATTAAAAAAAGTGAATATACTACAATAATGAATCAAACGTGCCTATTTCACATTATGTGAGCAACCCCGTTACACATAGATAGAATATTAGTGTAATATGACAATTGCATGATGTTGAATCAACAATAATGTTCAATAATATATATATATATATATATATATATATATATATATATATATATATATATATATATATATATATAGCAGATTGTCAAGTATCTGGAATGTGAATTGAATGCATTGATTGCTAGATTACTATTTCTAGTAATCGGATAATGATGTTAAATGACAATGAGTACCTGGTGCATTTAATAGATTTAATGAGTCCTGTTTTTAATACACTCTGATGAAGACATGTCGAAACACGTTAGCGTACCTGTTTTTACCTTGTTTTAATGAATAAAGTATGAATAATTGAGAGACGTTTGGGATATTGACTTTTATTTAGCAGGAGTTGCCGTCTTTTCTATTCAGTGGTGGCAACATCTAAGAAGTATTTCCTCTTTAAGCACCTTGTGTCTGATTAAATGGACTGAAACATCTCTAGTGCCGGTATTTTCTACTATATATACATATATATATATATATATATATATATATATATATATATATATATATATATATATATATATACACACACTGAGTGTACAAAACATTAGGAACACCTTTCTAATAGTGAGTTGCACCCCCTTTTGCCCTCAGAACAGCCTCAATTCTTTGGGGCATGGACTCCACAAGGTGTCGAAAGCGTTCCACAGGGATGCTGGCCCATGTTGACTCCAATGCTTCCCACAGTTGTGTCAAGTTGGCTGGTAGTGGATCTCTACTCCGAATAGCTCATTCCATCTCATCCCACAGATGCTCAATTGGATTGGGATCTGGTGACTGGGCAGGCCACTGCAGTAAGCAGTTCTTGTGTTTTGCTGAAAGAAGTGGAACTCTGTTAGGTCATCGGCTGCCATACCCCATTCGTGTCAAGGTATGACGAGTTGTGCATTCTTTTATGGGTCTTTCGGCACCAATGTTGTACTGGACTGTCAGTTGACTAACTGTAGCCCGTCTGTTGCTCTGCACAATTCGTGTTAGCCTCCTTTGGCCTCTTTCATCAATGAGCCGGTTTCGACCACTGGCCTGTCGTTGGCTGGATGTCCTTTGGGTGGTGGACCATCCTTGATACACACGGGAAACTGTTGAGCATGAAAAGCCCAGCAGCGTTGCAGTTCTTGACATACTCAAACCGGCACCTACTACCATACCCTGTTCAAAGGCACTTACTGTAAATCTTTTGTCCTGCCAATTTACCCTCTGAATGGCACTCATACAGTACACAATCCATGTCTCAATTGTGTCAAGGCTTAAAAATCCTTCTTTAACCTCTCCCCTTCATCTACACTGATTGAAGTGGATTTAACAGGTTACATAAATAAGGGTTCCTAATGTTTTGTACACTCAGTGTATATATATATATATATATATATATATATATATATATATATATATATATATATACATACATACATACTGATGCACAAAAGAAACCCTCAGATCTAATGGATTTAATGAAATATTTTAAACACAGATATCAAACAAAATCACAAAATCACAGAAAATGTGAACAAAAATAGAGAATCATGATAAGTTTTCAGTATGAAACGTGACACACTGTCAAAAAGAAAACATTACAAAGTTAGTATCGGGTATGACCCTGAGCATTAACACAATCCTGGCAGCGTTTTATTAATATATATATATATATATATATATATATATATATATATATATATATATAAAAAAAGGAGGAAGTAATACATTGATGTATGATTTAAGACAATCTGGGCAGTTTTACTGCCTTGTCCGGCCAGTTTGGTTTCCGTCTGGCAAAGTATATGATATTAAAAAAGAAAACTAAAAATCCTAGAATGATAATTCCAGTTTGTATGTAATGCATAGGGAGAGAATAATAATTTGATGTATGACTGATGACGATCTGAGCAGTTTTACTCGTCCGGTCACTTTTGTCTCTGTCCGGCTTTTACCCACTCCCGGGCAAACTCAGCTTGTTATATATATATATATATATATATATATATATATATATATATATATATATATATATATATATAGACAGTTATGAATGTTTGGGTTTGGGTTTAAATCTGATAGCAGCTTCTAGTTCTATGAAGAGAAATGAAACATGAAATGTAATTCGTATTTGGTTTATATTGTGGCGAAGCACAGAAAAGCTTGAGTCAAGAATAAATAGGCTTTTTTTTCGCGGACACAAGAAATAAACACAGCAACAGCAACTCTTCTTCGCACTCCTGCTTGCTACACCAATCACATATAGCACGCATTTATTAGCATTATTATTATTTATTTCTTAGCAGAAATAAATTACCCATTTATACAATTACCCATTTATACAGTTGGGGTCTTACTGGAGCAATCTAGGTAAAGAACCTTGCTCAAGGGTACAGCAGCAGTGTTCCCCACCTGGGACTGAACCCACGACCCTCCGGTCAAAAGTCCAGAGCCCTAACCACTACACTGCTGCCCTAAATATTTAAATAGCCCCTACTCCCTTACATTGTTGCAACTCATCCCATGTCCTCCGCCAATCAGTGGGCGTTGAACCCTGGCCTTTTCCCGTGCTAGTGGTAGGTCAGCTCCAGTGCAAAGTTGCACCCATATGTTCCTATGGGGGAGTCAGTCACTGCAACAAGTCCAAGTGCTCACTCACGGGGGCAGCTCCAGCGAAATCTCCATTTCTAGGAATTTCAGGCCACTTCGGCTGCTCCATGTTTTACAGCAGGTCATCACTTTCAATCACCATGGGTGGCCCCCTCACACATCATAGGAGAATGTATGGCCCAGTGGTTAAAGAAAAGTGTGCTGCCTTCTGGGAGCCTTTATCACGCACATCACTGAGAAAGTGGACAGGCTCCTAGAACGAACAGGAGAAATCAACAAAAAAACAGAACGGAGACTACATCAAAACAAGGGCAACAACTCAGGTAAGAGGCAATTAAGTAATGAATGACAATTCATTAAATGTTAAATTTAAGCAAGTATCGAATATTGAATTTTAGCATCAAATAATAAATACTAGCATTAAATATTAAATTCATGTATCAAAGTGGTTAAAAAAGGGCTTGTAACCATGAGGTTCCCAGTTCAAATCCCACCTCAGACTCATTGTGTGACCCTGAGCAAGTCACATAACCTCCTTGTGCTCCGTCTTTCGGGTGAAACGTAGTTGTAAGTGACTGCAGCTGATGCATAGTTCACACACCCTAGTCTCTGTAAGTCGCCTTGTAAGGCATCTGCTAAATAAACAAATAATAATAAAAATAATCATGGTAGAATACAAAGAAAGCTAAAATAATGGTTGCAGTTTACACAAAAATCACTGATTAAAATGGAATGTTGCATGCCTTTTTTTATAAAATAATAATAATAATAATAATAATAGCTATCAATAAAAGAAAGAAAAAAAATCTTATGACCAAATCATGAAGGAAGCATTGTACTACTATATTATTACTAGGATATATTTTTTAACATTTAAATTGTAACCAGAGCATAGCTATATGTAGTCAATGTACCTGCATTTTGAAGTGTATCCAATAAAGCTAACTAGAGTCATTAATTCAAATTAAGAGGACAAGAGGGCACACATGGAAGCTGTGAGGGCAAAATGAATCAGCAGGATGTATTGAAGCTTATTAGAAACACATTATATGTGAGTAATGCACACCTTGTCTCAAAATGCATTTAAAGTTAGTGTTGTCTATAAAACATCAAAACAGTTCCTTCCTACCATAAAAGATGCTTGTTAAATCTTGCTACATGCTGTTAGTAACAGTTCTGCACACTGGAATATTTCTTTTACAACCAAAGGGACCTTCTTAAAATACTAATAGAGGTCTTCAGATCTTCTTCTAATTGAAAAGGACTGACAGCCAGTCCCTTTCTCAGTAGTTACCATAAAATAAGGTCAAATATTTTTTTTAGATTTCAACAAACAAAAACCCAAATAGGTTATTATCAATAGCTTTTATTTAATTTAAACATATCTGAAATAAAAAAAAAAATTTAAACATGTATAATTCGACTACAGTTCCTGGCCGGTGGCCATCTTGGATTTAAGTTTTGCACTCTGCTGACTTTAGCTTTTAGAATTAAAAAAATTCACTCCACGCTAGATTGTGATTTTAAATTGAAAGATCTTTTTTTTATTATTATTATTGCGCTACAGCCTACCCCAAAAAACACATCTGTCACTCTGCCAAGACTGTCAGGAGGGCATGGCACTGAGACAGACACTCTGTACTGCAAACAATGCATAGGCGTCATTTTTAAAAAGCGCAGGTTTTGTTTATTATATACAGAAACGTAATGTATTATACCGCGTTTTAAAGGGCATTTATTTGTATGTTACAAAATTATAATTATACCCATTATGCAATAGTTTTGTAGTGTTTCTTAGGGGGTCAAAAAGTTATAATAACAATGTTTTACACATTCATAATTTGTAAAGAATGTTATTGTACAACATTGGGTTAATGCATGTGCCACTGAAAAAGTAGGTAATGTGAATATCTTATAAATAATTAATATGAAGCATTTTTTAAAATGTTATAAATGTAATCCAATTTAAACAAAATCTGTGCATTGCAAAGTCATGACTTCGACATGTTTTAACTTCCTTTCTATATTACAAATCCATGTATTTAAACGGTCTAGCATATTTGCAGAGTCAGATCCAGCGTGAATTGTATCAATGCTACTAGCCCTGTGAGTGTCTGCACTATCTGAGCTGCCCTGTGACGTTTCACCAGTCATACCGTCTTTGTCACTGCTGTCAATCACTTGTCTGCTTGCAAGGGAGAAAGTAAAAGCGTGCCTTTTAAATGTATCCAGCGTATTCTTAGAGGATTTTCTACACACACTAATCATTTTATTTATATACGTGCATATCGCGCATTAGAAATACTGTTCATGCTGCATATTTCTAATATTGAGACTGAAGTTACGATTTAAGATGTTATAGACTGCAAGAGTTACATATCGTTCTGTCTCGTTACTTCTTCTGCCAAATGTATAGCTCATGCATCCCATTTGTTAATAATGACACGTTTAATTCTGCACAAACAGGAATGTTGTGTCTCCTTACCACTGTTTGGCGCCTTATAACACTCCCAGCAGCAGCACTTGCTGTTGCCATTGTTTCAGAGGGAGGGAACTTCGATTGGACGCCTGCAAAAACCTGATGCATGTTCCAGCCCATATGTCTTATAAAACCACACCTAATAGGATAATAATTCAAAGAGGTATGTCTTCCTGACACATTGTATTAACCAAAGGCGTATTTTTTTGTTGATTGGCAGGTGGTTACAGCTTCAAAATACTGCCTTGAAATATTTAAATAAATTTTTAAAAATGTTTTACGTGTCAGAATTACTGACAATCGGGTCTGCAGACAGCGCATAACAGTATTATGTTGATGTAAAAGTATTTTGTATGTGTAATATGAAGTGGCCCATATGGCCAGGTCAAAATAGGGAGACCAAAACTGAAAATGGCGATGCAGCAGACAATGCACCGCAGCTAAGGCTCTGTCCACACTATGCCTTTAAACCTTATTAGTTGCCTTTAAGCCAGCTTAAAAGTGCTAAATACAGTTTGCATCCACACTACGCAGCTTTTAATACCGCACTCAAGAACTGTACTCGAGACCACCTCAGAGGTCTCGAGTCTGATTCTAATTAGATTGCATCAGGTAGTGTGGTTTGTCAGAAGTGTGGACACTGTAATACCGAACTACAATTTTTGTGTATCCTCCAATATTCCAAAATGCTTTATGATATGTTTGGTGAAATACTCAGAGCAGGCGCCTGAAGGACTTGCTATCAGTGTACACTCCGCACTAGTTATTAATTTTTATGCTTTTAAAAAAAAAAAACTGTCAGGACATCTCTGTTAAACTAGTGAGAAAAATAACAAAAGCACAACGTTAAATTAGGTGACTGCAAAAATGAAATGCGAGTTAAAAGTAGGATTGGGGATAAACAATTCACGCAATTTGTCAGCTCTGTCTGAAATGAAATTTAAGAGAACCAGAATTAGGCTCAGGCAAGCTAAAAACAAAGATTATTTTGTAATTAACTGCTTTTTCTGAGTTTAAACAAACTGAGCTGATTCTGTTTCATAATTAAAGGGATGTCACCTGATTAAAAATAAAACCCGAAAACTTCAAGCCCCACTTGTGTGTGTGTGTGTGTGTGTTAGCATTTACTTTTTCCAAAATACTTGTTTTATTTCTTTTTAGCAATATGGACCTCTGTTAATACAGTGCATGGTGGGATACTATCATATTATTATTATTTGTTTATTTAGCAGACACCTTTATCCAAGGCGATTTACAGAGACTAGGGTGTGTGAACAATGCATCAGCTGCAGAGTCACTTACTATTACGTCTCACCCGAAAGACAGAGCACAAGGAGGTTAAGTGACTTGCTCAGGGTCACACAATGAGTCAGTGGCTGAGGTGGGATTTGAACCGGGGACCTCCTGGTTACAAGTCCTTTTCTTTAACCACTGGACCACACAGCCTCATATTCATTTCCACTGTTCATTGCGCTGCTAGGAACTGTAACCAAACTATTTTAATAGTGTGTGTACGCATTAAGCCCAACATTAAATGGTTCTTCAGGTGGACGCTTTGAGCTGGACTAACTAGAACGGTTTCAAGTACGGTTCTTGAGATCGGTTAAGTATTGTGGACAGGGCCTAAGTCCCAAAATTGACTGTGACGCTTGTCTGAAAATCAAACTGTTATACAATAAAAAATCACTTTGAAAAATTCGATTTTTTTTGTTGAATGTAATTTAGGTGAACAGTACAATCAAAACAACGATATTTTGTGAGATTGATATTATATTTTGAGAAATTATTATTTATTATTATTTTTTAGTATTTTATGGTTTGTAGCGACTTTAGAGTTCTGTTAAACATAAAACTACACAAACATACTTAAATATACTAGGACAGACGTGTAGCAGACAAACAGTTATATTAATATATGTATATGTTTTTTGATTGATGATTACTGAGATCATTTTACATCAATTTCATTTTTAAATCAATTTCAAAACTGCTGCAGCACACACAGTTCGCCAACCCTTTGTAAAAATCACTTTATATGTCGCACTGGCATACAAATCACTCCTACTTTTTTGACAATTGAGACAACTTTTTTGTGCTTAAAATACTTTTCTACAATTGATTTTTTCCCTACATGCTCAACACTGATAAATGAAAATACACAGGTTTAGTTTCGAAATAATGTTTGCAACATTTTATTCCATTAATAATTTTACAGTGTTGTTTTTAGTTAAACTGCTAGAAACTATTCTGTTTTTCAAAACTTCTAAAATATGAAAAGTAATAATTAACAGATCGTAAAATCAAGTTATACATCCCACATCACATCTGTATTAACCTACCGGTATTTTAGTTTAGCTTATCAAGTACCCAAACAAGTTCAAGAACATATTTTCTTTGCTTTACTGAACATTTAATTCCAAAACCACACTGAGACAATATTTCCAGCTGCACTGGCTTTTACAAATGTGTTGTATTAATTCAAATTTAAAAGAAAATGATTAAACCATGCTGCTTGCATTAATTAAAAAAGCAATAAATAAATAAATAAATTAAACTAAACAGTGCACTATCAATAACCAGTAAACAAAATATTTTAGTGTTGCATATGGTGCAGTACAATTGCATTCAATTTCCAGCTGTGCAAATACATTCATTTTCTTTTGTTAATCAGAACCATAACCATACGCATTCTTTACAAGTGTACCACTGCATTGCACTGACATGGAGAGAAAGTTACAGTATGTATTAAAGTCATTCAAAGTACTCCATTCAAACAAAATGTTTTCTACATTAGGCCATAAACACTTTCCTCCTCTATCAGCTTGTTTTTCTTTCGCCATTTTAAGTTTGTCTTTGTTTCGTCTCCAGTCACGTACTGTTTTTTTCAGCATGTATTTTAGCAAATTCAAAAACACACAATTTCAAACCTGTTGTCTAGCATTTTCATTTTTTCTCTGATTGTCCTACTTTATCCAGTCTCAAAGTCACCTGAGTTATTATTGCAGTTATAACGAATGGAATACTTGATAAGTTTACTACTCTGTTTTCTAACCAATAGCTGTTTGCTACGGATCCCAGGGGCGGGATCAGTCTCAATGTTGACAAATCAATGGCTTGTGAGTGTGGGAATAAGGAAATTCATGGAGACTGACAGCTATTGTGTTAACAGTGAAGCACTATAGCTGTGACGTTTTCGAGAGGAGGAGGTCAGTCAAGAGTCTGAAAGTTTGCGTTTAACATTCAAAGTGAGTTTTGAGAGTAACAAATTAAAACTTTTAATTAGAACAGTGGTTTTGTGTTTCTTCCTAGCAACAGGACCTGATTGCCGTAGATCCTGAAAAAATAAATCGGGTTGTTGACAGTTGAGTTTGTGTGAGCCATAACCGTGGCTGTAGTAATCCCATTGTGGTACTGGTACAGTAGTTTAATATTAGACACACCGGCGCACCGGTCTATTAGTCGCTCCGCACTTTTAAGGGCCCTGCAAAAATGCCTAAAAAATCGATATATACAACAGTTTGTCCGGTAGTAATTTGTGTGGAACTAATCACAAGGAGTGGCTTCTTTACAATATGATACAGATCTCAATGATTTATCACTTTCCGCCACAAGTGGCAGAGAGTGAGTGGATAAAAATGTGATTGATTTCTTATAACAATTATATATTCCGTTAGTTTATAACCATTATATATTCCATTAGTCCACCAGGACATTTTTTTCAGTTGATGGTTTGATGGACTATGTAAAGGGTTCGGATTTTCTGGGTTTTATTTTTAACAACAGTATTAAAATATATGGTTAAAGTCAAGTCAACTTAAGGACTGTTCCACTTTTTTTCTCGAAATAATGTACAGAAAAAAACATCAGACTCAATAGATCTCATTCACAGCAGTAAAAGTATAGTGGACTGATTGCTATAAGTCATTAATGATACATGGCTTTTGTAGACCATATTTAATCTGTCTTTAAGATTCACTGTAATATTTTGCTGTTTAACTTAATTCTGGAAGAAAAAAATACCCATGTTACAAAAATACGAGAAACATACGAGCATAGAAAATTACTCTTCAAAAGAACAAACTTTAGTTTTACAGTTTAAAAAAAAGGATACATTCATCCAGGCTGACAATTTTTTTTACCAAAATTGATTTTAATAAGGCTTGATTTTAATTTTGCAACCTTTTAAGACAAGATGTATGTGAGTAGTGTTAAAGAAACAGCAGTGTGCTTAATCGCATTTCAAAGTCTGTCACTGAGCTAACAAGGGTGAAGTTGCCTGACTACAGTGTTAGTAACTACAGTGTACATATTTTATAAAGGAGAGCAGCCACAGGGGTGAATTATAGCACATGTATTACATGTATTTATTTATTGATTTATATTTGTGTATATAGTTGTTTTGTTTGTTTGCAGTGGGACAGATTTGTTTTCCAATGGTAATGTGGCTCACACAGTTCTTGAAAAAAGTTTGAACTACCGGTAGTTAGATCTTGTGATAAACCATTTAGCTTCTCTGACTGCCAGTTTCTAATCTATAACAGTAAAAAGCTTACAGCTGTTGCATACAAGTTACAGAGATGGAATAATAAAGCAACTTGATTACATGTTATAGAAAACGTATTTAGATGTGGATTACAAGAAATAAGGACTATTTGTATACCAGCCACGAATGTACTCCTTTAGGTACAGGCAGAGAAGTCATCATCAGTTCATTTTCACATTAAAAAAACAGCACACTTAGTCCTCCATAAAATGTAAATAAAAGACCACAACGGTGAAAGAACTTTTCATGGTGCATATAGCTGGAAGCCTGCATATGGTCATTTACTTGCTGTATCACAGATGCTGCACAAATACGTCTCAATCAATACAATAATCCAATGCCTCTGCATCCTGTTGAAATGTCCTTCAATGTAAGCATATCACATACAATTTACATTTTAACATTTTAGATTTATCACTGCTGCCAATTAGACATAACAAACATATGCAGTCCTTATTATATGATGCTTACTTGGTATAGTAGGATAATTTAATCATATTAAATCATATTAAGTCAGGCTTATTGGTCTTTAGTTACCTGGTTCGGTTTTGTCTCCCTTTTTGGTGGATCGGTGTTAATTTTAAATCAATTTTCCAGTCTGTCGGTACAACCCCTGTCTGAAGAGAGTGTTGCATGATCTTGGTTAGCGGTTTGTAAATAACTTCTTTCATTTCCTTGAGTACAATTGGGAGGATCTCATGTGGCCCAGGGGATTTGTTTATTTTAAGAGCTCCTAGTCCCTTTAACACTTCTGCCTCTGTTGTGCTAACGTTATTTAAACTGGATAGGAACAGGTCAACATGTTGGGCATGTTGTCCATATCATCCTTTGTAAAAACTTTTGAAAAGTAATCATTTAATATATTTGCTATTTTTTTCTCTTCATCTATGATTTTGCCATTTGTATCTCTTAGATATTTTACTTCCTCCTTGAATGTTCTTTTGCTGTTTTAATATTGGAAAAACTTTATGGAGTTGGTTTTAGCCCCTTTGGCAATGTTCATTTCTATTTTTCGCTTGGCTTTTCTAACTTCCTTTTTGACTTGCGTTTGCAGTTCCAAGTACTCTTTCTGTGTACTTTGTTCTTGGTCCCTTTTAAACGCTCTGTAAAGTGCCTTTTTCTCCTGAATATATTTTTTTGATTGATCTATTAAACCATTTTGGCCATTTTGTTTTAGATTTTGATTTGTCTACTTTTGGGATGTAATTGATTTGCACCTCTAGTACTACATTTTTTAAAAATAACAATCCTTTTTCTGTGGATGTTTTCTCTATTTTACTCCAATCTATTTCTGTTAGTCACTGTTTCATTCCTTCATAGTTTGCATTTTTAAAATTGTAAACTTTAGCTTTAATTGTTACTTTTGGGGTTTTAACTATTATTATTATTTATTTATTTCTTAGCAGATGCCCTTATCCAGGGCGACTTACAATTGTTACAAGATATCACATTATTTTTACATACAATTACATTATTTTTACATACAATTACAGATTAATTCAGTTGGGTTTTCACTGGAGCAATCTAGGTAAAGTACCTTGCTCAAGGGTACAGCAGCAGTGTCCCTCACCTGGGATTGAACCAATGACCCTGCAGTCAAGAGTCCTAACCACTACTCCACACTGCCACCCTAGCACTTCAAATGAGACCATGTTGTGATCTGAGTTTGCCAATGGTTCTCTAACCTCTGTTTTAGTTATTCTGTCTTCATTATTTGAAAAGACTAAATCAAGGCATCATAGGCGGCGGGAGAAAATATTATTTGGGGAGGCTGATTAAAACTTAATAGCTTAGACACTGGCTGCCACTGTGCTATTCTTTTGCTTATACAAATTATATGCGTCTATTTAAACACAATGCATTTATTGCAATATTCATAATACTGTAGCGGGTTCAAAAAAATCCTCACACGGTTCTGTTTACCGTACAAGCATCCACAAGAACAAGATTCAGTTTGTGTGCCATACAGTGGGTGTAGATGGCTGTTGGGTGGTCATTCCTAATTTTCTGCTGGACTCCGTTTGTGTTTCCGGACATAACGCTTGCCCCAACATATGCTTGGCCCACTATAGGAATAGCGCTTAGTCCAACTGTCTGTATACCGTCTTTGAGGCAACTGTAGATCTGCTCTGCATTTCTGGATTGTGAGCAGTCCTTAAACATGAGAAACTGCTCGTACACATTCAAGTCAGTGCCCACATAGCGAACACAGATTGAAAGTTGCTCTTGCTTGAAACATTGCTCTTCATCAGCTATCAGGCAGTAAAATCCCACATTCCGCACATCTTCAGCTGTTTGTTTTCCACTTACTCATACAATCCAAGTGAACCTTGCAGGTAGAATGACTGTTTAGCTTTTCAATTAATGTTTTCCACTCTCACAACCCCTTCTCAGTGAAAGTATTATCCTTGTATTCAGAAGAGCAGTAAAAAATTATACATGGATAGCAGAATACAGCATCGGCAGGTACACTGTATTCAATAAAAGGATATCAATCGAACAATGGTGATGAGAATGATCGATTTTGCTTGCTGAAAGAACTTTTGGAATAAGTACCCAACTTCACCTGTACAGAGACCCGTCACCCGCATCCCACCCCCATCCACAGTAAAGGAAGCCACTGCACTCTGCGAGGCTATGGTGATTTTGAGTACCCTGCAAGTTCGTTATGGGGTTTAAAGTAACCGTTGTGTTATGGATTTAGAAAAGTTTGTTAATTATTATTATTATTTTTTTAATAGTTACTGTATGTTTTGGGGGGCTGAGCCCTGTTAGCCCTGGCCTTCCACCACCTATGCAAGGCATGCCTCCCCTCTAGTCGGTGCCTTGACAAATTGCGTTGGGAAGCAGCCATTTGTCATTTCTACCATTTCGATTTCGTCTGTCATGCTCCCCACCAGGTTTTCCCATTTTATATAGGGGAAGCTGAAATCCCCCATTACTATGGCTTCTCCTTTGCTACACACATTTCTAATGTCATTGTATAACAGATTATTTTGCTTGGTGTCTGAATTTGGCAGTCTATAGCATGCCCCTATTATTATGCCCTTTGAATTTGTGTCCATTATTCTGACCTATATTGATTCTGCATTGTTTTTTTCTTCCAGATTTAACACCTGGGCTTCAAGATTATTTTTGATGTATAGCGCTACCCCTCCACGTCTTCTGTCCTGCCTGTATACCCACTAATATTAGATTCGACTCCATCACTCTCAGATTTGTTGATGTGTTGGTTTCTCCTCCCTTCCTTTCTAGTTTAAATGCTTCTGAACCTCCTTGAGTATCCTTTTTTCAAGTAGATTGGTTCCCTTTTTATTTACGTGAAGTCTGTCCCACCTATATAGATAGTCCTTGTTGTAGAATGTGGTCCAATGTTCCAGCTGTCCGTATGGTTCTTTGCAAGGTGGGTCAAATTTCTTTGACGTTTTGCTTTCTGGTGGTTGTGTTTGACTATGTTTCTTTTTTCCCCAGTCTCTGCCTATCTGAACCCAGCTGTTTCTATCTCCCTGGTGGCTTTCTGTCTGCTAGGGGTGCAAACTTCAAAGAATTTCGGGTGTGCCAGC
Source organism: Acipenser oxyrinchus oxyrinchus (assembly GCA_030684275.1). NCBI lineage: Eukaryota > Metazoa > Chordata > Actinopteri > Acipenseriformes > Acipenseridae > Acipenser > Acipenser oxyrinchus. Next base: position 23,549,566 of record CM060247.1, on the reverse strand, counting down.
TCCACAAACTCCTGTTGCTTGGTTATTTCGTGCAGCTCTGTTTCTAGCATACTGGATCGTGCTGCACTTTACACAGACTTGGTTTAGCTCTGCTGGGTATTCTTGGATTTCCCACATCATGCAGGTGTCACAGACTACTGGCTTGAAGGCCATGTTATTTATTTATTTTTTTGTAAGTGTAAGTTTAGTTTCTACAGCTGTCAGCCTGCTTTCAAACTGCTTCTAAACTGTTCCACACTTTTCAAGAAGGGAATTCATAATAATGTGATATCTTGGTAATAACTGAGTAACTGCCAACATTTCCGGCTCTTACATGGTAACTACTAAGTGTGTAATTATAAAGAAATGACCTGTGTCATGGTGATACCACATAATTACTTGAAGGAAAAATATATTGTTCCCAAGGCCATTTATATATAATATAAAGTAAACAGTAGTTAGCATGAAGAATTGGTTATAACCCATTATTGGTTATAATGGCATTGCTCAGCAATTGGCTGTCTAGGCATTCTAACCGTGTACTGTATGCACTTTTCTGAGCTTTTTGTTGCCTTATCACTTACTTAAAACTTAAATGAGTGAAAGTATGCATTACGATCAAAGTGTGTCTGGATCAACAGCTTTTAAACTACCATTACAGGTGGTTCGGAACTACAGCTGCTCAGATATTCAGCTTTTTAACAAATTATTCATTATTCAACCAATGACAGAAAGTAAACAGAGTCAATGTCTTTTCTTTAAAATCTTAATATATATATATATATATATATATATATATATATATATATATATATATATATATATATATATATATATATATTAAAATGTGCACAGTTAACCAGAGGAGTAGAATCTGAAGGTGTATGTTTATAGGCAATTTTGATGAGGATTTCCCTAATGCCTGCTCTAATACTGTATAAATTGTATAAATTGCTCCATATAACATTGAATGCATGTCCCTGCTGCTGTTGCATTGTACATTATATTGAATAGGTTGTTGTAAATTTGACTTTCACCTTCATTAAAAAAAAAGTGTTTTATTGATTGTTCTGTGTAGTCGAGTGTATATTAAACTCCAGAAATGCCCTGGGATCATTTCAACTGTGATATCCTTGCATATTGATTGTCCCAGACAAGTTCGCACTTGTACTTTAAGTCCATACAAGTCAATGACCTTGTTCTAACCAGGTGCTTATTAATTATTTAAATTTGCTTAGTTGAACTACAAAGTGAAGTACCTGGCAGGAAAATGGTCCTGGAAGTGCAACTAGGACTTTTGGCCTGAACAGATTCATTATTTTATTCTTATTCAGATTGGATTAAATGCAGTTGCAAGTAGGGCTGCAATGAAGGGTACATTTTGACCTTCGAAGGTTCGGAACACATTACCGAAGGAAGGTTCAGACCTTCGATGGTACTAATTTGCATAATTTACTGTTGACATCACCATAGCTACTAGTTTATATTTGATTGAAAATCCTATTATTTTACAGGTAAGCCATATACATGGAATAAAACATTCACATGTAGTTTAAAAATGTGTTATATAAACAGTAATCGTTTTTATAATTTAAATAAAAATTAAATACACATTGTTTATGTACACGTAATTGATGCTGCTTGTGATACAGTAAGCGTGCATTGCAGCAGCACCAACTACAGTAGACTTAGGCAAAACAAAACTTTATTTAACAGTCACCATTATCAGTTATCAGGTTATCAGTCACAGTCACATTTTACTACGACTACTACAACTAATAATAATAATAATAATAATAATAATAATAATAATAATCTGAAATTTTTCTTACAGTATATCACATATTATGCATTTCTCTGTATTTAAAGTATTATGGATTTTCTTGTTGTTACTGCATCTTGTAAAGTGCTTTGTGATGGTGGTCCACTATGAAAGGCGCTATATAAAATAAAGATTGATTGAAGTGACCCAGGAGATTGGTTGTGCCTCCATGGTACATTAACAGTCGCTTACACAGTTTGCATTCAACATTTTTTTTGGTCGTATAGGCATTTAACAAAAAAATCCCAAACAGCAGAGGGGTTTCGTGGCATTTCTTTCAGTACAGCTTACACTATACAAGACTTTGCTGTCAAGATGGTGAATGAAGAAATTAAAGGTTTGCCTCTGGATAACATGGGCTGGAGAGGGGAGGGGCGGATGGTGCTCAGCTTTCGAAATTTAAATTATTGGTGTTCGCGTATATTTTGGATGTTTCAAACATATTCTACCATAGCACTTCTCTTACACTGGGTAGCCAGTACATATTTTACTGAAGCACTACAGCCTCTATAGGGACCCCCCAAGTGCTTTGGCATACTATAGCCTGCTCCATACACGGCAGCGGCGCCATATAGTGTTGCTACGTATAACTATTTGGTAGTGGATTTTAATACGACAACTTTTGTTTGTATGCATTATACAAATCAAAAGATTGCATTTTTCATGTGAGTGACATTTAATGTGTGATTTAATTATAGTAGTCACACATTGTCATACGGTTTCTGTTAACAGAGAGAGAAAAACACACACACACACACACAGAGTGTGTGAATGTCAACTGACAAACCTCGAAGGTTTAAAACTACCTTCGAATTCCTGGCTAGCAAACAAGCCTTTGAACCTTCAAACACAGCCCTAATTGCAAGAAACTTCCATTTTATTTGAATACCACCTTCATGGGATACTTGGATACCAAGACATTTCATGTAAAATTGAAAAACATTCATTTCAACTGTGTTTTTATGCAAACATTCGTCAACGCTATATGTAAAAATGTAATATTTAATTAAACTCCCCTTAATTTATAAAATTTAGCTGGTAAAACAATTCACCACAACCGTACTGAGAAAAGCACCCCAGAGGTTAAACAGCATAGTGATTATGTATTATGTACGTTCATTAGCTAACTGTTGTGCATTGTAGAACTGACAATGAGCTTGTACGAAACAGTTGGGAGCAAACTGGATTCCCAACTTGTACACAAACATAACTTAAAGGGTACCTGTACCCAAAAATAACAAACCTCTCTTTGTGCTCCGCATATCCAATAAATGCTTTTTGCTGCACCAATTTGGTCAACAAGTCACGCGTTAGCGATGTTTTCAGTTTATTTGTCCACTTTCTTGGTCAAGTAACACTTGAGGGAGCTGACATATTGGAGCCTTTCAGGCAGCGATGTGATGTCAAGTTTTTGATTTTCTTGTTAGGCCAAAATGTGCACGCATGGGTTTATGGGATACAGAGGTGAAAACCCGTTGTGTGCGACATGGCGGAGTGCAAAGCTTTCGGGTGCTTGAATAATACGTGAGAAAATAAGAGGAAAAAGTTATTTTGTGTGCCAAAGCCTAATAATTCAGTACGGGCAATCATAGCAAAAAAATGACTACATAATTTGAGAACGGGACATACACTGACAACCTTTCCATTCGGTCAAAACTACCTCAAAGTGGGCAAGATAAATGACGAGACCGAAGGTCAATGTCACCAGAAGTCCGAGATACTAGTATTACAGGCTTTTTATTGCACACTTTGATGTACTTTATTTTGTATCAATTGTAGCTGTTTACAAAAGCTTGAAAAAGTAGAACACTTGTATGGATTGTAGAAAAAAATATGATCATTTCCAGTTTGGAAATTGTTACACTTCAGTTTTTCACTGTTTCCGCATCTGTGTGTAGGCTCGCATGCTGTTTTCTCTGTTCTCACTCTAGAAATTATCATTTTCTCTCTGCTGCAATTTTACTCTGGCTGGAGTGATATAATTGCTTGTTAGTATCTGTTGTACTGAAACGAGTGGTTTTTGTAATTGTTTTACCAAAGTACAAATCTAGAGTGATTTTACTTTAAATGTGCATGGTATGGAGGTTTTGTATAAAAATAATTTACACAGACAAAAGTTATTGCAGCAGTGTTTCCATAAAACACATTTACTACAAGTGCACCAAGTATTTGAAGCCTTCTTGGTTCAGTTTTCTCAGATTAGGCTGGTTGCAGACTCGTCCTCTTATCCTCGTCTGAATATTCACTATCGCTGCCTGACAAAGTTAAACTGGGGCAGTCGGACCTCATAAGTACCCTTTTATTTGACTTTTTAATCCATAATAATAGGATAAATGCAGTCGCAAATAATTTTGTTAGCTGCAGGTATAGTCTAGCAGTTTTCGGAAATAGGGGAATCAACGACCCCAATGTCATATCCTGTGCGCCATATGAGCCCCAATGGATAGAAGCTGAACATTTTTTAAAGCTTTTATATTGTAAATTAGTTGAGCAGTGGCTTTAAATTGTGTCAAAAGTTTTCAGCCACATGTTTTCAATTGAAATGATTATATATGCACTACAACTACAGGTACCCTTTAAATAGATTTCACATACTCTGTTGTGCAAAAGTCTTAGACATGTTGCATTTTTCTACTCTGATGCATTATGAGCATCAACAATTTATTCAAAGCCTCCACTAGTGTTTTCTACTATTATAACATTGAATTGACAACAGAACTGGAAGAACACGTGTAGTTGTCCATCCATCAACAGTCCAAAGCACCTTTGACCACTGTTCCATAGTCCAATTGCTGTGTCCTTGTGCATATTCTAGCGTTTTAGTCTTGTTCCCCTTTCTTAACAGAGGTATTCTTACTGCAACACATCGTTTAAGTTCTGATTTCAAGAGTGACCTTCGTATTGTTGATTTGATGGACAATGACACCTGTGCCTTCTGCCAGTTCTGTTATCAATTCAACGAGTGTCTTCTTTCTATTCTTTAAGGATATTATCTTCAAATATTGCTCATCCTGGTTAGACAGCTTTTTGGGTCTTCCAGTACTGGGTTTGTCAATTACAGATGATGTTTCTCTGTACTTGCTGATTATGCTTCGGATACCACACCTTGAAAATTGAGTGATGCAAGCTATTTCACTCAATGGTTTTCATTCTTTATGCAAGTCAAGATTGTTATAATAGAAGAAAACACTAGTGGAGGCTTTGAATAAATTGACAGTGGTGTATATGCACAGCAGTGTATATATACCACGTAAGCGTATTGTTAAGGTGACTGTTTAGTCTATAGTCATTGCCCAATTTAACCATTTAATATAATATGTTGAATGTTAGTAACACAAAAAGTTGTTGCAAAAGCCATTATCGACCAGGAACAGAATATAAAACTGTAGGCTAATGTCATTAGATTAAAACAATATCAACCTTTCCACCATCCCTCTTCTAGCCAGTCAAGCTTTACCTCAGCCAACAACTTGGCAATGAAGAGAATTGATCATGTCTCCCAGGGAAAGAGAATCGAGGCCAAGAAAGTATTCTGTTTTCCTAATTTCTGTAGATTCAATTTGTTCAATGATAACAAATCAGAACACATTTGTTGTCTCTGTATTTCTTTGAAAATATATTATTATGAGCTACAAACCTGTTGGGAAGATATTGTTTTGGTTAATTCTTACCACTGTATATTTTAGTCTGCAAAAACATTGGTAGTTTATGACATTGCATTAACCAGACAACTCTCCACCCCATGAAAAGACAGATACATCTAAAAATAAATATAACGTTACAGGTGGTATTGTTGAGCATGAACCTAAAGCTGTTTGCACAGTGAGCAACACATTTTGAAAGATGTACTGTTTTGGCTTCAGCAGTGAGCCCTTAAGGGCGTAAACATATGGCGTGATTTTGCAACATGTTCTGCAAAAGCACCTACAACCTTGATTTAAACTTTCCAAACCATTTCAGTTGCTAAGCAATCAAAACATATGTCCACTACCATATAATCGTGTAAACATGCATTGCTTGTATGCAGGTATTCTAGGAAAAGAGTGAAAAACTATAATATAATCACCAACAATGCTTTAATATTATATTTTCACACCATACCGTGCTGTTGTAAAGTAATACAGATTTATAAACATCTTATTTCCCACGTCTTGCAATTATATTCATCTGCAACCATGGAGAGCTTGATCTCTTCTTCAGATGTTAGAGGAGAGTGCAAATATATAAAAATAAAAAGATTTGAGGAACAACATTTTTCTGATTTGCTAATGTAAACAATTACACAATAAAATGTTCTTCTACTTACACTTGGAGAAACTTTTGAGGTCTTGAAAGTTATTTATTTAGGTCCATCATTTAAATTGAATTTCAGTGTACTGTAGATGGTTGTAAAACTTTCAGCCTTAAAGCAATTGTTGCTAACAAAATAGTTCCATACAATTTCTCTGTCATGAAAATCCATTCAATACAGAGGTCTCAAATGTGCCGTTTTGAAAGAAACACATGTTATAGCAAGCATGTATTTTCATTACAAAACATGGTACTACTTCAGTTAATGAAAACTCTGTTTTGTAATTCCTGGGTAAATTTATCTGGGTAAATTATCCCTATCCTTTCACTAGTTTATTTTCTGTCAATAACAAATCAGCTGTCTTCTCTACTGACTGACATGCTTTCAGCCAGTAACATGTTTTGACCCAGAAATGACCAAGGAAGTGCAATTGCAAAAATATAACCCAAGAATAAGACATAGTAACTGACAGCTTCCTAAACCTAAACCTAAAATAGTATCAGATATCAGATTTTAAAACTTAAATTCATGTGTGCTATAACATTTGTTTTGTTTAAAACTGCACATTTAAGACCTATGTAGCTAATGGAAAGGCAAAATGACTAAGATTTGTTGAATTAGTTTGTTAGCTACACTTACTTTAAATAGAGCCATAACTGGTACTCAGTTTGAAATACATACATGGTCTATATAAGCCCTGAATTTTCGACCTGCTTATTTTAGAATATTAAGTATTTTAGAATATGAAGTATCTTAATCTTAAGTCACAGGATTAGTGCAGAGAGTTCAGTCTGAAATGAAAACGTGGAGTGACTCTCCTATATGTTGGTTTGCATTATGTTAAATACATGTCTTGAGACTTTGCAAGATGTTTTGGTTTCATGTATCATACTATACAACATTTTGGCAATGAGGACTGTCTAAACCCACCACACCAGCTCTAGCACCACAGCTGATAAGAATGCCGGACCCAGCCCTTCCACCCCTGGCACCATTCTCCTCTTCATTGGAATCGCTGTCTGGACTCGTTTGCCAACTACATATTCACAGCGGGACCTCATGGTAAGTGATGCACACAAAAGGCCGCTTTGAATTCATTGCTTAGAAGCTGCAGGACAGCAGATTTTTGGAACTCTGTGTCAGACACCCAACATATAATGAAACAATAGATGTTTTAACAGCACATTTCGTTCCTGCCCGCAATGCACTTGTTAAGCAATGAGTCTGTTCCTCATTTTATTGCTGCATTAACAGAACTGGCTGTAGGAACAGTGACCACTCAAGTTCTCATGGATAAGCTGGAGCAGTTGTCTTCCCATTGGGAAAACATCTGTACAGATAATCATTCAATCAATCAATCAATCTTTATTTTATATAGCGCCTTTCATAGTGGACCACCATCACAAAGCGCTTTACAAGATAGTGAGGAACAATGCATAATACATTAACTACAGTGAGATACAGGGCATAGTACATTAAATACAAACAGTAAAAAACAATGCAAATACAGACATAATACATTAAATAAAAGGCTAGGATGTGAATTCTAAACATTGTGGCCCTCAGTTTACTTCCCTGCGTTTTGGCCTTTTTTGAGTGCTAGAAGTATTCAGCACATCCCTCCAACTTATTATCACCAAGAAGCATTTGACCTAGAGTGGGGAGGGTTAAGTACCACAGACAAGAGGAAGGGAGGTGCGGTCCAAAACCACTGCTCTAAAGAAAAGGTACCATAGATTTGAAAATCAGATTTGGGCTGTGTGTAGGGCTGTGCCTTGGGTTTTCAGATTTATTTGGACCCTATTTTGATTTTAGTTTCTTGTAATTTCTTTAAATTCCCATTTTTCTTTAAAAAAAAAAAGTATAATTTATTTTAAGAATAAGAACGACGTCGATAAAGCGCAGCACACTATTTTGTTGTAAACAGGCCCAATTACTGCCTGTTTTTTGTCATTCATGATGCTCTTTGGAACAGAGAATGTTCAGTGTTGACACAACTTACAACTTTGCCCCAAGAATTTTTCTGAAATGACACCCCTGCTGCAGATCAATATATATTTTTCTTGTTGCAAACGGTCGATTCTGGGATAATGACATATTGAAAGCTCTAAACAACAGCAGTGTCACTAACTGGTAATTGGTTCTTCTTCCAGTTTAGTGCCTCCAGCTGTTGGGTTTAACTGTGTTTTTTAAGGTAATGTCAGAAAAAAATTATGAAAAAAGGCAGAAAACAGAACAAAAAGATTATATTCTGCCTTTTTCCAACGTTCTTATACAGAAAAAGACTTGTTCAAGATGGTGCAGTGTGAACAGGATGCAAAGTGGTGTATTGAATTCAATGTCCAAACAGAATTAATGTTCCCAAAAACGTCTGTGTTTATTTACACAAAACAAAATAAACCACCCCTTTACCAGCAATGGTATCAGGGGGGAACACCGCAGGCTTGCAAACCCAAAAATAATAAAACACACAGTTAATAATCTCACATCTCCAGTGCACACGATTGTGCTCTTCAAAAACTCTGGGATTGTGGTGCGTGTCAGTGCTGTGCAGTGAAGGTAGTGCTCAGGTATTTGTGCTGGCTCCATGGCGACAGCTCCTACTTCCTTACTCCTCCTCTGCAATACAGACAAAACAACACAAAAAGTAACAAAAACAAACAAAGCTCCAGCCGTCTGTTGCATTCTCAGCGCAAGGGGTCGTACTTCCATAGCTGCGTCCCCTTTGTACTACCCAACTGCTGCCTGACAGCTACGTGCCTCCACCAATATAGCCGACTTCTGGTTTCTGCCTACCGTTGAGTCGCCCCATCTATGGGGAAGCATACCACCAACACAGCGCCTTTTCTGGTTGGGAGGGAGATTTGCAGCTTTGATTCTTTCTCTCTCTGTCACAAGCAGTTATCAGAGAATTAACTCCAAGAAAAAAAAAAAAAAACTCTTTTAGATCGTTCTTATGTCCAGAATTAAAAATTGACCATCAAAAATATGAATCAGAATTACAACTGGGATTCAAATGAACATGTGCAGTGAGAATCCTAACCCTAATCCTATCGCATACTCCTCTTTCTAACTTTTGACAACTGCAGTATCTGCATATATGGTACATGCTATATGCCTAGAGGGCTAAAGAGAGAAGGAAACCCAATACATAAAAACACAATAATTTTAAATTATATAAACATAATATAGAATCCAAAGAAAATATGATTGTAATTCAGAATTTATTTGTATTTGTAAAACAGTGTATATTCTAACCAATTTTGTTTCAATAAAAATAATTATTAGATTCAAAGCAATTGTTTTAATTAAATTACTGTTATTGTTACAGCAAGCTGTGTAATGAACAAGTTTCTACAGGGTATTGTCAAAGTTTGGTGGTTAAGTTTTATAATTATAATGCGTTTTTGTAGATCGCCGCACTTAATGTTTTTGTCAATAATGGGTGAGCAACCTCAGCTATCTGAATGGCTAATTGCTGCCCTCAAACGCTCTTGAGGTCTGCATCTCCACATTACAACATGGATCAGCTGAATTATTGGATTTTGATAGTAAATTTACAAATGGAGAAAGACTGACTGACTTTGTATTCTATTGAAGCCATAATGTGTCTCTATTTTGTTTATCAGCAGTTGTCCTGACTTGATTTGTCCACTTTGCTTTTAAACAAAAAGTTTATTGTTTATGGTTTTACCTAATTAATTCACCACAGTCAGGTATGGTTTTATGTAGGGGCAGCAGGTTGACCCTTGATGCACCCCATAAGGAACACTGGTTTCATGCTTGTGTAACGGGCATTGTTACTTTAGTTACAGATTCTGTCCCGACAGTGAGATGAGATGAGGTTTAAGGCTCTAAAACTACGAATGCAGATGAGCCCGGCTCTTTTGTATCGTGGTTTAGCTTGCTTGTGGTGCACTGAGTGGTCAGTTTACATCCAGCCTTCCCTATTACACTGGAATAAAAAACTGTTGCTTGCAATTTAAAATAATTGTACATATTAAATAATTATAAGAGTAAACTTTCATCATTAAAAGATTTGCCTGAGACATATGAAGTTTTGCTTACCAAGCAATATCAGTTAACTCCCCCAGCGATTATGTCTAGCACCTGCTATTTCTGCAAAGTGTTTGAGATATGTATTGGGCATAATCAAGTTTGGCTTACTTGAGGATGACACTGAGCAATTTTCTTTTTAATGCAACAAAAAAAATACTTTATAGGGGTTGGACAAAACGTTTTGAACACCTTCCATCTTTCTGAACAGTAACACTGGCAATATAATGTAAGATCGTCAGGGGCCCCAGGACCAAAATGTTCAACTTGACCTTGAGAGATATGAGACTATTCCTCAGTAATTACCTTCAGATTCAGATTAGTTGTGTTTTATTTTCAGTCTTCCTCAACCATAAACCCTGATGTCCCCTGTTACTTCTGCACAAGGTTACACATTTTTGCTTGGCCATGAACAATAGTTTTTCTGTGAGCTACAACCATCTACTGGATGTTGCAAGCATGAGAACAGGAAAGGCCCATTTAATATGCTCATATAAAATAAATTTAATTTTATAAAGATGCTTTTTGACAAAGTCATACGACATTAATACAGTAAGAAGAGAAGGTAGTCTGAAGGAAACAAGCATTTTTGAGTATTCAGAGTTCCCATAGTAAAGAGAGAACAAAACAATCAACTTTCAGGGCAGTGCTGATATGAACATACTGAGCTATTTGAAATTCAAAAGACATTCTTACTTCAGTGTATAGACTGTATTACAGATGAATACATGGATGCAGAAAAAAATGCAAAGGAAACCATTTACACAAAGAATCTGCAACATATTGCTGATCTGCTGCATATCACATTGCAACCGGATCTATACTTCTAGTCAAACAACCACCACTTTAAAGCCAGTGCTATACTACTGAACTGTTATTGATCATAATGTAATCTTGCTCCAGGGAAATCCTGAAACAATCCCCTTGATCTGTGCATTGTGAGACTATTGGCGGCTATCAGCATCTGTGGTAGTGGCTGCTTATAGCCCATGGTCAGATCTCTATGGTCATTTCATTTTTTTAACCAATGTTGTCTGCACTGATGGAAAAATTACTTCATGTTGTCCCTAAGAGGCTAGGTTAGATCTGCTCCACTTTTAGACAGCCTGAAGATTAAATTGTTTTGAGAAACCAGAAACAATACCCTCTCAGAAAACCAGAATCTGAAATTTAGAGGACAATAGACTTTTTTCAGTTAGGAAGACGAATGACAGCATGTGAAAAGGTGAGAGTGTGAGGGGAATCTGCATTTTTTTCATCTTGCATGAAGATGTGAATGTGTCAGCGAGTGCTTCTGGCTACTGCTGACTTTCATCTTGGACTCATTTGCACCTCACATTCTGTGTTTTCGCCTTTTTATCTGTTTTTAAGGTGGAATATTACAATCCCAATAAGCTCATTCATTTTACACTTCATCGGTGTTAGCATATGACTGATATATTAATATTTATACAACAGTCAATTATTTGACAGGTAGTAACAGATGTGTCAGACAATAATGCTTGAACCTGTTATTCTTCTTGTGACATCCTGTCCCCAAAATAATATTTCTCATTAAATCCTTAGATTTAAATTTGAACCATATTGGGTGTAACATGAGAAAAAAAAATATATATATATATTATGCTATTGCCAGCAATCTATCTTGCCATTCTAGCTGTCTATAACAAAGAACGATTGCCCTCTGAGGACACACCCCAGCTCCAGTATTATATAATTGGATACAACTAAATGTACAGGTTGAAAAGCATAAAAAATCAACCACAACTTCTGAAGCCCAATAATAATTGTTTTTAAGCAGCACTTAACACAATTAAATAAAATGGCTGTCAGATTTTAAAGGAAGATTTTTTTTTTTTTTACTCCAGCAAGTGGAAAGCCATTAGATTTATTTTTATTTTTATTTAGTACACGTTTTAAATATTTATAGGTGTTCTAATTGTGGCAGCAGTGTGGAGTAGTGGTTAGGGCTCTGGACTCTCGACTGGAGGGTCATGGGTTCAATCCCAGGTGGGGGACACTGCTGCTGTACCCTTGAGCAAGGTACTTTCTGTACCTTTCAATAACTTTATCCCAGAGTTCTTTTGGCCTTGTTCGGCATGTTTTGCCATTTGCTTCAAATTCACTTCATACAATAGAAACAGCTTGATTCTTCATCCAGGAGTATTCAAATCAGTTGAAGTACTGTGATTGGACACAGGTGGACTCTATTTAACTTATTATGGGCCTTGTTAAGGCAATTTGTTGTACCTGAACTAATTTGGGTTTGCTATGACAAAGGGTGTGAAGACTTATGCAATCAAGACTTTTTGGTTTTTTATTTTTAATTACTTTTTGAATATTTCTATAATTGTTCTTTCACGTTGAAAGTTGTGTAGATCAGTGAAACAAACTCCTACTTTAACACATTTTGAATTGTATTTTTTAGGCAGTAGAATGTGAAACAATGTTCAAGGGTGTGAAGACTTTTTCAAGGCACTGTATATATAGTAGTGGAGTAGTGGTTAGGGCTCTGGACTCTTGACTGGAGGGTCGTGGGTTCAATCCCAGGTGGGGGACACTGCTGCTGTACCCTTGAGCAAGGTACTTTACCTAGATTGCTCCAGTAAAAACCCAACTGTATAAATGGGTAATTGTATGTAAAAATAATGTGATATCTTGTAACAATTGTACGTCGCCCTGGATAAGGGCATCTGCTAAGAAATAAATAATAATTTGAATTAGTACACCTACTAGTTTGGACAAATCAGAGCAAATACATCTTCTAATTTGAATATTAGTATGTGTTCAAATATTTGTAAATGAATAATGTAGGGTACTGGTAATGTTTATATAATCAATCTTACATTTGACACAACTTGGCTTTCCCACATTCGTTTACTCTAATGGCTTATTAAAAGTTTTAAATATGAATATAGTACATTAGGAAGTCAACAACCACAAGTTGTTAATTTTTCCCACTACAAAATATGCTCACGAGTAAAGCAAATTGGAATATTTATTGCATCATCACTTACATCAAAACAATGGCTTGAACCACTATATTTGCACTAATCAGCAATGCCAGTTTCCAGCTCTTAACAGCTCACTTCAAAGAGGTGCATCCAGAAAATGTGACGTGAAAATGAAGGAAACTGCTACTGCTTTAACATTGTGTGAGGTAATAAAAACTCTGATTTGATTCAGTTGTGATTATACTTTATGGTGGGGGAAAATAACAGTTTGTGATAGTTCTGAAAAACCATTGCCTTCCATATATACCATATTAATATTTTAAAATGATAATGAATCATTAGCAGTGGGATCTAACAAAAAATAGCACTGTTGATATATAAAAAAGAAAACATTAAATATAGTTATAAGACATTGGATTGCTATGGCATTGATTCAATATTTCATGATCCTGCAGTCATTAAATATTAAACACTTTATAATTACCTCTCCTGTCACCTGTCAGCTTCTTACTGAATACAGAGAAGCTAATACTCAAAAATATCATGTTTGGTGAAATATATAGAGTTTATACAAGTGAACTGACTTACACATTTCCACTTAATCTGACGTTCAACTTGTGCTGTAACTTGTGCAAAGCAGCTGATTTTTAAGTCCAAAGCTTAGGGCTCCCATTTCTATTAATACCACAAAGCTTTGCAAACGCAGTGGTCAATCTTAGCCAGGTAAACATTGTTATTAGCTGGGATCTTCAATCGGTTTAACAAATAATTTTCAGGAGTCAAAGCAAAGGACTACGCCATTTGCAGTTCAGTAGTCTATCCCTTTTTAAATGTGCCCACAACCAGAATCCAATCAATAAATAAGTACTTCCTCTTAAAACTCCAGCCACAGCATCCATAGAAAATCAACCCCAAGGTCCCCAGTGGTTTATCTAGTAAAGGCACTACAGTGTGGCGTGCTTGGGTGGGTCATGTGATTGACACCTTGGGCAATCTAAAAAATATGCTAACCCATACTTCCCAGTGCTGTCTTTTCAATCTTCTCTGCATTTCAATGAACCAATTAAACCTTGACCAGGCATGGTTAAAGCACTTAATCATACCAATTAAACCTGAAATGAAATGGTACCCCAGGACAAGTTACCTATCCATGCTTTTGGAAGTCGATGGTCCTACCATCTGGCCTTGGTTGACCTCTGATCTGTATTAGAATTCTGATTTGATAATAAGGTCAGATCCTTTCAGACTGAGATTCTATCAATCTATTATGATATAATTGCCTAATAATAATACTGTTTTTTTGTTCAATTTACCAGGCAAACTAAAACTCTGGTGCTTTCAGTTTGGTCTACTGCCAAGGTTGCTGTGGCCACTGACTGTGTACGAGGTTTCTTTGACAATAGTAGAGAAGCTGGAGGCTTTAATCAGTTCACACATCAGGAAATGGTTGGGAGTTCCACGCTGCCTCAGCAGAGTGGGACTTTATGGTAAAGGAATACTGCAGCTACCTGTCTCCGCTCTAACCGAGGAGTTTAAGTGTGCCAAGGTCCGACTGGAAATGACATTAGTAGAGTCACGTGACAAATGCGTAAGGGAGGCAGCACCTGTGTTGAAAACTGGAAGAAAGTGGGCGGCAAAGAAAGCTGTGGAGGATGCAAAGGCTGCCCTTCGAATTGGTGATATCATGGGGCAAGTTCAGCATGGAAGAGGGAGTCTTGGTTTCAGTTCAGCTCCTCCTACATGGTACAAGGCAGCCCCAGCTCAACGGAGGAAGCTGGTAGTCAACGAGGTGCAAAAGCAGGAGGAGAGGGTGAGGTGTATAAAGGCCATTTCCCAGGCCAAGCAGGGAGAATGGATGAGATGGGAGAGTGTGGAACAACGCAAGATTGGCTGGCAAGACCTATGGTCAATGGAACAGAGCAGGATCAATTTCCTTATAAGGTCAACATATGATGTTCTCCCATCACCACAGAACCTAAACCTCTGGGTAGGAGAGGATCCCTCATGTCCGTTGTGTTCATCACCTGCAACATTAAGGCACATTTTGACAGGATGTAAGGTGGCTCATAGCCAAGGACGGTTTACTTGGCACCATGACCAGGTGCTGCGATGTTTGGCCTTAGCATTGGAAGACAAGCGTAACATGACCAATAAGTTGCCACCTGTTCCATCAAAACATTACACACAAAAGACAACTTTTCTCCGCCCAGGAGAGCAACCACCAAGGAAAGTTGTTAAAACCAATCCTCGCCCAGGACAACTGGAAGCTGCTAGAGACTGGAAAATGCTGGCAGATGTTGGTCAACGGCTTATTTTTCCACCTGAGATTGCCACCACTAACCTTCGACCAGATATTGTCTTGTGGTCTAGATCAGCACGCCTTGTTCACCTGGTAGAGTTAACAGTGCCATGGGAGGATGCTGTAGATGAGGCGTATGAGAGGAAGAAACTGCGGTATGCTCAACTGGCCACTGAAGCGGAACAGCGAGGATGGAGAGTCTGGGTTTACCCAGTGGAAGTGGGTTGTCGAGGATTTGTGGCACACTCTACAACCCGGTTTCTCAGAGATGTCGGATTCAATGGCCAAGGGTTGCGTTGCACAGTGAAGAACTTATCTGAAGCAGCAGAGAGGAGCAGCAACTGGCTGTGGTTGAGATGGAAAGATTCTGGCTGGGGATCTCAAGCACAATAGAAAGATAGAAACGCTGATGTACTGGTAAGTAAGCTGGGCTGAGTTGAGTGGGGGACGGAGGGGGGTGATGCTGGGATGCCAGAATCACCGTCGAGCCCTCTTGAGGTCATTCCATGGTTACCACCCTGGCCATTCCATGATTTGAAGCCTACCGTCTTGTTCTTTTCTTCTAAGGTAGTTCTGACATAGCCTGGAGGTATGTTTTGGGTCATTATCTTCTTGTAGGATGAACCCCTGACCAACTAGGCGTATACCAGAGGGTATTGCATGGCGCTGCAAAATGCTGTGGTAGCCGTTTTGGTTCAGGGTGCCACTCACTCTGTGCAAGTCGCCGACTCTGGATCCAGCAAAAGAGCCCCAGACCATCACGCTTCCTCCTCCATGTTTGACAGTTGGTGTCACACACCGAGGAACCATCCTTTCGCCTACTCGACGGCGTACAAAAACTCTGCGTGACGAACCGAAGATTTCAAATTTTGATTCATCGGTCCATAAGACCTTCTTCCAGTCTTCAGTAGTCCACTGGCAGTGCTTCATGGCCCAGGCAAGCCTCTTTTTCTTATTTTGCCATCTTAGCAATGGCTTTCTTACTGCCACTCGACCTGTCAAACCTGCAGCTCGAAGTCTTCTCTTCACAGTTGAAACTGAGACTTGCTTACTTCGACCAGTGTTAAGCTGTGCTTGAAGCTGTTGTCCTGTGAGCCACCTATCACGCAAGCTGTTGACTCTCAGAAACTTGTTTTCTGATTCTGTTGTGGCTTTGGGACTGCCAGAACTCTTCCTGTCAGAGTTTCCTCCAGTTTCCAAGTGCCTTTTGATGGTGTAGGAAACTGTACTCACTGACACCTTGGCTTTCTTTGCAATTTCTCTAAAGGAAAGACCTACACTTTTAAGGGTTATAATGGTCTGTCTGTCTTCCTTTGTTAATGGCCTTTTTCTCGCCATTATGATAGCAATATACTGCTTCCTGCAGTACAATACTGTCCAAATAATGCTTAAGAGGGTGTAGTAACACAGTCTGTTCCAACACTGCTTTTATACAGACAGAGGGTTTGTAAGTAATCAACAAAAGTTGGGACACCTGTAGGAATTGTTAGCATCAACTTTCAAGGCTTAATTTACTTCCATTGCTGCAGAACAGCTGTAAGTTGTTAACCCATTACTTGTTCCCTGAAAAAGGCCTTTTGTATAACTCTGAAATGTACATTATTTTTCAGTTTTTTTTTTTTTTAACCTCTGGCAGTTTACCGCTTACCTTTGTACCATTTCAGGTTATTCACTGGACTTGAACTGCTTAAATTTCAATAAAAACTGGAAAAATGGGGGTGTTCTAAAACTTTTGACCGGTAGTGTATGTACGCATGTGGTGATTTTTAGTGTATAATGTATGCATTTTAAAGAAAAAATGTTATCTCCTATTTTAGTAGTTTTTATTAGTAACTTTTATTGCTGTTTTAATGTGTTTTGGAAAAAAATAAAACACGTTTTTGATAGCAATCCTGCAGTCTGAGTGTCGCTCCATTGCTGTTGGTATTTGAGTTGCTCCTCACCAAAGATTAAAAAGATACCTGACGATTTATAATAGAGTTGCTTAATCGCTTTAAACTTTAAGCTGGCGTAGGTCATGACTACATATTAATAATTTGGTTTGTATAAATAGACAAAGTATAAAGTAACACTGTTTGATCTGTTGGAGATGCATAGCCTCATTTGGCAGCTAGCTCACATGACCTGAAGGTATTTTGCCTTTAAATTGACACAAATTGAAACTTAACTTCACCCCTGGCTTTAGTGAAAAAAGAAAACATGTGCATAAAAAGCGAGGGATTGCCTCGGAGGAATATCAGCCCTGAATGTTTTTTTTTTAATTTTTATTTATAGATCCCCATTCATAGCTGAACACCACAGGAAAAAGAACATTGTGTGATAATTACCCAACATCAGACTCCTGTTTTGAAAAATTGAGCTTCCTGTTCTTATCTTAGACTGGTGACACATTTTGGAATAAACCAGTTAGTGCTTAAATGGCAAATTAGCAATATAAGGCAATCTTGTATTTGAATGTATTTTTTTTTCTTCAGTCTTCCTTGGATTGGCCAATTGATGCTTTCTGGACTTTATAGAATGTTTTTTTTGTTTTTCTTTAACTCATGTCCACTACATCCCAGAATAGATATGTTGGCAACAAGCCTGACCTGACAGCTGTGGTGGTGGTCATATCATTCATGTCACAACAAAACCAGTTCTGTTGGTTTCTCAATGATGGCGGATGTTTGCCAGGCTGCTTCTTAGGTCACCTTGTTTGAGAGCTGGAGGTGGAAATGAATACTTATACAGCTGCCTAGGGCTGAATCCTGTCATCATTTCAACAGTGTGTCATAAGGTCTCCTTCTCTTTTGTGAAGCTGCCAGCTGGTGGAGTCTCAGATATAAAAGAGATTGTGACACCTGACCAGGCTGCTATTGGCTAAGTGTAGCCTTTCTATCATAAGGTTTAGGAGCCATTTTCTTCAACATGGGTTGTGCTGACCCTTATACCTTCAAGGCTATTTTATCTGTCTAAGCTGATGCCCAGCTGAGGGTTTGCCAAGTTAACTAACCTCTGTTTGGCAGTCAGTGTTGCATGTCACTGCAGTACTGACTATAGGTATAAGAAATAAAAACCATGTTTAATGCACTTGGGTATTTGTCTAATGCTATTTTAGGCTTATAAAACTGGCAAGAGGTAGCTCATTCGGAAGTTTATCATGCTCATGTTGTAACACATTGTCAAATTATATATATATATATATATATATATATATATATATATATATATATATATAAGTAATCCGTCGCATATCTGCCCTACCCGTTTACTCGCCATGATCTATCACTTCAGCAACGTTAATACCCTGCATCATTCTAAACAAGGGATTTAGGGGTTCCCTTATAAAAGCTGAATCTCAAAACAATAATTGTGTGAATATAATGTACCGCCGTCCCTTTTCTTTGCAGCGCCAGCAATAAAGTCGCTGACAAGGTGAGTGTCTTTTATTTATTAACCACAAACAACTGTAGCTGGCTTCCAGTCTCACACTGTAGGCAGGTACTGTTTCTCACTCAAACTGTCAAACACTTTTTTAACGGCTCCTCCTCCACCATTCAAACACGGACCTGTGCAATCTAACTAACCCCATTCACTCCCGGCTGCGCATACACACTCGCGTGCATACCAGTTTAACAATACACACAACGCGTACAACACATAAAAACCACAGTAGCGGGTCTTCTGAGCCCCCAGTTGTCCGGGTCGCTGCAATAATAATTGTTACAGCAATGGTATTTAAAACAGGATTCATTTATCCAGGGACCGGAGAGAGGGAGGGTTAGGTCAGCCTGGGTGTCCTCGGCTCACTGCGCACCAGCGACCCCTGTAGTCTGGCCGTCCGCCTGTGGGCTTGCCTATAAGCTGCCCAGGAGCTGCGTTGTCCTCCGACACTGTAGCTCTTGTGTGGCTGCAGGGTGAGTCCGCAGTGTGAAAAAAAGCGGTCGGCTGACGGCACACGCTTCGGAGGACAGCATGTGTTCGTCTTCACCCTCCCGAATCAGCGCAGGGGTGGTAGCAGTGAGCTGAGCCTAAAAATAATTGGCTATTCCAAATTGGGAGAAAATAATAAAAATAATTGGCAATGACTAAATTTAAAAAAAACAAACAAAAAAAACGTGATTACAGCAACTCAAAGTAAACAATACATGAGGATCTAATATGAAGTGTTGTAGTAGCCAATCCAATCCATCACATTTACGCAGTGGTTCTCAACGGGGGGGGGCGGGGTGAGAAGCATCCAAAAAAAAGCAACAACAAAGAAAAACTTTTTTTTTAAATTTAAAATGTATACATGACATATCTGGTAGATGGCGCGGGTCGACTCAATGGTAGTATAAACTCCCTCCCCCCAGAATTGCAATGTCTAGACTTTGCACAGCAGTGTGTGTGTAATATATATAGATATAGATATATACATACACACACACACACTGCTGTGCAAAAGTCTTAGATCCAGATAAAATATGGATTAAGAATTGTTGGTACTTATTTGCTTTGTTTTATACTTAAATAATTGATTTGGGTGAATTTGATATAATCCCAGTTTGTGTTTATCATTTCATTATGTTGTCAGATCATGTCACCAATGTTACAGAAATCTCTTTACAGGATATAGATTACAATTATGATAAACCAAGTAATCTATTATAACAGTACAGTGGAATGGAATGTTTCTGTATAAAAAGACCTAAGGGTATCTACAATAGAAGAATGTAACCACAGGGCTAAGATTTCCATTTATATCACTATGGTATAACAAAAAAAAAAAATCCACATTGGTAATCCTTAAAGGCCTGGTCACAAAATTAACTTTTGTTCATGGAAACAATAGGAAGATGTGTTGCCGTGTGTGACCATGGTGGGCAATATGCTGTCAACAAACCAGTTTTGAACAATGTTCTATTTTGCTGGCAACATGTCAGCGGCATGCTCACTCATTACCAGCTAATCATATATAATACGAATGTCACATGGTAATAAAAATGGCAAGGCAGACACATGATTTAGAATTAAGTTGTTTTTTGGCATTTCTGTTAACTAAATGCATGCAAAACAGCAACTGTGCTTGTGAAGACTACAGATTTATCTGTTTATGAAACTGAATACAGCAAAATGAATAATATTCATGAGCACAGGCTTGAATAACGACATTTTATTAATATTCATGAGCACAGGCTTGAATAACGACATTTTATTAATATTCATGAGCACAGGCTTGAATAACGACATTTTATTAATATTCATGAGCACAGGCTTGAATAACGACATTTTATTAATATTCATGAGCACAGGCTTGAATAACGACATTTTATTAATATTCATGAGCACAGGCTTGAATAACGACATTTTATTAATATTCATGAGCACAGGCTTGAATAACGACATTTTATTAATATTCATGAGCACAGGCTTGAATAACGACATTTTATTAATATTCATGAGCACAGGCTTGAATAACGACATTTTATTAATATTCATGAGCACAGGCTTGAATAACGACATTTTATTAATATTCATGAGCACAGGCTTGAATAACGACATTTTTTTTCACGCTTGCTTTCTACTTTTTGTCTCTGAAGACATAAACGCTACACATTTAAACTCTCAACAAAATGAGTAATCTCGATCAGTAAAACGTTTGTATAGCCACACTTTCATATTGCTATCAAACACTGACTCACTTTTGTTACAGTATTATATCAAATTATGATTTTATATTCAGAATACAATACAGCATCTCAATAACAGTATACTGAATGTGAAAACATTTTTCAAAGTAAGGTGGCAATTTAGATATTGAAGCTCCCACATTAAATTTGTATAGCAACTTAGATCTTCATGTTTCATAATTCACAGCCGAAAAACAAAATATATCCCCCCTCCTCTATTTTTCATGTAAAATTGCAGGTATTACTCCTGTGTTTTATTCCTGTG
Organism: Acipenser oxyrinchus oxyrinchus; assembly: GCA_030684275.1. Classification (NCBI taxonomy): domain Eukaryota; kingdom Metazoa; phylum Chordata; class Actinopteri; order Acipenseriformes; family Acipenseridae; genus Acipenser; species Acipenser oxyrinchus. Next base: position 23,528,249 of record CM060247.1, on the reverse strand, counting down.
ACAAAATATAAATTATGATCGGTCAGCATTACCTTGTTGCCAGAGTGCTGCCAACTTGAGAGTGTTCTTGTCTCTCGTGTGAACACCGCATTTACAAGACAATATGCAGAAAGCAAATGTCTTCGTCTTGTGGCTGTCAACAAAAGAGCTTTACTGTACTACAATACCATATTAGTACCATGGTGCTAATGTTTTTCAACAGCTACGTCTATTTGGCATGAACATGAGAGGATGTGTTTTAATAAAGTGCTCTCCATGTCCTCACATCATTTGGAAGGGCTTCTTGATATCATTCCGTATCATTATTTTAATGCAACCAGGATTCTAAAAAAACTTAATGTGAAAAATGCCAGTGAAGGTTGCCATGCATTAATATATGCAGATCACGGCTAAATACAGTAGTTGCAGGAACAGGTATGAACTGCAAGATGCTTATGGGAAGTTGCTGCCATTGTGTAATGCGGCATGTAGAGAAAGCCATCTGGTACCAGCACCAGGATGCCTATGACTGGGGCAAAGCCATATTGAGAAGTGATATTGGATTGGTGACAGTTTGGTGTCCTGGGTAGCTAAAAGAAAGTGTATATCCAACAGTTGGATACATTTAATTTTCTGTACAATTCGTGGCTTCCTCAAGGTCTCCTTAACACCATTTCCTCTATTCCTAAATACATTTACAACTTTATTCCAGTATTTCCAACCAGACCTATCAAATTATGCTATAGAATGGTACACTATGCAGGTGTCCAGATTAATGAGCTCCTTAAATGATTCTGCTCTGAGGTTAATTTGTTCTTCAGTGCAGCCCAGACTTCTCCAGAGTATTCATTAGTTGAGGAAAAAAAAAAGATTTAAATGGAAATGTAAGGATATAGTCATGAGTTCCTGAAGGGTGGCTTTGATACAATTATTCAAAATGGGGCCATATAGGCCATCATTGGAATACAATGGTGATTATTCTGGATTCAGATCTGCTGAGTATTTCCAGAAGGATTAAGTAACTATGGTCACATGTAACCAAGGAAAAAAGAGTCAAAAAATGCCAATATCTTACATTTTTGTGATGTGTGAAATTTAAAATGCACAGATGATATTTAAATTAATGTTAATATTTTAATCTAAACAATTTGGTATAATAGTGAACTAAAGAAAATATACTTAAACATTTTTTCTCGTAAATGTTTTATTGTTTTGTTCAGGAGATTAAAGAACCTTGTTAATCCCATGTGCTTTGCAAGTATATATATATATATATATATATATATATATATATATATATATATATATATATATATATATATACATGCTAACTTCACACTGCATATCAAAGTGATATGAAATATGATTAATGTAAATTACTAATGACTTTTTACTAGATTTTGGCTGCTCAGAATCTTTAAACATGTTTAATATCCTACAAACTGAATAAATATATTGTTACTATATATCCAAACTATCTTTTTGTCATGTAAAAACTAAAATAAGAAAAATAATGAAGTATTTACCAAACAAAAATAGTGACTACATGTAACGTAACACATGGGTATATTGTGACTGGAAATTAATACATGTTATAATGCATTTGATTAGTAAAAAAAAAAAAAAGTATATCATATGGTTTGATGTGGTCTACACCTCCAAATGAGAATGGGTTCTAAAAATCTCTTAATGAGCAAATGCTTTTAATTGCATGTTTTAAATGTAAGAATGTGAACTAAAACTTATTCAACCATCAAAATGCTACAATAGCAACAACAACAACAACAACAACAATAATAATAATAATAATAATAATAATAATAATAATAATAATAATATGAAAAAGAAACACTGTAGCAATAAATACTGAAAACATACCCAGCATTTGGTCAAACTGGCCTAAGTGTCTGGATTCTATTATTAATTAACTGAAGCAATTTGTATTAAAATGGTTTAATGTATGAATTTTATTCCATTAATAATTAACGATTGTAGGTGCAACAAAATATAAATTGTAAGTACATACAGTAATTCAATTCAATACATCCACATAAAATTATAGTATTTTAATGCAAAATTGTCCAAGAGGAACAACATGCTATTTGATCTGCAGATAATACCTGCTAGAAGAATTTATTGTATAACATGCTTTAAACATTAAAGACATATATCATTCTGGTAAGTGAGTTATGAATAATGAGAAGAGGGTAGAAAAGGTATCAGCAGAATAACAAATAAAACAAAAATTGATAATGCTGAGAACACCAGTTGAATTTACTTGTACATTTTTATAGTCAGAAGTTAAGAGCGTATTCAGCTAATATTTAAAACCTTAATAACACTATATAAGGAAATTCAATTCTGTAACAAAACCTCTTCTAAAGCTCAAAGTAAATGTACATTGGTGAAGATAATACTGTAAATTAGTTATGTTTCTGTTCCACCGTCGAACAAGTCAATAAAAAAATACAGGAAACCTTTCTTTTCTACTCCCAAAATCTATTGGCAAAGATATCAGCTGCTGGGGGAATTGATACATAGAATGAAACACCGTAAACACCCATACGTTTCCAAGGAACTAAATACATGTAACCATGAGTCGTGTACTCATCCCTTAATAAATGCACTTACAAATGATCAGCTTTTAGGCCACAGAAATACTGGATAAGCAATATCTTGTACTGTTGGTGCTCCAGTACAGTGGAGTGGAGAAAGATGTCTGTGATTACAATGGCAATTGGTGTACTTTTTTACTATATCTTTCAAGTTCAATATATGAACTGGGTGAACTGGCAAGTGATGCAAAAAGGTACAAGCATGCCAAGATATTCATATGCACACCCCACAACATAAAATAGCACATATCCCTTCACCAAAATGCAAATACCAGCAACAGAGATTTTAAATTTTAAGCTGAGGCAATGTAGTACAAAATGCAAGCACAATACAACCCTAAGCTCTAGAGATGGCAGCATTATCATAATAATGAACTTTTTAATGTGAGTTCTTTAAACTGTGAGAATCTGTATAGATAGAAAGTAGTTGCTCTCTACATTGAAAAGAGCATTTTACTGTTTTAAATAGAATTTCATATTCAAATTAACGTCATTGTCAGCCCATGTACTAAAAAAGTTATCTCGGCAGGTATATATACAGTATGTGTGTGTGTGTATATATATATTAATAGTTATGCACCCGTGCATGTAAACGAATACTAGCACATTCAGTGCACTAAGTGATGAGATCTGTTACTGTTAAAATTAAGTTTAATGGTCTTAAAGTGGCAGGTAATTTCTGCTGGGCTAGAGCTTTTAAAAGGTACTTTGCCAGCTCTCAGCTGTATTTATACACATTAATGGATGGAAACACATTCAACCATAATGCATAATTTAATATATAGAAGCATAAAGCATCTGTTCATAGTAGTTCAAGCTGCCTCATATTCTCTAACTGTTAATATTTTACATGTTACTTTAAGGTTTTATACTGTGTTTTTGGCAGTGATCAAAATCGAAACAGTGCTGCTGTTTTCTAGCCTCCAGTGTTTTAAGCAATGTCAGAACACTTGGTAGGTCAAATACCACATGTAAAATGCTTTAATGCACATTTTACTGTTATGGGGATTCAATAGTATGGTATTTTTTTTTTTTTTTTTAGTTGCACGTTTTATTTGTTGTAGGCAGGCAAGAGGAAGTGTGCTCTAGTGGTTTAAGTCCAGAGCTTGTAACCAGAAGGTCACTGGTTCAAATCTCACCTCTGCCACTGACAGTGTGACCCTGAGCAAATCACTTAACCTCTTTGTGCTCCATCCTGCGAACGAGATGTTAAATCAATGTCCTATTGTAAGTAACTCTGCATATAATGCATTGTTCACAGCCTACCTCTGTAAAGCGCTCTGTGATGGTGGTTAACTATGAAAGGCGCTATATAAAAATATTAAGTATGCACAAAATATATATGCCAATGCGCAACAAAAAACAGGGAAGAGGGACTGTGGAAGGGTGATGGGCAATTCACCGACACACACGGGAGACAGAAGATTTATTTACAACACCACACTGGTGCTCAGTTTTATTATTTTCTTTTTGGCTTTATTTTCTCGTTAGCCCGCAGAGGGCGCTGTCTGTGGCCTAAATACCGACAACGGTAGTCAGGTCCACAGTAATACCAATACAGGTACAGTCCAATGCTTTCACACTCACAGGTGTTCAAAAGAATAATGAAAACAAAAGGCGAAAGAAAAAGGGAAAGTAAAACACAGTAATAAAACAACAAATAAAAAGTGCTGCACTCGGCAGTGTTACCCCGACCGTCACCGTCCGCACGGCCCGGGTCTCCATCCTATGCTCACCCATTCTGTCAACCTGCTTTTCAGGGTTCTGTCCAAGTTTTTCCCTGCTAGTGCAAAAATTCATTTTCTTTTTCTTTTTAATTAATTTGTTGTTGTGCTTGTTCTTCTCCGGCTGTGCTCGGTCCGGCAGCATACCTTCCATGAGCTGACTCGTTTCGTCTTAGAGGGGTAGGCTGAGGGAACAACAGAGCGTTATTTTATAGGGTCAGCAATCCCCCAAGGCCCGCCTTCCAGTGACTCAGAGAGAGGGAAAGCCAACACACCCTCTTCCACACCTCTCCGTGTGACCGCCATGACTGACAGGCGGATCTACGAGGCTGCTGCCCCCTTCCTGCAGTACCACGCATGCGCCAGACAGTCAGCACCGATCTCCCCTGTTACAGGGACAAACAAGAACAAAGAGAGAGATGGTAGTAAAACAGGCTATGTGCAACCCTCCGCTCAGTGGAGAGGAAAAACGCCCTCGGTTAGGAAGAAAACTCTGGACCTGCGTAATGGTGGATGCAAGTTAATCATCCTTGTCGTTAAAAAATATGTCCCACCCACCCCAGCCCTAAACCAATTACATGGAGGCATTCACTATAGTCATGGCTATGACTCAATGAAAAAAAACAAGATTGCTGGTTGGACAACTGAGATATGGTGCGTTTTGTAATCGACATCATAGTATTGAAATTAGAGCATGTCGGCAGCAAAGGGTTAAAGAGATCATTGTCTGGGGAAGACCAATCAATAATAATAATATTATCTGAAGAGAGAATTGCTGCTTCTTTGGCTAAAAATGATTCTCTCATATCTAATGGATAACTCTACAATTTAATAGAGATACTGATCCAATTCAGAACAACGATATGGATAGTCAGAGCAGAGGATGTCCTGGAAGATAGAGAAGGCGAGAACAAACTTACCGACACAAACATTTTTAAGAAGGCAGGGGTCACGGGATTTCAATGCGGCTGATAAATCTCCAAAAAAAGCAAAATAACCCAGCGCTTTGTAAACAAAATTGTTTGTTGTGGTGCGTAGACCAAAACATAAACTATAAAGAAAACCAAAAAAGGTATGCACTCAAAAATTTTAAATGATTTCCTTTATTTAAATTAAAAACTTTATTTTTTTAAAATGTGCAGTTCTCAGTCACGAACATGTTTTGCTTGCATGCTTCATCAGCGTTCACAGGTGCCTGTGATACTGGGACCTTTTAAGTATGTATAATTAATCAATTAGTAGAGATGTTAATCATTTTACAATCAATAACATTATATTCAGTATAACACAACATGTTTTACATTTAAATAATTCTTGTCATTCGTTACATGAACAAAAAATGAATGGCATTTTATACAATGTCTATTTATCAAACAATATATCGATATCATACTTAGGCTAACAAATCTTTTTATTTATTTATTTATTTATTTATTTTTTATAAATTTAGTTGTTGCCAATTTTTTACCCCGGTTTTCTCCCCAATTTAGTATGTCCAATTATTATCTGTATCCTCGGCTCACCGCTCGCAACTCCCCCCGCCGACTCGAGAAACGGCAGCTGGAACTCGCGTCCTCCGAAACATGCTCCTGCCAAGCCGTCATTTTTCGCACTGCAGCGATGCCACCAGACCTATAGTGCCAGAGGACAACACAGATCTGGTGGCTCCACTGCAGAACCACAGGCGCCCTATCGGCGTGGATTCCTCTGCCGACCTAAGCCCTCCCTACCGGGCAGCGCTCAGCCAATTGTGCGCCGCCCCCTAGCTCACGGTCGGCTGTGACATAGCCTGGATTAGAACTTGCGATCTCCAGGCTATAGGGCACATCCTGCACTCCGCACAGAGCACCTTTACTGGATGCGCCACTCGGGAGCCTGTAGGCTACAAAGGTTAAAAAAGTTATACTAATAACAAGGATAATATAGATTGGAGCTGAATGCATACAACTAAACAATTAATAACAGTCATTATTGAATATTAAACAGTAAAGACACTCATTCAAACCAAAATGAAACGATAAGTCAAATTAAACGAACTAGAGATATGGAGATAATTCAAAGTCTTCATTGAGTCCCTTGGGCATTAATGTGTTTAGTTTAAAAATTCAAAAAGTTTCTCTTCGCAATAATTTAACAGCAACATCACCTCCTCTTCAACTTACAGAAACTGTTTCCATTCCTATGCATTTCAATGAATTTACATTATGTGCAAACTCACTGAAAACAGCGCCACAGAAGGATATTACCACCTCCATGCTTGACAGTAGGTGTGTTGTTCTTTTCTTTGTACACCTCACCGGACTTTCTCCAAACGTAATGACTATCAGCGTGACCAAGTAGCTCGATTTTTGTTTCATCACGTCACAAAACCTTTCCCCAGAACTCATATCCATCACTCAAATGCCATTTTGCAAACTTTAAGCGATTTGTCTTTGTGACGTTTTCCTAAGAGTGGCTTTTTCCTTGGCCTACAACCATTGAGACCTTCACCATGCAATACTCAACATATGGCTGAAATGGAAACCCCAGTCCCACTTGCAGCCAGTTCACTTTGAATGTCTTTGGCAGTCAATCTCGGATTGTTATTAACCTTCCTCACAATTCTTCTACTTGTTCTTGTTGAAAGAACCTTCTTTCTTCCAGACCAAAGGAGTGTTGTGACAGTACCATGAGTCTTTTACTTCTTGATAATAGAAACAATTGTTGAAATTGGGATACTCAAATGCTCAGAAATCTTCTTGTATCCTTCTCCAGATTTATGACACTTTTCCCATATTGACTTATTGGTAATTACAGCAATCATCCTGTGCCTAACCCTTTTATACTCTCTAAGAATGTGCACCTGCAATCCAGCATTTTCTAGATTTTTCTAGAATTAGATTCTGCATTATCATATTGAAATTTCTAGCACCTTATAGACAATACTAACATAGTATCAGAGGGTATGAATACTTTTGAATTAGCATTTTTGGAGTTTTGCAAAAAAAAATGCTGAAATAAATCATTGTAGACCTCTATTTCTTGTAACTATTTTTCCTCATCCACAAAAGCATTTTACCTAAAATTCTTTGTTTTGGAGAAAATTCTAGTAATTGTAAAAGTTTGACTACAACCGTATATTCTGTGGCCACTCATTGTGTATGAGGTTTCCTTGACAACAGTAGAGAAGCTAGAAGCGTTAATCAGTTCATACATCAAGAAATGGTTAGGAGTTCCACGCTGCTTCAGCAGAGTGGGATGTATGGTAAATAGTTTGGTAAACCCAGTTTCTCAGAGACATCGGATTCAGTGGTCAAGCGTTGTGACGCATAGTGAAGAACTTATCTGAAGCAGCAGAGAGGAGCAGCAACTGGCTCTGGTTGAGACAAAAATATTCTGTTTGGGGACCTCAAGCACAGTAGAAATAAAAAAAAAACATTGATGAAAAGGAAGGTAAGTAAGCTGGGCTTAGCTGAGTGGGGGATGGAGGGGGGTGATGCTGGGACGCCAGAATCACTGTCAAGCCCTCTTAAGGTGTCGTGGGCTAGTCGCAGAAACACCAAGGATGGAAGATGCCCACTTGAAGACCCCAGAGAAGTACCCTACTCAGCTCAGTCCAGACAGTTGTCATGCTGATGCGCTAGAGAGGCTGCACTGTGGTTGATCCCTGGAGCCAGCATTGCAGCCGTTGTGTGTGCTGATGTGTCAGTGAGACAAAATAGGCTGATCCCTGGAGCCAGCATTACACTTCAGCCACCAACACCTGGCAGAAGGATGTCTACATCAACAGATGGAAGGAAACGCAGATGGATCACATTAGTTTACAGTAAAATAAGCTATGTCAGTTGGTGCTTATCTTGACGAGAGCTTAAAGTTCAGCATAAAGTTTTAACACCTACTCTCATATAATGGAAATCATTTATATATATTAGGGCTGGGTTACAGGACATGACCGCGCATCTATTACAGCGAACCCACCACCGTGTGACCTAGTAAGCGCAACCCCACCACCGCATCACCCAGTACAGCGTGACCCAATACAGCGCAACCTCATCACCGCAGGACCCCTTTCGCACATTTGGTTCTGCATTGCTGAAACTAACTGTCCTAAGTATACGTAGTTATTGACTTCTTCAAGCTTGATTCCATTTACTTCAATTGCCGGTGGAGTGGTATATTTATTGAACATGACTTGAGTCTTGATTTTTTGCTGTTTTTATTGAGTCTTCCTGTGGATGTTTCATTCTTGTTTATGGTGCTGATCAAGTCTCTGTACGGTTTCTCAATTGTTGTTTTTTCAGAGAGCTTAATATAGATCTTGTGTAAACAGAGTCAAAGGCTTTTTCATAGTCGATGAAAACTTATGTAAAAGTATCCCCGATGTGCTGTTCCAGTCATTTGGCACTTTCTTTGGCTTTTAATACAATCTGTAAAAATACACAACAGTATTTTTGCCAGTTCTTCACCTCCTTCTTTCACGATGTCAATCGTTATGCCGTCTTCTCCGGGTGCCTTTCCTGACTTCATATGCTTGATAGCATGTTTCACTTCTTCCGGTAGAACATCTGGAACTTCTTCCTCGGGTTGCGTTTTTTCCATCTTGTCTTCGTCATCTGCTGCTGGTGTCATTTGAAAGAGCAGAATGTGTGGAATCTCATGGAATATATAGCTCATTTTTGTTCAGGGGGTCATATGTGACTGATTTTGTGGGAGCAGGTCACATATATACTGTGTATATATGTGTATATATATATATATATTATAAGATTTTACAACTTTCAAAAGCGAAGGTTTGTCAGGTTTGGTTGTTCTATTTATGTGGAGTTAAATATTACAATCAAGATGTTTTTCTACTCTGCGAGCTTACTAAATATTTTTCCACACCAGCAAAAAATTGAAACCTATTTGCTCACTTAACAGCAGTGCTATTTCTAAAGCAGGTCACAATTTACCCCTCCACTAACTGTGCAGAAAACCAATGCTTACTAGTCGGAGTACATGTCAGGTTAATATTGATTGCGAGGGGGACATCTTTTGAGGCTTACTTTATAATTTTGTGTATAAAAATATTGCACAAACTTTTTTTCGGCTTGACTGAAACAGCGAACTGTGAGCACTTTGCTAGAAATTGGACAGGGTAGGTAAAATCATTACGGTTTGTTACTGTCAATATCTAAAATGTCAAAGGATTCCTAAGGAGGAGCACTCACAGGTCACATGTAGTCATTCAACTGAACCAAATTAACCTTTGCTTCGTGACACTGTTTGCCTCATTTGGTTCATGTAGGGTCCAACCAGCTGAAGCTTCATTCCCATCTCTACCCTAAAGCATTTAGTACACAGAACACAAATATAATATAATAGAATGAATTAAAACAAAAATCATTACAACCTGCATTAGGTATATATAGTCTCACATATCACCCCCCTCCCCACAACCCCCCCCCCCAAAAAAAAATAAAAAAATAAAAAAATAAATAAATATCAACATTTGATAACAACAAAAATGTCTTGTGTACAACAATATGCTTAGAAATGCTTATATATCTGGGTGAGATGCTTCAAATAAAAAAAAAATACATATTGTAGAAATACATAATTTCTTCTCTTCTATTGTTTTCATGCTCCTAACAGGGTGCTTGTGCAGTTCAAGCTCCCTCAGGACCAACTTTTATTTCAGGAAATTTTGAAAAGGTAAAACATACCTGCGTTTTACAAAAAGATAACATTCATTTACCTGTTGGGGGTGTAATACCTGAAGATGCAGTTTGAAAGTGGCATATGCTTTCAGAAACTAGAATTACATTTCTTGCCAAAGCTGGAACTGTGACATGTGGAGCTTGTAATGTTATAAATGATGTCTGAATTTTGGCATTATAAATACAAATCTCAATTGATCTTATTTGTGGCCAGAGATGTGGGCACGTTGTTGGGCATTTAGTCATGATTAGGTTTACATGTGAGAATCGGTTATTCCGGCTTAATACATGGATAAGGCTGTCATTCATATACAATAAAACCTATGCTGCTGTCAAAGAATTGAAAGTCTTTTTAATACCCAAAACCCATGTTCTACATCCACTTGTAAAAGTAGTATTTTTAATTTCTTTGCAGTGCCCTGTCTCATTATTTCTGTGAACATGCAGCTGCAGCTATTTCAAATACTTCTATGGTGCCTCAAGGAATTCATGGTTGTAATTTTTCAAAAGACATACCCACATACAGATTGCAGTACCAGAGTATATTGGTAATCCTTTGAATTATGATATGTATTATACAGGTACACTGTACGCTTGGATGTCCTTGCAATATCCTTCATCCTGCTACATTAAAGACTGCTTACTTCTGAAACTAAAAAGGAAATCCTTTAGACTGAAAGAGTTTTGGCTACTATCCGGATTTATCTTTACATAAGAACATAAGAAAGTTTACAAACGAGAGGAGACCATTCGTCCCATCTTGCTCGTTTGGTTTTTAGTAGCTTATTGATTCTAGAATCTCATCAAGCAGCTTCTTGAAGGATCCCAGGGTGTCAGCTTCAACAACATTACTGGGGAGTTGGTTCCAGACCCTCGCAATTCTCTGTGTATAAAAGTGCCTCCTATTTTCTGTTCTGAATGCCCCTTTATCTAATCTCCATTTGTGACCCCTGGTCCTTGTTTCTTTTTTCAGGTCGAAAAAGTCCCTTGGGTCGACATTGTCAATACCTTAGAATTCTGAATGCTTGAATCGTAGTCTTCTTTGTTCAAGACTGAATAGATTCAATTCTTTTAGCCTGTCTGCATATGCCATGCCATTTAAACCTGGGATAATTCTGGTCGCTGTTCTCTTTCTAGAGCAGCAATATCCTTTTTGTAGCGAGGTGACCAGAACTGAACACAGTATTCTAAATGAGGTCTTACTAATGCATTGTAAAGTTTTAACATTACTTCCCTTGATTTAAATTCAACACTTTTCACTATATATCCAAGCATCTTGTTGGCCTTTTTTATAGCTTACCCACATTGTCTAGATGAAGACATTTCTGAGTCAACTTAAACCCCTAGGTCTTTTTCATAGATTCCTTTAAAATCGACTATATCTTAATTTCTAAGGATTATACTGAAACATTGATGCAGGTAATGTGTTGCATGAGCAGGAAAGGAGTGGTCTTGAGCATAGTTCTGAACTTTTTGTTATTTCTGTTAATTTTGTTTATCACGTATAGCCCTATATTATTTTATGAAATCCCTACCCAGAAAGCCTGGTCTTCAGTTGCTTCAGGCTCCCTACTGACTAGTTTCCTAAAATGCCTGCAGTCAACATTATATTTGGCAGTAGCGATTTTGCAGTAAATTCCCAGTTATCCCTTGAAGACAACCACTAACCTATTCAAAAAGAAAGGTGACTCCATCAAAATGCTGTGCACAATGGAAAACTTAAAGCACAGAGCATTTTGTTGCAGAGATAACAACCCTGACAGGAAGTGCTGGGATTTAAACTCACAGACTTTTCATTCAGAAGGTCAGCCCACTAGTGACTTAGTATATATCAAGCCACCAGCTTTTTTTAAGAAAACACTATATAATTTAGATATTTTTTATTTAACATTGTGTAATTAAAGAACTACAAAATGATATTGCAAAAGTCTACCGGACCATAATAGTAGTACAGTATTTCATGTTAGATTTCAAAATGTCACATTCAATTGTCGTGAATTTTTCGGTAAGTTTATGGAAAACTACAAAGTGGTATGTAATTCAATATGTTAATGTAAGATTATTCAGTAGGTTTCATTCAACTTTATGAAGCAGCATTAGTTCATTCTATAGGGTGATGCAAAACTTTTGGCCATAGCTGTAGTTGTAGTTTCAAAAAGTGCAATGATGACAATGAGTTGTGTATAATTTGCCTCAGAACACTTAATCCTGGTTCATACTATATCGCAGATGAATGCGATATGTCAGGTGCATAGAGTTGTAAAAGCTTTGCGGCTTCATCATTTGCTATACGAAGGATGCACCATGTCGCTGCCCTTTTGACTGCACAGCTGTCGTTACTTTAAATACAGACCGCATTCACAAAATTGGAAAAATTCACATTTTAGGAGATGTGTTGAGTTTGTACCTCTTATAAAAGAGGCTTAAAAAAATCAAAGCGTTCTCTGTTGGTACATCCGTCCTCTCAACCAACAGAGAACCCGAAAGGGAGAATTGTATACAATTGTATAGACTGATGCTTCAATTCTATGGAGTGTATGGGCTCAAATGGGGCCTTCGTGAGAGCCTCCAGTACAACATCAAGGCTCCACTCGGGGAGAACGGTCCTCCTAGCAGGGCGTAACTGCCGAGTGCCCTTGAGAAACCGAGTCGCCAAAAAATGCGCACCCGGAGATACATGGGGCCATGGCATGCAGAGATAGCCGCTAAATACACCTTCAATGTGGAAGGTGACCTACCAGCATCAAGCAGTTCTTGCAGAAACTGCAAGATAACCGGCATGGGGCAAAAATCTGGGTCATGACTTCTAGTCAGACACCAATTCAGAAAATACTTCCACTTATAGGCGTACAGCGACCTAGTGGAGTCTGTCCTAGCACTCTGCAGAGTACCCACAACCGAGTCTGATAGCCCTAAGGCTGTCCAGCGGTCCCGTTCAGGAGCCAGACCCATCATTGGAACCAGATTCTCCTGGGCCATCGGGGGGCCACTTTGAGAACTGTCACTTTCTCTAACCGTACCTTCTCCAAGAAGGCCGGGAGCAACGGTACTGGTGGGAACGTGTAAAGGAGCATCCTGGACCAATCGTAGGCTGAGGCGTCAACGTCAAGTGGACCAACAAAGCGGTGGAGGGAATACCACAGGGGGCAATGTGTCGTCTCCGCCGAGGTGAAGAGATCGACCTGCGCCTTCCCAAACCGTTCCAAAATGCGCTCCACCACCTGTGGGTGAAGTCGCCACTCTGACGGATGTGCACTCTCCCTCTGCCCAGTTCATCACTCTGGGAAGATGCATCACCCGTAGGGACAGCAGGTTGCGTTGCGTCCAAGTCAGGAGCCAGAAGGCGATGCCATGCAACCCCGGGGACACTGATGCGCTGTCCATTTGGACCAGCACTTGTTTCCCGTGCAACACTGAAAGAAAGTGCAGGAGAGCCAGAAAAACAGCCTGCAGCTCCAGCATATTTATGTGCAGGGCTGTCCAGCGGCCCGACCAAGTGTCGCAGACTCCTCTGCCTTCTCAGACCGCCCCCAAACCCAAGTTGGAGGCGAGGCATCTGGCATCACCACTTGGCGAGTTAACTCCACTCGTTTTGTGTCTTGCAGAAACTTTTTTTGTTTTTTTAGCTTCTCCAGGTCTACTGGTGTTGTTTTGTCTTTTCCACTTCGTCTTAGTTTTTTTAATAACTGCTATGAATATGTTGTTAGCATTGTTAAATGCTGCGTCTTTTGCTAACTTCACTTTTCTGCTGTATGCTGGTCATTCAGAAAGTGACTGATCCCAGCTTGCAGACTTAAAGCTTCATATGCTGTACTGCTTTCCAGCTTTATTCCTTATGCGAAAGTGCATTCAGTAAGATAGTGCATCCCCTGCCATCAAGTACAAGCAGTTATTTGGTGATTAAAGCTTAAAAGTCTTATCTGTGTATTACATATAAATACAATACAATATAAATACTACCGGTACTTATACAAAATATTTAACATACAGGCAGGTGCTATGCTTTTCAGTTATTCATGTTTTAAACCATTGTTTTATTTTTTCTTGTTTTTCACATTACAAGCTTCAGTCAGTTATTTAAATAAATAAATCCCCACATATACCTTGGTAACATTGTATCATTGCATGCGTGTTAAAGCCCATGGCGCTGAAGGGGTGTATAAAATACCGAGGAGGCTGTTCAACTTAGAAAGTAAATGAAATGTAATCTTATTGTCCAATATGAGCACGTATGTTTTAAGTAAACAAATGATTTGTTAAAATACAAATTGCTCAAATTGCCTAAAAACAGTGGTCCTGTGTTAATAGATGTAGGTTTTGTTAAGAACTAATCTAAAGAAGTGGAGGATCACATAACTAATGCCCTTGACCGTTTGGGCTGTGGAAGACTATCAAACTGGTGAAGGTTTAACAAGTTGTCTTAATTCTATGAGCAACTTATTGTCCTTAAATATCCCCTTCACAGAGCAATGCTGCTTGTAGCAATAGAAAGCAATTTCCCTCTACAAAAAATATGCAGGCAGTTTATAAAGCCAATTGCACAAATGTCCCAGGATAATGCAATCCTCATTCATGATACTGTTTGAAAACCTTGCTTCTTACAGCTCCCTTTGCTTCACACTGACCGAGAAGGTTAAATGCAAATAACAACACTCAATGTACCGTAAAAATAAAAAATAAAAAGTCACTACCCTGGTGGTGTTTTACAGACAGTATGTTACATCTCTCCAGAATACTGTGCTTTGAATTTTACAGTTAATGCACAACATATTTCCTTTAATAGAAAACAGGTTCATATGTTTTTGTAAATCGAGCTGTGTATTCCAATTTTTTTTTCTGGAATTATTCCCCACATACTGTAACACCATTGCATTGGTGTACAGTATATCTTAGGAACCGTTTTACACATAATGAGAGATGTTTAAAAAAAAAACACACACAGACCTTACTGTGCGAGCATTGAATGCTTTTTTGTCCATCAGCTTTAATCCAAAACCCTCCCTTTCTTCTCCATTTGACTTTCTGCTGGGACCTGCAGGCTAAATAATTGCTGAAGGTCTTTGGTGTTTTGAAAAAAAAGACAAATCTGTTCAAAAAATATTATTTCTCATGTCAAAATGTAAACTATTTGCACACAAGATGTTAATCATGTTATTTTTAGGGAAATTGGTGCAGCCCAGAAATATTTGAATAAAATGAGAGGGTTTAAAATGGTTGAATCTGTATCAGTTTTCATCTCTTTCTTTCTTTGTTTGATTCCAGTGTGAAATTGCAGTGCTATGGTTTCTGCAGGCTCCCTCCTGACTAGAATCTTGAAATGCTTACAGTAAATCTTTCAGCAAATAATCCACAATCATTTCCCAGCTATGTCTCCTCAGAAAGACAACTGCAAGTATACAAAGGTGACCCCACCCTCATGCTGTGCACAATCACATTCTTAAAACTAACAGCATCGTGTGCTAGGTTAATTAATACAGCCATCAACATTTTACTTTGTTTAGCCTGGAATTGAAGCGCACTGTACCTAAACCAGAAATTATTTGTTATTAATAATGGAAAAGATGACAATATTATTATTAATATCTTTTTTTATTATAATAAATGGTGAACAATAATTTCCTTGTTAACGTTTGTCTTTTTATGCACGGTGGTGGCGCAAGACCTGTATATAATAAGATTGCCTTGTATAATAAGGTTGATGATAAAACTGCTAATCTCAGTTTTTAAAAAACAAACACATGAACACAATCACAATAGCACCATCAAAACCAAAAAAAACAACAGCAATGGCCTGTTACTTAAAATAAACACTTGTATCATAACAAATCATATACCCCCAAACGGTACAAATGTACATATAAGGCTGTAATTCGATCTCAGGTTTCTGGTGAAATTGAAATATTCACTCAAGCTAGTGTGCTTGTGCTTTAAATGTCAACAGAAACCCTCACTAGAATTACACCCTTACTATGCACATTTTTATGTAAATTATTTCTTAGATTATTATTATTATTATTATTATTATTATTATTATTATTATTATTATTATTATTATTATATTGACATAGCACCATAATATAATTTAATCTGTACCACACAGACAATTAAACATAGCCTGAAAAAAATAGTCTAATAGAAAGGGACCATAGCTGTTATGTTGGACTTTAGTACTGACAGGAACGTACCGCATCATATGACTACCTAACAATATAAATCATTCACATGGCTGATGCATTTTAAGTACTCTATAGTTAATAATATACTTGACTGACCAATTTTACTGTGAAAACCAACTGCATGCTATTATGAGCTGATGCAAAACCCTCTTGTTTAAATAAAGAGCTCTAACAATTCTGAATGTTAATTGGTCATTTTGTAGCTAACCATACAATTTACTTTACCCTTGTATTAAAAAAAACTTTCACCCTGTTTCTAAATAATACTGAAAGGCCAGTTGTACATTATTATGGTTGCTGTGATTATAATATTCAGGCCCTTGGCCAACAAATATGGTCCTATCACTCATGGCATATTTTATGCTTTTTATTTATTGTTGTAATTTGCTAAATCTGTGTTTCACTGTTGCTGTGTGTAATCTTTTATTATTTTGCCTTGTAAATGAGGCCCAAGTTGCAATGGTTTCCATCTTGGTTAAATAAATCTGCAAATGTGCTGCTAATTAACATCTGAATCTATGCTGAGACAAAATACTGCATGAACATATTTTTGCTAAAATGTTTGGTTGTTTCCCATGTCAGCAGATTAATCCTTACCAGATTTTAGAGAGAGTTCTTAGCTGCAATTGTAATAATGTGTACCTGCTGTTTTTACACATTAAAAAAATCCAAAATATGCACTTAATTTAAATGTAATGCATAAAAATATGCATAGCAATTTTGCTGCACAGTTTGTCTACCTCCCCTAAAAAAATGGTGCCTATAATATTGTAACGACCCAGGCGATGGCATCCTGCTGGACTCTGTGTTTGTCTTGTTCGTTTGTCATGTCTTGTTTAGTGTTATGTGTATTGTACGGGTATGAGGCATGGGGTTAGCGCTAGGGTAGTTAGTGTGTGCGTATGGTGGGCGGAACCCTCCCCAGAGGCTAGAAGTAGGGGGTGGCGAGCCGCGAGCACGAGAAGGCACGCAGACTTGAGAGCGAGTGTTTGCTGTTTGACTGTGAGGGACAGAATGAGAGGCTGAAAATGAGAGCCTTACCTGTGAAGCAGTAGAAAGTACCCAGAAGAAAGTCTGGAGTGTGCAGTTAAGAACAAAGAGTGTGAGAGTGGGTAGAAGAAAGTGAGAGTGAGTGAGAGCAAGAAGAACAGACAGCAGGTGAGGGAGAGTGAAACGACGACCGTGACAGTGAGGAAATTAGTTTTGTTTTATTATTTTGGCGTGAATCCCGACCCAAAAAGGGATTCGTTGTGCTTTTATTTAGTTCAGTTAATAAAACTGCAAGTTTGGAATCCGATCTGGTCTCCCCGAGTCCTGTTTCACTCGCAGATGCAAAGAGAGCATTACAATATTAAACAAACTGTTTTATAACTTATTAATGCATTTCCTTATTTTATTTATCTGTATGGCGTAATATTGAAGTTTTAACATGTTCACTGAGTTTAAGAATGTAATGTTAAAATATAAGTAACGAAATTAATTAGCAGCCAGTGTGATACCTCGAAATAAATTCGCTGAGCTGATAAAGAACCTTGTAGAACACACGCGTATATAGTATACAGTACATACTATCAATACATAGGCACACACACAAAAAAACCATATTCCTTTTGTTGTGATATCATAAAAATATGTACCCAGTTTCATGCAACATTTGTGATGGTGACCCAGTGTTGCTTGACATACGATAATTGTCATTTATACGATAATCTGGACAATTGTACATTGTACGATAGATAAATGTGAAAGTTTCAAAAATGTACAATAATTTAGGAAGGTCCATAGAGTACTCACATTTGAAAAAAATAAATTCATATTTAATCATTTTTTTAATCTTCTGTCATTGATACGTAGTTTGCGTCACTTGCGGTGTGCAGTAGTTTTTATAAATTAGGTTTCTATTATTTTTCTCTCCGTACTAGTCCAGTATGCATTGGCCCCTAAAAGAGGTGAATTTAACGGTGAGCCCTCAATTTCCCGATTTTTGAAAAAATGGCGAATTAGGTAGACTCCTGCTCATTTGAAATGCCCAGTAAGTACATGCATGTGCTCCCATTAGAAAAAACAGTGCTGGTTTCAAAGCTATTTAAAATTCTCTAAAAACAATTACAAATAAATGTAATGTTAAATGTTTTATTATAAATAATATCTTTATTTTCATTTTATATTAAACATGTTTTTCAAAAGTGCATCCTATGACTTTGGCATCAAACAAGGTTTTAAAGCTGCTTTATAGATCAGTCAGTGCAGAGACCTGGGGTTTGGAATAAATGACTGACAATGCTTTTAAGATTTAATATATTGTAGCGATCTAGGTTCCCGCAGAACAGGCGCATCACACAGGGCGAGGCAATCCACACACAGGCGGAGGGCGGGCGCGAACCCGGGACCTCTCGCACTAAAGCATAGCGCCGATACCACTGTACAAAAGAGCCGGCTCCTTTGCAAGGAGCGTATATCGGGCTTATGCCTCTGTGTGTGATTACGTCACCTAGCAGCCCTACTGCTGCCTTCCCCCGTGCACGCTACACTCTCCCCTGCCAGCCTCAAGTCCGCCTCGGACTTGCTACCAAAAATACTGGCAAGTAATGTTATAAACTATTCATTTATGTATCTGCTTTGCTTGTTTTTTCTCACAACTTACAATATCAGAACCAGTGAGTTTTTTTTTTTTTTCTTTCTGATGAGATCAAATGCAGTAGGTCCAGAGAAAAAAAGATATTCAGAATATAGTGTAAAATTACATTGTCCAGAACTGTCGGCAGATAGTCTTTAAAAATAAATGTAAAAACAATTAAAATTGCACTGATACAGTTCTTAAATGGCTGACGAATAAAAAATAACCGAGTGTTTGTGTAATTCGTAATTTTATTGGATGCAGAGCTCCAGAAAAAAGACATGATATACTATACAGGGCATCGTGGTGACTGAAGTTCTGCACTGGAGATGACCTCATAATCGAAAGGAATAGAAAAAAAAATATGCATGATATGGACGGACAGACGGACACAAACACCCACACTCCCCCCCATCACTCCTACGTGCCATGATGAGATTGGTGCCCGAAATGAAAACCCTGGGTTGTACAGTAAGTAGTTCATGTAACATTGCAGTTAAAATGGAAGGCTCTTTTTTAATGCCTACCCCAATACCATTAAAGATTGTGCAGGTTTTATAAAGATTACTCATGACTTCAAGGTAATGTTGCATTTTACCCCCTGAAAATACATTTTACTCTTTCAGTGTTAAAATTAGAGGATAAGTTACCTTATCTGGAGCGCTGTGTGTACTGATAGTATTGGAACACAGTGAGAAACAATGCTGTGGCCAGAACTGGAGATGGTGCTCTAACATGACATTTCCATATGCTATTGCAAATAATCTTGCAATGCTGGATTGTCATGCCTAAGGGTCCTTGTTGAAGTATAAAATATGTTATATTTTTTGCAGCATCATAATGTTCCCCCATAGCTTAAAGTGTCTTTTAATGTTAAACAAAACACAACCAATGTTTACAGGTATATTATCAAATAAAGTGATGATTAATCAAAATCAAAATAGAAACAAATGTGCTCTGTTTATTTGATGAATTTGTTTTTTCTTAGCTAAAAGTTAATTTAATTGATACTGGCAAAAAAAAAACCAAAATGTGGCATTAAATTGTAAGGTGAGAATGTTCATAATGATAAAATAATATATATGCAACATTATGAAGGTTTAATTATGATACTGGCGCCTTATATCATTGTTTTGAGAAAGATGTAGGGTTGTTTGACTCCACAGAAATGGTATTGAAAACAAAGTACAAATAGATCTTTAGCACAAGGGAATAGGGCCAGATGTACTGTTGCTAGTGTTAACAAGAGCAAAGGAATTTGTTTGTCACTCCTTCAAGCAAAAAATCTCTCTGCCTAACAGATTCATCCTAGCATCTAGCTTTTAAAGAATGGGCTTTGGGGCATTTTTGTGTTGTTGTTCCTGTTGTTCCTGGAATCAATGGTTTTTACTAACTTGACTCTTATTCATTTATACCCTACACCAACATTTCATTCTGTCTCCCCTCCTGCAAATTGCTCTGGACCTGTATTTCTTTTGGATTTGTAATATAATAAAATGAAATAACATGTTTTTAAGGGGGTGGAGAATAAAGGTAAAAGCAAATTATATATACTGTATATATATTTAAGGCAAAAATCTTTACTTTGATTACCAGTGCTGCAATTGATCACGAGGCAAATCACTTTACATCACTATCCATCAGTTATCCCATATGTACTTGTGGCAGAGGAAGAGCTCTTCCTGTAAATAGTGTGGATGTTTTTGTGTGTTTTGGTGGTGGTTTTTGACAGGAATTAACCCAATTCCTGCTAAAAACACGTGAGAATGTGGCTGCTCCCAAATAGAATAATTGGTGATAATTGGGAGCAGCCACATTCGATAAAAAGAGAGCATTAGGGAGACAACCAGGGAGCTAGGAACACGGAGGTTCGCTGCTACAGGAAGAGAAACAAACATTACTGTATTTTTATTTAAAAACCCACCGTGATAGTGACAGACTCAGGTGAGGGATTTTGTTTCATTTTGTGTTCTCACACTTCGCTGATAACTTGCCACGAGGAACTACCGTTTCTCTCAATTTGTTTAATAAATGTGTTTTTTCTAATTATGTATGTGATTCTTCATGAACATTTTTGGGACTGTTTTCCTAAATCTTCTCTCAGCACAAGGGTATCCGACAAATGATTACAAATTCAAGGTAAATATGGTTTTTAAGGTGTATTTTTTTTAAAGAAAATAATGAGAAAAATGGTTTTCTAATAGCGTTAGTGCCCTCTCGATGAAGGCTGTACCGTCTGGTAGTTGACCTTGACTTTTGTTAGTGCCCTCGTCTTCGGCTCGGGATGCATAACCCCAGTCATGGTCAACTACCACATGGTAAATTATTATACATATCACAAGTCAACCAATCTCAGAAAAGTATTTGCCAAAATTCCAGTACCTCTTATCCTACAGTATGTACAGATGTCATCCCGTGTACAGAACGCAACAACTACTTCCAATGTTTAAAAGTCAAAACAAAGTAAACAAAAGCACACATACCTGGTACAAAATTGCTGAAACAGAAAAGCAAGAAATGAAATCGCTACAATCTAAACAAGGTATTTAATGCTACTGGCATAACTTCCTCCAGCTGCACTTTTATTTGTAATAATATTCTCACCCGGTGCTGACGAGACTAAGATGGGACAGCTGTACCAGGGCCTGAGCTTGGAGGGACCCCCAAATATGACAATAGATCAAAAATGACATGATAATTTGGTGAGAAAAATAATAATTGCAAGCTTCCTAAAGGAATTCATGAAAAAGCTGTATGTGGGAATTGTAAAGTGGAAAGGTATAGAACAACTCTCTCTATAAGAGGTACTTTATTCTAGAACTCACTTCCTTCATAAATTCCACCAAATAATAACTCAGGGGGGTGGAGACTTATTCAATTATGATCTTTCAGTTTTGTATTTTTAATATATAATTTTTTTCTCAATAAAAAACTTTTTTCCCCTTAACAGTGTGGAGTATGGTGTGTATATACGTGGAAAAAAATCCTCATTTAAATGCATGAAACTCTGAGGCACTGACACAACAAAATGTGAAAAAAGTTCAAGGGGGTGTAGACTTTCTATACGCACTGTAAGTGCGTGTTTTAAGTGTGAACGTGTCAATTATATTATTATTATTATTATTATTATTATTATTATTATTATTATTATTATTATTATTATTATTTCTTTCTTTCTTTCTTTCTTTCTAAGCAGACACCCTTATCCAGGGCGACTTAGTCGTAAACAAAAATACATTTCAAGAATCACCGTACAAGTATTAATACAATTAAGAGCAAGATAAAATACAATGACTTCGGTTCTAGCAAGTACAAGTATATGACAAAATACGATTCAATAACGGAGCAGATAAGTGTCAGTGATAGTTACATCAGGATATAATTAAATAGAAAATATTACAGATTAAATAACACTTGTGACAGATTACAGTACTCTAAAGTACAGGATTACATGCAGTAAAATAGGGAGCAGATAAGAGCAAGTAAAGCGCATTAAAGAAGAGTGATAAAGTGTCCAGAGGGAAAAGAGGAGTTCTACAGGTGCTGTCTGAAGAGGTGAGTCTTGAGGAGGCGCCGGAAGGTAGTCAGGGACTGGGCTTTCCTGACATCTGTGGGAAGGTCATTCCACCACTGCAGGCGAGGTGAAGAAGGAGGGCTCTGGAGGCAGGGGCGTAGAGGAGGTACAGCCAGTCTTCTAGTGCAGGAGGTGCGGAGAGGACGAGTGGGGGTGTAGGGAGAGATGAGGGTCTGGAGGTAGGTGGGAGAAGCGAAGCAGAGAGAACACCAACGAATGGAGATAGAGATCATAGGAGGGAGGAGGAGGAGGAGGAGGAGGAAGAGGGAAAGAAAAGGAGGTCAGATTTAGAGAGGTTGAGTTTGAGGTGATGCGAGTGCATCCAGGAGGAGATAGCAGACAGAAAGGTACAGATGCGGGATGGGATGGTGGAGTCAGAGGTGGGGAAGGAGAGGAAAATCTGAGCATCATCAGCATAGAAATGGTATGAGAAACCATAGGATGCGATGAGGGGGCCCAGGGAGCGGGTGTAGAGAGAAAACAGGAGAGGACCCAAGACTGACCCTTGGGGGACTCTTGTTGAGAGAGGGCGAGGTGTGGAAGTTGCTCCACGCCAGGTTACCTGGTAAGTGCGGTTGGAGAGGTAGGAGGAGAACCAGGCCAGAGCAGTGCCAGAGATTCCCAGGTCAGCGAGAGAGGATAGTAGAATAGAGTGATCGACAGTGTCAAAGGCAGCAGAGTGGTCGAGGATAATTAGGACAGATGTTATAGACGTTGTTGTAAGTGACTCTGCACCTGATGCATAGTTCACACACCCTAGTCTCTGTAAGTTGCCTTGGATAAAGGCGTCTGCTCGATAAACAAAGAATAATACTGTATGTTTGCTACTATAACACCCACCCCTAGCAGCAAGTATTTTAAATATAAACCATGTAAACATAAAGTTAATTTAATGGTGCTGATAAGGGTCTTGCTTATGTTATCAAAAATAGACTTTCTCCACAAAATATGAAAACTAGAAATATCCAGGAAGATAGAAAATCCTCCTGTGGCAAACAACATGCCTGGTGAGAAGTAAGAGAGCAAAAACACAGCCCCCCACCATCGCCTTCGAATAAGACAAACGTAAGGGAGCCTGTCCGTAATTCGAGCACTGGTTTTCCTCAGCAAATGGTCAAGCAGTTTCGTGATAAAAGAAAAATAAAATAGTGTGGCCATTGGGTTTCCATGCAGTCAGTAAGTGCCACTGAAGTAAATGTCATTGTTTGAGAAGAGAGCCCACTAACTACTGTTTACAGTATCTAATGACCTATAAAAATCCTTGAGGTTTATATGGATTACACTGTCAAATATTAGTAGATATTCCTAGATTTATGGCTTAGGATTTTGGCAGGTTACTTCATTCCATGGGACTGCGTCGCCTGTGTAGGGTTCAATTTCCAAAGAGCATTCCCTTCAGTGTATTAGTTTACACTGGTAGAAATCCAGCAGCAAACTGACAAACAGAACAAATAAAACTAAATGCAAAAATTATAAATTGTTTTTCCCTATTCTAGCGTTTGTAAAATACAAATAGATGTGCAAAGAACCTGTTAATTATACTAGTAATAATACCTGTACTCAGAATCTAATATGTGTATGCATGCATTTTTGGCCCTGATTTTCACTCCTGGTTTTGATAATTATTTTCAATATTAGGCTAGCTCTGTACCTGCTGTTGAAGATGTTACATCTTTTTGCAAAACTAAAATACAGGTTACTTTTTTGACGCTTTGTAGAATTTGTCCTTTAAAAAAATACATAGAAAGGGCTGCATTGTGATAATTTTAGCAGTCACAGATCTAAATCCAGCTAAATTAATCCTGCTGGTGCTTTTTGTCAGCGGTTGTTTATTGAGGTCTGCAAAAGCTCAGGTTAAGGTTGATATTTTGATAAATCTTCAACAATTTTATTCTGTTTATTCTGTCTGGATCTTTTTTCTCTGCTCTGTGAAGTTTCCAGATGGAACATTCCATGAAAGTCTAATGTTTTTTACATTGTGTAAGTCATTAATATTAGACTGCCAGATGTGAAGCCTAACTTAATTTTTTTTTATCTCAGTTCTATAAGAAACTATAAACCTTCCTATGTGAATTCTGATTGCGTCTTATATTATTATTAGAAATCCCCCTGACAGAGATTGACAATATGATATCATGCACCATACCAAAGAGGACAGCAAAGTCCAAATTGTTGTTGTTTTCTTTCAAGAAAAATGAAAACAAAATAAATGACTGCATTGAAAAATCCCTGTTTGAGGCATTAGACCAGGAACGTGAGAACATGGTTAAACATTCTTCTACAAGGAATTGTCAAATTAACTTGAGAATAGTTTTAAACTTATCCAGTCGTAGGCAATCATCTAAATCAAAGTACAAAATATACCTAGATATAATTTTCAAGAAATATAAATCAACTAACTTTAGTGGATTAAACAGTAGGCTATATAATATAGACGTGTCATTGAAACATTAGCAAGCAATAGTTAATAATACATACAATCACTGATTTGACTTTAACATATATTATAAACCAGAGGTAATGTTAGACACTAACTTAACCAATCAGGATATATTATAGCGGCATGGTATTTATGGTTTCAGCTTTGTTTCAATGTAAAACTTTTCAACCAATAAAATCTTGGCAATGATAAGGTATAGAGTGCTGTCCTTTAGAACATAAACACTTTATGAGATTGTCTCTTTAAATATGTAAATGGGCTGTCAGTGGTCTTATTAATGACATTTCATCATGGATTAAGAGAAAAGCAGTGGAAAATGACCTGGATGAAACATCTGACGACAAATATTTGAGCATCTCAAGGCACGTTTGCTACTGTAAGTATTTCTTGTCGCTGCCGATTATCTTGTTCTTTCAAAAGAGCCTTTGCTTACAGCGGCCATTGTTTAAAAGTTTGTCCTTTTAGCACACACCTTTCGATGACCTACTTCCATACAGCACAGATTGATCCTCATGGGTCTGAGATACAAAACTGTACTGTCTGAGGTGTAGCTAAGCATCAGTGGAAACACCCTCCAGCTACATGATGCCCAGACCACCCAACTCAGCCATACCTGGGGGAAAGGCAGTGAAAACAAGGCATACAATCCATTTTCTGATTTCATACAATGGACCAACAGCAATTCCTTCCATCAATATACAGTACATTACTAGTTTTGAGTCCTTTGGGATTTTGTTTGGTGAAAACTGATTTAATGAAATATTCCTTAGATAACATTGTATTGTTATTTCCTAGCCATGATTCCAGTGCTGATAGTGTGGAAAATTATATTTCCAATAGTTCAACAATTACGTTCATGTATTATATTTTACACTCATTCATAAAGGTTGACTTGCATAAGCATTTTTTGACACCTGCTTAAATTTTCATGTTGAGAAATGACAATGTTAGTGAACACAAGCCTATTCCATTTAAAGTACCTTAATGTCAAGCAATTTATAATCGTTATAGCCTTGCAACTTTCAAAAGCTTTAGGACTATGTTAAAATAAACGTCTTTTAATTATATCTTTATTATGACAGAATACCTTATTCATGTACCTTGGCAGGAATGACTCTACACTGTGCACAGTTAAATTATGCTAATTTAGTGTTATTACTGTAATTAATTCTCACAAATAGATCTCTTCAACATAAGAAAGCTAGCTTAATAGCTGGATTAGTAAAACATTGTTATGAAAAGACTAAATATTTGCAATAATTTAACCTATAAAATAATTAATTAAAACACAATTTAACCTATACAATAATTAATTAAAACACAATATCTGAAAGACAACGCAGTTGTAGGCCACTGGAGTTTTGTTGCTGGTTTGTGTTTATTTATTTATTTATTTATTTCAGGTAAATATGTAAATGACAAAGCATGTAGACTGTTATTCATAAAAAATAGCATGCCTCTGGCTTCTCTATATGTCACTGCTGTTGTGTTTTTTTCTTTTCCCATAACAACAAGTGCTCTGGCTTTTCTGTTGTGTACCACATCATGGATCGTTATTTCTGTGTTGCCAGTTTGACAAAGTGGGCAATAATCCTTACACTATCAGTGCACTAGAGCAGACATGTTGAGCTTTGAAATAGAAACTATAAGTGTAATAAGTTGTCAGAATGTTAACAATGCAAATACAAATTACAGGTATGTTATTAAAACAGTTGCAGCAACATGAGCGGACGTGTACCACTATATTTTTCGGAACCCCGCTACTTACTTATGGCAGGGCAGAAACTCTGCTGCTGTAAATAGTGTGTGTGTGGGAATGTAAGGTTGGCAGGGTTGGGGTTAAATCTGTCCCTGTCAGCAATCACAGGTGTGACCATTTCCCAGTTAGGTAATTGGTACTAATTGGGGCGTGGCCACATGCATAAAAAGAGCCAGAAATCTTTTGTTTGGGGGAGGGAGTTAGGTGAATGTTTTTGACCTGTGTGTATATGTTTGTGAACTTTATAGTGAAGGTGAATGCCCAGCCTGTATTGTATTGTTTAGTGTAAACCTTTTGTTTTGGCCCTTGTGCCTTTTTCTTTTTATCTTTTTGTTTAATAAATGTGTGCTTTGCCTTTAAACTGCAGCTTCTCTGAGTCTCTAATTACTGCCAGTAACATCTTGGGCCGTGACGCTATCCTGTTACACGTAGTGCCAGGGTGGGATAGCGCCCCCTAGAGACTGCAGTTGGAGAAAAAATACTAATAATAAAAAATGGACAATGGAATAGGAGTGGGAGAAGGCGCAGAGGCAGTTGGAAGCCCAAGACCAGCTGCTTGCTGTAAAGCTAGAGATGGGCCCCTCTGCCTCCAAAGCTCTATGGGATGGATGTTTGGACACCCTCCTTGCATGCCTCGAGGGCCAAGGTTGGTGCCTCGTCTGCGGGGAGTTTAGGTACGTGGTGCTATGCTGCCGTTCAAACATCAGGAGAAGGAGCTACCCAACAGAGTGACCGAGAAGGAGGAATGGCCTGCCAGAAATAGGAAGAAGGGGAGGGGCGGCCGTTCCGGAGGCTGAGCAGTGGAAGAAGCCCGCTGTCCCCAGAGCCAAAAGGGGAGAGACTGTTGGGCTTACGCAAGTTCCAAAGTACTTCTGTAAGGGAGCCACACCTCTTATGACCCAACACCAGCCAGGACAAGAACCACAGACCACAAGTAATATAGATCACATTTTTATTTTCACATTCCTCTCGACAACAATGGCAATTACAGATTATAAAAACACAAAAGGGACATGTAGAAGTTTTAAAAGTATATCCGACACTATATGGCCAATTCCACACAGGATACTTAACTACAGCCTTAATTGAGACTAAATACAATATGGCCGCTTACAATAAGCTGAAAGCTATTTATTTCTTCTATTTATTTATTTATTTTTTTTAAATCCAGTATATCCTTAAAACATGCTCACACTAAAAAACTAACTTTAGTTTTATTTAAAAAAACTATAAGTAAACTATAAGTAAACATTTCAAAAAATAAATGAAATGAATAACAAACATTACTTTAAAATATATCAGATGCATACATCTAAAATGACATGAAATAACAGAAACATTACTTTGAAAGTAATATATCAAACACGTACATATCTTAAACAACATTTCAAAAACTACATGAAATAACAGAAACATTACTTTAAAAGTAATATATCAAATACGTACATATGTAACAACATTTCAAACAAAATAACTGCAATCTGAACATTGCATTGAATGTAAACTATAAAACTTACTGGTGCTTAAACAAAATTAACTTGCCAAGTGTTTTTTCTGACTAGCTTGCCAGTGGTAGTGTCTGTGAATGACTTTGCCAGGTGATGCAGCCTGATCTTGGAGAAGCACCAAGATCTATATTTAATCAAGGCAAAGACATGATTGTTATCAGGCTCCAAATCAAACATATTCTGGAATAAGATATCAAAGGTGGTGTGTGCAACCTGCGCCAAGACTGCATGCATTATAAAAGATGGAATTCCAGGTCCCTGGGGAAGACCTGAATTGGCTGAAATCAACAAACGTTGGAAACATCTTTCGGTGACTTCACAAACCTTGACAACACTTTGTGAGGGCTTGATAAGCCCACCTTTGTCCCTGATGACAATGAGAGAGTGGCCTGGCTCATCAGCTTTACACTCAGGTGCTGTCTGCGCTGCTTGGCACTCAGGACAGTGGATCTTCTTGTTCACCATGCAGACAACAAACCTAGAAATGCAGCCAACAGCAGCTTTCTTGTAGAGAGATAGGGCAGGAATGTTGGGTACAGCATCTAATTCAGATACAAAAATACATAAAATAATTATTAATGGCGTCTTTCTTATCTGTTTGCTAAAAGAAAACACATTGTGATGTTTCTTGCTTTAACTTCAATAGATTACTCATTTAAAAAAATATATTTTTGTCAATTATACTCTTGATATTGTAAGCAGGTAGGCGGGAGTGATCGTGGTGTGACTTGGCTAATTTTAAAGTCAATAAAATAATTTTAACTGATACCTTATGAACCTAAAATGAATACTTACAAGTGGAAGGTCTTGCCACATCCCTTGGTCGATAACCTGCTGCAGGCAAAGGCTGAACAGCAAGGCATATTGTTTAAATGAATAGAGCCCAGATCAGGCAATCCTTTATTATCTGAGATCTGCTGGAAGCAGCCCAGGCAAACTTCTTTCACCAATTAGGAAAGAATAAGCACACAGTACAGGGTTTTTGGTTTTTGGTTTTTTTATGTCACACCATTTATTCAACATTTCCAATTATTGCCATTTTCCAAAATGAGAGTGATTTATAGTGTAGTTGTTTAATAGGCAAGGTTATAAAAAAATACTGAAGCTACTACAAATTAAAAACATGCAGCCCTTTGTAATAAATAAATAGTAAAGCCCTTTGGAAAGCACAGAAATATATTTCTTTCATCCTTTACACTTTTGTTATCTTTGTTTGGTCGTCAGATAGCTGATTGCTTTAAGTCTTTCCTGACCCTTAGCAATAAGATATTTCATTGTACACTATCCTTAAATAGCATCTATCATGGGTACCTGTACCAAGGACAAAAAAAGTCAAGTTTGTACCCCAAAAGCTAATAAATTAGCATAGCTGGGAATTGGTGCCAGTGGTGTCCTGTATTATTGCTGCGGGCTGTTTTAGAAGAACGAAAACATGAAAAAACAAACAAACCAAAAAAACAAAAGGTTGGTTCAATGAATTTGTTCAAAAATATAAACGTGGGGCTTAACATAATCTTGTTGCAAGACTTACATAACAAAGTTCCAGAAAGTGGATTAGTATCTATGGAAAAATGTGTTGAACACGTATGACTACCGGTATACTGGATGCCCAACAACAACAACAAAATATATAACTACTGGCGAGAGTCTTGCACTGTCCCTAAGGAATTCTGATTCAAGTATTATTATTATTATTATTATTATTATTATTATTACTACTATTATTCTAAGAATATTATGTATTGGGAACTGTGGTCTAGTAGAGGATAGCCTATTTTAGATTTACTGCCAGTATTTAAAATGTACTGTACTAAACATTTTGACTGGATAATTTTTATAACATTAACCTAAAGTGCTGATATTTTAGCTCTGTTTAAGAAAGAAAAAGCTTATTAAGAAATATCTTGTTTATTTTAACTTGTGTCTGTATTGTGGTTGTGGTGTAGCAGGGTATAAAAACAGGAAACACAAAACAGAACAGTAAATGTGCATGTTTAGCATGCTTTTACAATGCTTATACTATACATTTACCACCCCTTTCCCTGGTTATCCATGTTTAAATGTGTTTTATCTTGCTTCTTCTATGCTTTTACTATTCTTTCCTACAGGTTAGAAGCATGTGTATATTCATCTTCCAAGCAAGACCTAGAGGTTATGTACTGCATCTCTGTGTACCATAAATGGCCAGGTGGGCTAATAACCACCCACAGTACATATCGTTCAAGGGGTTGTTTAAGACCCCATGATCGTTAATGTAATGACTCTTGGTACACAATAAAGATTCAGTACAGAACCTTTTCTACCAATATTGCTACATTAAAATGTTAAATTCTACTTTATATTTGTTATATATGAGATTAGTTGTACAGTCTGGCAGATATACAGAGCATTCCCTTAGCAGGGGATTGCTGCACACTGAATTACGATACACACTCAACAGAGGAATGGAAGAGGCAAACCTTTGCAATATAAAAAAAAAAAAACATGCTGACAGCAATGAGACACTTTAGGGAATAGATTAAATCTTGCCTGCAGTCTTACTTGTGGAGGTAGAAGCACAGTGTTACAACCACAGCTGCAGTAAAGTAATGGTATGTGTTACAAAGTATGTAGGCGATTTGTATACTGATAAAATAGAATACTGTAAGTGATTGGTACTATGCGTTTTACATTTGTATTGATTAGAGAGTCCTGTTTGCATATGCTGCCTAACTATTGTTAATGACAGTTGTAATCCAGTTAACACCCTCAATATGATTACCATCACTTGTTATTATGTTATATTACTCCGTGGATAATAAATAGGTTGTGACCCTGTCGCTGGTTCTTGAGTGGATGTGTGCCTTTATGGAATCAGCTGGGATGCGCAACAGGAAGTGCGTTGCTAAGCAACTCATTGAGCAGATAGGCTCCCCGATGCTAAGTTGATTGGGAGGATCTGATTGGCTGGGGGCATGTCTATCTGCCATTCACTTTCATTAGGATTCCAAATCCTTTTATCTCATTTATTCCTTTGCAAAAAAGTTTTGATTTGTAAATTGTCATTGTTCATGCTCTGCAACAACTTATTTACTGTTTTCTTATTCTTGTAAGAAAATACATTCTTTCATAATTTTACATTAGTTATCTGATAGGAAAATGTTGAATATTATCCTAGAACAGTTACTCCCAATAGATCCTCATTTTCCTTTAAGACCCTTGCCATCTTTGGATGGAGCCAACTTCCCACTGTATATTGCAATGCTATTCAGAACACAAGTTGTTAGGAAAATATAGATAACATTTAATAGTATTCTACAGAGCCCTGCCAAATCGATCTACTGCAGATATTCAAACTGCATTTCAGCACCAGTAGTGCATTTAATGTCTGATTGTGTTGAGTGGAGCACATTATTGTATCATATTTCTGGTTCAGGATTTTAGAAAGGTGTCTTGATCCATGTCCATAGAGGATATTTACTCCAATTACAGTATATGCACAGGCACACAAAAATAAACAATGTTCAGCCGCTTAGTAATATGAACATATAAAAAAAAATACACACACACACACAAACATTGAACAACCTACCAAGACACCTCAAAGCCCTCCATGTTCAAATTAATGCCAGACAAGTTATAATAAGGGGAATTTAGTGACTTCATGAGTAAATATACCTCTAGTAAAGCAAGCTTGTGCTCTATTTATCAAACAATAGTGCATTTTAAGATGCAGCTTTTTCAAGAAAGATCATAGCATCATGCTTGTTTGAACCTATTACCATTTTCACACAGAAATGCAGCTACAGTGCCCTCTCTGAAATGTTTTAACGAGTGTGTAAAATACCCTTTCACACAGCATGAAATTGCGCAATCCATGCCGGGGGTAATACCGTCATAACCCTTTCACACAGCCAAAGAGATCGCGCGAGTACAACTTTCAAACCTGTCAATCAACAGATTGTTCTCATGGCAACAACAGACTGTTCACTGACAAGACCTAACACGCACGCAGTGCTTAATTTGTAAAGAAAGAGGTGCCGGGGCGCAAGCACTGACAATAATACCGACCCTAAGAAGCACGCATTCAAAATCATAACACGTTTATTTGAAAGAGTATTGTACGTACTGGTGTTAGATGTTTACAATCACGTATTCTACATCATATACAAAGTAGTAGTGCGTGCAGAGAAATTAATTAAATGCAACCGCAGGACAAATAATTAAAAATAAAAAAGCCTGTACACATGTTTTGTTATGGTTTTGCATTTAATTTGGTGGCAACAATTCTCCTTGTTAGGTACCCTTGATAGAGGCTACTTAAGGCTAGTGTACAATGCATTGCATCTTACCACTAAGTGACAGAAAAGTCTAGGCTTAAAGCAACCAGCTATCTAATGACAAACACAGATAAGTGTGAAGTATGAAAAATATCTTTCTGTACTTTGCAAAGGGCTTCGTTATTTATCCATTCATTGCAAAGGGCTGCATTTTTTTTAAATTTGTTGTAACTTCAGCAGTTTTTTTTATAACTTTGTTTATAAAACAACTCAACTATAAAGCACTATCATTTTATAAGTCAAATGGCAATAATTTGAAACATAAAAAAAACACACTGAATGAAGAAGTCTCTGAACTCCTCGTACTGTTGGCTTATTTTTTTTCAATTTGGTCAAAGAATCTTGCATGGGCTACTTCCAGCAGATCTCAGTTGTTAATAAATAATTGATTGGTACAGCCTTTAGTTATAGTAAAAAATTGCAGGTTATGTCACAAACAGGATCTTCACAGCTGGAGTCTTATAGGGTACGGCTTTCAGACATGGTTCCATGCAAATATAACTTGGTCAATCATAGTATTGTGTGAATGCTTGACATATTTTGCTGGGTCAAAGTAGAAAAATAGAGTAACATTATAAAGAAAACAGGATAGCTAATTTATTGACTACTGTTTCATATTACTGGCTGTTTTCTGCCACTTTGGAAGGTAGTATTTTATGATCCATTAGCTGTTAAAGTTTTGTTAAATAATTAATGTCAGGATAAAGAAGCCCCAGCTGTTAAGCAGATGGTTTTCCTGTTAATTTAGTGTCCAATATCAAATAAATTTAAATGGTATTGTTTGTTTCATTTAATAATAAATAATATTTTTAATTGATATGGTACAACTATGAAAAATAAATTATTGAGCTCAGCTATATACCCAATGTAAAATATATTTACTGCACTCTACATGTGAAAAAATCCCCCTCATTTTATTAAATAATGAATATTGTCAAGTGCCAATTTCAATGAACTCTTTATTCTAAATGACGGAACGGCACCAGTGTGCAAAGGCCTTTAGATCCGTCTTAAGCCCCTTTCACACTGGCACTCCTACCCGCGTAGTGTGAAACCACGTACCTGGGTTACCCCGGGCCCCAGTGACCCTCCTCAGGATATGGGTTGACACGCTATGACCTGGGTTGAGCAAGACGCAATAACAAACATCCACACCATTTCTGTTTATTCTGCTTACCCACATTTTTGTCGATTGAGACACAGCATGAGCCAGACTGCAGCAGGGATGTAGAAACATTTGCTCTAATCAACATTTGGGCCGATGGTTCAATCCAGAGACGCTTGGATAGAAGTGTCAGTAACAAGCTGCTTCTGGGGTATTAATACACGTATTGTGCATTTGCGTCTGCCACCCGGGTCAACCCTGCTTGATCAAACGTGTGTGAAATCGCATACTCGACCCGCATGACACCGGGTCTAGACCCGGGTAGGTTCTGTCCCGGGTACAGCATGCCAGTGTGAAAGGGGCTTTAGACTAGCTAGACTAAATTAGAAGAGATCAAAACAGATTGTTTATGACAATATCATACAATAGAGTAGCATCTTATGCATACGTTCAACAGACTTCAGTCCTTTACATTATCAGTGAGTATGCATCAGTGTCACATTATTTTACTATATTTTTTCTAATTTGGGGGCTGTTGATATGAACTAACTGTGTATGTCCAGATTTTTAAAACCTCAGTATCTTCTTTAAATTAATGTATTTTCACTTCTGATTGAGAAAGTGCTTGATTCCTGTTTTAGGACCGTGTCTGTGCTAGATGGCAATGGTCTGAAACATAGAAATTTAACATATTTTAGACACTCCCCTTTAACTCGAAAAATACACAACAGAGAGATAAGCCCTTTTCCAGTTTCAGAGACAATCTCTCCATGTTTACCTAATTTCATACTTCTAACTGCGTTTAAACCCAAGTTATTCAGTCATTCAGCTACAGCACCTCTATAATTATTTGGTTAAGTTTCCAGATCCTCAATTTACAAATTATTTTATGTTCTTCTAGGCAGCCATTTCCCTTCCATTTTTATCTCAAAAATTAATTCTCTAGGCAAATTGTGGCCATAGCTTTTGCACCAGCTGCAGTGCTGGTAAAACATTTTTGCTCTGTTGTGAACACATTAGTTTCTCTGCGACAAGAGTGAAAAGTGGCCAGGTGACTTTACAATCACCCTACAGTGTATAATTACCTACAATTAATATTGGAATAAAAGTATGATTTATTTATACCATTGTTGCTACTGCAGAATTAAATCAATAAAAAATGTAGCAGTTTATTTAATTAGTAGCAGTTTATCTTGGATCCTAAACATTAGAGACTGGAAAACCCACAGGCTCAGCTAACTCCCCACTTACTCAATTTGAAACATATTTGCCCAATGTTCATAAAGTTACAGAAGATTACAATTAATATGGCCTGAATATCTCATATGTAATTTATGAGACTGCTGTTTGTGTCAACCTATCTGTATCAGCTGGTTTTAGCACCTAATGAGGCTAACCCTTTCTAAAGAATATTAGTGTGCTTCAGAGTCAACAGGTTAGTCTTATTTTATTATTTTTTATTATTATTTGCTTATTTAGCAGACGCCTTTATCCAAGGCGACTTACAGAGACTAGGGTGTGTGAACTATGCATCAGCTGCAGAGTCGCTTACAACTACGTCTCACCCGAAAGACGGAGCACAGGGAGGTTAAGTGACTTGCACAGTGAGTCAGAGGAGGGGGAGGGGTCAAATTAGGTGGTCTTATTACTGGGGTGAAAATAAGACATTTGTTTTTCAACCATTCAATATAAAATAGTGACTTTAGAAGTCCTGAAAAAAAACATTTCATATGGGACTATAAAATAGGTTGGTCACCCAATAAATATCTAGTGCATAGACTGCAGAAGAGTATACAGCAGTACGGTTTGTAATTTCCAGCCTTACACTACAAGCATCCCTGGTTATAAAACATCAGAACTGAAGACATTACTTATATGCCTAAGGTGACCAGATTTTTAAGTCCTTAAACTGGGACTCCAGAACTTCCAACATCCAAGCTACGGGGAAGATCTCAGGTTTTTATTTTCACTGTGGCAATTTTTGATCTAATATCATATTGAAAGTGAATGCAGAGATTCGTGGTGATATTCAGAGTGGAATATTTTACTTTCAAATACTTTTTTTATGAATAAATGATCTTATTGTCTTTGTAATGTAATTTCGACACAAGTATAGTTATTACATTACACAGTAGCAAATTCAATAATATCAAATCCTGAGATTCTATTGTAGTGCAGATTAATGCTGCAGATCTAGTCCATATTCTGCCTAAGAAACTGCATCTTCTCTCTTTGATTTCCACTTTCCATCTTGTTATATCTTAACTAAAGATATTAGTTTTTTTTTTTAAATTAGCAATGCAACTTTATTTTATCCATAACAGAATTTCTTGCTTTCATAGCCAAGCTCAGACTGCCGCTAGAAGCGCGGGAACCCTTATTTATATCCGCAGGTGAACTAGTCACCAGAAGCTAGCTCTGGCTACGTATGCTTACAGCCATACAGAAAACAACATTTATTTTAAACTTGTGGCGTTCAATACAACACACATCTCACTTTCTCTCTCTATCTCTATGCTATCCTCCAGTGTCCAGTCTGCAAACCAGGCCTTTCCTGTATGAAAACATTACATATCTCAGTATTGCTATTTATCAAATGGTTACTTCATACAATCTATTTTTTTTATAAAAGTTTTTAAAAAGTTACAAGAAATTGATGTATACAATTATTTATTTCAAAATGTCTCGGAAACTACATTAGACATGTCGGGAAAACTGGGATTGTCCCAGTTTCCAGCCTTAATTTGTTGTCCCAGTCGGAAACAGTAAAATTGTTAATCGTCCCGGTTTTGCTATTTTTTTTTTTTTTAAAGTACAAAACTGAATCAGCGTGCTCAGCAAGTTAATAGCAGAGTAATGTATGAGGTTGTGTGTTAGCACCATTCAGAAATAAAAAAAAAATGTAACAGATTATTTGTTTAATCATTCTGATTATGTGTATACCATATATCTAAATGGTAACAGCTGATCTATTTTTTAAATCAGGCTTTTTGTACATGTAACATGATTTAACAAGATGACAATATAAAGAAAATAATTTGTTATGACCGGCAATAAATTCACCTGATGTTTAATATTTAAACATTATTGTGTTATTTTATATACTGTTATTTTTATAAACGGCTTCAGAGTTGCTACGGCGTCAGTGAATTGAAGAAAAAAAAGTCCCAGTTTTTCACTGTGGACAAAACTCACAAAAATAGTAAAATAAATTCAGTCTTTTGTCAAATTTACTTTGTTTAATGATGGTAACATTAGAAGAACTGTGCAGAATTGGGTAAACTGCATTATCCTTATTGTATTCATTAACAGCTCCCCCAGTGCTTTCTTCCACAGCAATCTGTAAGAATCTAAAACATGATATATTAAAAACCAGAGCAACACAGCAATAGCTGACATCTTTCAATATACCTTGCGGGATATTGTAGACATCCGGTTCACACACCAGATTAACAAACTGAGGGCACTTGAAAACTGCATTGTGAACACAAACAAACTCAGTCCTGTAAAAAAAAAAAAAATAGAAAAGGACCAAAAACCAACCTTAGCTGGTATCCAAACGAACTCTGTCCCTTTGCTTGCATAAATGTGAACAGCAAGCACATTGGAAAGAAATGACAGTCGCTTAGTGCATACCCTTCATGTGTGCCCGGGTGCGGACTAGCGGTATCGCACCATGAAAATGCCCAGTGATGCTGTGCCACACCTGTCTGTCCCGGGCTTTAGTGTCTGTTGCTTTCTGTTGATGTTGTTATCCTTCAAAAATAATAATTTAGAAACTATGGGTTAAAAACAGGTTCAATATTGATTGAAAGGCTTTAATATCTGGCTTTATAATGTATCTTTACACAAAGTAGGCAAAAGTGTACCCCCTGTAATTTGCCGTCTAATTTGATTTAATGTGTACTACATTCCAGTTCCACAATGTTATGATTTTCCAATTCTCACATCTACTGATCTGATGGAATTCTATACCTGTCTGCACAGAATGTGCTTTCTAATGCTGTTGGAAGCATAACAGACTCCTCAACCATAAAGTTTGTGTCTTTGTGATTGACATTTTGAGCACTGTCAAGCTGTGCAGTTGGTCTATAGCAGGGAAACCTTTCTGCCAAGACACCTAACAAACAACAGAGGGTTTGATTTTTTTTGGAATTTAAACTACAGTACTATGAATATATGTTTGTTTGTTTGTTCCATATGGCATTAGACTCAAAGGGTTTTGAACACCAATGTGTTGATGTAGTTGTCCACAAGGGCTTCTGAGATGTAACTGCCAGTGCTGAATAGCTAAACACTGCTTTCTTTATTACTGTATGCTTGTGAAATGCAAAGTATTCCAAAATTACCTGGCACCACAACAGAGCTTACACTGGCCACCACTTACTGAAATGACAGAGCAGTGGCAGCTTGCTTTTTAATATCATTAATATTTTTTGTTCAATTAATTCCTTCTGGGTTTCTTTATCAATTTAAAGATATTGCACCCTTGAGCCAGTCAAAAGGGAATATAAAACAATATTCAGATTGATTGAGCAACTGGTGGAAACCTTGCACCCTACTGTTACCTTAAATATACGAAACATCCACTAAAGGAACCTGTGGAGGGCCATTATATGAATTGCATTTAAAATCGAAGCACTCTTGAGCTGACAACCTTAACCTTTCCACAGAGACTAGGGGTCAGCTAAATCATTTGTTGTATGTCTCTCAGGGACTTATTAGTTGTTGTTTACTTTATCTACAAGTACATCTGCCACCAAACATCCTTTACCCTCAGATACCAACACCCTTATAAATATCTATAGGTAAATCTGCCTACAATCAATGAACCAATTCATCTGCTCAGTGTCTTTAGCTGATGAAAACCCTGCTCTGTGTAGAATTTAAACACTGCTTAAAAAAAAAGACTGCTTACTACAGTACAGTATGTTCCTTGAAAAATGTAACTTTTTATTGATTAGCCCATTAATCTGTAAGCCTGTACTTAATACAATGGTTTAATTCAATTAAAGCAAGTGCAGTGTGGAAACCTCTCATGTGGTGAGGTCCAATCTAAAGCAAAGTGCTTTGTACACACCAGAAAAGTGGTATATTACACAACAACTACACACCCTGTTTTGTGATATTGTGTTATTACGTTTATGAACTGGCTTTAAAATGATAAAAAAAAAAATAATAATAATAATAATAATAAACACACACACATTAGAACTAGCTTTATTGAATGTATTGTTTCAACAATGCAAAACATTCTCCATACGTGCTTGCTGGTTGTGACTCCTAGTCAACACCAGCAAAACATCGTACTACATTTTAATACACACTGATGTCTACAATTACTGTACTGTTGTTCACTTGGATACTTACTGCACAGACTTGAATCATAGATGGGTTTTTTTTATACAATCCTTTATTTTTTGAATACAGTAGTACGTCATGTATCCGCCCTAACCGTTTATTTGCCATGATGCTCTTCAGCACAGTGAGTGAGTGAGAGAGTGAGAGAACTAGGATTGAATACCGAAGAATGAGTATTAAGCAAGTTGAAATCGCAGACAGTCGGGAGGGTAGCCAGAGTTTGTTTATTATTGAACAGTGAAGATTAGTTCAGAGATTGTAGATCCCACCAAAGTTTTTGAACACTGTGTTGTCCTCCGTGCGCTGCCATTGCTGGTAGTGTCACGTGAGCTGTTCAGTGTGTTGATATATAAATAAATCCTGTTCACCTGCGGGGTGTATCAACTTCAACCTCCGTCTCCATCTTCTTGTCACTCCGCAGTGAATGCATGCACCCACTAGGCAGACGGCTACCCTGTAACAAGCATTAATACTTTGTATCTTTCTAAACAAGGGATTTAGGGGAGCTCCCTAATAAAAACTGAATGTCAAAACAATAATTGTGTGAATATAGTAATTGTTATAGCTAATGGTATTTAAAACAGGATTCATTTATCCAACTTTTTACATATCCGCCCTTACTCTGGTCCTACGGCTCTCAGATGCGCAAAAGACTACTGTGTCTGTAGGTGTGGGTTAAACAAAACAGAGCTTAAATTCGTTTTGTTTCATATTTCTATTACTTTGACTAATTCATTAAGGCTTGGATATGCAATTTTAGCATGAAAATTATTTTAAGCTCTCCTCAGAAATTGTAAACAAAATATCTTTCTCAAACATGGCTATTCAATGTTTCTTACTCTGTCGTAATGTTCTGTTGACCTCAAGCAAAGCCACGGTGGTCACTTGGAAATTGACCCCTTAGCGATCATGTGAGCATGCACAAAACTCAACTTCATGTCATGTATGAGCCTAAATAAATTATTCAAAGTAATGGGAATATTAAACAAAATGAAAGGTAAGCTCTTAGTTGAACTTCCACACTGAATAAATATTCACTTTAAGGTCCAATGCAAACACCCTCAACCCTGGTTTTAGAAACTGCTTATCGGCTGTATTGGACAGTGCTTTTCTAATTACTGTGGTCGAACATATCAAGCTTTCTCGATTTATTTATTTATTTATTCATTTTTTTAAAGAAAAGATATTCAAGGAAATTGGTAAAAACAATTTAAATGTATAGCATTCTGTTTACTTTCTGACAGGCTTTTACTAATGAATAATTATCGATCCTCTTGCTTTCATCTATATCGTTAATGTTTTGCCCCATGCATTGTTGGGAAAGGTTTACATGGTTTCCCAATGCCATTTTTTATGCACAAGTAAAATAATTTTAAGGTTGTAACTTTTTGCCTTTGTGTCTTTTATTTATATTTTATTGCAAAACATCCTCTCATGGATTGTGTGTGTTCAAACACAAGCTTTCAACATTGTATATGTCCCTTCATCAGGTAAAAATTGTTTGGAGAACAAATAGAGTAAAAGCAAAACACATAGTCAGTCTCAGTAGACAAAAATTGACAAGCATAATATTGTCAAAGGCACAGGTTTGTCAGCTGTCAAATCAAAGCCCCAAGGAAGAAATTCTGTAAGCTGCAAAAATACTGAGGTGAGAATTGTTCTTTTAAATGGTATCAATGATGAAATACATACTGTGGTTTCAATATTTGTTGGTCAATTTAAAAGGTTACGTTTGATGTGATGTGCACAAAATATTAGTAACTCTACACAGGGCGCTTTTTATTTTGATTGTAAGGTGGAGCAGAACTTCATTCAACAAGAACTAAATGCTTAATAATTTCCATTACATGAGAGTAGATGTTAAAACTTTATGCTGATTTGAACTCGGCTCTTGCCAAGATAAGCGCCAACTAAGACGTAGCTTTACACTAAACTAATGTGATCCATCTGCATCTCCATCCATTTCCGTTTCTTTCCACCTGATGACGTAGATATCGTTCTGCCTGGTGCTGATGGCTGAAGTGTAATGCTGGATCCAGGGATCAGCTTATTTTGCTTCCCCAGCACATCAGCACACACAACGGCTGCGATGCTGGCTGCGGTGATCAACCACAGTGTGGTCTCCCCAGTGCATCAGCATGACAACTGTCTGGATTGAATGTTTGAATCAGATCACCATGTAGTCTTCCTTGTTCAAGACTGAATAGATTCAATTCTTTTAGCCTGTCTGCATACGACATGCCTTTTAAACCCGGGATAATTCTGGTTGTGCTTCTTTGCACTCTTTCTAGAACAGCAATATCCTTTTTGTAATGAGGTGACCAGAACTGAACACAATATTCTAGGTGAGGTCTTACTAATGCATTGTAAAGTTTTAACATTACTTCCCTTGATTTAAATTCAACACTTCTCACAATATATCCGAGCATCTTGTTGGCCTTTTTTTATAGCTTCCCCACATTGTCTAGATGAAGACATTTCTTCATCTAGTCAACATAAACTCCTAGGTCTTTTTCATAGATTCCTTCTTCAATTTCAGTATCTCCCATATGATATTTATAATGCACATTTTTGTTGCCTGCGTGCAGTACTTTACACTTTTATCTATTAAATGTCATTTGCCATGTGTCTGCCCAGTTCTGAATGCTGTCTAGATCATTTTGAATGACCTTTGCTGCTGCAACTGTGTTTGCCACTCCTCCTATTTTTGTGTTGTCTGCAAATTTAATAGGTTTGCTTACTATACCAGAATCAAAGTCATTAATGTAGATTAGGAATAGCAGAGGACCTAATACTGATCCCAGTGGTACTCCACTGGTTACTTAGCTCCATTTTGAGGTTTCTCCTCTAATCAGTACTTTCTGTTTTCTACATGTTAACCACTCCCTAATCCATGTGCATGCATTTCCTTGAATCCCTACTGCGTTCAGTTTGAGAATTAATCTTTTATGCGGGACTGTGGGAGTGTCCCGCCCCTATTTATTATTATTTGTATTTTTGTTTGCGGCGCAGTTAAAAGCGCTGCGTCTTTTATTATTTATATTTAAAAACCCTGTGAGGATGCATGACTGATCAGCTACTGATTATTTAACTAGTTGACAGTCATGCATCCTTACCAAACGCGTGCAGACTGTGGCCGAGGGGTAATAAGATAATTAACAACTAGTTAACCCCTCGGCCAGAGTATAAGAACCGGCAGCTGTCCGTGCTGCGGTGTTGAGTGTTGGAGTGTAGAGAGTACGGGAGAGCGGAGAGAGAGCGCGTAGAATACAACAAAACAATTGCTAAAACGTGCTGGTTTAGCCAGCACGCCACTTACTTGTTTGTCTGTTTATTCGTTTGGCCCTCGTGCCCTTTGGTTTCTGTTTTGTTTGTTTAAATCTTTTGTTTAATTATTAATAAATCCAGCTGAGTGCTGTTGCACTCAGCTTCACCCGCCCATCCATTGTTTGACTCAGTTACTTCCTGGTCTGTGATGTCACCACTGCAAGCCAGCCTGCCACAGGGACTTTGTCAAAAGCTTTCTGGAAATCTAAATAAACCATGCCGTATGCTTTGCAATTATCCATTGTCGATGTTGCATCCTCAAAAAAATCAAGCAGGTTAGTTAGACATGATCTCCCTTTCCTAAAACCATGCTGACTGTCTCCCAGGATATTGTTCCCATATAGGTAATTTTCCATTTTAGATCTTATTATAGTTTCATTAAGTTTACATATAATAGAAGTCAAGCTTATTGGTCTGTAGTTACCTGATTCGGTTTTGTCTCCCTTTTTGTGGATCGGTATTACGTTCACAGTTTTCCAGTCTGTCGGTACAACCCCTGTGTCAAGAGATTGTTGCATGATCTTGGTTAGCGGTTTGTAAATAACTTCTCTCATTTCTTTGAGTACTATTGGGAGGATCTCATCCGGCCCAGGGGATTTGTTTATTTTAAGAGCCCCTAGTCCCTTTAACACTTCTGCCTCTGTTATGCTAAAGTTATTTAAAACTGGATAGGAACAGGTCGACATGTGGGGCATGTTGTCTGTGTTCTCCTTTGTAAAAATCTGTGAAAAGTAATAATTTAATATATTTGCTCTTTTTTTTTCTTCGTCTATGATTTTGCCATTTGTGTCTCTTAGACATTTAACCTCCTCTTTGAATGTTCTCTTGCTATTATAATATTGGAAAAACATTTTGGAATTTGCTTTAGCCCCCTTAGCAATATTGATTTCTATCTCTCTATTTCTATCTTGTGTTTGCAGTTCCAAGTACTCTTTCTGTGTACTTTGTTTTTGGTCCTTTTTTAAACGCTTTGTAAAGTGCCTTTTTTTGCTGAATATTTTTTTAATTGATCTATTAAACCATTTTGGCCATTTTGTTTTAGATTTAGATTTGTCTACTTTTGGGATGTAATCGTTTTGCGCCTCTAGTACTACACTTTTGAAAAACAGCCATCCCTTTTCTGTGGATGTTTTCTTTATTTTACTCCAATCTATTTCTGTTAGTCTCTGTTTCATAACTTCATAGTTTGCTTTTCTAAAATTGTAAACCTTGGCTTTAGTCATTACTTTTGGGGTTTTAAAAAACACTTCAAATGAGACCATGTTGTGGTGTGAGTTTGCCAATTGCTCTCTGACCTCCTGTTTTTTAGTTATTCTGTCGTCGTTATTTGAAAAGACTAAATCAAGGCATGCCTCCCCTCTAGTCGGTGCCTATGCATTAGCCAAATCCAGGAATGTCACATGGAGCTCCTCTCCTTTTTAGCTGATTAAATTTGTTGACAAATCACACTGATGTGTTCTAAGCATCCTGGGAAACCTGGAATGCCCGCTTTTTGTACTGAAGTGTCAATGAAGCAGTTCTTTAATAGGTAAGGTGTCAATCTCTGAGCAATAATGCTGAAGAAAATTTTGCCTTTTACATTTAATAGGGAAATAGGGTGAAACTGATTGATGCTTGTAGAATCTTTTTTCTTTTGGTATAAAGACTCCACCTGCTCGGTGCCATGCTGTTGGTACAAGTTTTTCCCATGCCACTTTCATCAATTTCCACAGGATTCGTATAACTTGTATACTCTGTACGGAACTCCATTAGGCCCTGGAGATGGTGACGCCCTTGCTCTTTTCACAGCTTGCTCTACCTCTTTCCACTTTGGTGCACAGTCCTCCATTTGGTATTCTGGTGGATTGATAGGTGGGATGTCTGAAGGAATTGACATAGGCTCCTGCCTTTTTGAATCTGTATGTGTTTTCTCCAAATATCTCTCCAGCTCAAACTTAGATGCTTTTAGTGTGCCATTTCTCACTGGT
Source organism: Acipenser oxyrinchus oxyrinchus (assembly GCA_030684275.1). Taxonomy (NCBI): domain Eukaryota; kingdom Metazoa; phylum Chordata; class Actinopteri; order Acipenseriformes; family Acipenseridae; genus Acipenser; species Acipenser oxyrinchus. Next base: position 23,484,100 of record CM060247.1, on the reverse strand, counting down.
GAATAACTTCTTTGCAAATTTGAATGGGTCTAAAAGTTAGTTTTCGCACTCTCCTTCTTTTTGTAGTGTTTCCGTAGGCGCTCAGCTCTGCGCAATATTGCAAGCTTATCTTTTATGACCCTTTGTAAGAGATTGAGTCCCTCCTTCTGACTTTGTTCCGCTCTTCTCCATTGCTTGCTCAGCTGCCTCCTTTCTCCAACTAAGCATTCAATCTCCTGCTGCCATCTAGACTTTCCAGGAATAGTTTGTACTTTTTCCTTCCTGTTTTCAACTCCAAATCTTTTGCTTCCATATGCGTAGATGATGTCCCCAAATTTATCCAGCTTCTTTTCAACTGTCCCAGTTAACCTTTCCATCACAAAACAGAGATCCGTGTTTACTGTGTAGCACGCAGTTTTCTCACAAGTTCTTGGCTATTTAACTCCAGGCTTGTGCCCGTTGAGGTTCTTTTCTCTCTCATGCTGGTTCGTCTGACTGGGTTCGCAAGGATCATTAGGTTCATCACTAGTTGTATCCATGTAAGTCCTCCTCTCAGGTCCTCCTCTCATCTGTGACAGGGGTGCTGATATCCTGCAAACTGTGGTTTGCTTCCTGTCACTGGATTTCATTCGATTGACTTGACTGACTTTTTGTAAGAAGTAATGATCAATGTCCCTTCTCCCTCAAGCATTTCATTCTCCCTTGATGTATCTTCAAACCCCTGACCGCTGTCGCCTTGCTCCAGCCACAGACACAAACCTGGAGTGCCATGTCTTTGCTAACTGCAGATCTTGAACTTGTCTATTTACATTTAAATTATATGGTTTTTAACAAGACTTTGTATAAATCCCTTTTTATTTGTAAAACAAATGCCTTCCATACATTTGTCATGGGTATAAAACTACTATTTATTTTTGTTTTAGTTATCAGAGCAAAACACTAATAATATTGAAGTGAAAACCATTCATATGGCAGTCCATAAGAAGCTTACTTTTCATGGCCTAAAAAAGTAATATTTTGGTGGAAAATATATAGTTGGTTGTATACTAAAACTCATAATAAATTATCAACAAAATATAAGGAAAGAAGGGAAGAAAGAAATGTCAGTTGGTCAAGTATGAACAAAGTAGTGAGAAATCAAGGGAGTATAGGAAATAAAGAATATTCCATCAAGGGGAAACAAGAGAGAATCAAGGGGACTATAATCTAAGCTTTTAAAAGTAGGATAAGAATGGCTGTCATTCTGTATAATGTGGATCAATTAAGTGTGAATTCAATTTTCTCACCCAAAGGATTTTCAGTTACAATAAAGAAAACAAAGTTACCTAAACATATGTACATATGGTAAATAAATCGTGAACCTACCTAATTGTGAATGTTTTAGTTAAATGTTGTATTATCTAACCTTCAAAAGTTATAAACTTCCTAAAAACGATGCTGAAATCTATTCAAAAAACAAAATCCGTATTCTGCATATGATACATAATGCAGTGCCTGAATGGTCACAATACCTGGCATTAATTTTTTAATTTTACATAACTATGCTATTTTTGTATATGTCATATAAATGGAACAGAGGACAGGGAAGTAACAGACTAGCTGTCCATGTTTCTTTTGAGATTTCTGAACTCTGGCATCAGTGGGTACCACATTAATTACACAGACCCTTAATTTTTCACCCCAAGTTCATTTGTACAGACTTGTGTAGAAAACCTTTACCTGCTAGTGACAGCTGTTCTATTATAAACTGTTTTCCATATAAATATTTAAGTTGATCACAATGGCATTACTATAAGATTAGGGTTGTTTTATTCGTCACCACCCTTGACTCTATCACATCTAAGATGACTGTTGTCTTGATGCTTTTTGTTGGCTTTAGTTTATCAAAGTAGCTCCATCTTGCTCACCTATCTAACCTTATGCAAATTGTTTTTGTTTGCAGCTGTGAGGTTTTCAGTGTCAAGGAAAATTCCCTGGATCTCATGAAGGTTTTGAAAGTTGTCCTTGAACTATGTGAACTCAAGTACATGTTAAAATTTCACTCTCATCATTCCTTCTGGTCTCCATCCGGAATCAGTCAAAGCCATCATCACCAAAGATAAGAGTAATACTTTCTTAAGCACAACAGTCAGTACTGATTGCATTATGGCTAATTTCTCAGTGCTTAATCACTTTCCTGTTTCTTTTTAGAGATGAGTGTATGATAAAATACCCTACCCCAATTACTACCCGCAGGTATCACTACACAAAAAATTACGATAAATCATGTAGTACTACCCTACATAACACAATATAGGATATTTAATTCTTTTCAATAATAATTATAAAAAAACATGAAACTGTTAGCTGAAAATTATATAAACAAAAATGTTTTAAAAATATTTTGTAAAACATGTTTTTGATATATTGTTTTTATATAAATCATGTTACATATTGAAGCTATCAAGGGCTTTGATTACAACGACATCTGGTACCCTGACTGGAACGTTATTTTTCAAGAATATTGATATCATCATACCACATCGTAATAGTTTTCTAGATTTTGCAAATGCGCGTTCCAAACGAGGGACTTCCAAGTGTCAGCTTGGTACGATTAACATAGTATCTTGTGTCAAAATACATCAAATGCAAGGGAAAAAATGAAGACATCATCTTACTGAGACAGAAATGCAATTCCTTATCTCCTGTAATCAGGTTGCAAATCTTGTGTTGACAAAAAACCAAGGGAAACTTGGTATGAAAAAAAGCCAACCAGGGAAAGGACACAGAGTCACATCTGTGCTTCCCCACCATTGTCAAAAGTATGTTATGTCAAACGCCTTTATTTCAAATCCTATGAGGAAAAGTGGTCTATTTTTAGGCCACACAACGCATACTCAATTAATTTAGAACAAATTTAAAATATTTGAAAGTTAAAAATAACAAATTGTTATCTAATGTATTTTTTTCAGGTAACTACAGTACAGTTTAGAAAACAAGTACCTTATTAAATAAATCAGTTTTAAAGTTGTGATATTGTTTCTTCCCTTTTGAAATCTTGCCAATGATATTGAGCTTTTCTTGCAGAGAGATTGATGAATTAAATGTCTCTTAGCACTAGCCATAACAGGGGTAGATCTAAATCACAGTTGCTTATATCAGACACCACTTATATTAGGGTGGGCGGGCGTGACTCAGGTTTCGAGACTTTGCTGCTGCGCGATGTTTGTGGCACCGGAATTTTCGGTTCCGGTCTCACTATTTTGATCTGGCCACATGGTTGAGATTATATTACACATACAAAATGCTTTAAAGTAAACGTAATACCCTTTAAAGTGTATCTTGCAGGTCAAACACACCAATAGATTTCTGTATAGATTTCATCAATAGAAATAAAATAGTTTTTCCTGCGGTTAAAAAATTAAACAACAAAGATATGATGAATTTTGTGTGGTGTATGGCCACACGCACTCAAAAATCGTGCTGGCCGGAATAAAACCAGAAGTTACGTATGAAAAGGTAAATGCCCATGGCGACTGCCGCTGAAAACATAGAAGATGAAGTCGAAGACCCAATTAATTTTAGGGAACAGGTGCCACAACCCTACATTTGTGAACCGCCGGTGAGCCAGTGGGATCCCACTGATCAGAGACAGCGACTAAATGGGGATCGACAAGAAATAGAGTTGTGGAGCCTCCAAAATCTGTGGCAGATCGGCAACACTACATGGTGAGTGTAATTTACAAAATTGTTTGATTACCAATAACATACGCTTCAGTATCTATACTCTGTCATTAGTTTATATTAGTTTAGCAATTGTCTGTTATGGCCTATAATAAACATTTTTGTCATTTTGTCTGATCACAGGCCACAGACTCACAGAACAGCAGACCACTGACAGTGACACTGTGAAATCTTTACAAAGACGATAAATTACAAACATTACATAATCCATTTCAGTGATTAAAAAAAAAAACCTCTGTTTGATAGTTAATCAGTCAATCGGAACATGATTGACAGATTAACTATATATATATATATATATATATATATATATATATATATATATATATATATATATATATATATCCGGAGAAGGCAGCAAGGTGGGCAATGTAAACTGGTTAGGGAGACAAGCTGCATAGCTCAGTGACATCACAGCCTATGGGAAGTAGTCCCAGGGAGGTCGGAGCACATAGTTTCTGGTGAAAGACAGTTTCATATAGCAGGACAAGCAAATAGCTTTTGGAGCTAAGAACTGAGGAGAACGGGAGCCAATAGGGAGCAGGATGAGAAGAGGGAGTTCAAGAAAGAAGCAAGAGAGAGGAGAGAGTGCGTAGGAGAAAATAAATAAAAAAAGACAGCAGCTACGAAAGATTTACTGCACTTATTCCATTTCAGTTTAGCTAAAACTAAAAATTCATAGCCTTATGGCTGGAGAAGTGTATAAGGCACAGAAATAGTGCATTTAGACACATTTGCCGTTTTTATTTCTGTATCCTGTTAATCTTGCAGTGTATGTAGTACAGTAGTATCTGCCATAGGCGCCGACTCACGGGGGGGCTCGCCAGAATTTTAAAAAGGGGGCTCAGCCCCCCCCCCTGGGAATTTGATAGGATGTTGATGAACTTCTAGAATCTGGGACACTAGGATCACGTGGAATGCAGGTTGTAGCTCTCTTTTTGCAATCACTAATTTAAGAAGCTATAAAAATGGAAACACTAGCCCTTTCATCCGAACAGCTGGGGAACATAGCAATGGTTTGTATTAATTAGCGTTCAGATGTTTACAAAAACAGCAATACACGTACATGTATTGGACTCTAAAGGTTGATTTAAAAATGAGTATTTTTCTGATAGTCCTTATAACACCCTCCTGCAAAGCACATCTGACAGCGGTACTGAAGCGTTATTTAGTTATTAAGCATGATAAATGTAAAACTGAGTCAAACAAGTGAAGCACTGCTGTTTTATTTGTATGGACATGCATATCAATTCATTGCTTTCACATTTTTTTTAAATGTTAAAAAAGGAAAAACTATAAAACTGAATTCAGTATGTCGTAAAGAGTGAGTAGCCAAGTTTCAATACTATTCTCGAAACAACAAGTTTCAATACTATTCTCAAAACAGCAGGCTGTATTCCTAGTTTTGCGCTTACATTTCTGTGGATATTTCCCCCAAAACAAAAACGAAGATTGACAGTTTATGACGTTTGAAATTAAATCAGCGATAATACAGTATCGCGTCTTTGTGAACAGTTTCTGTACAAGTTTAAATTCCAAATGAAGTTCACTCTGGTTCCACCTGTAATTTGTAACTTGCATTTCTTCTCAAGAAATCAATTTACTATTTTAACTGTCTTATCTCTTCATACAATGTAAGACTTTAGTGAATATATAAAAAAAAAACTGGTATTGTTCAAAACATGCCTAGGCAAAGATCTGCATGCAGCTCCCATCAATTAGGCATAAAACCCGGACCAGGTAAGAACTTGAACTTGAGGTGGAAGCGACTGTAAGTGTAAATCACGGTCAGCACATACTAGCATAGAAACAAATGATATCCCTCTTCCTACAGTATATGAGTAAAAGTTAAATGCATTAATATTTTCTTATGGTTTTTCTTTTTACATTTGCTTTTGTAATTTTTAAATATTGTGTATATAAAGTCAGTGGTCTGGTCACAAACCCAAAATAAATTGTGTACTTTTCTTAACTTTAGTATTTGGTAAGACTAGTGTTTCAAACATATGTTAACAAAAATAGTCTTCATGAATTTATATAACAAACATGCACATACTGTACAATCCTCATAGTTACTGTTTTTTTCCAGTGAGCATGCACAGAGGTTGACTGAGTCTAACCGCACTCAGCGTGAGTTTGCTGTCTCAACGTCCAGAGGCGACGGCGATATTCTTTGGTACATTTTCACATGTGTGTGGTCAAATTCAAACATAGTTTGGAATATGTTTATAAAAGTGTGGGAACTCCGTTCCGGCTACTAAAAAAAGTGCAGGAACTCAGTTCCAGTGCGTTCCGCCAGGACTCGAGCACTGCTGTTTGTAGACATTCATGTTCGGTAAATTGTCAGGAGCTAAAGCAGACTTCCCAACTTGTATGCATTATTAACAGCTTACCTGAGGTATGTTTTTGTTTTCCTTTTAAAGAATTGCTCATATTGTTTCCTACTGGTTTAAATAATTATTGTTTATAGGTATTGTGGCAAGCTGTGGGAAACACTATGGTTTATGAACACACCAGTCTGGCTGAGGACGTGAGCGCCGATTTACTTACCTATTACTGTTTACTTACTGTTTATTTGCTTTTTTACGATTACCAATCCTTTTCTCTTTCTTTACTGTATTTATTTGGTTATGTATGTATGATTACTGACCTCCCCCTCTATTTAAATCAACATTTTATTTTTGGAATGTCATTTTTTATTTTCTTATTTTATACACCCTGTGTTTCGGTTAGTGCTATTAATTATTGAATGTGCCTGTTGCACTGTAACTTGATAACAAAGTGCAAACCCACCACGGCCTGCATGTACTAGACGCAGGAATTGGACACGTTGTTTGATTTTACTTGGGGATTTGATATTTGTTTCATAATTTGTGTTTCATAAGTTTACCAACTAAAGCATCACCATTTTCTGTCAAATGTTTACGATTAAGATTGTCGGTGTCAGGCAATGTTTTCGCTGATGGACAGACAGTACTGTCGCACGAAGTGACCAATACATACCTCTGCAATAAACAGTGGCTCTCCAGCAAAGCACAGCGCTCTGACAAACTCATTAACACAGTCATTCTGCGCTCTCTTTTATTAAAGCATGTGTAAAAGGCTCTCAGTTCACTTTCTTGTTTTAGTTTTAATGTGCCACTTATTTTTCAGTATGTTCTTTTACTGTCAGCATGCGCATGCACCTCAATGTAGCAGTACTGGGCCATCTAGGGCAGAAGCTATTCCAGCCCCACTCAATATACCGGACATGTGGCACTCAAGTGTGGACATAGTGTGGGGCCAAAGCAACAACCCCTCACTAGTGCACACTTGGGGACAGGTCCGGTCTATTGAAGGTAAGGTTGTTGAAGGCGCTGGGGTGCTAGTATTTCCGCACTTTATTATTAAGGGGCAATTATTGTATAGGGTAAACCTTGCCACGGGCACCGGACAGCCTGTAACACAATTGATGGTTCCCCCGGCCTGTCGGCTCGAGGTCATGAGGCTGGCGCATGATATCCCTTTTGCTTGATTTTTTTGGGTAGGGCTTCATAATGAAGTGACGAAATATGTAGTCACATGCCCAGACTGCCAGAGAGAAGGACCGGGTTGTGTGCGCCCCACCCCTTTGGTCCCACTGCCGATTATTTCCACCTCCTTTGAACGCATTTCGATGGACATTGCAGGCCCTTTGCTACCTTCTAATTTGGCTCAGCACCGGCAACAGCAGCATTACAATCAAAGTGCAAGAATTCAAACCTTTCAACCAGGAGACAAAGTAATGCTGCTTCTTCCCTTGTCAGAATCAAAATTATGTGCTAAATGGCAGGGGCCATATGAGGTGATTCGGGCTATAGGAAAGGTGAATTATGAAATTAGATGTAAATTTATTAAAGCCCTGGCAGGCAAAGGAGGCATTATTTATAGCCCCAGGCAAAGTACAGGATGATTTAGGCCCCGGTCTAGAGATCTCTAGCACTGAAGACATTTCGATGGGGTAACCGTTACTTCCAGATCAGCAACGAGAGCTGCGTAAGTTTATTGAGTAGTTCAATGATGTTTCTTCTGACTTGCTGAGATGCCATTTTCTCTCCCCCAGGTGTCATGGTGCAAGAGAGACCTTACTGGTTCCCAGAAAGTTGACAAAGTAGCGTTAGCAAAGAGGTATGGGCGATGCTCGAACTTGGGGTGATGGAGCCTTCCAGGAGTGAGTGGTGCAGTCCAATTGTGATAGTGGCCAAAAAGGATGGCACCAACCGCTTCTGCGTTTATTTCCATAAGGTAAACGCTATTGCCAAGTTCAATGCCTACCCCATGCCTTGGGTCGACAAGCTTCGACAAGCTATCTCCACTCTGGACCTGATGAAGGGATACTGGCAGATCCCCTTAACCCGCAGTTCTAGAGAGAACTGCATTTTCAACTCCTGAAGGACTGTTCCATTTCTAACCATGCCGTTTGGGCTACATGGTGTGCCCACTGCCTTTCAGAGACTGATGGACCAGGTCTTATGCCCACATTGTGAATATGCAGCAGCATATATTGACGATGTGATTATTTTAACGCTCCACCTGGTGAGAGCATTTTGGCTAGGATCATGGCCATCCTTCAGTCTCTAAGGGTAGCCCGGCTGACAGCCAACTTGAGAAAATGTGCATTTGCCAAAACAGAGACGCAATATTTGGGATTTGTAATGGGGAATGGAAGGGTGAAACCCAAAGTCTAGGCTTTGGTGGATGCGGCAATCCCCAAAACCAAGGCTCAGGTGAGGTCTCTACTGGGGTTTGCCGGTTATTACTGTAGATTCATCCCGAGTATGCCGCAGTGGTCAATCCCTCAGTTGACCTCACCAAAAAGAGCACACCAAATTTGATTAAATGCTCACTAGAATGTCAGGGGACGTTTGATGATATTAAGCAGAGACTCTGCCAGGCCCCCACTCTCACCACACCAGAGTTCACCAAGAGATTCCTCCGACACACCGATGTGTTGGATGTTGCTTTGGTTGCTGTTTGTCCCAAAAGGTAGACAGAGTAGAACAGCCAATACTGTACCTCGGCAAAAAGGTGCTCCCCCGGGAGCGCGACTACTCCGTAGTCAAAAAGGAGTGTTTGGCCATTAAATGGGCTACTCACTCTTTACGATATTACCTGCTGGGACATTCATTCGATCTTGTCACAGACCACGCCCCACTCAAGTGGTTAAGCACAATGAAGGACAGCAATGCCCGGATAACTCGGTGGTAACTGGCATTGCAGCCCTTCATGGAACAATCCCAAACCAACCCAACCAAGGAACAATACTACTCAAACAATCAACAACCCTAGTTGCTCACTGTTTAAAATGTAAATAACATTATGTGCCCAATGAGCTATTGATGTAAAACTTAGACTGTTGCGTTTTCATTGTGCATCATGTTCATTGTACATAAACCTGAAATTAATGCGTGCAACCCTTTTATTTTGAAAGATTTCTGTCACTTGTCTTGATTTGTGATGTCTCAAAGCAGCTTGTCTTGGTCAGCTGCCTCTGTTCTTTCATTCATTTTGAAATACAGCCCTTTACCCTACCCAGTGAAAGCCTGTCCATGTTTCCACATTCTTTTACCCAGTTTTCAGGAACTACTTTTTATAGTTACATTTATGGAGTATTGTGGCAAAGTGGTTGATGGTGTACAGGTGCAGGAGTGATGCAGTGTGTAATTAAGCAGACAGAGAGGTTTGTAATCCAGTTTGGAAATGTTTATTTATATCCAGGTCTGGTGACGAATACACAATACACAACAATGTGTAGTGCATGGAGTATATAACAACAGGGTTACAGTCCCAAATAATAAACACAAATATCCGTCCCACAATATACTAACACAGTCACCAGTCCTGGGTGTGTGCAGTAGTGCTCGTGGTGGGTGATACAGGATTGTAACAGTGACAATAGAGCAGTGCTGTTCCAGGTTTTGGTGCTGGCCCTTGGCGACAGCTCCGGAACGTGCTAGCCGTCTAATAACAAACAAGACAATTACAGACAAACAAACAAAACACTCAATACGTATAATCACTGTTCTCTCGCAGGTCCTTTCAAGTTCAAAATACAAACCAAAGCGAAGGAAGAGATTGCAATTCTCCGCTCCCTTTTATGCCGTCACACATGACCCCTTGGTAAACGAGTGCAACCGCCTCTCCAGTCTGTGGCTGCCACGTTGTTTCCCTTCCGGGTCACTGCGTTCTTGCAACGGAGTCTCGCCTTCATCCAGACTGGCCGACTTCCCGACCCTGGGAAAGAACTGTCAGACCAGCCCGTCTAAAGAACTCTGTTCTCACTGCTTAGTGCCCTCACAGGTTGGGAGGGAGATTTACAACCAAGATTCATTGTTTTTCTGTCACAAGTATGTATTTGGCTTTCAACCTTGTCTTTGAAATCTTCACAGAAATCTCCAACTCAAAGCACATCTCAACTGCTTTAGGCTCCATTCAGGGCCAGGAAGATATCTGACATAATATCTGAGAAACAAAGATGTTACCTGAAGTCAGGATCAGAAAAGTTTACAAAAAAAACAAACGTATTTTTGTATTTTTGTTTTTTAATGTCATTTGATATTTTACAATATTGTGTTTTTCATCTGGAGTATTCCCTGGCATTGTTGACCAAGCTGCCATGAGCATCCTGTGTAAGATGTCATGACTTGGGTCTCAGACACCTTAAGACCTTCTGCATCTTGTTTTGAGTGTTTGCTTTTGTACTGTCAATATCAGAAATAAAAAAGCCAAAGCTTGGCAAAGAAGAGCTATTTAAGTTCCTTGAACATAATCACCACAACCATGTGATACAGGTGGCAGTCCCTTGAACAAGAATGAATGTGTATGAAGCCAAGCACATGTTTGCTGTGGGTTTACAATGGGCACCGGCTTAGCTGCATAATCAGGCCCTAATGGACAAAAACCAACATGCATCCAGATTCTCGTTGGAACAGATTACTGCAGCCCACAGTGATACACATAAACCAAACAGGCTTCATCTACACTGTAGTAGCACCAGGCAATTAAATACAGGCAATCCAGGATACCTGCTTTGAACTAATTTTGAGAGGTTCAAGCAATCAAACTGAGTTTGTATGCTCCTGAGCCAAAACTGGTATGAGGCCAGAGTGAAAGGCACACAGATTGCCTGAGGTGTTTACAATTAAATAAAACATAAATGATAAAGCAAGCCTAAACTGGAAACACAATTTAATTAGGAACAGTGGAGGTAGACAAATCACCAAATCAAAGCAATTTAAACTGATAAACTAATAAGGATATCCTGTAGCCTTCTTTCTTGCCCTGGAATCCCTGGTGGTAGTTGTGCAAATGGCATCATTCATGAGCTATAACAGGTGGTGTTGCCAGTGCTGAAACTAGAGAGGGCAGCAGCAGCTACTGGTGGGACTTGCAAGCTACACAGAACTACAGTTTAAAACAAAGATGTTTTCAACACTAAAGAATTAAGTTAATTACTAGTACAGGCGCAGCCCTGATTGTGGGTAATGTGGTTATTTCACTCAGAAGGATGGCAGTTACAGTTGCTCTCAAAAGTATTCACCCCCCTTGGACTTTTCCACATTTTATTGTGTTACAACATGGAATCAAAATGGATTGAATTAGGAGTTTTGCCACTGATCAACACAAAAAAGTCCATAATGTCAAAGTGAAAAATCAAATCTACAAATTGTTCTAAATTAATTACAATTACAAAACATAAAATAATTGATTGCATAAGTATTCACCCCCTTGAGTCAATATTTGGTAGAGGCACCTTTGGCAGAATTACAGCCATGAGTCTATTTGGATAAGTCTCTACCAGCTTTGCACATCTGGACACTGCAATTTTTGCCCATTCTTCTTTGCAAAATAGCTCAAGCTATATCAAGTTGGTTGGGGACCTTTGGTGAACAGCAATTTTCAACTCTTTCCACATATTCTCAATTGGATTGAGGTCCGGGCTTTGACTGGGCTACTCCAGGACATTGACCATTTTTGTTTTTAAGCCACTCCAGTGTGTGTGTGCTTGGCTGTATGTTTGGGGTCATTGTCCTGCTGGAAGATGAATCTTCTCCCAAGTCCCAGGTCTGTTGCAGACTTCAGCAGGTTTTCCTCCAGGATTTCTCTGTACTTTGCGGCATCCATTTTGCCCTCTATCTTCACAAGCTTTCCAGGCCCTGATGCAGAGAAGCATCCCCATAGCATGATGCTGCCACCACCATGCTTCACGGTAGGGATGGTGTTCTCAGGATGATGTGCGGTGTTAGGCTTGCGCCAAACATAGCGCTTATCGTTGAGGCTAAAAAGCTCTATTTTGGTCTCATCAGACTATAGAATCTTCTTCCACGGTCTCAGAGTCTCCCACATGCCTTCTGGCAAACTCTAGCTGAGATTTGATGTGAGTTTTTTTCAACAATGGCTTTCTTTTTGCCACTCTCCCATAAAGGCCAGTTTTGTGAAGCACCCGGGCTATTGTTGCCGTATGCACAGTGTCTCCCAGCTCAGCTGTGGAAGACTGTAAGTCCTTTAGAGTTGCCATAGGCCTCTTGGTGGCCACCCTGCCTAGTGCCCATCTCGCCCGGATACTCAATTTTTGAGGACAGCCTGTTCTAGACAGATTCACAGTTGTGCCATATTCTCTCCATTTCTTAATAATGGACTTTACTGTGCTCCGGGGGGATAGCCAATGTCTTGGGAATGTTCTTATATCCTACCCCTGATTGGTGCTTTTGAAGAACCTTATTCTGGATTTGCTTTGAATGTTCCTTCATCTTCATGATGTAGTTTTTGTTAGGAAATGTACTAACCAACTGTGGGACCTCCCAGAGACAGGTGTATTTAACCTGAAATCATGTGAAACACCTTAATTGCACACAGGTGGACTCCATTCAACTAATTATGTGACTTCTAAAGACAATTGGTTGCACCAGAGCTTATTTAGGTGTGTCATAGCAAAGGGGTGAATACTTACACAATCAATTATTTTCTGTTTTATATTTGTAATTAATTTGGAACAATTTGTAGATTTGATTTTTCACTTTGACAGTATGGACTTTTTTGTGTTGATCAGTGGCAAAAACTCCTAATTAAATCCATTTTGATTCCATGTTGTAACACAATAAAATGCGGAAAAGTCCAAGGGGGGTGAATACTTTTGAGAGCCACTTTCTACTACATGCACGAGGGCATGTAGTTCCAGTCATCTCACCAACAGATGACTGGAACACTGCCCGTTACACTCCCCTCTTTAACATTGACAATCAGCTGCAGCCAACCTATGAGATCTAGGTCACGGTACCAATGTAACAGGGTGGAGGCTGGGTGTGAACTGGCGACCCTGCGCACCACAAGCAAGCTTCTAAACCATAATGCAAAAGAGCTAGTCATTTTCATCCATGATTTTAGAGCTTTTAACCTCATCTTATCTCAACGTCAGGGGACTGGACATAATCCATAACGGTAGTGTATAACACAACACTGCCCTTTACATACAGTAGTAAAGGAACATTTCATGTCTCTATTTACTTAATATATCATTTCTATGAATAAAAATATCATCATCACCTTCAATGTCACTCCAAGGTCAATCAATAATAATTTAAATTCTAATAGAAAAAAGACAAAATCAAGTCCTAATAACTCATCTCTTTCCTACTTCTTCGAGGTTGCCTGCGGGTGCCTCTCTGTGCCCAGCTTCGGAGGCCAGTACCTCACCTCATCTGAGGGCAGTTCCAGACTCTCTCCTGTCATTTCCTTTCAGGTTCCTAATCATACCAAGAACCAGTTTCCTAGCCCGACAGCGCCTATCGTGTGTTTTCGGGTCCCCAAGGTTGCCGAGCAGCCGGCCTGAGGTTGAGCCCTCATTATCATCAATCAAAGGCCCCCGACGGTCGGGGACCCTCTTTTCCTATCCCTATTTCTCAAGCCCAAACTTCAAAGCAGCTTGACCACGATCTGCTCTTTTTCAATCTCAAGTTTCACAAGGACCTCATGTCCGATCACAGGCTTTTCAATGCCTTCCATTGCCTGGCTTGCGTCCCGTGAAATAATATAACAAAACAATAAAATAACTAAAATTAAAGCAATACATATTTATGTAAACAAGAATATTATGACAACTAGAAAGTGTGATAAGATAATCATGCTTCACGTATTGCTTAATGCCTTGGGGTTTGATTTTCTCATGTTAATTACACCCCCTGCCGCGTCCTAATGCTTAATTGAACTGCAACTGAGAACAGAAGGTGTTATCATTGATATTCGGTAACTTTTTTTTCAAAGTGTGAATTTGTTTGCCTTTTTTAACTTCAAAAGAAAAGAAAGTCTATACTTATTGAGGTCACAGGATGGCTTCCACCCTAACCCTAACCCCAAAATTACAGGCTGAGTTGAAGTCTTTCATAAACAGTATTGTGTTGCAAGAGATTATAATCCACTATCTGTGCAATTTGTCCCATCTTGCTCGTTTGGTTGTTAGTAGCTTATTGATCCCAGAATCTCATCAAGCAGCTTCTTGAAGGATCCCAGGGTGTCAGCTTCAACAACATTACTGGGGAGTTGGTTCCAGACCCTCACATTCTCTGTGTAAAAAAAAAAAAAAAAAAAGTGTCTCCTATTTTCTGTTCTGAATGCCCCTTTATCTAATCTCCATTTGTGACCCCTGGTCCTTGTTTCTTTTTTCAGGTCGAAAAAGTCCCTTGGGTTGACATTGTCAATACCGTTTAGAATTTTGAATGCTTGAATTAGATCGCTGCGTAGTCTTCTTTGTTCAAGACTGAATAGATTAAATTCTTTCTGCATATGACATGCCTTTTAAACCCAAATTAATTCTGGTCACTCTTCTTTGCACAATGTTTTAGATGAGGTCTTACTAATGCATTGTAAAGTTTCAACATTACTTCCCGTGATTTAAATTCAACACTTTTCACTATATTGTCCTTTTTTTATAGCTTCCCCACATTGTCTAGATGAAGACACTTCTGAGTCAACATAAACTCCTAGGTTTTTTCATAGATTCCTTCTTCAATTTCAGTATCTCCCATATGATATTATAATGCACATTTTTGTTGCCTGCGTGCAGTACTTTACACTTTTCTCTATTAAATGTCATTTGCCATGTACAGAGGACCTAATACTGATATCAGTGGTACCCCACTGGTTACTTCGCTCCATTTTGAGGTTTCTCCTCTAATCAGTAGTTTCTGTTTTCTACATGTTAACCACTCCCTAATCCATGTGCATGCATTTCCTTGAATGCCTACTGCGTTCAGTTTGAGAATTAATCTTTTGTGTGGGACTTTGGTCAAAAGTTTTCACAAAATCTAAATAAACCATGTCATATGCTTTGCAGTTATCCATTGTTAATGTTGAATCCTCAAAAAAAAAAAACAGATTAGTTAGACACAATCTCCCTTTCCTTAAACCATGCTGACTGTCTCCCAGGATACTGTTACCATATAGGTGATTTTCAATTTTGGATCTTATTATAGTTTCCATAAGTTTACATATAATAGAAGTCAGGCTTATTGGTCTGTAGTTACCTGGTTCAGTTTTGTCTCCCTTTTTGTGGATCGGTAGTACATTTGCAATTCTCCAGTCTGTCAGTACCTCCCCTGTGTCGAGACTGTTGCATGATCTTGGTTAGCGGTTTGTAAATAATGTAGTTAAAAGGTCAACACACAATGCCATGATGTATATATAGTGAAGATAAGGACGGCGACGCCTTTAAGAACTGGCATCACGGGAAGAAAAACTGCATACCCCAGAAAGCAAATAAAAATTGGAGGTAAATTGGAGAGGCGGGGTAACAGGGCTTTAAAAGGAAGCCAGGCAGAACAATCGGGGTGATCGTGGGGAACACCGCTGGATTATCCTGCCTAACCAACATTGGGTTTATTTTGTTCGTGACTTTCCACTAAGTAATAGTAAGTACGAGTCTTTTCAGTGATTGTCAGTCTTTTAGAGCACAGCTTTGTGTGTTTACTTTCGGGTTGAGACAGCTTTGGTTTTGTTTATACAGTGTGCAGCTGTATGTGTTTATCCTCTTGTTGAGGCGGCTTTTTGTTTGCTCCGATTTATTTTGATATCTGTTTATGTTTTACTACAACGAACTGTGTTACTGCCGTGTAAAATACTCAGCGAGCGCTTAGTCGGCGCAGAGAACAGGCTACGCTGAAGCATTAAAGTGCTGTGTGGTAAATGAAAGAGAAACAAATCCGGGACTTGCTGTACACAGTAGCTGCAGGCGCAGCGAGACAGCAGCGTGTGAGAGAGGTGCTTTATTCAACCAGGACTCAGACACGGGACGCTGGGAATTAAAAAGTGTTTTATTTATTGTTTCGGGACTGTTCTGTTCAAACCCCGCCGTTCCTCGGGGTTTCCATTACTTTACCATTCTATCAAGGGGGCCAGCTTCATTCTACAGACATTCTGGAACTCGTCAGTGGTGGCAGCTTTCTTATAACCACTTGTTCATAAGCGTGTATGCCCCTGGATCATTCCAGCAAGGGAAGTTTTTGGTTGTCTGTTTGCCTATGTTCCAGGAGATTATCAAAGGGGAGCCGACACCCTACTTAACTGTATTCCTGGATCACTCCAGCAGAGGGAACCAGTACCCAACTCACCTGTGCTTCTGGAACACTCCAGCAGAGGCAGCCTGCACCAAACTTACTCGTGGTTCCAGCTCACTCCAGCAGAGGGAGTTTCTAGTATACTTACCTGTGGTTCCAGCTCACTACAGCAGAGGGCGCTTCTACTCACTCCAGCAGAGGGAGCTTCTAGAGAATTGAATAAGCCAAAAGTCTGTGTAAATATTGTAAATAAAGATTACTCACCTGATTACGGAGTTTGTCCAGTCTCTAAAATAGGAAGAAAACGACGGAGACTAACGGCACCACACTACCACTCGTTTACAATATATATATATATATATATATATATATATATATATATATATATATATGTGTGTAAGAGGTGTTAATTCGCAGAATGATTAATTCTAGGTCAGACAATGATTTTAATAGAACACAAGGAACTTTCCTGCAAATATCATATCATGAATTGCTATAAATGACCATAGAACTTTACTTATTCTAATGCTTCGTCTATATTTAGTTCAGTTCAGTTCAGAAAAAAAAAAAACACATTAGCACTAGATTAAGATTATACATTTCATTTAATCTTAAACAGCAAAATGGCTGTGTGGTCCAGTGGTTAAAGAAAAGGGCTTGGAACCAGGAGGTCCCCGGTTCAAATCCCACCTCAGCCACTGACTCATGGTGTGACCCTGAGCAAGTCACTTAACCTCCTTGTGCTCCGTCTTTCGGGTGAGACGTACTTGTAAGTAACTCTGCAGGTGATGCATAGTTCACACACCTTAGTCTCTGTAAGTCGCCTTGGATAAAGGCATCTGCTAAATAAACAAATAATAATAATAATAATAAAATGAAACCTGCTACCCGCAAATAATAACCACGTTTTTGGATTGCTGTTTGTTTTTTGTTTTTTTTTTGCATAATTTCAGATGTGTAAATTCTGTTGCCATTTTACTTCCAACAGTGACTCATTACACCAAATTGGTGCTGCCAGAACCAAGGTTGTAAAACACTTGGAGGTTGAATTTAACAAATTAATGGTTTGTCTGTCACTGACAGAAGACCTTGTTCACACATCATTAACACACACTCAACTTCACTCAACCTCCTGAGGTAGTTTTGCAAATCAGAAGCTGGATGTTGTACAAATTCTATTAATACATACTAAAGAGAGGAAGAAAAGATTGTGAGAAAACATAAATGAATACAAGCAACTATTTTTATTCCACCTCTTATTTTATTTCGGTGTTAAAAGTGGTTATGTAACTAAGTCTTGGATGTCGATGAAGGAAAATGTATGGAACTTCAGGTAATATAGCCACTGGGTGTACTGTTGATTTGAAAAGGAGCTTATCCGCAGTATTCCTGACAACCTGTTAGCGTCTCATAAAAACCGAAGAGCCCAGTTCCTCTACAAAAAAATAGAGGCTTTCATTTAACATGCTTATGACGTTATTATGTACAACATGCCTTTTAACTGAGCACAACATTAGTACATTCTGAAAAGATATTTGTTTTAATATAGCCCAGCCCCTTAGTTTGTTAGGCTACCAGCTGCCACTGATTACAGCTAATGAAAAATTGTCATAAAGCTTAACTGTACTTCTAGATTTCCTATTGTAGATTTAAAAGACATATGTGTTATAGCAAAGTAGTAGTTTATTTAATAAATATATCTTGGACCATACTTGGTTTAAGAACATTCTCACTGCATGTCTTCCAGTCAAGTAGTCTGTAACTGTTTACCGCAGCAGTGTCTTTGAGGTGAAAGAACAGATTATGGCACTAAATAATTTTAAATACACTTTTGTATAATGTTTTATATTAATTATAATTGTAACCTTAGTTTGTGGTTCAAGGGGCAGGAGATAGGGCTCCTCCTCCATGCTGCCCCCCCAAAATATCTGTCAATATCTGACAGGGAAACCCTGTCGTCCTTTCTAAGTCACAAAGCACCTCTCCTATTTCAATTCCCGAGGTTCATCCTCCATGCAGCCCTTGCTTCTGTCTCATGAACCACTTAAAGGGGGAAAAAATGTATATCTATATATTGCTAAAATATTGTACCCTGCTTTAATTTACGATGTAACTAAACATACGTTTTTATAATATTAAATGTTTACATTACTGGCATTAATATAGACTACAACTATATTAAAACTTGGGCCTGGGAATCCAATAAACATTATTCATGTGGAAATTCCAATAATATGTAAAGACAGGGATTTGCTTATCTATTTTAAGGGGAAAAGATGTGTAATTAAAACGTCAGAGAATACTCCAGCCTCCAAAAGTTTCCTGGTCAGAACCCAAAGCTTGAGTTAAACCCTGGAGTGAATTTATATAGTTTTGAGAATTGAGTGCTTTTATGTTGTCATTATAAAGTATGGTGTATAAAGTTCTTGATGTAGGACAATCTTAAAGTAAATATTCTTTTGAAGGAAATCTTGAGACGTAAAATAGGTGACAGAATCAAACTAAACATTAAAGTCATGTTCTTCTGGTTAACTACAGAGAAAAAATAGAATGTGGGAACTGCTTTCATTTCAAAGATCAGACTGCAGAGTGAAAAACAATCTTTCAGTAGAAGCTGTAATATAATCCTAGGACTAGCGTCAATATGAGTGAATGCATTTTACAATTGTAGTCTTGTCATAATTTCAAAGATTTCATGAATTTAACCAACTTTTAAGCACTTGAGGAAATTAGTAACATCAGAAATATCTGACTTGCCACAGTGATCTTATGAAGCAATTATTAATTTACAATACTACTATATATACAGTACTGTGCAAAAGTTTTAGGCAGGTGTAAAAAAATGCTGTAAAGTAAGAATGCTTTCAAAAATAGACATGTTAATAGTTTATATTTATCAATTAACAAAATGCAAAGTGAGTGAACAGAAGAAAAATCTACATCAAATCAATATTTGGTGTGACCACCCTTTGCCTTC
This sequence comes from Acipenser oxyrinchus oxyrinchus, assembly GCA_030684275.1. Lineage (NCBI taxonomy): Eukaryota > Metazoa > Chordata > Actinopteri > Acipenseriformes > Acipenseridae > Acipenser > Acipenser oxyrinchus. Next base: position 23,464,855 of record CM060247.1, on the reverse strand, counting down.
AAAACAGCATCAATTCTTCTAGGTACACTTGCACACAGTTTTGAAGGAACTTCGGCAGGTAGGTTGGCCCAAACATCTTGGAGAACTAACCACAGTTCTTCTGTGGATTTAGGCAGCCTCAGTTGCTTCTCTCTCTTCATATAAATCCCAGACAGACTCGATGATGTTGAGATCAGGGCTCTGTGGGGGCCATACCATCACTTCCAGGACTCCTTGTTCTTCTTTACGCTGAAGATAGTTCTTAATGACTTTCGCTGTATGTTTGGGGTCGTTGTCATGCTGCAGAATAAATTTGGGGCCAATCAGATGCCTCCCTGATGGTATTGCATAATGGATAAGTATCTGCCTGTACTTCTCAGCATTGAGGAGACCATTAATTCTGACCAAATCCCCAACTCCATTTGCAGAAATGCAGCCCCAAACTTGCAAGGAACCTCCACCATGCTTCACTGTTGCCTGCAGACACTCATTTGTGTACCGCTCTCCAGCCCTTCGGCGAACAAACTGCCTTCTGCTACAGCCAAATATTTCAAATTTTGACTCATCAGTCCAGAGCACCTGCTGCCATTTTTCTGCACCCCAGTTCCTGTGTTTTCGTGCATAGTTGAGTCGCTTGGCCTTGTTTCCATGTCGGAGGTATGGCTTTTGGCCATAAGTCTTCCATGAAGGCCACTTCTGACCAGACTTCTCCGGACAGTAGATGGGTGTACCAGGGTCCCACTGTTTTCTGCCAATTCTGAGCTGATGGCACTGCTGGACATCTTCCGATTGCGAAGGGAAGTAAGCATGAAGTGTCTTTCATCTGCTGCAGTAAGTTTCCTTGGCCTACCACTGCGTCTACGGTCCTCAACGTTGCCCGTTTCTTTGTGCTTCTTCAAAAGAGCTTGGACAGCACATCTGGAAACCCCTGTCTGCCTTGAAATTTCTGCCTGGGAGAGACCTTGCTGATGCAGCATAACTACCTTGTGTCTTGTTGCTGTGCTCAGTCTTGCCATGGTGTATGACTTTTGACAGTAAACTGTCTTCAGCAACCTCACCTTGTTAGCTGAGTTTGGCTGTTCCTCACCCAGTTTTATTCCTCCTACACAGCTGTTTCTGTTTCAGTTAATGATTGTGTTTCAACCTACATATTGAATTGATCATCATTAGCACCTGTTTGGTATAATTGTTTAATCATACACCTGACTATATGCCTACAAAATCCCTGACTTTGTGCAAGTGTACCTAGAAGAATTGATGCTGTTTTGAAGGCAAAGGGTGGTCACACCAAATATGGATTTGATTTAGATTTTTCTTCTGTTCACTCATTTTGCATTTAGTTAATTGATAAATATAATCTATTAACATGTCTATTTTTGAAAGCATTCTTACTTTACAGCATTTTTTCACGCCTGCCTAAAACTTTTGCATATATATGTTTTATGTATGTATAATTTTATGTTAACACATTTAATTACATACCACTTTGTAGTTTTCCATATACTTAACGAAAAAGTAACATTTTGAAACCTAACATGAAATACTGTACTGCTATTATGGCTTCTGGTAGACTTTTGCAATATCACATTCTAGTTTCTTCAATTACATGATGTTAAATAAAATATGTAAATTGTGCCAGAAGGTACAGCTAAATTCCCAGAGGAAGTGGCAGGGAGAGATTTTAATAAACATTACATCTTAATAACCTTTATGTTTCTTTTTTATTTACTGTTTATTAATACACAAGTTGACACCTGTCAACATTTATTGTTCTTTAATTAGACCCAAGAGATTTTTACAGCTGCAGCATGTATTGTGGTCACTAACTGCTCACAGCGTTTCCAATAAAATACAACAAAATGTCTGTTTGGTTGACATTAACTCAACTGGCAGTTGTCATGTTTAGTAGTTCTACTGGTAAACTGTAAAAGGTAAATACAAAAATGGGACTTTTTCTAAACTATTCACATTCTATTCTGCCTTTATACAATAATAACTTGGTGTAGTAACAAAAACATTATTGGCTTGAGTAGTTTGGAAACACACACACACACACACACACACAGCAACACACGTTACCCATACCATTATAATGTTATGAGACTGAAGATGCAGTTCTGTAACTGTAGTGTGGTAATAAAAGGGAGTTTTTCAGTAGTAAATCAATATTCTAGGCGAGCACTCAAGAGATCAGCTGGAGTTTATGTTGATATTCTAATCTCACTGAAAGTTTAGTGAGTTTATCTCTTGTGAACCACGACAGGATTTTACTCTCAGGTGATTTTAATGTGCATGTTGACGTTGACGTTGACAGTGACCCCCTTGGTAGAAACTTTTTGGGAGTGCTGGAATCGTTGGTCTTTACTCAGCATGTCATGGGTTCTACTCATGTTCATGGCCATACTCTAGACCTGGGTATATCTTGTGTTTTAATTATCCAGAATCTGGTGGATAGTTATAACACAACTCTTACAAATACACTCGATAATATTGCACCTTATAAAATTAAATGATCAACAAAAAGATTTTCTCCCTGGTTTAATGAAACAACACACATACACAAACGTATTTGTTGTAAAGTAGAACGTAGATGGAGAGCTACTGGACTCTAGGTACACTGTCTTAATTGGAAAGACAGTGTTTCTAAATATAGGGCTCCACTGTCTCAAGCTAGATCAGTTTAAACAGGAATGACCCAAGATTTCTCTTTGAGCCAATAGCAAAATTAACAACTCCTCAATCAGAATGTGTTACACAGAATACTCTCTCAGTAAGCTGTGACAAGTTTATGAATCACTTTAATAAAAAAGTGACTGACATTAGAAATCAGATTAGTAACTCTGTATTAAATCAAGACTTGTCAGCAAACAAAATTACTGATACTGAACCGAAACTCCTTGAGTTTTTTCCTTGACGTCTGAAGTAGAGCTGGATTCCTTATTTAGAAAAGTGAAACCCACAACTTGCACATTTAGATCCTATTCCTACCATACTTTTAAAAGAGATATATCCAAAAATAAATACTACTGTTTTAAATATTATTAACAGTTCTCTTTTATCAGGCATTGTGCCAGACTCCTTTAAGACTGCAGTAGTAAAACCTCTTCTTAAGAAGCCCACCCTTGATCCCACTGCTCCTAATAATTACATACCTATTTCCCATCTCCCTTTCCTGTCCAAAGTGTTAGAGTAGTGGCTGGTCAACTCAATAGATTTTTTAATGCACAGAATATTTCTGAGAAATTTCAGTCTGGCTTTAAACCTTATCGTAGTACTGAGACAGCACTAATCCGAGTAGTGAATGATGTTCTGCTGTCCTCTGACTTGGGCTCACCTTCGGTTCTTGTTTTACTTGATTTAAGTGCAGCTTTTGACACCATTGATCACTCTCTATTAATTGATCGTCTTAGACATTTGGTGGGATTGTCAGGCACTGTCTTGTCTTGATTCCGGTCCTATCTCTCAAACAGATTTCAGTTTATAAAAATTGAAGAGGAGACCTCCTTTTTATCAGCGGTTACTTGCGAGGTCCCTCAGGGTTCAATTCTTGGCCCAATTTTATTTTCTCTTTATGTGTTACCCTTGGGTGACATTATTCATAGACATGGAGTTAGTTTCCACTGTTATGCTGATGATACTCAGCTTTACTTGTCCCTCAAACAGGACTATATCTGCTGCTAACATTTTGAATACCTGTCTTGCTGACATTAAGAACTGGATGTTTAATAACTTTTTAAATGTTAAATTCAGACAAAACAGAAGTGATGATACTTCAGAGAAACACATTTGATTGATGTTTTATCTGATGGACTCTGTACAGATTTTAGGGCAGAAGTAAAAAACCTAGTTGTTATATTTGATACAGAACTTTCTTTTGAAGCACACATTAAAAATGTCACAAACATTTCCTTTTTTCATTTAAGAAATATTGCAAGACTGAGAGGTATTCTTTCCAGGCAGGATGCAGAGAGATTAATGCATGCTTTTATATCCTATAGGATTGACTATTGCAATGGTCTTTTCATTGGGAATAACCACAACATTATTTCTCGCCTTGTACAAAATGCTGCAGCTAGTACTTTAACTCGGGTCAAGAGGCGAGAGCATATCACCCCGGTGCTGGCATCTTTGCATTGGCTACCGGTTAGTTTTAGAATAGTTTTTAAGGTGTTGCTGCTAACTTATAAGGCTTTAAATGTTCTCACACCTCCATACCTTAAAGATCTTTTGGAACCCTATGTCCCCAATAAATGTTTTTTTTAAATCTACCAGAGTTCATTTTCTTTAACAAAGCATATCATTTAATAGCAGCTAACATGATTCAAGATTCATTGATATGGTTGACCATATCATGATTCATGATGCACCATAGCATTATTTTATCATGATTAACCATGGTAAAAAGTGGAAAACACATTGGTAAAAGTACTATGTGTAGGGACAGAATTTTAAATAAAGGTTCTCCGAGAGTTGATAAGAAGCAACACAGTTTTATGAAGCAGAATTCTGGAGAGACAACACCTCACAGGCAATCTGTTGATGCTTCTCTGACGTGTAGTTACAAGGTACAGCTTTTTATAGTAATGCACAAACAAAACCAAATAGTGTGTGCGTGCAGCTGAACGTATATTCATCTTAAAAGAAAACAAAGTATCACAAGATGTTCTCAATACACACAAGATGTTCTCAATACACACAAGATGTTCTCAATACACACAAGATGTTCTCAATACACACAAGATGTTCTCAATACACACAAGATGTTCTCAATACACACAAGATGTTCTCAATACACACAAGATGTTCTCGGCACACAGCGTTAGTGCGATGTCCTTGTAAAGCGCTGACACACCTATCTATATTTCAACATAGCTTACACAGACACTCAAGCGTTTTCTTACTACTTTTTAAAACTAATTTACTTCAACCCTTCACATGTTTATCTTGATTTTTTTACCATGATTATCATATAAATGATCATGATAACCATGATAAAGTTTCATAAAGCACCATTAAGTAACTTGATTATCGTTATAAATTATAATAATGGTAAAAGCACCACGATTATCATAATAATCATGATAAATTTACCGTGGTGTTTAACACTTTACCATGATTATCATGATATACTATCATGATAACCATGGTAAAAGCACCATGATTATCATAATAAATTATCATGATGCTCATGGTAAAGTGTTGAAAACACAATGGTAAATTTATCATGATTATCATTTTTTTACAAGGGGTTTGCAGGAAATAAAAAAAAAGTTCAACGGCAGTCTGAAGTATTTTATTTTAGCAATGTTTAGTTTTAGAGAAAGTGAGTATTTATTTTCAATAGACTACTTGGGTAGACTACATTATATGAAAAAATAAAATGTAAGTATTAATTAATATTTTTTGAAGATCCAAGCCCACTTTTTTGTTTTAAAAAATAAATTAACAAGCGCGGTATTCATGTGAAGATCACAACCGAGAGTATACAGTAACATACAATCTGTACATTTACATGCTCGCTCAGCTACAAAATACAAATCTCATTCGCTGACCTACTACAGGGTAGTCGTGGTCGCTCGGGTATATTGTGAGAAGTGCTGAATTTAAATCAAGGGAAGTAATGTTAAAACTTTACAATGCATTAGTAAGACCTCACCTAGAATATTGTGTTCAGTTCTGGTAACCTCGTTACAAAAAGGATATTGCTGCTGTAGAAAGAGTGTAAAGAAGAGCAGCCAGAATTATCCCGGGTTTAAAAGGCATGTCGTATGCAGACAGGCTAAAAGAATTGAATCTATTCAGTCTTGAACAAAGAAGACTACGCAACGATCTGATTCAAGCATTCAAAATCCTAAAAGGTATAGACAATGTCGATCCAGGGGACTTTTTTGACCTGAAAAAAGAAACATGGACCAGGGGTCACAAATGGAGATTAGATAAAGGGGCATTCAGAACAGAAAATAGGAGGCACTTTTTTACACAGAGAATTGTGAGAGTCTGGAACCAACTCCCCAGTAATGTTGTTGAAGCTGACACCCTGGGATCCTTCAAGAAGCTGCTTGATGAGATTCTGGGATCAATAAGCTACTAAACACCAAACGTGCAAGATGGGCTGAATGGCCTCCTCTCATTTGTAAACTTTATGTTCTTACATAGCTACTCGCATATTTGTATTTTCAGTGCACAACATAGAGCATTTTTAAAAGAAATAAAGGAAGTGCCTAACCAAATGTGATTTACATCCATTTCCAAGATTTCACAGACTTTTGTTCAAATTCATATTTTTTCGCGATTTCCATGACCTCCGTGACAAAATCGTAGCCTTAATAATAGTATTCTGATTAAGGTTTGATATAATAATAATGTTAATCCCTAATAGTAATAATTAGGCAGTCATTGTACAGAAGAAAAACTTTAGAGAGTCTCAAGAGACACCATGGCCAGGTTGGCAAGTGCAATAAAAATAAAACTTGAAAGCTGTGCCCTGTGCAGAAAGGTGGCGTGGAGAAGTGCATTATCTATGTTGATTGCGAACAGCCTTGGACTCGAGGTAAAGGAATACCCTTTTGTCAAAAAAAAGAAATAAATTTGATTTTTTTTGTGCTGTGCTCTTCTGTAAAATGTTTTTTTATCTACGTTGTTCAGTTGCTTTTGCTTATCTGATAAACCGATTTGCTGTTGAAAAGTTAAAAATGTATTGCTATCGTTTCAGTTTTTTAAATATGTATGTTGTAAACCGATGTCTGTTCAGATGTTTGTTTATTTACATTTTCTTGTGTTGATTTGTAAAATAAATTTGTGATGTACGCAATACAACTGTCAGAAAGACTGCTGTGGGGCTTCTAGGTATGAGTATATCTCCGGTCCTTCTAGTGTTAACAGCCTTGAATGGAGAGTACCACACTTCAGATCTCAAGTTTCTAAATTGAAATGTTTTAATCAGGCTGAGAAAGCTATATAATTCTACCTTACACAACCGTTTCAATTTTCTTCACATATAAGGACTGGTAACTGAAATAACTTTCCATGGTGCATAAATCGATGTGTATGATTAATTCTGTTTAAATTGAGTATCAAGTAATATTAACCTATGTTGAATATATTTAAAATCTGAATATATGGTTAATTTTTCTTGAACATATTTAGTATGATACTTGATTATACATTGAAAACAAATTATTACAATCTAATACAATCTACTCTTATTTGTGTAACTTTTCAAATAAAAGAAGGTATTGTTTTTGTATGTTGAAACAAGCACTGATATATGATAAAATTGAATTTAATCAAAGCTGAATATTGTCTAAACCTTAAATCATATGCTGAATGAGTCAATCATATTTATAGCCAGAATTCGATGATTACTGTAAAATATACTGAGTGTCAAAAGAAACTTATCACTTATATATTTGAGCATCAAAAGAAAATTATCACTTATATTTGAGCATCAAAAGAAACTTATCACTTATATTTGGATAAAATTCACTAGATGTGATCAAAAAATGAAACTCTGTCTTAGAGCAGGTGCAGTGACTTTTTATCGTGCTGATTAACGAAAATGCTGCAAAATAACCTGTCGATCTTGGGCAGGTGTTGTGACTCTTGGTCTCCCAGTTCGTAGCCTGTCATTGACAGTGTGTCTGGTTATACCGTTTCGCCAGGTTTGAAATTGCTGGCTGTGAGCACCCATGACGGCGAGCCACAGTACGCCGACCTAGTCCAGCCTCCAACATGCCAATTGCACAAAGACGCTGCTCTCTTCGACAGACATGGCATATTGTTTTTTTCTGTGATTTTCTTTATTGCTTTTATTAAAGCTTGCAATTCAACAGCTGAAATCACTCCATATCCAGTGTCCAATCAACTGTCTCACTAATTAGGTGATTAAGTGAATATGCTTCAGTCATAGTCACTCAAGCGTGTCATGGTCAAGGATGAATGAACGAGTGATTAAAAAGAAACCAAAAACATTTTGTCGATGTTCATCATTTATATACCTTTTTTTTAAATAAATGTGTTATAATAATGATACGTTTCTTTTGATGCTCGGTATATATATATATATATATATAGTCATTCCATTGGTAAACCCTCCATCAGGTCACTTTATTGGTTGTTTTGAATGTAAGCAGGTTACATCATAACTTCATCAAAAAGACACCTCCCCATCTTCATTCAAACAACTGGGTTGTAAATCACAGAAAATGCATTCAGTTAAAAACACTCTTTTGTGAAAGAACTTTCCTAAGTTATTAATTTTTACTTAATAATCACATTGCTATTTTCCTGCTGTGATTCGACACTTTACAGTACCAAAATAAATCATGCAAGTCCCATAATTAACATTCTAATGAATTAATTAGATTTTAATCAATTTCCTGAATGATAAATTACTTAATGTTTGGTGATTTAAGTAAGGCTTTTAATACCCTACATTTTGAATGTTTGTAAATTTATGAGTTCACAAGAATACTGTTTTTATAACAGTTAACATGAATCACCAGCGAAGCCAATGTATTTTAATTACAAACTGAACCATCTCTATCATCTACCAGATGGCAGTTGACACCATTTTGACCAGATTTCATATTGAATACACATTCAGAGACACAATGTCTCATAGCTAGGAATTTATTGTCGATACTTAGTTATGGTAACAATCTGAATGTTCTTAACAAAGTCAAGCCTAGCCAATCTTCACAGCAGGGGATTTTCTCAAAACAAATTTCTCTCGTAATCAATGAGTTTCTCAAGGGTAACCTCTTGTTAGAGTCATCTCAGAAATACATTCAATGGGCATATTCTCATTTAAGCAAATATTAATTGTACTTTTTACATCACAAAATTGCCAAATACAAAAAGAAACTTCTACTTACATGGAGCTGTTCTTCAGTTCAGGTACCTTGTACAAAAAAAGTAAAATGGGTTGTAAAACATTATTATTATTTGTTTATTTAGCAGATGCCTGTATCCAAGGCAACTTACAGAGACTAGGGTGTGTGAACTATGCATCAGCTGCAGAGTTACTTACAATTACGTCTCACCCGAAAGACTGAGCACAAGGAGGTTAAGTGACTTGCTCAGGGTCACACAATGAGTCAGTGGCTGAGGTGGGATTTGAACTGGGGACCTCCTGGTTACAAGCCCTTTTCTTTAACCACTGGACCACACAGCCCACACAGAATAAACGTACAGCTAACTTATTTTTTAATTTAGATTCAAGTGCATGTTCGTTTATTTGTGTAAGTTTCAGTATTTAAGTTTCTGTTAGGTCCTAATGTTTATTAGCTAAATAAAAAAATAGTTAAAATAAAAATATCTAGTTGTCTACAGTATGTGTTAATCCTGATTGTGCTGTTTGTTCACTAACTTGTTCACAGTGTGCGTTCATAAAGTCAAAGCCTTCTTCCTAGCGAGAAGAGAGTGCCGTGCCTGTGTTGTTACTGTGATATGCTGAAATAAAGTTGCAGAAAGTAATCAGACTGCATCCAGTTATTTGATTTCTTCAATTCATCATTCAAACCAGAGACTAGTTGCTATTGTGGTTACTGTATTGCCTTTGGCTCTGGACATTTAATGACAAGACGATAAAGCCCTCTTCTTTGGGTTCTATTGCTTAAGTAGATGCCTGCTGGAATGTCACCTCTGAATCAAATTTAAAGTCAATCAGCGAAAGTACTGGCTTTTTCTTTTTTACTTGCTGTATTTTTAAGCTTAGTTCACTACTGGACAGTAAATACTAAACAAAGACACAGTTGGTACAAATTGATTTTATTATCCACTAAAACCAGCCAATCATATTTTGCATCGACAAAAGCCACCAATGCTGCACCTGCAACTGCCGAGTCAGCCAATTGCAGCCTGTCCGCTCGACTGGCGCTCAGACACAGCATCTTTTAACAAACAGCAACAAACTGAGAAATGAAGAGACCAGTAATATTGCTCCATTCAGATATCTGGCACTGTTCAGATAACCTATAAGTAGCTCTGACAAGTAAAACAGTTATTTGTTTAATAAAGTAATTACACTTCTAATGTATTAATACAACTGTTATCCTTTCTTCTCACCCTTACATTCCCCAACCTTGTGATTTGCAGACTGGAATAAAATAAAACTTTCTGTTTACTTTCAAAATGCAGTGTTATTTTAAATGCTCAAAGCATTCTTTATAACTAATATGGACATGAGACTTGTAAATTATTTGTGCATTTTATAATCATGTAGCGATTTACCAGTGGAATTTAATGATTGATAAAATAATTTACCTTATGATAACAGTATTTCTGATGATCATTTACAGCATGCTAACAGATACACTTTAATTTAGAAATGTCAAGAACCAATTATTCAGACAGAGTATATCATTTCAAAATCACCAGTATAATCGTGTAAGGACATCGTAAAGGTCACTGGCGGTTTTGGGGCTGTTCTCAGGTGTTTCTGTGTTGTTATGTTATTTTATTAGTAAGTTAGTTGTGTATTTTAAATATTTATAATTCTTAGTTTGCTTTTGTATTACTGCTATGGCTTTCCATCTGCCATTTCTTTCCATATCTTTCTTTTTCTATTTTATTTTTCAATTTAAGATTGTCATTTATATATTATATTTTGTTAATTTCTGTAAGTTGCTTTGGGAAAAAAAGCGTCTGCTAAATAATTAAATAATAATTTATAAATAAATGATCTGTATTACAATTGAAATGTATTAATTAAATGGCAAGCGGTTGCTCTGTGTACAATTCAGAAGACTACAAGAAAAAATAACATCCCCACTAAACTGCATTTCATGCATTATCGTGTTAGACTATTTAAAATATATTCGTTTAAGAGCCTTAAGATGTTTTGACACAGAAGAGGAGCCACGGTATTCAGACTTCTTTTGTAAATTTTTGTCTCTGAGGCAGATCTCCCACTCACTATTCTCTACTTTACTGTGTGCTAATGCTGTGTGCTGTGCTAGGCTGATCCCTGGAGCCAGCATTACACTTCATCTATCATCACCAGGCAGAAGGATATCTACATCATCATATGGAAGGAAACGCAGGTGGATAACATTAGTTTACAGTAAAAGAAGCTATGTCTTAGTTGGTGCTTATCTTGGCGAGAGCTGAGTCCAATAGCAGCATGAAGTTATAACACCTACTCTCATGTAATGGAAATCAATTGTTTTTTGCTTTTAGCAGGTAGCGTTCTGCCCATTCTGTAAAGCCATTTTTTAGGCATCACTTACAACTTCCATTTTTTGCTACCAATCAATGAACATGAGAAAGCATTTTCTGACAATCTAAATTTGATAAGTACACATTTTACAAAGGCTAATTCCTTTGCTGATCTTGGCTGGGGTTTATTTTTTTGAGTCAACGGTATATGCTGAGACATGGATCACGGTGTAATAAGATTAAATCACATTCCATTTTTGATCAAATGAAATTTGGTCTTCTTTACTTAAGAAAAGAATACTATTTAATAAGCATTAGCCTATGTAAAATGCAAAGAGAAGTTTTCAGATTGTTAGGTGACGCCTTCTCATTATCAAAACTGCATAGACAAGGTAGGAAATGTCATCATACAATTAACATGTTTTTAAAGGTTCCTTTCTGTTTTAAGTAAAACCTGTCAACTTAAAACATGTTAAAAAGGAAATTTAAAAATAAGCCTATTTAGAGAAGCTTAAAGGGCTCGACCCCACCCCCAGCCCCCAGTAATTTGAGGCCTGTCATTTGCTGAAGGAAAAACATGTTTTTATCTATGTGTTGTTTTTCTTCTATTAACTAAAAAAATGCTTATCAAATACCTTATATAGCTATCACACATATGCAACACATAACATTAATCTTTGTCTCTATTTTTTCTTAAACTTTGCAAGATAATATATACCTCTATAATACATTTAACACAGAAATAAAAATAAGGGGTCACCAAATTAAAAAGAGATATATCCCCTCTAAGCAGCTTATTTAGATATTTTTTAAAGAAGGTAAAATGAAACAAGGACGTGATTCTTTTTTTGTAATTGTTTTAACCTGTTTGGATCACATACAGCACTCCACTATCACTGTAAATATTTTTTTAAGAAATGAAATGGGCACCTGGAGACCTGAAACTATTGTATTTCATTATTGCTAAAAACAACATAACATGTATACTTAAAGAAATCAAAAATGTTATGAAACTTGCACAATATTTTTACAACAGAATTTCACAAATGTGAAAATAACTAGTTCATAAATTATTTTGTATAACTCACTAACATACGTTTCTTAGAGGGTACCTGTGGTGAACTGAAAGTGAATATAGACTTATTTCTACTGCATTGTAAACATGGCATGGTAATGTTACATGACAGCATTGATTACCGCACTTGTCACCTATAGCTACACACGAAGCAAAGTCGTTTGCATGCAGATATACAAATATCATGGATGAAGAGAATAATTCCAACACAATACAATGATACCTGTATGAGCCGTTATTGTTAGACTACAGTAGTCTAAGCTCTTCACGCAGTGAGAGAGATGATAATGACGAGGAAAGCCACCTGTTCGTTTTAGCAGCAGTCAGTGGATAAACTCACCCGCAATTCTCTTTGATTGGTTGCAAATATGAGTGTTGACTGTTCAGTAATTCTCCAGATCTACACAATGCTCTGCAGTCACTTTTTAATGCTACTGGTCAGTCAACCTTCCCTTTAGTCACATCAAGTGGCATTGTACTGTAATAAGTTAGATATGGTAGTAACACAGCAGCCTGCATGAAAATGCAATATTCTGTTACCGGCGCGACGATGCTCTGGGGTAAAGAAAATGGACGAAATGACTGTCCCAAGAAAGGTTCTGGTGACACTGGTACCAGTGTTCCAAAAGTGGGATTGTCCCATCCAAAACCTTAACTCAGTATGTGAAGCTAAACTCTGGATGCAGTACAATGATTGACAGTGCTATCTCCAATGGGAAATCCAGAAGTTGATGTAGCAACAAATTAAACTGTACCTCTTTTAAAAATTTACAGCCAAGATATTAGTCAGTATATATATATATAATGATTTCCATTACATGAGAGTAGATGTTAAAACTTCATGCTGATTTGAACTTGGCTCTCGCCAAGATAAGCACCAACTAAGACGTAGCTTCACAGTAAACTAATGTGATCCATATGTGTCTCCATCCATTTGCGCTTCCTTCCATATGATGATGTAGATATCCTTCTGTCTGGTGTTGATGGCTGAAGTGTAATGCTGGCTCCAGGGATCAGCTTATTTTGCCTCCCTAGCGCATTATATACACTTTAAAGCATAAAATATCTATAGTCGTAATACTAATATATTATTTACGATAACGTATTACAAACAATATAATGTGCATGATAATTAATATTACCAAATGTTTGAGGGTTTGTTTCCGAACACAAACATCAGGTAATAAATTGCTCACAGTCAACCAATTAAGCAGTGTGTGCTGGAAAGCCTTGTCAGAACATGGGTCAGGTAAGGGCGCAGTGGTGGACTTACCTGACAATTTCCTGTCTTTTTTGGAATTGTCAGCTCTTACCGTTAGCAAAATGTAGTTTTTTGTGTTTATCTATATATATATATATATATATATATATATATATATATATAGTGACAAAGTGGGGGTGCCTTGCCACAATTCGGGACCTTTTCCACCTTCTAAAAATACTGAACCAGACACCGAACTGCACAATAAAGCACTTTCATGCACTTTTATTTCAATGAACAAATAAACAAAAAACAAACAAAAGCCTAACTCCTCAAAGGAGTACTAACTAAACAGAGTCCAGTCCCTGACTGACCATCGGGCAGCTAAGCTGCTTACCGATACAAACTACAACACACAGTTGTTCCACCAGAAACACAGTACACACAGTACTCACTTTATATGACTGTTTGGTAGCAGCGCACACAGCTTTCTGCTCCCTCCAACTCAGCAGCCCAGAACAGACTGGCTGCTCTCTCTAAATACCCTGCACCTGGCTCTGATTTACAATGATCACCAGGTGCAGGGGATAATTAAATAATAAAACAATTAACAAATATAATTAAACAAAACAATTACATCACCAATGTGCATTTGCACATGTTTTATGCAGGGAGGATATTAACCCCCTCCCTGCTGTGTTACAATATATATATATATATACTGGGTGATTTAGAAAGTAAGTCTACCACATGAGATATGGTGCACTGATGTGGTAAACTTACTTTCTAATAACCCTGTATATGTCAAGCACCACAAAACATTTTTAAAAATGTATGCAAGTGCCTTTAAGACAAGTCTGCAATGAGTTTTTTTTTTTGCAGTTGCCGATATATCATGATCCCCTACTACAGGGGTGCCCAATCCTGGTCCTGGAGGGCCGATGCCCTCCTGGTTTTTGTTAAAACTGTACACTAAATTGATTAATTGGACCAATTCAGCTTCTAATAAGGGCTTGATTGGTCCAATTAAGTAATTTAGGGCACAGTTGCAACAAATGCCAGGAGGGCATCGGCCCTCCAGGACCAGGATTGGGCACCCCTGCCCTACTATATGAAAAAAGTGAATCATACGGTACACCTTTGGCTTGTTTATCAAGCCAAAGGTGGTAACCTTTTTTGCAAAGAAACAGGGTAATTTTACACATTCTGGGACTCATGTTAGCAAAAACAGGTATGTGTCAGAGGAGCCTACCTTTGTATGAAGGTGTTACAGTGCAGCCCTGAAGCGATTTCAGTTGTTTCCTCAATCTGCCATGCAACAAAAGGAGCTTCATTCATTTCTTTCTTGATCTCTTCTAGCACAGTAATGGAGATGGATTAAATCAAGTAATTCTTTATGTTTTTGACATCCTAGTAAATATAGTTGCCTGTTCAATGTGAGCAGCAATTGCAAGCAATTATTTCTTTAAGTTCCCTGTAGTTTCCCCTATTAAGTGAATCTGGTGTTTCATCGTGACCACAGAATGCTACTTCCTGTTGAGGTAGATATGCTGTGACTTTTATAGCCCAATCCAGATTTTTACTTTGTCCATGTGAGCGAACTACCACAGTTACTGAAAGGTACAGGGACAGTTGCAAGCACTGAATATGTATTTATTATCTTTTAAAACTTAAATACAAAATTGGGCCATAATTTCAATAAGGAACTTCAAGATGTGCTTTGGTATGGAACATTCCCAGGCAGTGGAGGCTCCTTTGAGGCCAGGGAGGTGCAACATTCTGATATTAAAAATGTTCACATTACAATACTGTGAATTTCTCTCTACTTGAGAGAGACACTGGTGCTGCAAGATTAATCATAATTATTGTAACAAGGAATTTCCATCAACACAATAGCCTAAATATCAAGTTAGAAAATACAGCCAGGCTTAAACATAACTGCAATTTTTGCATATGCCTCTCGATTTTTCAGAACTCCTTTGTTTTCATGAGCATCTGATCTCTCGCAGCCACTTTTTGTAGCTGCTCCGTCAGCACAGGTACCTGCATGACCTCCCTGCTAAGGTCACGCAGACAGTTGTTAAGAACAGACTTGGTTGCAGATCTACAAAGATCTACGCAATGGGTGTGTACCATTGGGATGAACAATGGTACGCACCCATTGTTCATCCCAAACTTGCTCAATTTGATTGAGATCTGGGGATTGTGGTGACCACGGAAGATGGATGAAGTCCTCAAATTGGGGCATTATTATATTGAAATCACCATCAGGGTACAACAGCACCATTGTTGGGTAGATCTGATATGCAAATATGTTTGAATAACCTACATCATTTGTTCACCCTTCTGGAGTAATGAAGGAAAGCAAAGTATACCAACATGTCCCACACCAGGGCAATGCCAAATGTAAATCGGGTAGTTGCATCCTAATAAAGTGGCCAGACAGTATATATTATCTTACCTAAGAGTATGTCCTCAGCAAACTTTTCAATGTAGACATTTACAAAGTCAAAGGAGTTTAGTCTGGACAGGCTGTGTTGTCAGTAGTAGTCACACCTGATGTTCATAATTACAATAGCCCCAAGGAAGGCAGAGGGGGCTTTAAAGAGTGTCATTTTATTTATTGAGCTGTGCTGCTCTGTCTCTCCTTTATTAATCCCCTGCTGTATTACAGTCTGTTTGGTTTATTTTTTCTTTATACTTTAATTGCACTTTATTTCTGTGTCAATAAATAATGGTACATGTCACTGCTTTCTTTTGTGAACAGGAAACCGTTTCAAAGCATCTACATTAAATTCTATTTTTATTCCCATGCTGTTTATGATTAGTAATTAATGTGGCTGTAGGAAAATTACTTTGGTGTATACCAACCCGTAATATATATATATATATATATATATATATATATATATATATATATATATATATATATATATATGTGCTTTTTTTCTTTTAATCCCAACAAGGAACAAGATGGTATGCTGAAATTAAAAAGTAACTGTTTTATGTGAGTGTCCTTACAAGGTGACAAGAGTACAGTTCCCTTTCAATTCGACCACCAACAACATTACGTATGGGATATGCCTGCCTATTGGTTGGTATTTTCTGAGCTCTCTATACCAGAGCTGCCGATAGGCCCCTTCCTGGGATGACGCCCTCGGTCCTACCTACCGAGGAATTAAAATCGTCATACTGAGGAAGCCATTTCTCAGTTTGCCTCAAAAGATGGTAAGGTAAGACCCTCTGTGTTGGTATCTGAGCATATTGTGAAACAGAGCTTCGAGTCCACTGCAGTTCCCTTGCCTTTCAGGCTGAAAGCTGGCTTGCCGCTTTCACGGAACCAATGATTCGTGATTGAGCCCTTTTCTTTCTTTCTTCCTCAGCAAACAGCACGCGGTTGCATTGCAGGCTGTTGCTTTCCTATCTGTGCAATGTGAGTCGACTGCCTGTGCAGTATTGATTTAAAGGAGTGAGTGTTGTCGTCTTTTATAGCCTTTCACTTGTGTGAGAGCACATCCTCCACTGGGGCTAGATATTCTTACCCCTGCTGTCGAGCAAATCAGTTGGCTGCCAAGTGGCAGTTTTATATATATATTTATTTAATTTAATTATATATATATATATATATATATATATATATATATATATATATATATATATATATATATATATATATATATATATATATATTGTTATTATTATTATTATTATTATTTGTTTATTTAGCAGACGCCTTTATCCAAGGCGACTTACAGAGACTAGGGTGTGTGAGCTATGCATCAGCTGCAGAGTCACAATTACGTCTCACCCGAAAGACGGAGCACAAGGAGGTTAAATGACTTGCTCAGGGTCACACAATGAGTCAGTGGCTGAGGCGGGATTTGAACCGGGTGCCTCCTGGTTACAAGCCCCTTTTCTTTAACCACTGGACCATTGTTGTTGACTAAATGCCCATGAGACACATCTGCAGTGCACACATGGTATCCCGCTCGCCTGCGTTGTGCAGCAGCTAGGAAAAAAAACAACAAAAACAAAAAAACAGCAGGCCTTGTCCTCCACGGGCTGTATTTTTCCAGACCCGCTGTAGAGTAGACCTCACCGGCTGCCCCGGCCCGCCCACCCACCTCAGCGTGTCGGGCCTTTGAAAAATCAACAACAACAGCAGTGTGCTCCCCTGTAATATTGTTGTTATTGTATTATTGTGTTGTACTCCATCCACAAATTCGCCCCGTGGCTTCGGCATTTGTGTCCCCTGGTATTCGCTACACACTGACCAGTGTGTGACTACACGCAGTTTGGGCAGGCACCACTGCTTCAGCTGCCCCCAGGTGCTTCAGTACCCCGGTGCACGCTCAGCCCGTGGTACTTCGGTGCACGCATTGTGCATATAGCTTCTTGGTGCATACGTTACCCCAGTGCTCACGGTGCCCGATGCACTCATCGCTCGATGCACACAATGCACTCAGTGCTTCGTGCACTCGTTGAGCATGGCGCTCAGTGTGCATAGCGCCTCGGTGCTTGCATTACCTCGGTGCACACAGTGCTCGGTGCACATGGTGTGCTCGGTGCATACGATGCTCAGTGCATAGTGCACTCGGTGCGCACGTTGCTCAGAGTTTAGTGCAGTCGGCGCGCAGGGTGCTTGGTGCATATTGCCTCGGTGCAATTGGTGCACACAGTGCTCATTGCGTACAGTGCTTGGTGCACTCAGTGTGCAGAGCACCCCAGTGAGTATAGTACCCGTTGCTCGGTAGCGCTTAGGTGCTTGTTGCCCTTGGACCAATTAGTGTGCACAGTGATTGGCGCACTCGGAAGTGGCAGCCATGACGAGCATCCCATGGTTCCACGCCTGCACATCTTGTAAGGCAAATATGCCACTCAGTGACAAGCACCTGCTCTGCGTACAGTGCCTAGGGGTCCATCATGCCACAAAGGTCATTGACCGAGAGGACTTCTGCGACTTCTGCGCAGCTTTTTAGCCCAGGGTATGCGGCCACAAGGACGGTCCCAGTGCCCACGGCCCGGCTGGGTGACCTGAGGCATCGTGTACAGGCCACAGCAGCGATGGGAAATTGAGCCCCTCCACAGAGCACAAGGAATGCAGGGGGTAGTGCGTCCACGCAACAGTGTTCCAGGAGGCAATTCCAGGGCTGTCGCCCTCGGCAGCCACCTCAGAGTGCTCCGCCACAGCAGGGGCCCAGAAGGCTTGCGGCCTCAGACCCATCCTTTCACCGCACAACGGCTGCAATACTGGCGCGCTTGCACCTCGGACACCTGGGTGCTCGCTTCCGTGCACAATGGTTTCGTGCTGCAGTTCCGTTTGGGACCTCCCCACTTCCGAGGAGTCATGCACACATACAAGTATGGACTCTCTCTCGGATTCAAAAACATCTCAATATGATGCGATCACAGAGCCTTCATTTGTATTGGGACCCATTCAAGTGTCGTATGTATCTTCATCCTGAAGAAGACTCCTTGCCTCTACATCCTGCAATTCTACATGTTTCCAAGAAGACCAACAGCATTCCAAACTTTGTTTTTCAACAACGAACACATCTCCAGAATAAGTACTACGTTTCAAAGACTTTAAGATTCGAGTAAAATACTATTTGTTTATATAAGAAATATATACAGTGGCTCTCAAAAGTATTCACCCCCCTTGGACTTTTCTACATTTTATTGTGTTACAACATGGAATCACAATGGATTGAATTAGGAGTTTTTGCCACTGATCAACACAAAAAAGTCCACAATATCAAAGTGAAAAATAAAAACTACAAAGTGTTCTAAATTAATTACAATTACAAAACATAAAATAATTGATTGCATAAGTATTCACCCCCTTGAGTCAATATTTGGTAGAGGCACCTTCGGCAGCAATTACAGCCATGAGTCTATTTGGATAAGTCTCTACCAGCTCTGCACATCTGGACACTGCAATTTTTGCCCATTCTTCTTTGCAAAATTGCTCAAGCTCCATCAAGTTGGATGGGGACCTTTGGTGAACAGCAATTTTCAACTCTTTTCACATATTCTCAATTGGATTGAGGTCCGGGCTTTGACTGGGCCACTCCAGGACATTGACCTTTTTGTTTTTAAACCACTCCAGTGTGGCTTTGTCTGTATGTTTGGGGTCATTGTCCTGCTGGAAGATGAATCTTCTCCCAAGTCCCAGGTCTGTTCCAGACTTCAGCAGGTTTTTCTCCAGGATTTCTCTGTACTTTGCTGCATCCATTTTGCCCTCTATCTTCACGAGCTTTCCAGGCCCTGATGCAGAGAAGCATCCCCACAGCATGATGCTGCTACCACCATGCTTCACGGTAGGGATGGTGTTCTCAGGATGATGTTCGATGTTAGGCTTGCGCCAAACATAGCGCTTAGCGTTGAGGCCAAAAAGCTATATTTTGGTCTCATTAGACCATAGAATCTTCTTCCACATGGTCTCAGAGTCTCCCACATGCCTTCTGGCAAACTCTAGCCAAGATTTGATGTGAGTTTTTTTCAACAATGGCTTTCTTTTTGCCACTCTCCCATAAAGGCCAGTTTGTGAAGCAATTGTTGCCGTATGCACAGTGTCTCCCAGCTCAGCCATGGAAGACTGTAACTCCTTTAGAGTTGACATAGGCCTGTTGGTGGCCTCCCTGACTAGTGCCCTTCTCGTCCGGATACTCAGTTTTTGAGGACGGCCTGTTCTAGACAGATTCTATGCCATATTCTCTCCATTTTAATGCCCTCCCAGAGACAGGTGTATTTAACCTGAAATCATGACTCCATTCAACTAATTATGTGACTTATAAAGACAATTGGTTGCACCAGAGCTGATTTAGGTGTGTCATAGCAAAGGGGTGAATACTTATGCAATCAATTATTTTCTGTTTTATATTTGTAATTAATTTAGAACAATTTGTAGATTTTATTTTTCACTTTGACATTATGGACTTTTTTTGTGTTGATCAGTGGCAAAAACTCCTAATTAAATCCATTTTGATTCCATGTTGTAACACAATAAAATGTGGAAAAGTCCAAGGGGGGTGAATACTTTTGAGAGCCACTGTACATGCAACCAGAAGAAAAAAAAAAAAAAAACGTTTAAAACTATGTATCACTTTGCTAAAGATTAAAAATATTAATATTTACCTAGATTGCTCCAGTAAAAACCCAACTGTATAAATGGGTAATTGTATGTAAAAAAAAAATAATGTGATATCATGTAACAATTGTAAGTCGTCCTGGATAAGGGCGTCTGCTAAGAAATAAATAATAATAATATACAAAAAGCACCTGCTTTTGGAATACAAAATGTTGAATTTCTTCAGAAATGGGAACACATTGGGCCTCATGTTAGTAGCAATAGAACAGACAAAGTTGGAGAAGGAGAAACTTTTGCAAGATATAATGACATTGGAACAACCTTTAAGGGAGAAAAAAGACCCTGCAGCCCATAGTGAAATGGAAATGAAAATTAAGGATACAATAGGCAATTTCCAAAATGAGGTGAAAGAATATAAGCTAAAAGAATTCCTAAGAGATGTGATAGATTATAAAAAAAGGTACAGTTTACAAATGGAATGGATCACAGAAAAAACTAAAATTCCGCTTTAGGAAGCCTAAACATATGGATACAGAGGATTTGCTGCTTTCATCTGTTAGTGATTGTGAACAAACTGATCAAAGTGACTTGGAAAGTGGACACTCTTCCCGTTTTTAATGCGTGGCTGAAGGTTTTTCACTGATAATTTACCCTTTCTCAGTCAAAACGGCAAGTTTCTCAGTATCTAAAAAGCTTAGAGGGAATGCTGTGCATGACAGTATCATACAGAACACACATTATATAAGTGGCTTTCCTCTGCCTACTAAATTATTATTATTATTATTTATTTCTTAGCAGACGCCCTTATCCAGGGCGACTTACAATTGTCACATTATTTCACATTATACATTGTTTCACATTATACAGATGTCACATTATTTATTTTTTTACATACAATTATCCATTTATACAGTTGGATTTTTACTGGAGCAATCTAGGTAAAGTACCTTGCTCAAGGTTAAAGCAGCAGTGTCCTCCACCTGGGATTGAACCCACGACCCTCTGGTCAAGAGTACAGAGCCCTAACCACTACTCCACACTACCGTTTAATTTTAATGTTCGCAAACAACTAAATGAATTAATTTTAAAAGAATAAGTATAAGAACTTGTTTAGGATATAGCAGACCTGCAAGATAGTAGTATTTTATTTATAAATACAACAGAGTGCCCCAGTACATGTACATTCTAAATAGATGACTTTTGTAAGCAAGTTGACATGTACTGGGAAGATTAAGTAGACTCAAAGTTTCCAAATGTTTATTTACAATTTCCAAGGGAGACATTATCTCTTTCTAGCAGCTATGCACAAATCAGTAAAGGCAACTGTCTTATTTCAGAGCTGAAGTTGCAATGATAAACTTTCTGCATGCCCCAGTTTGTAAGCTCCAGTACCATACTCCCACAAAACAAATGTTCTCCAGGGCACCGATAATTATGCTGTAGTAATAAGAGTGGAATATGAACTGTTGGTAATATTGAGTAATCTTTACAACCCCCCACCCTCCATCCATAAGCAAAATTACTAAAGAAGATCTTACAAACATTTACAACCTGAAAGTAAACTTGAGGAAAATAAGCCTCTTTCACAACAACCTAAATAAATCAAGATCTGTGCAACCTCCAATGCAGATTTCTCTCCACTCCTTAGGTGAGTCTACTCCAAATCGGTCATATTCAACAATGTTGAATTTAGCAGATAGTTTCCTTGAACTCTCCATACTCGAACTCGTTGTATATTAGTGGACAGCTGAAATCTTGATTCATCAGTGAAGAAAACAGGTGCCCAGTGACAGAGCTGCCAGTTCTGGTGATCAAGGCAGTAAATAGTGGTCTCTCCAGCGGGTTCAGTTGAGGAGCTGTAGCTGGCCTTCATGTTTAACAAAGTTTGATTGCTTATGAGGACCATAGTATTTAATTTGTGCAATTATTTTTGATATTGTATTTTTCCTATGTGTGTGGGGGTTCCAAAGTGAAATCATTTTCTATAACTATATGTGACAGAGAAAGAATGAATCTTGGTTATAAATCTCCCTCCCGACCTGTTGCTGTGTAAAGGGAACAGAGTGAACAGAGTGCCCCGGACTGGATGGTTCAGACAATTCATTCCAAGGGTTAGCTGGAAGTCGGCCGTCTAAAAAGGGGGCAGAGCTATGGTACACCAAGTCATCTCTCCAGAGGGAAAGCGATGTGGCAACCGCGGATTGGAGGAGAAACGGTTGCACTTGCTAACCAAGGGGGCGTGACTGATGGTACAAAAGGGGATGCGGCTAGGTGACCTTTTTGTTATGGTTACGCTGAACCGATAAAGGAGTACTATGAGTTACCATGAGTGTTTTGTTTGTTATTGTCAAGTCTAAAATCTACTTGTTTGTTCTTATTAGACGGCTAACACGATCTGGAGCTGTCGCTAAAAGCCAGCACTAAACCCGGACAACACTGCACAACTGTGCATGAATAAATTGTATTTCACCATGAGTACTTTAGCACTCACACTGGACTTGTGATCGTGTGTGTGTCTTTGTGTGTTATACTGTTTATTCTTTGGAACTGTGTATTATTATTTCAGGACTGCAACTGTTGTTTAGACAGTGCAACACACATTGCTGTGAATTGCCTGGGATTATTCTTTGTCATCACCAGACCAGGATTATAAATAAACATATTGTTTGGACTGTGAACTTTGTTGTCTGTCTTCTGTTTTGTAATCACATCACCATTACACCTGTGCACTGAAAACCACTTTGCCACACTGTATCATGTCACAAATACTAGCCAGTCGAGCTGAGTGTCCTCTGTTTCAATGAATCATTCTAATCAATGCATACAGTGCATCAGCTAAGGCAAAGGTTCAGCTGCAGAGCACAAAGCCTTATTTAGCAGTAATTTATTTCAGATCTCTAAATTCCTTTAACTAATAAAGAATGGTATTGGTATGGTATTCTGTCACAGGGTGACTGTTGTCCACTCATTTTAGCACAGTATTAATTGGGTGTATATTTTTATTTGTTTTTCATCACTTTTTGATTTATATTATCAATTGGATCACATTTTATAAATGTATTATTGCTATTATTATTGTTGTCTTCACTTTATAATTTACACATTCTTTATCACAGAGAGTATTGTTTGTTTTTGTAGACGACACATGGCTGTATGAGGTGGTGAGGACATGACAGCAGCTATAGGAAGTGAGACTGCTGGGTAGTATAGTTTTTATTGACACATGTAAGAATTAAGTCTGTGATAGGATCAGCTATGTGAACAACCATATAAGGGAGCTAGTGATAGGTCGGGAGATTAAAAGGGGGGTGGGGTGGGGGGGGGGCTTCCCCACTATATAAACAGGAAGAACCAGAGACAAAAGAGTGCTGGAAAGAGAAATAAAAGGAAAGCACCTGAAGACAGAGAGACGGGAAGAGAGGCAGCTGAGGGAGAAGCAGTGAAGGAAGGAACCGGAATAAGAGAGGAGCAAGGAGTTGAAAAGGGTTAACCTGAATGAGGACAATATCTACAAATGTAATTTCTACAATTTCAGATAGAAATTATGTACATTGAATGTTAATGATTTAATTATCGGAAAAATACACTGGAATAAATACAGGTGTATATATCTGTTTTTACTAAGAAAACAGGTGTTTCAGAATTAGACTAATTATTTACATTCCCACATATTTGCGAAAATCAAACATATACTAACCTGGTTCACCACAAATAAATTGTGAATTAAGCCATATTTATCTAAGTGTATGTAAGACCGGTTTAGTTAGCCATTCTAAAACAGGAGGCTCTTTAACTCTGCCTTCCAATATATTGAAGACAATAACAGTAGTAAACTAGTAACCAGTAAAATCCTTTTTTTTTTTCTTTTTAGAATAGTATTTAGGCCTTAGTTTGTATAGTGGATTTGCGTTGTTATTTTATTATTGTTTAGCACTTTTATTCTTTAGTTCAGCTTTAATATACAATAAAAATAACCTAACAGAGTTTTTAATGTGGGTTATCAACAACAGTTTTATGTTGTTTTGTTTTCCTCTTTGGATGCAGTTTCACATCTCAGCAGTTAAACAGGTGATGTCTTTTTTCATGATCAAAATAAAAGCATTCCCATCAGTATACTTAGCACAACAATAACATATAGTTACACCATATTACAGGCAGTTTAGATCAGCATGCATCAAATAAATAAAAAAATGTATTTAAAATACATCTTGTAAAACACAATACTAATGCACACTGTACATTATTTTATAGGTATGTTAATTAAAAATACACTTATACACTGTCATCGAGAAATACTGCATCACAACCCACAACTTGTTGTGTTTTAAATTTTCTTTTTTTGCAATCAATATTTGTTTATTTAGCATACGCCTTTATCCAAGGCGACTTACAGAGACTAGGGTGTGTGAACTATGCATCAGCTGCAGAGTCACTTACAATTACATCTCACCCGAAAGACGGAGCACAAGGAGGTTAAGTGACTTGCTCAGGGTCACACAATGAGTCAGTGGCTGAGAGGGGATTTGAACCAGGGACCTCCTAGTTACAAGCCCTTTTCTTTAACCACTGGACCACACAGCCTCCTATACAATATCCATCAAATACAAATAACCATTGTTTATCAATCAATATCAAGTGAAATAGTAATGGGTGACTAGTTTAAACTACTTTTTAATCACAGATATAAGTGGAGAGTAATTCCATGTGGCTTACCTTGTGGCTTACCTTCATAATCAAAACAAAAGCATTAACCTTTGCCCTGTGAGGTCACCTCATTGCGATAGAAGGTAAGACATTTTCACCAGGGGTTTACAATTAAAACAGCTCCTCTTGGTGACAGCTGAAAAACTATCCTCCAGGCTACATGTATTTTATTTCAAACATTTATATCCGTCACACACAAAAGAGATCAGTCATGTATATATAAGAAAAACACTTCCCTTTCAATTCGAAGATGACCACCAATTTCGTTACATATGGGATATGCCTGCCCACTGAAACATAAACAACGGTTATCCTCTTAAGTTCCATAACAGAAATATTTAGAATAATTTTAAATATATTATTATTATTATTATTATTATTATTATTTTATTTAAGTAAAACATATTTGTTAATGCTGCAAAACATTAGGTTACTTACTGTAACCCTGGTTCCCTGAAAGAGAAGACTACCAACAATGACATTACGTAGGCATTGAATTTAAAGACTATTGGGTAGGTATTGCTGAGCTCTCTATATTAGAGCTGCAGATAGGCCCTTTCCTGGGATGATGCACTCGGTCCCACCCACCGAGGGGATAAAACTGTCATCCAAAGGAAGCCATTTATCCTTTTCCTTCTCAAGACAGTACTGTAAGACCTCTGTGTCGAGCTGACCGTGTTGATAGAAAAGAGCTTCTCAAGTCGATTGTATTTCCCTTGCATTTGTGCTGAAAACTGGCTCGCCACTTTCCCGGAATCAATGACTTTGAAAAGACCAAGCCTTTTTGCCTTTCTGTCTTTTAGCGGCCTCCTTGCTTGCGTGGTAGACTGCTCTTTGTTATATGTCTGTCGTGTGTGAGCGACTGGCTGTGCAGTTAGCCGTGAGTGGTTGTCTTTTCTTTCTGAGAGTACACAGTTCCTACACAGGGCTAGGCCTGCCATACCCCCGCTGTTGAGTGACTCTTCCAGCCACGCTGCATAGACCTTGCCGGCCACCTTGGTGAGTTGGGCCTTGTAAACTAACAGTGTGCTCTCCCCTATACTATCGTTCTACCGTGTTTTTACTGTCTGCTTCAACTCGCCCACCGCGGCTTCGGCCTTGTGTCCCCCTGCTACACGCTACGCGCTGACCAGGTGTGTGTGACTAGGGTAGGCACATTTGCGTAGCGGCCCCCCCCCGGTGCTTCGGTACTGCGGCACACGCATATCCCTTGATACTTAGGTATCTCGGTGCACAAGTGCTCAGTGCATACGGCACACGGTGTCCAGCTCCACAGTGTCAGTGCACAGTCACAGCACTGCACGGTACATGGTGCACATAGTGCTCTCGGTACTCGGTGCACACGGTGCTTGGTATGCACGGTGCACGCTGTGCTTGGTACCCTGTGCTGCACAGTACTCGGTGCACGGTACTCGGGACACACAGTGCACGGTGCACACTGTGCTTGGCCACTGCCACAGAACTAGCGCAACAGCTCACGGTGACTGCACAGTACTCGGTGCACACGGGGCTCAGCACTCACTACTACACTAGTGCATGGGCATACAGTGCTGCACGGTACATGGTGCACAAGGTGCCCACGGTACTCGGTGCATGGTGTTAGGTACCCTCTGCTACAGCGCTAGTAGGTGAGCGCACGACCCCCTGTCCCAGGACCCCCTGCTAGGCATCCCCCGATGCACAGGCCTCCGCAGGCGAGAAGTGTGAAGCATTCCAAGCAGGCGAGGGACATTATGGACCTCAAGGCCCAGATGACCCAGGTCCTAGAGCTCTTGGCAAAACAGGCACCGCGGCCCCGCCTCTGTCCAAGCCCTGTTGCAGCGCCAATTGCCATACCCCACCTCCCCCAGGGGAGGAGTTCAGGGTGGATGGGAAGAGGCGTCCCAGCTGGCGCAAGAGGACATGCTCTCCATAGCGGCCTCTGGGTAGGGGGCCTCCTCCTCTGACATGCAAGTGGGCGAGCCCCCTGCTGAGGATGAACCTGGCTTTGAGTTAGCCTCGGAAGCCAGTGCCCGCCCATTGTCCAGCTCGGTTTCGGCACTTATGGGACACGCTGCAGCCCTCCTGCAGGTCCCCTGGACGCCATCGCAAAACACGGCCCTCAGAAGTTCCTGGCCTTCCCATATTTCATGGAGGAGGTACGCTCCTTCTGGGATCATCCGGCATCAGGTCCTAGTGTGCTAAAGCAGGCCGCACCGCTTGCCTCTCTAGAAGGTGCGGAAAAGCTTGGCCTAGCAGGGTTACCCCTGGTAGACTCCACCATCGCGGCCCTGGTTAAGGCCCTGCGCCGGTGGGTGGGTTGGCTAGAGACCCGGCGTGTCCGAACCCTCAATGCGTTCCACCTCAATGCCAAACGTGACAGACACCGTCAGCTGCATCATGCGTGCTCGGCAGCACTACGCTGTTGGAGGATGACCTTTCACCTGCGCGAAGGTGTGCGGATGGGAGTAGTGTTGAACTGCCAAGTGGTGACGACAGACGCCTCCAACTTGGGTTGGGGAGTACACGGATCCTGTCCGGACCGCTGGACATCCCTGCACGTAAAGTTGCAAGCGGTATCCCTTGCTCTCCACCACTTTCTCCCAGTGCTGAGCGGTACACATGTGTTGAGCCGGACGGAAAACACAACAGTGGTAGCGTATGTCAACCACCAGGGCGGACTACAGTCCCCGGAGTTGCATCGCATGGCCTTCAGGCTATTGACATGGGCTCAGAGGAACTTGCTGTCCCTATGGGCAACGCACATTCTCGGAGCGGTGAGCTGGGCAATGGACCTCCTCTCCAGGAACGGTCCGCATTCGTCAGAGTGGCGACTCCACCCTCAGATAGTGGAGCGCATTTGGGAATGGTTCGGGAAGGCGCAGGTCGATCTCTTCACCTCGGCAGAGACGACACATTGCCCTCTATGGTACTCCCTCTGCCGCTTAGGTGGTCCACTCGGCATAGACACCCTAGCGCACAAATGGCCCAAAGCGTTTTTGAATGCTTTCCCATCTATATCGCTGCTCCCGGCCTTTCTCGAAAAGGTCCAGTTAGAGGAAGCATCAGTTCTCCTAGTGGCCCCCATGTGGCCCAGGAAAGTCTGGTTTTTGACCCTGTGCCAGCTATTGCACGACCAGCCCTGGGAAATTCCACTGCGCATGGATCTCCTCAGTCAGGCTAAAATCTCTTTGGCACCCGAACTTGGCAGGTTCCGCTATGGGTCTGGCCCCTGAAAGGGACCGCTGGTTAGCCCTAGGGCTATCAGATGCGGTTGTGGGTACGATGCAGAGCACTAGAGCAAACTCCACTAGGTCCTTGTACACCTATAAGTGGAGGTATTTCCAGGCTAGGTGTCTGGCTTGAAGCCATGACCCTATATCTTGCCGTATGCCGGTCATGTTACAGTTTCTGCAAGAACTGCTTGATGCTGGTAGGTCACCTTCCACTTTGAAGGTGTTTTTAGCGGCTATCTCTGCTTGCCATGCCCCCGCAGATTCAATGTCTCCAGGTGCGCATTTTTTAGCTACCCATTTTCTTAAAGGCGCTCCGCGATTATGCTCTCCCAGGAGGACAGTTCTCCCTGAATGGAGCCTTAATATTGTACTGGAGGCTCTCATGAAGGCCCCGTTTGACCCCATACACTCCACAGAGCTGAAGTACCTGTCTATGAAGACAGCCTTCCTTGTGGCTATCACTTCCGCTAAGCGGGTCAGTGAGCTGCAGGCGCTGTCTGTGCACAGCTCCTGCATGCGTATTTGGGAGGATGGCAGCAGGGTGTCTCTGCGCACAAACCCTGCTTTCCTCCCCAAGGTGATCACAGCCTTCCACGTTAATCAGTCTGTGGAACTGGAGTCCTTCCATCCACCTCTGTTTGCTTCAACAGAGGATGAGAGATTGAATTTCCTCTGCCCAGTGCAGGCATTGAGATGCTACGTGTATAGGACAAGAGCTCTGCGTCAATCTGACCAGCGGGTTGTCTGTCACGGGACACGGACCCTAGGACAGCCCCTCTCTAAGCAGCATCTGTCAAATTGGATTGTGGAT
Organism: Acipenser oxyrinchus oxyrinchus; assembly: GCA_030684275.1. Lineage (NCBI taxonomy): Eukaryota > Metazoa > Chordata > Actinopteri > Acipenseriformes > Acipenseridae > Acipenser > Acipenser oxyrinchus. The sequence continues at coordinate 23,435,620 of CM060247.1, read as the reverse complement.
ACAGTCTCGACTGCGTATAATGGTGCTGGCTTGCCCCCACTTGGTAGGGTAACCGTGCACTCCACTAGAGGGTTGGCTAAATTATCTGGTATACATTATCCCATACGTAATGTCATTGATGGTCGTCTTTGAATTGAAAGGGAACGTTAGGTAACCCTGGTTCCCTGAAAGAGAAGACCACCACCAACCGCAAGGTCGCATCAGTCACCCTCAAATGGCTTCCTTTGGATGACAGTTTTATCCCCTTGGTGGGCGGGACCAAGTGCATCATCCCAGGAAGGGGCCTATCGGCAGCTCTGGTATAGAGAGCTCAGCAATACCTACCCAATAGTCTTTAAATTCAATGCCTACGTAATGTCATTGTTGGTAGTCTTCTCTTTCAGGGAACCAGGGTTACAGTAAGTAACCTAATGTTTTGCAGCATTAACAAATATGTTTTACTTAAATAAAATAATAATAATAATAATAATAATAATAATAATAATAATAATAATAATAATATATTTAAAATTATTCTAAATATTTCTGTTATGGAACTTAAGAGGATAACCGTTGTTTATGTTTCAGCTAAATCACAATATAGCTCTTTAGAAAAAATGAAACATATCTAGTTGCTCAGCTGAACAGGGAAAACAACTGTTTTTCTAAGTCAATTATTTTGGAGGGGATTTCAAGTTTAAAGATCAATAATGCCTTGCTGTTACCAGCAAAAAAAAAAAAAAAACTACACTACAAATAGCTTCCAGACCACAGCTTGTTACACTATGATCATCTAGTACTTTGCTCTTTGTGTTTTATTTATCAGCTTTAGTGCTCATCTCAAAGCAGAGTAATGAGATTTCAGGCTTTTGTGTTCTAGGCCACAAAATTGATACAATGGTTACTTTATGCACATATCCTTGAATATGCTTTTGTTGCTATAACCTCCCAATATTCGTATGATATGTTATAGAGATAAAAAAAGGACGAACGTTCCTAAATATCTGTGAAGACACCAGTGGGTTATTATTATTAATTTCTTAGCAGACACTCTTATCCAGGGTGACTTACAATTGTTACAAGATATCACATTATTTTTACATACAATTACCATTTTATACAGTTGGGTTTTTACTGGAGCAATCTAGTAAAGTACCTTGCTCAAGGGTACAGCAGCAGTGTCCCCCACCTGGGACTGAACCCACGACCTTCCGGTCAAGAGTCCAGAGCCCTAACCACTACTCCACACTGCTGGTTGTGTATACAATGGTACTGTTTTGAGTCTTGATGACACTGCCACATTCCATATCGGCTATGTCCTTCAACAATCCCTGACTCAAATCCTCAGCAAACATTCATCTCCCCCTCCAGTTATAAGAACAAAATTGATGCAGTTTGTATTTGCAGTTAGACCCCACAGCTAGGAAAGTTATAGTTCTGCCAATACTTCTATTTGTTTTTCACTCCTCACCAGATCTGAAACAGACAAATCCATTCCTTTAAGTCCAGCTTTCACAACAATAATAAATATATACTACACATGGGATTTCATAAGCCTCATCTTATACTGTAAAATGGCATCATTGACCTTCCATACACATGTTAGCACTGTCACTTGCTATACCAGTCCAGCATAATAGCAGCACAAGCAGTCTTGTGGCTAGATGTCAATGTAGCAGGTGTGATGATTAACACTATTGTAAACTGGGATCAAGGAGAAAGAGAATTAAACAACATTCTCTCAATTCATATGCTTGTAGTTCCCATAAACAAACATAGAGCACATATAATAGAGTATGCCATATGGCTTCCAGTAAAAGGAACACAAAGTTCAGAAGTTTTGTTTCCATTTTGTAAACAGCATCTCTGCAAACCCTTCAGACTTTGTAATGATACCATAATCAGTATGTGTCGGTACTCTTGCAGGTTCATGACAAGAATATTCATAGTGTGTAAAACAGAGAGCTATAAAAGATTAATGAAAGTTAAAATGTTACCTCATCTGCTCTTGAATGAAACATTGCCATAGCACATGTACAGTATGGAGACTGACAGGATTGCCCAATGAGTGACCAGCACCACTTCCTGCAGCACTTGACATTTCTAAGTTATTTAACCCTTTGTGGTCCTATGTCAGACCATCATCAAAAATACGTAAAACACAGGTCTCTAGTCGTTTTTTCTCCAGAACTAGCCGAGAAAACCATTCAATGGCCGAGTGAGACCGATAGCAGCCGAGAGAAGCCGAAAAAAAACAAAAAACGGGGCGTATCTGAGCAATACACATAGCCCCGGCACCACAGAGATAACACAGCCATAAACAAACAAGATAGCTGCTTCTGCATCCAGTGCTCAAAGAATATCACAGACATTTGCAGAGCTTTTTGAGATGTTATAGTAATAAAATAATGACTTGGGTTGCATTATTGAGGAGTTTGGTGATAAAACGAGTGATCAGGAGATGATTTATCAGTATGCACGACTATGAAGAGGTATGTGAAAAATACAGCGAACAAGGGGTGGGGTGGGGCTGGAGATGCAGTACTCAGTGTCCTGTTGATATGCAGTACTTTTAAACAGTGCGTCTAAAATAAACTGCGCATGTGAAAATAAATTGGACCTGACGCGCTGAATAAATCGACCGCAAAGGGTTAATCAAAGCACAAGCAGTCCCAATTCTACATTCACATTGGTATAGTTATTTCTTTAACATTCCATCAGTGGGAGGCTTTCCGTGATTCTAGGGGTGAGGCTACAGCGCCTCCCTATTATTTCATTTGTCAGATAGTCTTTAAATTCAATGCCTACCTTTTTCAAAATGTCTGGAGTTCCTTTCTTCTGTGTCTGCCACACTGGAAAAAAAGCAATCACAATGGATTTTTCCTTGAAAATGAAAGTGATGATTCTGGTGAAACGAGCCATACAGCATTATAAAGTCTTCTTCTTTCGCCCCTTATTGGATCGCCTGAGAAACTCATGCTCAGTCTCATGGGTTACCCAATGAAATAACTGCCAGTTTCTTGCCATTTTGTTCCCACTACAGTACTTGGCTTGAATCAAAAAAGAAACTGAAACAGGCGTACTACAAAGACTGTCCACTTTCTTAATTACTTAAACACACCAGCTAAAAGTACAACAAGACAGAAGCCAACTTCATCTGCAAACGGAGCTACCAATTCACTTTGAGCAAGCTCAACACCGGCAGACGTTGCTAGTCTACAGTCAAGCTTCACGCTCATCAAGGCATTCCAAATCTCACAGAAGATAGGACTCAGCACCTCTACAGACCCCACAGATCACCTTCTCGTAGCCCAGTACACCATTCTCATTATTTTACAAGCTCTACTTGTCCTTCTGTGGATGTGCCTCACTACACTGGCATATGCTCGTCAAGCATCTCATTCTAAGGAAAAACATAGTTGAAGGTTAATTTGCACTATTGATTCAGTTGAACAACACACTACAGATTGTGGGGAACTGTCTGTAACTCTAAAATCTTGAGGCCCCAGGATGTTTAAAAAATTTACTATTAGTGAGTTTGTATTAGCTTTCTCCACCTACTTTGACATTCTGTACAGCATAGTCCATCTACATGTTCGCTATGGTAGAAATTATTTTTTTAGAAATCCTACAAAACATTTACTGCAAAAGCTACAGCTGTTCTTAAGCAGGACAATGTTATATGCAACTGGGCTTAAGTAGACCATGAACTGTTTAATAGGGTTTGTTCTGGTCTTAAATCAAACTTCTGCAGCATTGTGGCTCAGTCAGTCACACTGCCACCTTGTGCCCATTAGCAGTAGCATCAGCCCACTCATCAGCAGTGTTTAATCAGCCAGCTCCAGGCCTGGACTGGCCATCTGGCAGCTCTGGCAAATGCCAGAGGGGCCGGTGATCATGAGGAAAAAAAAATAAAGTAAACCTCATTTTATTTTTATTTTTTTGCTTTAGCTATTGTGTATGTGTAGATTACTCAAATAGAAAAGACTTCAAATGATTTACTACATTAAGAACTCACCGAAAATAACGTAATTAAATACAAATTGAGGGGACTTCCCTCTCAGCAACTTTATGTAAAAAACACTGCGATACACACACACTCATGCGTGGCTTCTCCCTAATCCTGAACCAATCAGTGCAGAATGTTGAGTCATCGTGGGTTAACATTAAAAAAAAAAAGCAGAGACGACAAAATTAGTAGGTCTGCACTCCCTGCTAGAAAGATGGATAAATCAAATAAACGAAAAGTCGGAGCCAAAAAAATTAGAGAAAAAATGCTTCTAGAAGCTGAAGCACAAAAATGTGTTAAAATGACTGATTTGTTTAGTCGTCCCGGCCCTTCTCGACCATCGTCATCAACTTCAACTTGGGAATCGTGATTGTGGTGCGAATGAAATGTTAGCAAATTATATTCCTCATCCTGTGGCAGATATTCCTGATAGGCCAGTAGACAGAGCTACACATTTATAACTGCTTATTGTTTGAGGGTAGTCCTTTTATTTCATGAAACAGAAAGTTAGTAGAAAGAAGAGAAAAGGATAGAATAGTAGTAGGAAGGTAGAAAGTAAGTTCATCTGTATGTTCATCGACATGTCAAGTCTCCCACATTGGACGTGAGACTCACACATTAGTATGCTATCTCACGCTCACATGCATTCCTAAGCTTATCTCATACATTGTCTGTGCAGTACAGTATATAGATATATATATAGAGAGAGAGAGATTTAAAATATTTTTACTCAGGTGCTTCAAGAGACAACCATACAGATCTGGGGCCTCAGGCACGGGGCTTAACCAAGCTTGTGTACTGTAGTAACTATGGAGACTACATACTGCAAGAGGAGAGAGAAGCAACTTTTCAACCAATTGTCACTAAGCAATAATGTGAAAGGACGGGCGTTGTTGTTTTCAACCTATCAGTGATCGTATCAGCACCAAGCGCTGCAAGGGAGTGTTTACTTTACTTGATGCTTTCGCTAACTGTGATGTTGAATGGCAAACTTTAAAAGTAATTTTCTAACTTATAAAACTCCACATTTAAAACAATCCACATGTGCATAAACTCTAGGTCGGACTACGCAGCATAAACTTCGGGTGAGATTTTGTGCAAACAGCTGATCCCTACAAGAAAATAGCTTGAACACTAATTTGAAGATTATAATAATGCATGTTTTTATTTATTCCACACCTCATTAATGCAGTGGTTTCATATCCATGGTAGTTCCTATACTGTCATTGATAAATTATGTGATGTGAATAGAAAATACATTTTAATTGAAGCTGCGCATTTGTCCCAATGCTAAACAAAACAATTGCGTTGCATGTTGGGTTTTGCCAAGATCGTAATATTGCTACTGCATCATAAAGACAATACAGCTGCATAAGGATTATACCTTTCTACCACAGAAAAAATCGCATGAGAGAAGTGGCTTACACAAGTTTCTTATTATATGTATTATTTAAGTTGAAGATGCCAATTGTTCTGGGAAAATGTAAATCAAATTCTGTTTTTACGTAGCATGTGCCTGCAAATTGTACCGTATTACTGTATTACTGAGGGCTACATATTAATTAATTTAGCGGATTGAAGTGTTTCATATGCAATATTAAGCAGTGTACATTTTAAAACAAACTATTAAGTTTGTTTTAAAATGGATGTCACCAAGATCTCACTCTTTAGAACAGCCAACCCTTGGCATCTCTGTCTTGCATATAAAAGCATGTTAATATTACCTTGGATATTACCTCCTAAATGTATGCAATAATAACATATTAGGCTACTGAAATAAATAAGCAAACCCATTGTACACTGTCTGTAGGTCTCCTGTGGTTTATGTATATTTATAGCAAACAGTAAAACAGTCCCGTCACAACCTGTTTTTAGTTCAGTAATTAAAATATGCAAAACATCTTATGTAATTCTCTGTCAGAGCGCAAATCCCGCATTTTATTCTTACTAAGTATCGTCACAGCCTCAGCATGGGCTGGTGCACTTTAAAATGCCGGGGCCGATTTTTAGTCCCAGTCACTGGCCAGCTCTCCTATCTTTAGCACCAGTTTCAGCTTCAGCTTCAGCTACAGCTCTAATCTCAGAGCCTGCTCCTTCTGCTACCCCCTCTATAACTCCTACCACAGCTATCTTACAAGACTCCAGAGGTAGACACATTCCTTCTGCAGGAGGAAGACAACTATGCAACTAATTGAATTATGGTTCTTGCAATGTTAGAAGATATTCCTTCCTACACATATGCAACTATTGTAAGGATGCTCATGCCAGGAGCATTTGTCCAAAGAGAGTCACTGTACAAAGTAAATGACTTACAAATCCATCCACCCCCACCAATATCACCCAGATCCTAGTTTTGTTTCATACCTGCTCTCTGGTCTCTTAGAATATTTTTTCACTGGTCTTGAAAATAGTCCACTGTCTAGCTGTATTTGCCCAAACCTACAATCTGCATTGGATGAACCAGATGTTGCAGACACCCTAATTAATAAAGAAATAAACTAAGGATTCATTTTTGAACCATTTAATTTTCCCCCTTCCCCATCTACCATATAAGCCAATTAGGAATAGCAACCAGGAAACATAGCGGCAAAAAACATGTAATTATTGACTTGTCTTCCAAGTATCATTGATCTAATATCCCCTGAATACTTTTCTATAGCTTACTGTACCTTGGACCATGCCATTCAGTTTATAAAGAAAAAGCTGACCTCAATGCCTGGCTTTCAAAAGCTGATATAACAGATGCTTTTAAACTCATGCCTATACGTCCCACTCAGTGGCACCTCTTTGGAGTTTAATAGAGAAAGAAATTATAGTTTTCAGTTTGTCTAACCTTTGGCTGTCGCAGCATTCCAAAGATATTGAGCACACTTTCAGAAGCCTTGTGCTGGATTCTTTTAATAATCATAAGATTCCTTTTGTCCTTCACCTTCAGGATAATTTTTTGCCCATCTGCTCCTACTGCTCAGTCTATATCCACCTTAAAATCACTGTTCCTCTGTCTGAAGAAAAAATACTGGGGCCTACCAAGTGTTTAGAATTTCAAGGAATAATTCTGCATTCTGTTCCCATGGAAGCCTGGTTACCTCAAGAAAAACAGGACTGTCCTCTCTCTTAACTGAATTCAGAATAAGAAAGCCATGTACCAAAAGTGAATTCCTGTCCCTACTCAGGCATTTGAACTTTGCCATTAGAATAATGCCACAAAGGTGGTCTTTTATTTCTCACTTGCTGGACCTCTCTAACTCATTTGAAGAACTTATGCATCACATTAACGACATCTCCTTAGTTTATGAGGAAGACACATCCTCAGTATTTTGATTTATTCACAGACGCTTCTTCAGTGGGCTTTGGTGGGTTGTTTGGTACTTCAGATTTCTGACCTTGCCAAATCACAGACCTCCTTCTTCAATTGCACTCGACAGCCTTGCTTGAACTTTAGTGGGTCAAAAAATCAATTAGGTTTCATTGTGACAATAAACCTACAGTTGCTATTATCAATAAAGGTAGGTCCAAGCCTTCAATTATAAGCCTTCAATTATAAAGTCTCATGCATCGGCTAACCTGGCTGTCTCTCTTTCTCATCTCTAGTTTCAGAAAATCAAACAACTAATCCAGGAAAGCAAACCACAGCCTCCCAGTGCATTCATGTCAAGACCTCACCATGAACTAACTTCTCAATTACTTCATTCAGCCTGAGTTTAGAGCTTATATGGCCACTGCCATGGCCCCCTCCACAAGAACATCCTATAAATCTGGATGGTGCTATGATAACCAGCTCCCCAAATAAATACAGCCTTGATCAAATCCTTGCCTTTATAATTTACTGCCATGATTATCACTGCAGCTCTTTAACAACACTATCTGGTATTCAATTTCCCATTAATCTAAACGGTTTTCAGTGCCGATCCTTTCAGTCACAAGCAGCAGTCAAATTGCTTCTTTGTGGCATTGAGAGAAGTAAACCTCCAAGCACATCAAAATAACTTCCGATTACTATTGACATCCTCTCTAAATTAGTGTCTACTTTAACACAAGGATGGTTCACCCCTTATAAGGATATATTGATGAAATCCATGATGATCTGTGCTTTTTTTGGCTTTATACATTGTGGGGAATTTACCACCAGGACTACTTCCCATCATCCTAGATCCCATCTATGTTTTTTGTAGGACTGCATCAGATCTTCAAACTGCTTCTTGTTTCATCAGCGCTCATCAAAAGCATATAGAACGATGGATGGCTATTTAATTCAATTCCTCAAGACTGGATCTTTCACATGCCCATTTATTTTTGTTAAAAAAAATTATATGTCTGTTATCCTTCTCTTCCCCCTGCACATTTTTTCATTCTATTTAACCAAGTGCTGGTGACAAAACAATAGTTTGAGTTATTTTATCAGCTCTTTTTTTTCTTATTTTTTTAATTTTTTTTTTTTAATTAAGTGGTCGCCAATTATTTTTTATTGTTTTCTCCCCAATTTAGTAATGTCCAATTTATTATTTTTTTTTTAGGCTCAGCCCACCGCTACCACCCCTGTGCTGACTCGGGAGGGGTGAAGACAAACACATGCTGTCCTCCGAAGCGTGTGCCGTCAGCCGCCCGCTTCTTTACACACTGCAGACTCACCATGCAGCCACCCAGCGCTACGGCGTCGGAGGATAACGCAGCCCTGGGCAGTTTGCAGGCAAGCCCGCAGGCGCCCGGCCAGACCACAGGGGTCGCTGGTGCGCGTTCAGCTGAGGTCACCCTGGCCGACCTAACCCTCCCTCCCCCCGGGCAGCGCCCAATTGAGCGTCGCCCCATGGGAGCTCCCGTCCTCGGTTGGCAAAGGAATAGCCTGGAATCAAACCAGCGACGTCCAGGCTATAGAGCGCATCCTGCACTCTACGCGAGTGCTTTTACTGGATGCGCCACTCGGGAGCCCCCCTATCAGCTCTTTCTTCAGGACTGGCACTGCCACAACTGAAGCTAAAGCAAACATTGATCAGCATCTAATTAACAAAATGGGAACATGGGCATTTTCTGCTGTGAAAGCGCAAATTAAAATGCCTCAGATATAGGAACTGCGTGTTGCCCAGGATCCCTTTTGGGGGAAAGATTAATCCTGGGAGCACACAACACTTGCAGCAGGAACGCAAACTGTTGTTTTAAAACTACTCTATTAAAAGGATAAAATTCCCACAAGATGGAGTAATATTCTAATATTATGTCTGGGAAAGGTCTTCATGAACCTTAAACAGGGACATTAGATGTAAATACCCCCCCAAAAAATAAATCTATAAACCTGGAGTGGGGGTTAGTCTAGGGTCCAGACCACCAGAGGTTGTTTTCCACAGGTTTATGTTTCCTCTCCACCATTACCTAAGATCTTAGATTTTATTTTTATTTTTTCTGCACTGGAGGTGGTAGATCTAGACCATGATCCACTCTTTGGGGGGTCGATGGGTCCCATGTTATAATATATCACTTCATCTAATAAATGTTATTATTTCTATCCCCTATCTGAGTTGTTGCCTTGTTCATTGAATTGACATATACATTTTTCTTTTAGTGGTGAATGAGTTATTTAAATTAATATCCCCATAAAAAAGCAAGAGAAAACAAAACAAAATGGTGAATGTTTGGGTTTTGGATTTTTTAAAATGCTAAATCATATTAGAAGGAAAGTAGCACATTTTATTCTTATTGCTGGCAACTTTCTTGATATAAAAAATGTGCTAAATTTTATGATATTTTCTCAATTTCAATACCTTATACATCCAGCCAGAAGATGTGCCTGTAAAGTCAGTGGCTGCATAGCAGTAACTGAGCTGTAGTGAAATGTTGCTGTGATCTGTGGTTCAATTCAAGTTTTATGAGATCTACTTTTAGGTTGAAGATATCTTCCCAAAGTACATTCACTAACAAAGTCATAGCTTCCCTTTAGAGGTCAGTATTTTCAACCCTTTGGTGCCGAGCCATTCTAATTTCGGTGCTTAAGCACTGATGACACTCTCTCTCTCTTCCAAGATGTCTCACGCCATGGGGGAAACCAATCAGTGTTTTTGAGCCTTGTCATTGAATAAGGCTAGGTACTAGGAAAAAAAACCCTACGTGCAAATTTGCATGATACACATCAACAAAGTGACGCACAGGAAACGTGTTTACCAGCTCATATTTTCAAGTTTTTATTGAGTCACACAACTCTGGCCACAACAGAACATACGCCTGATCTACGGCTCTTTTTGTAGGTAATTGTCTCGGAAATTATAATTCAATACACATTTAGATTCAGTATCTAAAATATAAACTCGAATAGTATTTCAATGTTTTTTTTTTCTTCAGATGTTTGAAAAGGACAAGAAGAGGCTTGTGCAGTTGACGGTACGCACACACCTTTATTCATTTGTTTTTTTTATTGTATGATATTAGAAACGTGGGCATACTGATATCTTGCCCCTGTATTCAAAACAAAAGAAATACATTTGTCATTTGTAAATAGTATTGTATATAATGGACTCCAGTTCACAGGATCCGGATGGTCTCAGAAAATCAGATGACCTGTTAGCGAGAATCATGGGACATAAAAGAAAGAGAATAGAGGTGAGGTAACAGTAGGTGTAGAGCGTGGTGTTGTGGACGCAACAGTGTGTGTCGCAGTGAGCATAACAGTGATTGCAGTACAGAGAGAACACAGCAGACTCGTACTGGATTATGAGAACAGAGAAAAACATACAAATCCAAATGGTGTCTGTGTCAATTCATTATAAACTCAACAATTAACTGCTTGATATTACTAAGACCTATCATTACTAAGATACTGCATAATACATATACAGTTAGCAATACTTTGTTATCATTTGCGTTTTAGTATTGTTTTTATAAGACCTAGAAGGGAAATTAGCATAAATCCCAAATTAGACACACATACAAATCTGTCAGATTAAACTGCACTAGTCAATGAATATTTCTGGTACATTATATTATGATAGGCCCCTTATCGATGTCAGTACTGTGTCTTATAAAAACTGAAGCCACATATACTGTAATGTAATACTGAAGCTTATTGCATCTATATGTAATCTCTAAAATAATTATATTAAATAAAAGTCAATTTCTGTAGTTTTACATTGTATTAAATTAAGATCATTGTGGCCTAATCTTAAAATTAGGTTTTACAACTGGCTCTGAACATGATCATTTTCACAAAGCAGTCACATTGATAAAATTGGATAAATAAAGTATTGTCAGTATAGCTGTGTTACTTTGTTATGTTAATAAGATACCAACAGCCCCCCTTTGTTCTACACATTGATCCATCTACGCATATCGATTACTTTTATATAAAAAAAATTAATTCTAATAGCAGCGCAAGAGGTTTGTTCGTGACAGGAGCTCCTGCTGGGTTTTAATCCAACTGCAGCTGTAAGAACCAGCAGGCTTGACTTTCGTTCTTCACATGTCAGCACAAAAAAAGCAAATAGAATATGCAAATACTGGAGAATATTAGAATTGGTAAGTAGACTCTAATGTTTTTGATAAATAGCACCAATGGAAAGTCCAAGCTTTATGTGGTTATTACACACCAGTTTTTTTTTTTTTTTTTTTAATGTCATATGTTCAGAGAAACACTGTATTTCTGTGCTTGCATCCACTTCTACACAGTATACAGAATACGTACACTGCTTTGGAACTTAATTAGAGAAATAGAGCTTAAAACTCAACTTTATTGATCTGTTTTCATTTGAACCCTCTTGTAACCTATTGTTCCAGCACTTTTAATATCCTGTCGCCATAGATTCCAGACTGACAACATTTGCCCATATCCTTTCTAAGAAAGGTATTGCAAGATGTGGCACTACTAATGTTAGCCCACATAATATAGTTTTCAATTTTCTGATTCTGTGGTGTGGTTATGGAAAATATGTTTGGCCTACTGTACATCCTTAAAATCCCTTTTTTACTGTCCCAGGAGCAGGGGTTTAACCCCATTGCAGCCTTCATCAGCTACATTCAATTTTGTGGGGTCACATCTATGGCGAAAACTCAGGGCTGTAAAAGGGGTTAACAGAGATATTGATTAGGAGAGTAGGCATTGCCCTGCCCAATGAACCTCACTAATACAGTGAGGTTTGATGTATTCTTCCTTCTGTATATATGTATTTTGTGTAATTTTAATTTGTTCATTTAGATCAGCATTGCAGCAGTGCTTTTGCACAGTAAGCACCAATCAGTATTATGATAGGCGTACCAGTCCACTTATACTCATTTTCTGGGACACTTGCACAGGGAGGAACCCAATAATCAAAACAAACAGTGCTCAACATAAATCTAATCATGAAGAAAGTAACGTGAAAACAGAAATCGACTAGAGGGGAGGCATGCCTTGATTTAGTCTTTTCAAATAACAAAGACAGAATAACTAAAACAGAGGTCAGAGAGCCATTGGCAAACTCAGACCACAACATGGTCTCATTTGAAGTGATTTTCAAAACCCAAAAAGTAATAACTAAAGCTAAGGTTTACAATTTTAGAAAAGCAAACTATGAAGGTATGAAACAGAGACTAACAGAAGTAGATTGGAGTAAAATAGAGAAAACATCCACAGAAAAAGGATGGCTGTTTTTTAAAAATGTAGTACTAGAGGCACAAAACAATTACATCCCAAAAGTAGACAAATCTAAATCTAAAATAAAATGGCCAAAATGGTTTAATAGATCAATTGAAAAAAAATATTCAGCGAAAAAAGGCACTTTACAGAGCATTTAAAAGGGACCAAAAACAAAGTACACAGAAAGAGTACTTGGAACTGCAAACACAAGTCAAAAAGGAAGTTAGAAAGGCCAAAAGAGAGATAGAAATCAATATTGCTAAGGGGGCTAAAACCAATTCCAAAATGTTTTTCCAATAATATAACAGCAAGAGAACATTCAAAGAGGAGGTTAAATGTCTAAGAGACACAAATGGCAATATCGTAGACGAAGAAAAAAAAAGAGCAAATATATTAAATGATTACTTTTCACAGGTTTTTACAAAGGAGGACACGGACAACATGCCCCACATGTCAACCTGTTCCTATCCAGTTTAAAATAACTTTAGCATAACAGAGGCAGAAGTGTTAAAAGGACTAGGAGCTCTTAAAATAAACAAATCCCCTGGGCCGGATGAGATCCTCCCAATAGTACTCAAAGAAATGAAAGAAGTTATTTACAAACCGCTAACCAAGATTATGCAACAGTCTTTTGACACGGGTTGTACCGACAGATTGGAAAATTGCAAACGTAATACCGATCCACAAAAAGGGAGACAAAACCGAACCAGGTAACTACAGACCAATAAGTCTGACTTCTATTATATGTAAACTTATGGAAACTATAATAAGATCCAAAATGGAAAATTACCTATATGGGAACAATATCCTGGGAGACAGTCAGCACGGTTTTAGGAAAGGGAGATCGTGTCTAACTAACCTGCTTGATTTTTTTGAGGATGCAACATTGACAATGGATAATTGCAAAACATACAACATGGTTTATTTAGATTTCCAGAAAACTTTTGACAAAGTCCCGCATAAAAGAATAATTCTCAAACTGAACGCAGTAGGGATTCAAGGAAATGCATTCACATGGATTAGGGAGTGGTTAACATGTAGAAAACATATAGGAGGCTGTGTGGTCCAGTGGTTAAAGAAAAGGGCTTGTAACCTGGAGGTCCCTGGTTCAAATCCCACCTCAGCCACTGATTCATTGTGTGACCCTGAGCAAGTCACTTAACCTCCTTGTGCTCCGTCTTTCGGGTGAGACGTAGTTGTAAGTGACTCTGCAGCTGATGCATAGTTCACACACCCTAGTCTCTGTAAGTCGCCTTGGATAAAGGCGTCTGCTAAATAAACAAATAAATAATAAAATAAAAACAGAAAGTACTGACTAGAGGAGAAACCTCAAAATGGAGCGAGGTAACCAGTGGTGTAACACAGGGATCAGTATTAGGTCCTCTGCTATTCCTAATCTACATTAATGATTTAGATTCTGGTATAGTAAGCAAACTTGTTAAATTTGCAGACAACACAAAAATAGGAGGAGTGGCAAACACTGTTGCTGCAGCAAAGGTCATTCAAAATGATCTAGACAGCATTCAGAACTGGGCAGACACATGGCAAATGACATTTAATAGAGAAAAGTGTAAAGTACTGCACGCAGGCAACAAAAATGTGCATTATAAATATCATATGGGAGATACTGAAATTGAAGAAGGAATCTATGAAAAAGACCTAGGAGTTTATGTTGACTCAGAAATGTCTTCATCTAGACAATGTGGGGAAGCTATAAAAAAGGCCAACAAGATGCTCGGATATATTGTGAGAAGTGTTGAATTTAAATCAAGGGAAGTAATGTTAAAACTTTACAATGCATTAGTAAGACCTCATTTAGAATATTGTGTTCAGTTCTGGTCACCTCGTTACAAAAAGGATATTGCTGCTCTAGAAAGAGTGCAAAGAAGAGCAACCAGAATTATCCCGGGTTTAAAAGGAATGTCGTATGCAGACAGGCTAAAATAATTTTATTCAGTCTTGAACAAAGAAGACTACGCGGTGATCTGATTCAAGCATTCAAAATCCTAAAAGGTATTGACAATGTTGACCCAGGGGACTTTTTTGACCTAAAAAAAGAAACAAGGACCAGGGGTCACAAATGGAGATTAGATAAAGGGGTATTCAGAACAGAAAATAGGATGCACTTTTTTACACAGAGAATTGTGAGGGTCTGGAACCAACTCCCCAGTAATGTTGTTGAAGCTGACACCCTGGGATCCTTCAAGAAGCTGCTTGATGAGATTCTGGGATCAATAAGCTACTAACACCCAAACAAGCAAGATGGGCTGAATGGCCTCCTCTCATTTGTAAACATTCTTATGTTCTTATGTTCTTAAATATATAGTACAAATCAACACTACCGTGAAAATTCAAAAACACACAAAAATCTATTAACAAAAAAAAGACGTGCATAATATATATTTAATGTGCTTAAAAGTGACCCCCATTGCATAATGGTTTTATTGTTATTATAACAGCAATCTAGAACATATAGTATAAGAAACAGGTATACTTTTCTTATCAAATATTTACAGTTCATGAATTATTCTGGTAAAAAAAAATACCACATTATTTCTGGTGTTTATTTAACAAACTCATCCCACCACTTATTCTGTTTTCTTTTAGCCTGTCGGTATGTATGGAAAGCAAAGTAAGAGATTGTTATACAGATTTTTATCTCGCTCTGATGTTCCCTCCCCTGCTGACAACATGTTATATGTTTTGAATTTTTACAGTGGTCAGTGATTGTATTATTATCCTCTGTTTATGCCTGATTAACGAACCAGTCCGAAGTGCAATATTGCAGTTTGCACTTTGGTGATTTAAAATGATTATTTTAATAAATCTTAATTATGATGACCTGTTAATGGAACATCTGTAATTGATCACTTGGATATTGAACAATGTGTTTTTGCTTATTTTAACCATGCTGATTTTATATGCATCTAGTGTTTTTCTTGGTGATACTGTCCCCGTATTTTAGCTCTATATCCGAATAAAAACAACCTGATTATTATCTAATATTGTTCTGTGCTTATCGCACTGAACTGGCATAGACGGACTATACAGTAAAAATAACCCCTCTGTTTGTAGCCCCTCTGAGCGAGCACTTGTTACATAGGGCTGGGACATTATCTGACCATCAACCCCATTTAGACCCCTTGTTTACTTGGGCCCTCATCAAAAAAGCAAACAATTTTAAAAAGCAAATACAGTGACAGTCCAAAATGTGATCCATTACTACCAATGCAGAATGTCAAATTGGGAAAATTGCTCGTAATTTTACCACAAAAATCAAAGAAGTATTTATTCAGGGAAATCAAGATATATATATATATATATATATATATATATATATATATATATATATATTCCCAAACACCACAAGTTAGCAAGGTTGTACACATATGTATTGTACCAGTGTACTGTATAGCTTTTTTTTAAAATTCCTTAACACTTTATTCAAATTTATTTTTTCTGTGCTATTTTTTTTTAATTTTTTTTAGCAGAATGTTTGACTGACTCAAAGGTGATAAATGTTTATACTGTACGTTTTCTGTATGTGTAATTGATGTGTTTAAGTGTTTGAATCATATTTATTAGTTTGTGTTTCCTTATCATTTAAAATAATTTTAGTTTTTCAGGGAACTTTCTGTATCTTTTATCTAGAGTTCATGTAAACAAGAATGCCAGCTATTAGTCTGTTACAAAATCTGCAACATCTACCAGAATGTAGCCAAAGCATTAGTTATTTTGCTTGCTCTGGGTTATTTCCCAGAAATAATGATGCTGAATTTAATTTCACGGACTCTGCAGCCTACATTGCAGACCTTTATTAGAAGGGTAGACAATACACTTTTAGACTAACTGTACAGTTTTATGAACATTGGGGGGATTTGGGTCCAAAATGTTGGGGGGCAAAACAGATTCACAAAGATTACATGTAGAAATATTTTCCAGTCATTAAAAACGTATTATTGTCTAGTTGCTGTCTACAAAGTCTACTAATAATCCCTTTTGTGTTATGTGACAGGATGTAAAGATGGAAGGTCCAAACAGTATTCCCAAAAACATATGTATTTTAATAAACAATCACACAAATAATAATTCAGTGACACGGCAGGTTACAGTCTCAAACAGAAAAAAGAACACTCCTTAAACCTTAGTCCTCCGTGCATGAAAATGTGTTCCTTCTTCCCAGGGAAAGTGGCGGGAAGCTATAAAAACGGCCAACAAGATGCTCGGACATATTTTGAAAAGTGTTGAATTTAAATCAAGGGAAGTAATGTTAAAACTTTACAATACATTAGTAAGACCTAATCTAGAATATTGTGTTCAGTTCTGGTCACCTTGTTACAAAAAGGATATTGCTGCTCTAGAAAGATTGCAAAGAAGAGCCACCAGAATTATCTCGGGTTTAAAAGGCATGTCGTATGCAGACAGGCTAACAGAATTGAATCTATTCAGTCTTGATCAAAGCAGACTATGCTGTGATCTGATTCAAGCATTCAAAATCCTAAAACGGTATAGACAATGTCGACCCAGGGGACTTTTTCGACCTGAAAAAAGAAACAAGGACCAGGGGTCACAAATGGAGATTAGATAAAGGGGCATTCAGAACAGAAAATAGGAGGCACTTTTTTACACAGAGAATTGCGAGGGTCTGGAACCAACTCCGCAGTAATGTTGTTGAAGCTGACACCCTGGGATCCTTCAAGAAGCTGCTTGATGCGATTCTGGGATCAATAAGCTACTAACAACCAAATGAGCAAGATGGGCCGAATGGCCTCCTCTCGTTTGTAAACTTTCTTATGCTCTCTTATGTTCTTATGTCTGTGCTGTGCTGTGCGGTGGGCTAGTGATGAGGGGTACGTGCTGGCTCCATGGCGGCAGCTCCCGATCCTCTCAGTCCTCCTTTGTAGCAGACAAACACAAAAAAATAACAAACATACAAAAGCTCCGGCTATGAATTGCGTCTCAACGTCAGGGGGCCTGGTACTGACGTAGCTGCTTCCCCTTTGTACCACAAAACTCCTCCCTGCAAACAACTGGTCGCCATGGTTTCTCTAATCGTTGTCTGGCCCGTAGCTGATTGCAATAGACTTCTTTTGTGTGCAGCTGTGCAGCTATGCGTTCCCCATACATGTCAACCCCTAAGTGTTCATACCAGTGAGACCCATGCTGAAAAACCTTAACCAAGACCACTAGATTCTTTTTTTTTTTTTTTTTTTTTTTTTGGGGGAGGGGGATAGGTGCTGGTGATGGATCAAGATTTTTTAACATGGCTGACAGCTATGCCACTGACCTAGACTTAAGGGCTATGCACACCGGGAGCGAAGCAAACGACACGAATACAGCAAGAGTACATAAAAAAAACACAACACAAAATACTGTCTGTGTACACTGCACACTAAATAAAATGACCTTTAACAGTGACTGTTTATATGTGATCTGGTTTAACATGTAAATCATTCAAAAAGAATACATCTACACATATTTCTTTGTAAATACTGAGAAAAAAAAGTTTATATACTTTTTTTATTGATTTTCAGTTTTAATAAAATCTTCAGCTAGTGTGTGAATGTGATTATTATTATTATTGGTCAACATTATTAAAACAAAGAAGCATCATTTTACAGAAATACAAAACCAGTGTGTGGCGCTCCCCATCACTTTGACCAAAATTAAGGTGAAATAAAGAGACAGACATACCATCAATATCCAATTGTTCTGTTATTTCTTAACGTATGGCGTCTTTCTTTGTATTGTCTTTATAACCACTGACACTGGCATCATAAAGAACATTATATTTTTCGACTTTAATAATTACCATTTCTCTTTTATTTCTGTGGTAACTTCTGCGTGAACAAGATAGTGACAGTCTGACAGCCTCTCCTTCGACTCTGTCCGAGTACTGATGTGCTGTGTGTACAGAAACATAGAAGGCTTGCGCAGACAAACTGTCAGTTTGAGACAACAAGGCAATTCTATATTTGGAGTAAGGGGGGAGTTTGCGTAGCAGCTACAGGAGTATAGAATGGTAATGTACACCTTTTCATGGTGACCCCACCCCCAAAATGAAATAATACGCTTGGGCAGTTGTACTGGATTTATCGCTGTATCATAAATAACAAACTTATGCACAAAGTGAGAATCCATTGGACAGCCATGAGACTCTCAAAATTGTGAAAAACCATGAGTTTCACTAAACCTTGAGACTTGACATGCATGACTCATCTTAATATGGTCACCTTCTGGTTTCCTCCTACCATCCAGGCTGCCCACAGTTGTTATTAGGGCCACCCCTAATAACAACTATTTATTTTTTGAAAGCTATTTTTCTTTTGATAAACCAAATAAACACAAAAAATGTAACAACTTGAAAAATGTGTTCTATTGACTTTTTCCAGTTACAATCAATTCACTTGGGAATACACACCCTGAAAAGGTGTTTAAAAACATTTACATGAAATATTTACATATAATTGGAAACATCTTAAGAGAATTTCGAACTTGAAACTTGACTGATTTATTTTGTTATTCAGAATCTGCAATTATTTTCACCCCCTTTATACCCCAATTTGGAAATTGCCAATTATTCAATCTAGCTCACTGCTGCAACCCGTACTGACTCAGAAGCCAAGAGACGCTAGGATACTTCAGGATTGAGCCTGACACTGTGTTTCTTGCATCTCAGAGACATCAGAGATGAGAGAAGCTGCGGCGACAGTTTTGCTCGATGTGGTGTCATGATCAGCCCCCCCCTGGCTGAAGACTCTTTCAACTTCTGTTGATGCAGAAAAAAAAAATTGGATGAATCTCCAGGGCTCCATATATAAAGTGTGATGGTAGCTCCTTTTGTAATAGTACAACATTTTTACACGTTTTTTACACCTTGGTTATTCTTTTGTAAGCGAACAAACAAAAAAATGTTTTACTATTACATGCACAAACTATATATATATATATATATATATATATATATATATATATATATATATATATATATATCAATTACACACACGTTAAACATCACATGGAAATATGATCATATGCAAAGTACATTATTCTGTGAATGTACCAGCAGGCAATTTAATCATTAAAATGTACCTGAAACTTCATACATTATTTTACAATGGGGGGTGGGGGCGATATTATTATTATTATTATTATTAATAATAATAATAATAATAATAATAAATACATTTTACTGTATATGGCACCTAAATGCAAAGCATCTCAAAGCTCTGTAGAGTTTCAAAAACAGTAGCAAAAAACATAGCAAAGCACAAAATACATTTTTTTTTGGGCTCGACAAAAACAGTGATACAAAATTCCAAAATTATAAAACCTAACAGTGAAGGAATGCCAATAAATAAAGATTTTTTTGGTTGTTATATGTTTTAAATAAATAAGAGAAAAATAGTATATTTATAGCCTATTATATAACCAGGAAATTCCTAGATTGAATGGGTCCCATGCGGGAGATTGTTTCTGACCAGGAGATTGGTCTTGAAAACGGGAGGGTCCTGATCAAAACGGAAGACTTGACAGGTATGTGCATAATCATATTTGTAGGCATTTGTGTTACTGACACAATTTTGTTATGGTAACTAATATATTACAGGAAATTTATTTGGTGGCAGGAGGAAAGTTTGCTTCACGAGAGACGCTGCAGCAGCACGAAGTCTAATGCGTTAAATTTAGTGATTTGAATGCTGCTCTAGAGTATAATGGCTACATTATTTTGTATTTAATAGCTCTCAATGTATGAAAGTGAGTGAATTTTGAAGGAAAAAAAAGATATACGATAATCGAGGAAATAAAATAATCTTGAGAATGTTTATGATTATGTTTATGACCAATATGTGTGCTGCCTGCTATCAAGAGCAAGACCCGATGTGCCGAAACCAAAACCCAGACCAAGACCCGACGTGCCGAGACCGAGACCCAGACCAAGACCCCGACGTGCCGAGACCAAGACCAAGACCTTAAAATGTGGCCTCGAGATTGGCCTTGAGACCGAGACCAGGTCTCGAGACTCCATCTCTGGTTCACTGCCCTCAGAATTCAGCAGGTGACGCTTGGTGAAGAAGAAGAAAATACCACCTTGAGAGGAAGCTTCTGAGAGTCTTGATTGTAGAGAAAATAAGAATTGCCTGAAAGCTAACTATGGTAACTATATTATATGGTACCGCAGCTTACAGTTGTAAAGTGAAGTACATGTGTTCATTTGTAAACTTATGCAATACACAAACACAAATAAGTTTAGACAAAAAAAAAGAAATATCTTGCACTGAAAATTGTTCTACAGGGATCCATTCCTCAATGATTACTGCCTTTGATACATTCATGGAAGTTGTGATCACATTTGCTACCGTTTTTCATGAAACATCAGTCACTTTGTGAGAGGGGAGGTATCTGGACTGGCAGTCAGGTGCATGTGTGAGCTTGTAGGGGGTCCGTACACCCTGTGTATTCCCATGCTGTCAGGCAATGTCTTGTTGACAGGACTCAACTGTGAAGAAATCTGCTGACGCTCTGTCATTGGCTGGGGGGTGGGACTACACGGGGTGAATGAATGAATAAAAAGGCACTGTTTTGTATCCCCTCTGGCTCATACAGGAAGTATAGTGGAGCGTGACTTCACGGCAGAATCCTGAGACTCGGAAGGGAAACTGGAAGTTTTGGAGCAGTGACTCGAGGAGACAGAGTGGCAACTCCAGCGTGAGGCATACAGACCCTGTGGTGCAAGCAAGCCACTCACCGGTTATTTTCTGTATTACTATTTTAGTTAGTGAGTTTAGCAGGACTGAGCCGTCCTACAGTGTGTAGGAGAGGGTATAGAGCAGTGCCTGTTTCTCGAGGCTCCCACTGCTAGAGGGAGCAACGAGCCGTGGTTAAAAACCTGCACACTTTATTTTGTAGTTTTTCCTTAAAGTATTTTGTTTTCATTTCATTTTGCCTTTTCACTTATTTGTCTTTGTTTTACACATCTGTGTGTGTGTTGTATGAAGACGGGGCACAATACCATTGTTGGTAGAGTGCCCCGAACTGTCACAGAAACACCTGCCAACCGAGCGCAAACTAATAAATCTGGGCGCTTGTGCCGGCATTTTCATATTTGAGCTTGGTGTCTGCCTTGTGTTTTCCCACACCCTTCCACACACTTGTTTAGTCAACCTAGGGACTGCAATCAGTTAGATAAGCTGTTTTGCTCCTTCTGACTAAAACTGATTTGAAAAAACTAAAACAACACAACTGATAACAGGGCTGATTATTATTATTATTTATTTATTTATTACCAGATGCCCTTATCCAGGGAGACTTACAGTTGTTACAAAATATCACAGTACAAAATATCACATTACAAAATGTCACATTATAGAATATCACATTACAGATAAGAGCAGTTATAAAGTACAGTAAAATCAGTAGAAAATAAGATCAATTTCAAATAAGAGGAAAATAAGGAATACAGTAAATAAATGCAGTTAAACTTATAGTAAAAATATTTGCTTATACGAGTAAAGTCCATTAAGAGCACGTAGTAAGTACAATAGATGGATAAGAACGATTTCAAATAATTATAAATTATAAAAACATGAATAAGGATACCTATAAGAGTACAATCAAGTACAAGATAAAGGAAATAGTTATAATTAAGAGCAGTCGCAGAATACTGCAAGGTGTGGAGCAGTTCAGTGCAAGTGCAAGCTGATGCAAGTACTGGTACAATTGGGTGCCATATAAAATTCATGATTTCACGAATTTCACGGAAATCGTGTATTTGACTGCCTACATTACTCTTCACCAGCTTTTATCATGTAGAAACCATAGACAACTACATAGAAATGTCTGCAACAATAATAAAACTACGATGAATAATAGATCTTATATTTATCATAGTGTCAGTCTTGGATGTCACATCTTTGCCACTAGATGCAATCCCTGATTTCACAAGCTGTAGAGATGAAATTTAATCTTACAAGCACCATGCTGCTGAAAGTGACAAAAATGTCAATATTGTTGATTTCTGGGTGTGGTCTGAAATCAGATTCCCAAACAAGGCAAAAATTGCACGCTGCTTTTTGTCAATTCCACCAAACTCTGTGGATGCAGAACGAGCAGTTTCCACATATTGACAGGTTTTTACACCACCAAGACAAACCATGAGTGTTGAAACTGCAACAAGATGCACGATGCTGGCCTTCAATAAATAACTAATTTTCTGCTCACGGGACAGATAGTTATTGTGTGTGTGTGTGTGTGTGAGTGTGCGCTCAACACGCTAGATGGATAAAAAGTCGCATACGATTTCTTCTTCTTGTTTTTCCTGTTCTTGTTCTTTAGATTATTTTGTATAGGTTGATTCGCTCAAGTAGCATGATGTTATGTGGTTTTAAAATGTCATATATAATTTAGTGTGTGTAAAGAAAAACACAAAGTTTTGGTTTTGTCACTTGCACTTAACCCTGTTTTTAACATTTTGTTTTTCAAAGTCAGCATAACGCTATACAATGTCAGTTTAATTACTGTATGAACATAACCTAAGTTTTAAACGTTTACAAAACTCGACAATGTTGCCGAATTTGTCATTCAAACTTGTTTTGTTTTAATCAGTTTTGTCTGCTTGTTACTTTTTTCAGCCAACACATTTAAATGACCCTTGTTTGTTACATTTTAAAAGATTGTTTTAAATGTTACAATGTAAATGTTGATTCAGTAGCTACCATTAAATGTTAAAATGTTTCAACCTCGGTGATTTTCTTTGATGCACTATTAATTTTAGGCAACTTACAATAGAAACTTTTTAAAATAAAATGGCACTTCCGTGACAATCCGTGTATGTTTTTTTTTTTTTTTTTTTATTGTCATTCGTGAATTTCTTGAAAAAGTACCGTGAATTTTCCATGGTCCTACATATAGTCCAGTATGGTTGAGAGTTGTGAAGTTTACAGATGCTGTCTGAACAGGTGTGTCTAGAGGAGGCACTGGAAGGTGGTCAGGGACTGAGCAGTCCTGATATCCGTGGGTAGGTCGTTCCACTAGTGAGGGGCAAGGGTGGAGAAGAAGCAGGTTCTGGAAGCGGGGGAGCGGAGGGTGGGTTTAGCTAATCTGCCGGTGGTGGAGGAGAGGAGAGGGTGAGTGGGGGTGTAGGGAGAAATGATCTGGAAATAGGAGGGAGCAGAAAGGTCGAGACAGCGATAGGCGAGTACAAGAGTTTTGAATTGGATGCGAGCAGCGATAGCGAGCCAGTGGAGGGAACGGAACAGCAGTGTAGCATGGGAGAAATGAGGAAGGGAAAAGACAAGGCGGGCAAAGAGTTTTGGATGAGCTGGAGCGGATGGACAGCAGAGGCAGGGAGGCCACGAGGGAGGCAGTAATCAAGGCGGGACAGTACCAGGGCCTGAACTAGGAGCTGCATAGAGTAGTCGGTGAGGAAGGGGCTAATTCTGCATATGTTGCTGAGGAAGAAGTGACAGGAGCGTGCCAGAGTATTACTGAAAATGAGAAGCAGTGCATAACTGTAATGGTCTGTGTGACAGCAGACGGCTGCAAACTGCCCCATGCGTCGTTTTCTTATATGAGTAAATGCATCTTTGTAAATGCATCTTTATTTGCTTATTTATTTATTTTTTATTTATTTAGTTGAGGGTGGGAAATTTGGCCTGTGTCTTAAATTCAAGGGTGTCTTAAATTCGAAGGAATGCAGTAGTTCTAAGATACTTTTTTTGGATATCTTCTACTACAGCGCCTAGAGATTCAAGTAATGAACCTTGATACTGTGTTTTAAGCACCTAAAATCTCAAACATGGTTAGAGTGCGCATGTATAATATGAATGCCTAAACATATTGTAAAGAGGATGTAGTAATTGGCCATCAGTCTTTTTTTGTTGGCTGTAATGTAGTCAACAGACTGGTTACAAATAATAAAACGAGGGAAAGCTGAGACTGATATGCTTATTCTGCAATACTGTACTAAGTTCATCTCTGAGTTCTAGCTCAGCCAAGCTGGAAGGTATATGGATGCATTCCAAGTAGATCCTGAAAACCGGTCATCTCTATGCTGCTGATAGACTTACTATAAATATATTTTACTGTTTAATCTAAGCTGACATTTAGCATATCTTTTCAGAGCTACAGTTGCTACCAACTGAATTTATGAATTGCTGAAAGTTACTTTACAGTCCTAATAAATACAAATCTGCTGTGTGCTGTGTCTTTTATATATTCTTGTAGGTTCCAGCAGAAAAGAATGATATGTATTTAAGCATACAGTAAGAACATTGTAATAATCAACTGTGCCATGCTAATTATTAAATACAATATTTTCCAATGTGGTACTCGTTAAACATCATGAATGGTCAGGATGGATTAAACTGGACCAGTATGCTTGCAGTAAAAATGTTAAAATACAGTTTAAGATTACAAATGGGGTTGGTTTCCTTTTACTTTTACAATAATATTGGAATGTCTAGCCCCTTTGGTTGTCTGTCTATAGAGTTTTGTTTGTGGGCAAAGTTTGTTAAAATTCATGATAAACCACAACACAATAAAAAAATTAATCTGCCATGAGGAATAATCAGTTCAGTGATGTAAAAGAGGAGCTGAACGGTTTACTTTGGGCTTCTAGAGACCAATGGTCCTTTAGGCTATTTGATAATTGTGGCTTCCAGCTGGGTTGCTTGTACACTCTGATAATGGAATCACATCTCCAGGCTGCTTATTCCTTCCTGGCTGCTTATTCATTTTGTTCTACAAAGAGAGCTCAGTATCACTCTCATTTTTGATAGATAGGTAATTGTATTACCATTTACCTTTGTAAGAGTCCTTAGAAAAAATGTAAACCACTAGTGTTTACCCTATTTGCCTTGCTCATTAACTGAACATATAATAAGTTGTAATAAATAAAGTCTGTTGTTCCCTTCGGGGGATTCATTTTAATACAAAGAGGATCTAATACTGAGAGTCATGGCATTCAGAATTATCCCTGGCAAGAATTGCAAATTATGTTTCCTAATATAAACTAAATAACCTCCTTAACTTTTCCTTGCATGAGTTGACAGAGGTTCTATCACTTAAACATGATATAAAATAATAATCATGCATAAAACTTAAACTTATGCATTTTTTTCTCAGCAGGATTATACCATTTGTATCACCTTTAAAAATATAATTTTGCATGCCACTTTCTGACAAGTCTCTTGAGTAGGACAAACCTCAGCTAAAGACCCCCTTTTAAATTTAATATCATATATTTTAACACGCTGTGATCTTTGTGGGCTCCCAAGATATCTATTTTAATTTTCATGACTGCCTGATGTACTCAATAGAAGATGTTAGATATTTAAGAACTGCTATTGAGAACTTAGGACAACTGTGGAAATTAACAGAATAATGTCAACATTAATGTTTTCAATTATAAAACCATTAGGCATCAACAAAAAACAGATATGACAAAAGTGTGGGAATAGTCTCTATAAAAGTGTGTTCATGCAGATATGTCAAGATCAATATAAGAATGTTGTGTAATATTATGACAGTAATAAAGTATGACATACAAATTATTAAGAGTGAATCCCAGTACCAAAGGATGAGGTTTCTACTCCTTTTTCAAGGCAAAATTGACTTTTTTATTTCCTGTAGTTACAGTTTAAAAACCAATATTCAATTTTGGTCTGTTTTTGGTTAAGTATATGGAAAACTACAACGTAGTATGTAATTCAATGTTATTGTAACAGTATTCAGCAGGTTTCATTCAACTTTATGAATCATTCATCCATCCATTATCATTAACCGCTTACTCCTTTACAGGGTCACGGTGAACTTTTTGAAAATTTGTTAATTATAATAGGGTGATGCAAAACTTTTGGCCATAGCTGTAGTTCAAGGATACAGTAGCTTCCATAATTCCATGGTTGGCATTTCCATAAAGTTTTCAGGCTTTCACCCTGCAGCACACATGGCCTCAACCAGCCACGTCCTCCCTTTTTCTGTCTCCGGATTCTTGTGGGTGGGTTGGCAAGCAGGTTGGTCCCGACTCCAGTACTTCCCCCTGGAGACCGAAAAATGGCAACATGGAATCCAGGCAACGTGGACAGAACGTTTGGAGTGCAGGATTGCAACTGGGCGGGTGCAGCAGCCGGCAGAGGTGCGAGCGCCGGCGACTGTGGAGTGATGTCTGGGCCACCAGGGGGAGCAGCGACCCATGAGCTAGAGTCCTGCATTGGGGCGGGGCCCGCGGGTCGGGTTCGGGTCGGAACGTGAACTTTTTTGCAGTTTCCAGTTCGGGTACGGGTAAAAAAAATAATAATTTGGGTCTGAATTTGAATCACCAAAAATGTTTTCTGTGTACTTGTCAGTAACCCTTTCCCAAATAACTTATTAGAAGGTAAATGTACCGGTATTTCCTGCACTAAAGCAGGAGGCGATTAGGGAGGAGTCAGCTGACTAAACAGTGTTGCTCTCGCTTGTTTTACGTGGCAAGATCTTTTTATCACGTCTGCTTGGTGATATTAAAAATGTTTGTGAACAAGGTGAAACAAAAGATAGCGCAGGGTTTCTATCATGTAGTTCGAGAGGTAAATCAGAAGTGTGGAATTATTTTGGAATCACAGCGAATGAAAATAATAAACATGTGACTGGATTCATTGCTTGTAAAACCTGTCATGTTTTTGTGAATTACAGCCACAAAACTGGTACATCATCTTTGCGAAAGCACAGGTGTAGCTCCCTTTCAACTGATGGCACAAAAAGAATAGACAGGTATTTAATAGTAAAATAAGTAGAGATAGTTCACGGGGCGTGAGCTGGGGTGAAGGATAAGGCAGAAGCAGCAGCAAGGAGCAGTTAGTAGGACAGAAAGTGGGCGACGATGCCGACACATCCCAGGGGCAGAGGACCCAGCAACCGAAACGGGATAGAAAAGATGGTCGCTGACTGAGGGCAACGATGCCGACACATCTCAGGGGCGAAGGACCCAGCAACCGAAGACAGTATAGAAAAGAGGTCGCTGACTGAGGGTGACGATGCCGACACATCCCAGGGACAGAGGACCCAGCAACCGAAAACACATATGAGGGTTATGACTGAGAGCCGCCTCGAGAGGAGATGAGAGAGAGAGGTACCCCTGATTGGCCTAGACGTCACGCTGCCTGGGACCTGAAAATAAGGACAAAGCATAGAGGTTAGTATTGGACTCGGCACGAGTGACCACGTCCTGAAAGAGAGGCAGAATAGAAGAGCCTCGAGTGAGGTAAGATAAGCGCATGAGCTGCGACAGGACAGAGTATGGCCGGGGGTCCGCTCTGACTGACATGGTGAGAACCCCCCTGAAGGTAAGGGAGGCGGATGCCTAGTCCTGAGGTCGGGAAGTGAGATTCACTTGCCCCTCAAAGGATGGACCCCGCACTCACAAAAACTCCCACACCGTGAGACAAACAAAAGACTGCACATGCCAACGCATAACATAAACAAAAGACCAGAAGGACAAACAGGACAAACAGAGGGAGATTAGTAATTTGTTAGTAGGATGTGACTATGTGTATACCTGCCGCTCAGTGGAGAGGAAAAACCCTTGAGGCCGATTAGGGAAAACCTCTGGTGGCCCGGCGGACAGGAAGCCCCACTCCAGGCATACTAGCAATTTTTAAAAGTAGGCAGCAACTATATGAGAGGAGGATGAATGAATGAAAGAATCCACTGCAGAAGAGGGCCAACTCCCCACATTCATGATGTGGCTGTGATTGACGCTGGCCCTCGCAGCAGAGGGGCTGTGCCTCAGAATGATTGGGTGGGGGGAGGGCCGCTCTGGAGGCGAGGTAGGTTGAGATCCAGTGACGAGTGATCCTAGGAGTGAGAGAAATCAATGAGCGGGCGGGGGTAAGGTGGGTTGAGAACCAGTGATGATAGGAATCAATGAACTGAGGGTCCTGGGGGGGGGGGAGAGTAGAGGAGGGGGACTTGCTCTGGAGGGTGGAGAGGTGGGTTGAGAACCAGTGATGATTGGAGCGAGAGGAATCAATGAACTGAGGGTCCTGGGGGAGGGGGTAGAGTAGAGGAGGGGTCTTGCTCTGGACGGTGGAGAGGTGGGTTGAGAACCAGTGACGAGTGATTATAGGAGCGAGAGGCACCAATGAACTGAGGGTCTAGGGGGCAGGGGGGGAGTTTCTTGCTGGGGAGATACCTTGATGTTGAAAAGAAGGGGCAGATAGGGGACTCTACTTGACAGCTGAATGAACTAACCACGCTGAAATTGATCCATCTTGGAGGTATGACCGAATGATGAAGTAAATTAGAAGCAGAAGAAACTGCGAGTTCTGAGGAGACCGAAGAAGGCCGAGATGCAGATGAGATACCTTGACGTTGAAAAGAAGGGGCAGATAGAGGATTCTGCTTGACAGCTGAATGAACTGACCGCGCTGAAATGGATCCGTCTTGGAGGTACACAACTGAATGATAGAGTAAATTAGAAGAAGAAGAAACTGTGGATTCTGAGTTCCTGAGGAGACCGAAGAGGGCTCAGATGCAGATGATCTCCATAGGTAGATCCTTGTATGGGGAGAAGTGGCATTTCCGAAGAGTAGAATGAGCAAACGGAGAATGTTCATTGATGTAGACAGGTGGGAAGGTGAGGCAGAAGGGAAGGCTCTTAAGAATCCCATGGAGGGTCAGCGAACTGCTGGTATGGAGAAAATGGGGGAGTGAGAGAGAATCCCTACCGTGGACGATGAAAGCCGGGATCTGGTTTTGATTGAAGGAATAGGATGAATCCGATTCTGGGCACAGAAGGTTGAAAACACTGACCAAGCTGTAGAATATGAAGCTCTCGAAGAAGGGCGAGGGGCTGCAGACATGAAATGCGGAGCAGATTGAAGGAGGTTACTGAGAGTAGGATTCAGTCAAATAGCAGCTGATGAAGCTGGGGAGTCTGGAGGGGGGGGGCAGCAGACGGGACCAGCTGACGGAACTTGGATACCGAAAGTAGAGGCCGAAGGGGAGCTGGAACTGAACGAACATGTGTAAATCGACTGCTGGGGAAGCTCAGCACCCTTTGTGCTCCATTTTCTGGAAACGAGGGAAGAGAGGAGATGTCGACCACCCTATGTGTTCGTTAATACGGGATCGATCAGCGGTCTGCTACTATCCTGTCTGCTTGAAATGGAAAAGGTGAACTCACATTCAGAGATTGGGTTTCACAACTCCAGTCATTCTCCTAGTAGTGGAACTCCTTAACTCATAATCAAGACAGATTTCCAGTCTCATACCACGTCTTTCACCATGTATTAATGCTGTAATATTTGAGAAGATGTGAGGACATATGAATAGATTGCTGAGAAGGTCAAGCACCTCGTATTTTGATTAGATGGGGATTGGCATTAGCCTTGATTGTGGAATGCTGCCGCGATCTGCATATTGGAGGAAAGCTGGAGCGTTGAAGCTCTGGAGAAGTGCAGTTACAGATTTAAACTGTAAACTAAAGCAACTTGCGTGCTATAATAGTGAGTAGATCTGAAGAGGGAGCAGAGATCTTCTGTAGTGAGGAGCAATTAACAGTAGAGGACGGGATCTGCTGAACGGTGCAGAGATCTGAAGAAGTAACAATGAAGTGCTGTCAATAATGAGCAGTGGTCTGCTGTAGAGAGAGAGAGAGAGAGAGATCTGCTGAAGCAGTGATCTGTTATTGTGAATGGTGGACTGCCATCGGTAGAGTATGGTGGTCTGCTGCAGAGCGCAGAGATCTGCTGAATGCGGTGAATATTGGTCTTTGAGTGATAAAGTGATTTAGATGAAGCCAGAGATGAAGAATGCATAGAGCTGAGGCCACTGTTGAACCTGAGAGGATGAAGAATGCGTTGCTCTGAGGCTGCTGCAAAATCTATTGATTTGGTCGGGAGCAGTCTGAGAGTATTGTATAATCGCAGGATAGGAGGACACGACTGAAATGTTGGTAGTTGTAGGACATGGTTTCCGTTTCTGACTGGCAGCTCACGTTGCTGAAATGGTAACTTGAAGGTTGAATAAAGTGCCTTGGTGAAATTTGTTGGTTTGGAGGAGAGGAGCCAGATAAGGAAGCACGAATCCAGGAACAGGAAGAGGTCGCTGGGATGGAAGCCTGGTGCAGGGAAGCTGGAAGTTAATGTGACGGTAGATTCGGATCATCTCAGAAAACCAACAAGTGCGTGGCTTCATGACCATGTCTGAGGGGGGGCAGGTAGAGTTGAAATTGAAGAATGTCAGTTGATATAGATAGACAAAAGGATGAGGCAGGAGGGGATCTCCCGAGAATCCATCAGAGTGAGAACTGCGGGAATAGATAGAAAAGCTGTACTGTCAGAGCTTCGCAGCGATACCACACCTGTTTAATATATTGAGAGAGAACTTGTGGTATTATACTGCCATCCAGAGGTTATGATTGGAATTAAACCATTGACTTGAGTGAAGCAGGGTAGAATCTATGAAGTTATTACGATTAAAATCCTTGTATATGTAGAACGACATTTGCTTATTCCTTTAGATTTGAATAATAAATAATCTAGACATCTTTTAGGACAGTTAGTCATGAAAATAAATAAGTTAACGCAGTATTTAGATGTCATGATTCGGCGTGTTGAATTCGTCTCCGCCAGTTGTGAAAGCGCAGCAACAGGAAGCCAGAAGATTGCAGTACTGAGGCACAGAACACGCAGAGCCTGATGAAGCTGCCTGGTCACCATGGCAACTTACCACTCCCCGCTCACTCAATGAGGGCGTTGCCGTGGTAACCATAGCCTGCAAGGCGCCGGTGGAAAAGTTGCAGTACAATAGTGTCGTTGGAGCATGTTGTGACCAGTCAAATTACGAGCCGCCACTGGTTGAAATGGAGTTTATAATGGGCTGGAAACGTCTTTAAAAGGTTGAACGTAGCTGATGGAGGTCCAGGGCAGGATCTTCTGATGGAACGGTAATTGTGCTGGCTCTGTGGGATCGGGGGTGCTGGCGCTGTGGGAGCGGGGGAGGGGTGTCTGATTGCAGGCGAGGAGTAAAGAAAGACTCCGCAGACAAAGCTTCGTGGTGGATTTAAATAGAGCTAAAGTAAGGCAATCGCAGACAACGGGAATGTCGATGTCTTGTCGAAGGAGCTTGAAAGTTTAGCGGAGGACCAGACTTTCTGATAAAGTTGCAGACAAGTTGAGTAATGAAGCTGCGCTTTGGACGGCTCAGATGCTGAGGTGGAGACTGGATGGAACAGGAAAGACTAACGTTGGAGCTCTTGAAGCCGAAAAGAGCTGAATGAAAAGAAGGATCACCTGAGCAGGTAGGAAAATGATTGATAATATCTTGGCAGCGCTGTGCTGAGAAATAACCTGCAGTGAGCGAGGCAACGAAGTTTAGATATTAGCGGTGACGCACAAAACAATGGCGTCTGAGCGTTTGCTACGAAAAACGAAACACTAGACAGAAAAGGTGCAGGTGATCAGGGCTTAAATAGAAAATAGATGCTAATTAACAGGAAATTAGAAAATTAGAAGATTAGAAGCCCCCAGCTCCACACCCCCTGAACCACGCAAGCTAACATTTAATATGTTACAATGTTAAAATATATCCAGACAACTAGAGAAAGCTACCACGCTGTATAGCCTATTGTGTAAACTCAATCTGTGGAGAATGGTAGAGATATCTGTGTGTGAATGTGAGAGTGTGAGAGAGTCAGTTGATGCAGGCAGTAGGTAAAGGACAAACACTTGCGGGTTCGGGTCGGGTCGCGGGTAAGAAGATGGTGTTGCAGTGGGTTGCGGGTTCGGGTTGGGTCCTGTAGTAGCGGGTCCGGGTCGGAAGCAGGTCGTAAAATTCGGACCCGTGCAGGATTCTACCATAAGCTAGACCCCTGGGCTTTTGTAAGCAGGTGCCCTTTTAACCCCCTTGGTGACCTCTGGGTTTCTGTGAGAGGGTGCCCGTTTTTTTTTTAAAGGACAACCACAAACTGAAATGTCAGTCAGAAGGTGAACCTACTTGACCTGACAAAATGAGAGAAAACAGGGAAGCATCTTCAGGTAAGGTAAAGTATCTGTAATAAAAATAGAACACTTCAACAACACAATATATCTTAATATATAAAGAAGAAAGTTTGTCTGTCTGGCTGTTACTTTATGCATTCGGACCCCGCAGGAGCCGGTGCAACCAAACTTTGCATGGCCTGCTCTTTCATCCATGAGAAGGTCAAGGGCTATGTTTGGATCCAAAATTTTGACCCCCAGAGTACTTTTTTTTAGTAACCCCATTGCTGGATCACTATAGTAGCCATGTATTTCAAATTAAAGAAACCCACAAAACCAAAAAAAATAAAAAATGGCAAAAACCAAAGAAAGGGAAAGGGGTCCGAGCGCATTGTGCAACACCCAAGATCGGTAACTTATAGGAAACTATGAGGCTACCGTTCCCTAATTTGTCATGCATGAAATATTGAAATATTGAATTTCCCCGGGTAACGCCGGGTACTTCAGCTAGTCGTAAATAATGATACTGGCTCTGGGGATTTTGTTTGTTTTTTCACAGTGCTTAGAACAATGAAAGCAACATGTCAAGAAGAAAATCTGTCATAAAATTATCAGTATTAAGTTTTCTTAGATTGGGTCAGGGATTCAATTTTGCAGGGCGTAATCTGACACCAGCTTCTCTAAACAGGCATGTCCGTTTTCATTATCTTACACATAACAGACTTGCACATAGAACAGTTCTATTACCTTGTAACCTGGGGAGCGGCAAACATCGAATTACCTCTGTAGTAAAGTGCACTGTTTATTTAAACACTTTCCAAAATAATACAATTCAGACTTTCTGTCAACAACACAGTTTCTATCTTATTAAGAAGTTTCATTACTAAAACCTAATGGGATTCAGATTGGATTGCAGTACTCTAATTTACTTAGAGGAACTATTTAGACTTTCAGCATAGAGATCTTTTTGCTATGCAGAAATGCTTTTCAATACAAGTATCATATTACAGACTCGTGTCTCATGTGGGGAAGTTGAAGCTAACTTTGAGGGAAACACAAGTACATTTTCTCCAACCAAGCAATTTGCCAGGGAGCTGACAGTGATGAAAATGTATTATGATCCTTTTATCAATTACCAGTGGGGATATATATGGAAAAGTCAAAAGGTGGGTTTCATAGCATTCCCTGTCGTTATATACTGGGTCTGCTATTTATAACACTCAAGATGGCATACTGTGTAAAAATGTGTCAGCCAGCCATATGCTTCTAAAGCAATGGGTGGATGACAGGCTGGCAAAAGCCAACATGCATGATAATCAAATTTTAGACATCTGAAGAAATAAACCCACCATTCTTATTGTTCAAAATATTGATGTATTTTATTGATTGATGCATTTGTTTATTTTCATTCAGTATGAGCTGATTGAATAAAATACAATGGGGACATGTATCAAGACTGACCGACGCATCACTACATTGGCAGAGTGTAAAGTAGCGCTGTGTCGCGGCACAAATTTTACCCCATCCCGAATGTATTAACTGTATTAACAAAATTAATGAGTCATGGCGTAAGCTGGCACATTTAAATGCGAAAATTCCGCTGTGCCGTTGTTCTGAAACCCTAGAAACGGGCTACAGTAGCATAGACTAACAGACTAACCTGAAAAATAGCGTCTCCCATCCAAATGGGTTACCACAATTGAACAATAGGTAGGTTATTTGGAGAGGCAATGACCTGTGTTGACTAAGTGTCTTGACTTTATATCATAGTATGATTATGACGGCTAAAACCAAATATACATAATGGAAAGGATATAATGAACCACATTTATTATACGACCAATACAAACAATTGTACATAATGAAATAGCCTTTATCAAGCTATAATTTCATCCTCAGGGAGATCAAAAAGTTTTTTTATTAATAAAATGTCAGTTTTGTGACATTCCATGAAATTCGTTTTTTTTTTGTTTTGTTTTTTGTATTGTCATTTGTAAATTTCTTTTAAAAATCAGTGAATTTTCCAGGCCTCTATGACTACTGCCATAATCATGCTCTTTCCTATCAGTTGCTTTCTGACTTTTTCTTTGTGCCCAAATAAGACCAATTTGAAATCGTTTTTATTTGTGGGCCCTTTAGGGCCGGCGCTGCTGTTCTTGATAAATCTCATTTTAATATCACAGACTTCATTTACAAATGAGCCCCACCTGCAATTGCACATGCATATAATTAAGGCTTGATACCTTAAAATGCATGGCTAATGAGCGTGTGGGAGGGTGGTGGAATTCATTGGCCACAACAGTTTTCAAGAGTTGAACACCCCGCAGGGGTGTACTTTAATAGTTTGACCACAAGGTGGCACTGCGCTGCTGGCTCGCTCACTTGGATACCATCAATGGTAAACAAGGCGCCAATGCTTACTGCACACACACGCACACGCAGGTGCGTCAAAATAATAATACAAACAAAAGGTGAAAGCAAAAAAGGAAAATAAAACACAGTAACCAAACTACAAATAAAAGTTGCTGCTTTTGCAGCGTTCCCCCACCGTCGCTACCCGTACGGCTTGGGTCATCAGCCTGCACCCTGCTATTCTTTTAACTATACGTTATGGGGTTGCCCAGGGTTTCCCCGATAACTAATCCAGCCCGCCTGGTATTTTCCCACGGCTGTCCTGCCTGTCTGTCTCCCCTTCTCGCTTCAGACACTGGTGTTTTTTTTCTTTTGTAGGATCTGGTCCACCGTTACCAGCCAGAGCTCCCGCTGTTATCCTTCCTAAAGGGGCAAGCCTGAGGAATAGCACAGCATTATTTTTATAGGTCGAGCACCCCTCAAGGCCCGCCTCCCGACCACTCAGAGAGAGAGAGAGAGCCCTCACCCAGCCTCTCCGTGTCACTGCCATGATTGACAGACGGACCCTTCACGGCTCCCGAGCTCCTCCTGCAGGATCATGCACGCATCAGAGAGCCAGCATAGATCTCGCCCTGTTACAGAGCGGCAGATCACATTGCACGGCGGAGCGCATTTTTTTGGCAGTGCTAATACAGCCTTAACTTGCCAAAAGTGTCATGATACATACAGGTCAATTTTAAGGCCGGCGTAAACTCGCCGCTATGGCCTTAACGCCATTGCAAATGCCTGATACATATCCCCCAATATGACTATCACAGTTGCAGACACTGATTTACAGCTACTGCTCTTCAGAGTTGATACACTGTAGTACTTAAAAGTGGGTTGCAACAAATGCAATCCCCATTGGTAGACCCCAGATCCATCCGCTATCTGCCACCACCATCAGTCGTATTTGCTAAATGCCAAGTTAAGTCACAAAATATTGGAACCACCGCAAGACTTTAAATGATTTTTCAACTCCACAAACATTTCACTCTGGTGTCTTCTGCCAGCGTCACTGTATATCCCTGAACACGGCCAACCGAGTGCACAACCATGCGCAGTTCTTATGGGCCGAGCAAACTCTCAAGGCCCGCCTCTCAGCCACTCATAGAGAGGGAAAGCACACACACCCTCTTCCCCACCTCTCCGTGCCATCGCCATGACTGACAGGCGGATCCTACGAGACTGCTGCCCTCTACCTGCAGTACCACGCATGTGCCAGATAGTCAGTACAGATCTCCCCTGTTACAATGTGTTATTGGTGTCAACTAACTAATTTAATGATACAGCCTGAGTAGCTGGTAATAAGTTAATAGCCCCACAAAACTTTGTAGCTTGTAACTTTGTAACAAGATGCTTGGGTATATATATATATATATATATAAGTGCTGAATTTACTGTAAATCAAGGGAAGTAATGTTAAAACTTTACAATGCGTTAGTAAGACCTCATCATATGTCATATGCAGACAGGCTTAAAGAATTGAATCTATTCAGTCTTGAACAAAGAAGACTACGCGATGATCTGAGTCAAGCATTCAGATTTCTAAAAGGTAACAACAATGTCGACCCAAGGGACTTTTTCGACCTAAAAAAATGAACAAAAATAATAGGAGGCACTTTTTTACACAGAGAATTGTGAGGGTCTGAAACCAACTCCCCAGTAATGTTGTTGAAGGTGACACCCTGGGATCCTTCAAGAAGCTGCTTGATGAGATTCTGGGATCAATAAGCTACAAACAACCAAATAAGCAAGATGGGCCGAATGGCCTCTTCTCGTTTGTAAACTTTCTTATGTTCTTATGTCTCAGGGTCAACCA
Organism: Acipenser oxyrinchus oxyrinchus; assembly: GCA_030684275.1. Classification (NCBI taxonomy): domain Eukaryota; kingdom Metazoa; phylum Chordata; class Actinopteri; order Acipenseriformes; family Acipenseridae; genus Acipenser; species Acipenser oxyrinchus. The sequence goes on along the minus strand of CM060247.1, from coordinate 23,398,865 downwards.
TGTGTAATAGAATTCTAAACTTGGACAATACTGCATTAATATGACTATAAAAGCACATTCACACACAATTTAAACATAAGGATTAAAAACAATGTAACTATAAAAGACACACACATACACATAATGTAAAACGTATAATTAATAACATAATTAATACCTCATGCAGAAAGCCATACTAAAAACTCTTTTAGCATAACAATGACAACAAATATAATAACATTTTTGTGTGCAATACAATAATTTGTGTGCAGTGCAACAGATGTCACAGCGTGAGACCGGGCTAGCCAAAACCTTAGGTCAGTGATTTACACCTTGCTAGTAAGTAGGGGAACACAAGTAAAAATAATTATAATGCCAGTAATTTGAATAATTCAGAATACATTCATATGTTCTAAGTTGAAAAAGTCAGTTGAAAATCTTCTGCTAAATTGAAGTTCGGATAGTCAAATTAGCTAGACAATTTCTTCATGTCAGTCATACACCTAAATTCAAATGACTCTGGGGTTGACCCCATTGGCAATAATTTACTTTTGCTTCTGTCTCCAGCACCTATGCCATATGTCTTTCTTATATATAACTTAGAATCTAACAGTAAGTTATATTTAGTCCTTTTTAATTGCTTATTCTGAATATAAATTGACATTAATCCATGACGAATAGATTAAACCCTATTATTGAGATACCTGCCCATACTTGAGACACAATTGTATTTATTTATTTATTTATTTTTGGCAAATTGGGGGTTAGATTACATGGGAAAAGCCATCTTATATCATAGAGATACATAAATAAAAAGGCATTCTATGTTAATGCGAAGTTGCTTGTGGTGTACTTTTTTTTCTTTTTTTGCACAAATATATAGCAGTGAGGCTGTCACTAATCCAACAGGCAAAGCTTTGTTGGGACCCTGTTGATGCTTTTATAGATAATCCGTTCAATATAAATTTGACTGTTGATAAAAAATATGCAGTCTACTGACTAAATAACCAGTATTGGCAGGCATGTGTTAAATTGGGAGATATGTTGGATTATTTATTCAAACGACATTGCTTAACAAATTAGCATATAATAACCAAGTATATAAAGAAAAAGAAAAAGATGTCTGTGGCCAACTTAAAATTGCAGTGCTGATTGCTAAGCAGGGGGTCTTTATTCCATTTAGGCCAGAAAACTCTCTCTTACACACATAATTATCTCTGGGCCATGGCAAGTAATACGATTTGAGACACAGGCAGTCATCACGTATATTATCATTTATACTTGTTTTGAAGTCTATTTTGATGTTTGCTGGCTTCCTGTTTCTCTTTGTAACTTTCTGTTTGTCTCTTTCAACCCAGAAGTCGAGTGTTTGGCTTTCAGGAAAAAGCTAAACCAAACAGACAACTGAACCTTCTGACTCCCTAACCAATTTCAGAGAAGGAACGTCTATCTTAAAACTGGCCTCGTTTCAAATAATTGCTGTGAGAAGAAAGCTCACTAGCACCTGATGTCTTGTTTGTTTTAAAACTTCATTTCAGATATTTTAAAGTTTTATTTTAGATTTTATATATTGTGCAGTAGGACTTTTTACAATCATTTCTGTTAAGCAGCAGTAATATGGCATTCACTGAAAACTTTTCTCCACTATCTGATATTTCAAGGAGTAAATGACTTGCTGCTACCAAACCCTATAACGCTTATCCCCAAATTAACTGGAAACCAGGCCAGTGAAGCCATTCTAGGAATTATTATTTGTTGACAATCCAAATTACAGCCCAAAATGAATGTCCTTATTAACCCCACTTTGGTGGACCAGCCAAAAGCAGGGGGAGCGGCAGTTACCAACAGTTACTAGAAAGTGAAAAAAAAATGGAATAAATCAATACATTAATCAAATAAGTCAAATAAAGAAATACAAATGCACACTTACAATTTAAGAAAACATGTGCCCCATTTTCAAATCAAACTAGTAACTGTCACCTATACCTATAGCAAAAGCTTACATACACCTTAACCTGCTAATTTCAAAGTAGGTGCTTTAATGACAGGTGCTGTAGCTGGCGAATGAGAGCATTCCAGCACTGCTTCTTTCAACGAGATCTGTCAGAACAGGGTGAAACTACAGTACTAACGGACCACTGAGATGACTGACAGCGACCCCCAGCCATTCAGAGCAGAACGGAGACGGGACAGACAGCAAGTATAAAAACTACAAAAACTAGAGGTGATTTCTAAATGATTATTTTTGGTAAGAAAATAAAAAATTCGAGTGGTTTTACTGACGTTTATCGTATTTAAATTTATTTCAGTTGAACTCATATTTTTGGGGAATTTGACGTTTAACAAGCTTTACTGATTAATATCGAAAAGTAGCAAGCCTATTTATAAGCACTAAAGTGTTACTGCCTACTGGTTACCTACAAAGTGTTTTAAAGTGTGTTCTTGAATAAACCATCGATTTTAATTTATTTCCAGATGGATTGTACCATCTCACTTATCACCTGGTAATCAAACGATGTACTGGTAGTCAAGCAATAGAGAGTTCCAGTAAAAAAACACTTCGTTTTTCTAAGCCTCGAATTAGTGGAAGTGGATTAGGGAAATTGATTTAAAAATATGAATAATTTATTTAGGGTATGTTGTCACAGAGTGACCCTACAACCTGTCTTCCCTTGTAAAAGGTGTGAGCACCTTTTTGAGTGAAAGGTATATGCGGCCGAAATGTCTGACTCTTTGATAAAAAACGTTTAATTTATTTGAAGTCTTCCCACTAATGATGGGAATGGGAATGTAAATATGGGAGCCCAGCTAACAAGATTTAAGTTTTTGCAGGTATCAAGTAAAGGCCCTGGTTGCCCCCAACTCTGATGTAAAATGCTGGATGCACAGGCCTGTCGTGGTGTTCGCAGAACCAGTCCAAGCAGAGCCTGGCACAGAGTTCAAATCCTGTTGGGAACGTGCTGAGTTATTAGGCATGAATTGGATTATTTAAACTAACCTGTATTGATTGAAATAATATGATATACTCTTTGTCAATAATCATAATAATACTGTATATGTTCCTTTAAAAAAGATCAGTATACTCAGTAGAAAACAATGGATAGATGTTGTGTGCAGTCTTTGAAAGCACCTGCTAGAAGGAGTCAAACTTGGCAGGCTCTTATCATAAGGCCTTGTTAACATATTCCAGTTTTATGAGAAAAAGTAGCTTCTTTCATTAATTTACTTTCATTACCCCATGTCTCATATTAATCAACACCAAAAAATTGGCAAAAGGCTAGGCTGTCTTAAAACCGGCTTCAACTGGATTTTGTATGAACAGAGAAAGGGGTCAGACTTAATTCAGTAAAAATAATATTACCATTTCTAGGAGCAACTGTTATACTGAAGTAACTGAATTAGAAATACATGTTAGAAAATCATTTAAAGTTAAACTGTTATACAAATAACATTATTATTGTTGAAAGAACATATTACAGTTAAAAACGAAAGAAGTTCAATACTAACTGACACTGTCAGAATATTGTAATAATTGTACTGTGTTTAAAAAAATATAAAACCAGCATAAATAATATTGCAGCAAATTATGAACAGGTTACAATGCTTTGAACTAAGAAAACTGAACAAGTGTTAATGTTAGGAAAAAAGCTTGTCTATGTGCCTTTGTCATATAGTGCACATACACTCTCGGAAGCCGGTCAGACTATTGTGAGTGGAAGGATGTAACCTTGAAAGAAGCAGGCATCTGGGGGAACTAAACACGGAGGCGAGGTATTGCAAATTAGCAAAAACAAAAGGGTAACCCTTTTTAGACAGAACGATATTTGAAACTAAAAAGACCTATTTGATTTTATTTGATTGTGTTATTAATAAGAATAGAGGTTTTAAATAAAGTATTCTGATCTAATAATATAGTGACAAAACTCTTTGAAGAGAAATAATGCTTTTAGTATTTTGATCTAATAAGAAACATAATATTCAAACTAACAAGTGTTTTTGCTTGTTTAAGGCTCTACTGTAATACAAATTGACTGTAAAAGCAGGAGTATTAGTTCATTTTCTTTCTCCAACTAAACAAAAAATCTTTTAGACATTACAATATCCATTAAATTAAAGAATATAAATGTTTAGTTTATATAAATGTTTTACTGCAATAAAAAACAAGAACTGTTAGGTTGGAATATTAGACAAATAGAGTGTAAACTGTATTAAATAATTTTAGTACACAAAAAACCTACAGAAAAATAGCCTTGCCCTTATCTGCTGGAAGTCAAAGTGAGATTTACTTGTAGTCTGCAATTTTAAATCCATGATAAGAAAACCTGGCAGTCGAAGGGAGCATTCCATGAATTAGGGGAGTTGTGTCCAGTATCAGTTCTTATCAAATAAGTAGTGACTTTCTTTGGGAGAAAACACAAATTCACACTCCATGCTGTGAATTTGGAGGTGCTTACAGTGGTGTTTCATATTAATCAAAACAATAGTCTTGGCAAGGAAAACAGGGTGTCTGAATCCTGCTTGAGCAGGCAACTTTTAGAAACAGAGAGAGGTCAGGCATAGTCCAAGAATGGCACAGTTAAATAATGCTATTATGCTTAACATGTTCATTATAGTTTCAAATTTAAATAAAAATAACTGAACTGACCGCTGTATGCTTATTCAAAGGCAGTCTTTGTCCCATACGTTGTTAACACACATTTGTATATGAAGTTAAACTGGCCCATTGACTACACACTGAAAAGATAACATAATATGCAGCTAAGAGGGTCATATAATTTAGACCTAGCTTAATATAATCAAATAGAGGTGGTGTTACATATTAAAAACATCTCTCATATATACACATATACTTGTATTATATTATAGCAAGGATTCTGTTAACTTTGGTCCACCTGACTTTTTTGGAAAAAGAGATTGATGAATTCATGTTCCAATATTTTTTGGCAAGAAGTTATATCCAATCAGTTTTGAAAAAGGAGTTGACCAGATCTTTCTAGAATGTATAATTAACTGAAAGATAAGACATGTCAAGGCTGAGTGATGATCAGATTTAATTGGGACTTCTGATGTATTCAATGGAGGGAAAATCCTATATAAGCCCAGAGCAAGACCCCATTCGATACCATTGAACTTGATCTTGCAAGCGGACGTGGTCCATGCTCTGAGGGTCTCTGAAAAAGGGATTGCTGTTTGGTCGAAACAAGTCTCTGCCTTTTGAAGACAGTTCTTATTTTTCAATATATCCTACACTACACTTCCATATACTGGAAGCATATATTTGTAATATCTCTTTTATATTGATGCATTGCTTTGAGGTATAGACATTATGTTTTAGACTTAAGAGAGTGACATATATATATATATATATATATATATATATATATATATATATATATATATATATATATATATATATGTATGTATATTGAATGTTCTAACACTGGATCGCCCAGGCTGCTTTTTACTTGGGATTTACGGTGATCTGCGCAACCAACCAATCCAATTTTTAAAGCATTTATAAACCGAAAAGAGCACTACGACTGCTCTGATTCGTTAGCCCAGTGCACGAACAAAACCACTAAAACATCCCTGTCCTCCTGAAACATCTGAGTTTAAGAGTGTGCTCAGAGCATATATATATATATATATAAATAAAAAGAGTACATGCAAAAATTCTGACAATGTATTTATTAAACAATAATAATAAAAAAAAAACATGCATACCAGCTTTGCCACTTAAACAGGGATTGGGTAAATTGGAAACAGTTGCTAAAAAAACTATCAATAGTGTGTAATGACACCACATGTAGTCAGTGGATCATTAATGTGACATGCATTGAGTCTGCAGGGTGCTATTTTTTTTTTCTAAAGGACACATAATCATTATGCAGTGCTTACCACCTTCAGGGAAGTTGGATTGGATATTTGCAGAGAAGCCAATTCAGAATGGCATTGGTTCAGTCACATTTAGATCCTCACACTGAATGATGTTTCAGATCATTGTGCAGTATATATACTACCAGTAGCAGTGTCATCCTGAAACCATACATTGTTGGTGATGAATATTTGGGGTGGTCTTGCATTCTTGGGTACAGAAACCTACAACTTGTATTTGTTACTGGACACTGGAAGTTTAACATAGGCTGGGACCAAATCAAAACTTTGACAACCCGCTAATCTTACTTAACAAAACTGTATTTAATAGCGTTTTCTTTTTATGAGTAGAAGAAATAAGATACTTACAAAAAAAAGAAAATGCTATTAAATACAGTTTTGTTAAGTGCGATTAGCGGGTTGTCAAAGTTTTGATTTGGTCCGGATCATAGTTCAATAACTTTTTTTTTTTTTTTTTTAAGAACTTACTGTAGCTATTTTCAGGCTTAGAATGACAGGCTATCCTCCTGAAACAGCATTATGGTGTTTAAACGTGATTATTTTGTAACCTGTGACTTAGCTATATTTGTCATCCTGAACTGGATGCACTAATATAAAGCTCTGTCTAAAGTAAGCATCCTGGTTATAATGGTATTTCCCTCAAAAGTAAATGCACATTCCTTACTTTAGATGTTTAAATCCAGTATAAAAGGGTAAATGGTCAAAAAATATATACTAGAAGCCTATGTTTAAAGAAGGTGCACAAAGCTAACTCCTTGCAACTAATTGTTTAGGGCAGTCAGTAAAATGGGACCAGACACACATTTCATTAAAAAAAAAAAAAGATTTTGAAGCCTTGCTCTCGATTTGTGTGTTAAATACAACAGTTATGTTAAATACCGGATTAGTATATTTTATTTAAAGAAGAACTGCACACATTGGAGGGATGTATTAAAATGGTTGTGTGTTTGGGCGGATGTAGGATTCGGATTCGATTCACCGAATCCTAAGTATTTGTCCAAATCCGAACCCTGCTCAAAAAGTAGGTATTCGGGCCGAATCCAAAACCGAATCCTGGATTCGGTGCATCCCTAATTTTATGTAAACATCAACTGTTGTTTTAAGAAAATACTTGTTTCATTCAGTCAATCACCAATCTGTCCATTGGATTATATTACAATTCATCACTGATTCTTCTATGGGATTAATGCACGCTTCGCGAAGTTTTGAATTGCATACAAATTCGACGAGGAATGGCCCTCCGAACCAATTGGGCCAGTCGTACATGCCAGGGCATGACAGTAAAAACAGTGACGATGACCTTGGTAACTCCATTTTCTCCTGTGCCCAAAGTTTTGTGGCATTTTCTAGAGTTACTTCCTTAAGTGGTGTCCACCTTATAAACTTTGACCCCACCTGCATTAAAGCACTTCCATCTGCAGTTGCAGAGTACAGCAGGCTGAGAAGTCTTATGTGCCCTGAGTTAATAAGCTTGAAGGAGACCAACATGCACAAGGGGATCCATGGTGAAGGATCGTGTGTATTTCGTACGTCAAGCCATCAGCAATGTTCAGGAACAACAAACGCTACCACATTCTGAGGGAACAGTTGCAGTCACACATTCAATCAGAGGCTTGAGAAACACTCATCTCACCTCCTGCAATGCAAACACCATGTTACAATGTCTTCTTCACTGCCAACTTCTGAGAGTCATTAAAACAGAGTGAACAACAAGCCCTCAGGACTTTTGTTACCAACTATGATCAGTTGCCATCCACTACATCTCTCAGAACTGTGGACATTTGTCACTTCTTAGGAGAACCCTTCAGTAGAGTTCAGCAGCAAGATGTTGTTGAGTTTCTCACCAAATTGTGTCAAACTTGTGCAGAAATATGTGATCTGCTTTCAGTTACCACAAAGCATGACATGCTAGGTACACAATGTTGGTACCGCACATCAAATCAAGAGGTGGGGCATGTTTACTATCTCTATGTACCTGATGGTACACATTCCATGTGTTTGGAACAACTAATTAATATGGAGCACAAGTGGGCACCCATTGATGGTGGCAGATGTGACCACTGCCAAAAATCTACACTTCTTAAACGCAAAGTCCTTCAGTCAGCAGGAAGAATGCTTGCAGTCCAGCTTATGCTTTGGCAAACTAAACCAAATGGGAATATTACAAAGCGACAAGATGTGAAGTTTACTGGCGTGCACAAGAGTAAAATTAAACTTCCATTGTTATACACAAAGGAGGAGATGTCGCTTCAGGACACTACATGTGTGTCCTCTCAGTTCCTGGCACTACAAAGTGGGTGCATGCAAATGGCACACTTATTGAAGTCAAACCATGGCCAAGAAATGCAAAAGACATGTACATGGCCTTTTATGAACAGATGTAATGCTTTAAGATTGGACTACATTGGACTAAGTTGATCAAATCACAAGATTAGGAGGCAAAAAACAGAATAATTTCTACAATAAATATGTTCACTTGCACATACGAATTAGTAGAATGTTGAAGATTTTTGGAAATGTACATTATTTTTTACCATTGCTATGCTTTTATACTTTTGTGCCAAAGTAAAAATCAGTAACTAGCAATAAAGACATGGACATTTCAATGCTTTTTTACTACCCATTTGCATAGGTAAGTTTGAACCCCCCCATAAACACCATACATACACAATATACGCATATCCATTAGGTGCAAAAAAAGTGATATCTGAAACAAAAACACATTGGAAATGTGAAAAAACACCAAGCTATCAAAAGTGCCCAGCCATTTAAAGTGGAGATATCAAAAACACAAGCCAAGTTTCAAGAAACCATTGGGGCAACCTTGCCCAGCACAAAGCAAACAGTACAACTGTAAAATCGATAGGGGCCAAGGTTGCCCCAATTGTTTCTACTAACTTGGCTTGTGTTTTTTATATGGTATTTTGTTAAATAGCAAATGTGCAAATGTTAATCCGTCCAAAGGTTTTGACATCCTGAACCTGTCCAAACACAGTGATTGCAAATTAACTACTGTTTCCATGACCTCTGAAGACCTGAATACAGATACCAATTGTTTCAGTTCCTAATACAAATACAAATGTTAGATCTCTTGACACAACCCTAATCACAACTAAAGGTTCTGAAAATCTTCCCCTGTGGTTTCTCATTTCCCCTGAGCTACATTTAACCTCTTATCAACCTGACTAACAGTGTATCAATGACCTTTATCTGCTTATTCAAACAACAAATAAATGAACTATGTTTTCAATGTATGAGTTTCTTTTCAACAGCTGATTTGCTATTGCCTGCTCTCGGCATTTCAATTTAGTCACAATTTACCTTTAACATTTATGTTCTTCGATCTGTTTGCAGTGCAGCTGTGGAATACTTGCAAGATCAGTTTAAACATTAATTTAAGAGAGCCAATATTGTAATAAAAACAAATTACTTTTAAAGCATCAGTGTGGAGTAGTGGTTAGGGCTTTGGACTCTTGACCGGACGGTTGTGGGTTCAATCCTAGGTGGAGGACACTGCTGCTGTACCTTTGAGCAAGGTACTTTACCTAGATTGCTCCAGTAAAAACCCAACTGTATAAATGGGTAATTGTATGTAAAAATAATGTGATATCTTGTAACAATTGTAAGTCGCCCTGGATAAGGGTGTCTGCTAAGAAATAAATAATAATAATCACTTGACCATGTTTATTTCTATGGCTACTATTTCATTTCAATACATAAAGAAATGCTAGCTATGTTCAAAATAATTACTGCTTCATACATTTAGGTTTAAACCTTTTTGCTGCAGGATATTTCTTACCAGCCACAGGAAATCAGGTTTTCCTACTACATATCATAGTCCATACTGAAATGATTGTCAATTTCAAACACACAGACACCACTCTTAGGTCAAATTCAGTACTGACTGTGTTGTGTAATTCTGTTCAAACTCATGGGTGATCTACTATAAAGTCGATACTGTAAATCTAAAGCCCCTTTCACACTGGCATGCTCTACCCGGGTCAGAACCTATCCGGGTAAGGACCCGGTGTCATGCAGATCGGGTACACGATTTCACACTGCTCTTGATAAAGCAGGGTTGATCTGGGTGACAGATGCAAGTGTCACGGAGTGACCCTAAAACCCGTCTTCCCTTGTACAAGGTATGAGCACCTTTTTTGAGAGAAAGGTGTATGCGGCAGAGATTGATGGCTCTTTAATATAAACAGTTTAATTTATTTGAAGCCTTCCCACTAATGATGGGAATGAGAATGTAGAGATGGGAGCCCAGCTAACAAGATTCAAGTTTTTGCAGGTATCAGACTTTGAAAAACTGTCACCCACACCTGTGCTGGTTTTGACAGACTCACTGAGAGCAGAAACTGACCCAAGACTGTCAAAGCTACTGGAAGCAGGCTGATCTTTGGGATACAAATTGAACATTTGTGAAACTGCAACAAATATTGTAATGACTGTAATGTATTTTAAAAGAATATAAAGTCAGCAGAAATGTTAAACAAATTGTTAAAATACACTATTCAGAAAAAATGTTATAATGTACTAGTGTATTAGTCTATGAGAATATTGTAGGATTTCATATTCCTGTTTATTCTAGTGTAACAGTAGAATAATATTATTAATGAATGTGTAAGGTCAGGCTGACCTGCTGAAAGTTCCAAACCTCCCTTATCAGGCAAAAGCATATTTTTTAATTAGACACAGAACCTCAAACATTTTGATCCAGCGAGAACTGAATGGCAAAATCTATGGAGCACAGTTAATATGCCAGGAACAATTGAACTAGAATAGGTTTGTGGTTATATCAACATATAGCAGTCCTTAGTTTTTTTTTAATATTCAAGGTTTATTTGCTGCTAAGCAGGTGCCTAATTAAAACAACCTCTTGCCTTCTGTATATATCAATGGAGTAAAATAAAATCACAATTTATAAAAGAGACTGCTATATTGAAGTATCTGAATTAGAAACACGTGTTATAAAATCATTTAAAGTTAAACTGTTATACAAATAAAATTATTGTTCTTGAAAGAACATATTACACTTAAAAATGAGAGAAGTTCAGTACTAACTGACACTGTCAGAATATTGTAATAATTGTACTGTAGCAAATTATGAGCAGAATAACAATTTGAACTAGAAGTTGCAAGTAACTTGATGGCTTCCAAGGCATTCTTGTTCCTATCTGTGTTCCATAGTAACCATGACCCTACCTGCACTCTCTAAGCAGTTATAAGCCACTTTTGCATTTGACCTTAAGGAGATGTCAAAGGTCACAGTCCAAGACGTTTTTTCATAGAGCATATATGGGTTCTTATATGTGTTCCATAATAACCATGACACTATCTGCACTTTCTAAGGAGTTACAAGCTAGTTTTGCATTTGACCTTAAGGAGAGGTCAAAGGTCACAGTCAAGGCAATTTTTGAATAGAGCATTCATGGGTTCCTATATCTGTTCCATAGCAACCATGACCCTATCTGTACTCTGTAAGGAGTTATAAGCTAGTTTTGCATTTGACTGTAGGGAGAAGTCAAAGGTCACTGTCAAGGCAATTTTTGAATAGAGCACATGTTCGTATATATGTTCAATAGTAAACATGACCATATCTGCACTCTGTAAGGAGTTATAAGCTACTTTTGCATTTAACCTTAAGGACATGTCAAAGGTCACGGTCAAGTTAATTTTTGAATAGAGCATATATGGGTGCATTTGTGTATTCTATAGTAACTATGACACTGTCTAAACTCTCAAATGAGTTCTAAACAAGTTTTGCATTTGAGCTTTAGCAAGGTAATATGTGCAAATATGTGCAATTTGACCATAGCTGAAATTTGATTGGCTCATGACTAGGGGTCTACTTAAATCCCGGTAAATTTACATTTTTTTCACAGGTATGTTGCGGAATAGAATTAGGATTTCGCGGACATTTCACGGACCTGTTTAAACATTAAATAAATTTAAGTAGACAGTATTTCAGAACACTATAAAGCCTAATAATAGTGGTACTTGCTTCCTTACTAAAACAGAGTGCTGTCATTTGTTAAAGGCAAGCATGCGGCATCCTCCTGCAGTTGACTTGCCCATACATTGAGACTGCACGTTCTGCATCCACTGAATTGGTTGGAAGTTAAGGCAAAGCTTTGCCAAGTTATACAGATGTGGAAATCGATTAGAAACAGCCCCAAAACTTGGTTACACGAGGGCATCTGGCATACTTTAATAAAGGCAATGTATGCAGCACGTTCGTTGTCATATTATTTGTCCCATCCAATAATTTATTTTATTAGTACCGAGTCAAAACAGAACGTGACTATTCAGGTCTAAAATTCCAACTGTAAAAGTAAGCAGCAGGTTGAAGCGAGGTGGCTGAGCTGGATCGTTTTAGTACTGATTTAACTTGCAGACAGGAATACTTTTTGTCTGCGCTGACTTTCCAGTCTGGTTTCTGAAAGCTGTTGATTTGACCTTCTGTTCAGCAGCCTTTGTAGTAGCCTTTTGTTTAATGTGTGATTCTGAAGCTAAATAGCGATCGATCATATTTTCTCCAGACACATTATTAAGATATGCAAAACAATTACCTCAGTCTGAATGTACAGTTTCTTTAGGAAATATCTTGAAACGATCATCAGCCGAAATATACTTTGCTTTTTGTCGTCCATTTCTACTATTTTACCTGAAAACTAGATTTTAGCAACCTAAATCAAAACAATGCAGCACCAACTTCGTCCCACCCCCTACTGCACAGTACAGGTCACATAAAAGCAGTAAAGACGCACTGATAGGCTGATTAAAACTTTGTCATTTCAATAGTAAACAAGAACGTTAACCGCTTTGGAGAATTTTTTTTGTAAATGTTACTTGTGGACGTTTTTTTGTTTGTTTGTTTTTTGCTTAAGTGCAATGCACACAGGAGGCCGAAGGAATAAAAAAAAAGCCTATCTACAGAAGGAAGATACGTAGTTTGTGTCACTTGCGTTGTGCAGTAGTTCATTTAAACGAGGTTTCTTTTTTTCCTCTCCGTACTTGTTTGTATGCATTGGCCCCTAAGAGGTGAATTTCGCGGTGACCCCTCAATTTCACGATTTCCGCAAAATCCGCGAAATCACGATTTAGGTAGACCCCTACTCATGACAGCCAGGTTTTTTTTATGTAGCGAGTTGCTTTTGAATATGAATGTTGAATATTTTTGACAAATCCAATATGGCTGCCGAACCATGTGACCAATTGACTTGTGTTGAACAAATCTAAATATAGGCCATAAGGGTAGTATGTGCCCCAAGTTTCACATCTGTACCATAAGAGGTTTTGGAGAAGAATATTTTGTTAAATTGGCCAATGTTCACGAAAAATACAATATGGCTGCCAAACCATGTGACCTATGACTTTGTTTTCGCTCTGACACAACTCCCCAAAGGCCTCTACCACCACTCTATGAAGATTCATGAGTCTACAACATTGTACCTTTAATGAATACTGCAATATGTGCAAATTGACCATAGCTGAAATTTGATTGGCTCATGGTGGCCATGTTTTTTTTATGTAGTAACTTGCTTTTAACTAACTTAATAGACAACCTTGCCAAGGCTATGTATGCAAAGTTTCGCTTCAATCGGCATAACCGTTTCAGAGAAGAAGACGTTTGAATATTTTTGACAAATCCAATGTGGCCACCAAATGATGTGACCGATCAACTTCTCTTGAACAACCGTAAATTGAGGCTGTGAGGGGAGTATGTGCTCAAATCTCTGCTGTAAACCGGTTCGGAGAAGATTCTTTTAAATTGTCCAAAATTCTCAAAAAATCCAATATGGCCACCACACCATGTGACCTATTACCTTCATTTTCGCTCTGACACAACTTCCCTTTTGTGCCTACCACCCTACCAAGTTTTGTGAGTTTCCGTGCAACGGTGTTGATTTTAGAGACTTTTTGATAAAAGAGCAGAAAAAAAAAAAAAATCCTAACAGAAACAATAGGCTTCTCAGCCATTCTGGCTGGGAAGCCTAATTAAGAAAACTGAACAAATGTTAATGTTAGAAAAAACATGTCTGTATGCCTTTGTTAAAGCTGGTCAGACTTAAAGATAGGGTCTTAAGTTTAAGGAAGCAAGACAATAAAGTGTAAACTGTATTTAATAACGTTAGTACACAGTGGACCTACTGAAGGAAAATAACTAATTTTGTGACCCCTTCCTTGCCTGCTTGTAGCAGAGCAGTGCTGGGCATAGAAAGTGCTTTTTGACAGTCAAAGCGAGACTTACTGGTAATCAGCAGTTTTGAATCCAAGGCCTTTCTAAATGAGCAAAATTAACTACTGAAATACCTTTTGGTACCAGAATAAAGGAGTATATGGGGTAATGTCAATTTTCTTCATTATATTATAGAAATTAATGAAAATTTGGCAGCTGAAGCAAGCAGGTTTTCACTAACTACTGTGCAGAATAAATGATTTTTTTCTATGGGTAAATATCGTATGTGCAATGTGTTTATATGATGGAGCGCACGCTTGCAGATATTGGAAGCATGTTGTTGTTTTAAATTCATTTGAATTAAACAAAGCAAGCTTCATAAATGCAATGCTTACCAGCCGTTTGTTTAAAATAGCCGAAGCAATATTCAAACCAAGCTGCTTTCTTGATATTGCTGTTGGCAGAAAAAAGAAATAAACCATCAGTTTCAGGTTACTGTACATTTACAATTTGTTTTGTATTTTTTTTTTTTTAAAGCTTTGCATGGAGATGGCTTATAGCAAACCGCATAGCAACACTGTGTATTTGTAGACTAATTAATCTTGTTTATGTTTGCTTACTTTTAAAGCAACAAATGTCCCCATGTTTAAAACGTGTTGTTTTTGTTCACTAACCTATTTATGCATGTGTAAATGCTTTTTCTATAGATGTTCGCAAATCCGACTTTTTCACATACGCACCTATGCCCCAGTCCACAGGGGGTCAGATACGCAACGTTGTACTGTATATAGTTAAAACATGATGTATACTTTGTTTTTATTTATATACATCTATTTGAGTATTTTATTAATGTGTGTATCTGTAATTTTATTTTGCAGATAAAACAAAATAAAAAGAAATTTGTGAACAATAAAACAAACTTTTTTTTTGTTGAATTTGTGTAATTATTTATCATTATTAGTTTATAGAAAACACGTTTGTTTGTTAATGCTTAAGCAGTGAATTTGATTAGATGACACAGTTGCTAAAAGCAAACCCAGTTGCTGTAATTACAGGCAGCTGTAAATGATCATGAACCTTCGACTGGGGAGGTTGTTTTCTTTTTTATAAACTAAAAGCCTGGTCACACAGGCGACTACTGCAAGGGGACAACAGCTGTTGCCGGCTTGTCGCCTCGTGTGACCACCCTGGTCAACACACGAGGGCAACATTTGTAATACCGGCCAATCATATTTGATATTCGTGTTACAGGATAATAAAATGGCGATGTGAATGCATGATTTGGATGTGAAGCTAATAGATTATGTTGCCTTTTTTTTTACTGGTTAGAGAAATAATTACATATAAGACAATAAAAGGTTCCAGTGGAGGCCATCTGTTACTTTGTGTTTCCTTTGTTTAATTTTTTTTTGTTTACTATAAATGAAAACAAAAGACAATAAAAAAATGTTACTTTTAAACGAAAAGTTTGTAATGGCTGTGTTTTTGTAACAGTTTACAAAAAATGACTACTTGTTCAACACATTTTAGAAAAAAAAAATGTCATAAGGTTTGTTTTTTGCGCAAGTTTAAAAACAAGTGGCACAATAATATTTCTTCACGTCTCATAACTAGGGCAGAACCCAAACATTTTTTTCTACTCTCCTCCTCTTCCTCATCTAACATCGCAGCAGGTTTATGTCTTGTGACAAAAATGCACATTATTATGATTGAGATGGGACTAGAGTGAGAAGTGGGACTGAAGTGGGATGCAGGAGCACATAAATACTAGAGCAGTGGTTTTCAAACTGTGGGGCATATTTTGCTACTGATTTAATCAGATGGACTTTTTTGGTCGATATAACGCAAAATCAGAATGTATGCTGATACAGTACGCAATGTAGTCGATTAGGCATATGCAGCATTTCTCTATAGCAACAACTACTTTTCCCGCCTCTCACTTTAGTATCGCTACAGCAAGCAGCTGTAAAAAATCTGCAAAAAAAAAGTAATTACGATAAAGCATATTTGGATTTCGGTTTCACTTCCAATGCAGTCAACGGAGAAATTAGGCCCCAATGTCTAGCATGTGCAGTAACTTTAGCAATTGATAGCCTGAAGTCAACTGAATTAAAATGCCATTTGGAAACAAAGCATGGAGATCTGGTAGGAAAGAACAGATATTTTTTCGAAAAAAGAAATTAACAAACAAAAAAACACGATGAAAAATGTGGTATCCACCCCTGCAAGAGCTTTAAAAGCATCACACCATGTCTTATACCACATTGCCAAGACTAAAAAGCCTTACACAACTGGGAAAAACGGATTCTCCAAACAGCAATTTACATTTGCAGGACGATGTTTGGTGACAGTGCGGCAGAGAAGTTAAAAATGATCCCGGTGTCAGACAACACTGTCACCCGCCGAATCTCTGGCATGTCGGAAGATATTATTATTACTATTTATTCCTTAGCAGACGCCATTACCCAGGGCAATATCCATGCATAGCTGATCTTTGTTGCAATATAGTTTATTTACAATACAGTTGGATGAAGCAACAGATATATCTGAAGATGCTGATTTGATTGCTTGCATTCGGTACTCTCACGAAACATCCCTATTGGAAGACTTTTTTGTTCTGCAAGCAAATTAAGATGCGTACAACTGGATCTAAAATGTTTACCATTTGAAACGACGGAATCTGTACAGATGGAATCCTGCTATGTCTGGGGGGAAGACAGCCTTGAAAGCCAAAGTGTTTGAAATTGCTCCACATATATCAAGGATTCATTGTATGATCCTTCGCAAAGCCCTTGCAACTCAAAACATGGATCGGGAACTTAGTGATGTCATCAGTTCTGCTATTAAAGTTGTCAGCTTTATCAAGATGCAGCCCACAAAGTCTCTCTTTGCAATGCTTTGTGGAGAGGTGGTTAGCCAGGGGGAAAATGTTGGATAACAATTTCAACAATACAGTGACACTGTGATGCCTGCTGGCTTGTGCTTTTGGCTTATCTTGCTGATGTTTTTGAGAAATATCAGCATTCAAGAGAAAACTGGATCTCTGAAAAACAAAGATTGAGACTGGTTCAAGTGATCCATTCCAATTGTTAACTGACGCTATCGAGGAAGCAGAATCTGAACTCTACAGTGTTGTGGATCCAATCAAGAATCACTTGATTTCTCTGAGCCAGTTTTGATAAGTATTTTCCTGAAGGAAATGCACCTGTGAATGACTGGATTATCCAGCTCTTTGTAGCTGAAGCAATGTCCTTGTCCCAGCTCTCAAATGACATTCAGGAAGAGATTGATCTTCAGAGTGACAGGTCGCTAGAAATTCAGTTTAAACACCAGACTTTGGGTGAGTTTTGGTTGAAAGTTGGAAAGACTCTGCAGCGATCAAAGGTCTTTTACCATTGGTTCATCTTATTTGTGTGAGATCGGATTCTCTGTGCTAAAAACGAAGTACTACTCCAGACTCGTGGAGGACAAGCTCAGAGTGTAAAACCATGCAAATCGATAAACTGTCCGCAGAGAAGCAGGCACACCCTTCACATTAAGTTGTTGAGTATATGTTTATTTGAAATTTACAGGTGTAAGTAATTTATTTAAGGCTTTATTAAGGCCGCTTCGGTTTGTGAGCATTTTTTAAAATAGGCTATCAAGCGTACTTGTGCAGGTGTCATTTTTGTCTGAGTTAGGTTGGGTTGAGTTAGGTTGGGTTGGGTTGGGTTGGGTTGGGTTGGGGGGGGGGGGCACAACCAAAATTTGTAACTCAAGGGAGGCTTTAGCTCAAAAAGTTTGAAAGTGAGAAGTGAGACTGAAGCGAGATGCAGGAGCACATATAAATTACCGTGACAGGCGAGACTGAAGCAAGACATAGGAGCGTTTAAAAGGGACAAAAACAAAGGACACAGAAAGAGTACATGGAACTGCAAAAGCAAGTCAAAAGGGAAGTTAGAAAGGCCAAGAGAGAGAGATAGAAATGAACATTGCTAAGGGGGCTAAAACCAATTCCAAAATGTTTTTCCAATACTATAACAGCAAGAGAACATTCAAATAGGGGGTTAAATGTCTAAGAGACACAAATGGCAAAATCATAGATAACTAATTTTAAATAACTTTAGCATAACAGAGGCAGAAGTGTTAAAGGGACTAGGAACTCTTAAAATAAACAAATCCCAAGGCCGGGTGAGATCCTCCCAACAGTACTCAAACAAATGAAGGAAGTTATTTACAAACCACTAACCAAGATCATGCAACAGTCTCTTGAGACAGGGGTTGTACTGACAGACTGGAAAATTGCAAACATAATACCGATCCACAAAAAGGGAGACAAAACCAAACCAGGTAACTACAGACCAATAAGCCTGACTTCTATTATATGTAAACTTATGGAAATTATAAAAAGATCCAAAATGGAAAATTACCTATATGGTAACAGTATCCTGGAAGACAGTCAGCATGGTTTTAGGAAAGGGAGATCGTGTCTAACTAACCTGCTTGATTTTTTTGAGGATGCAACATCGACAATTGATAATTGCAAAGCATACAACATGGTTTATTTAGATTTCCAGAAAGCTTTTGACAAAGTCCCGCATAAAAGATTAATTCTCAAACTGAACGCAGTAGGGATTCAAGGAAATGCATGCACATGGATTAGGGAGTGGTTAACATGTAGAAAACAAAGTACTGTTTAGAGGAGAAACCTCAAAATGGAGCGAAGTAACCAATGGAGTACCACTGGGATCAGTATTAGGTCCTCTGCTATTCCTAATCTACATTAATGACTTTGATTCTGGTATAGTAAGCAAACCTGTTAAATTTGCAGACAACACAAAAATAGGAGGAATGGCAAACACAGTTGCAGCAGCAAAGGTCATTCAAAATGATCTAGACAGCATTCAGAACTGGGCAGACACATGGCAAATTACATTTAATAGAGAAAAGTGTAAGGTACTGCACGCAGGCAATAAAAATGTGCATTATAAATATCATATGGGAGACACTGAAATTGAAGAAAAAATCTTTGAAAAAGACCTAGGAGTTTATGTTGACTCAGAAGTGTCTTCATCATGTGGGGAAGCTATAAAAAATGCCAACAAGATTGTGTTTTAATATTGTGTTTGTGTATTATTATTGCATAGTATTTGCCAGTATATTTTTATATTGAATGGATTTTTAGCTTAGTTATTTAGTAATTTTAATAAAAATATATTAATTAATGCGTGACTTGTGGTTAGATCCTCATAGAGCCAGGTGCATCTAATTACACCACTCTCTTGAATTAAGGTTGATATTTTAAAAAGGAGTAAAGATGATGCTACTGAGAAATAAAAAAATACAGGTATGGCATAGCCTACTGCAATATTGGACTCAGAAACATTTGCCACATATTCCTATTTGACATACCTTCCTGTTTTTCATTAATGCCATGTTAAAACAAAATAGGGTATATAAAACTACATACAAGGGTATTTGCTGAATTCAGAAAAGCCATTCTTCTAAAATAATTAGGCTAACTGGAAGGGATGTTCCTAAATTACACTAAAACAGTTGTAAGGACATCCAACATTTTTGGATATCAGATCCTCCTTAAAAAAACATTTAAATAGATGGGGCTTGGATGAAAGATAAACCAAAAGTGATTAAACCCTTAAGTCATCGGATGCAATTGTTGCTCCATGTCTGTACTAAATTCTTTCAACTGTGGCGGATTTGAATACAGTTTTCCGTCCTATTCTTCTTCTTCCACTTTGCTTGAAGCACCTCTTTCTTTTGTTCAGACAAGTTTCAAAGTCTAGTTTTCTGCTTTGATCTCAAGTTTACCATCAGAAGTAACATTTCCTCAAGCTTCAATAAAGTTTTCAATATACACTTTCTTCCTCCCCCCCAACATGTACTGAAACTTAGAGTCAGTATCTAAGTTATAATGATCCCTATGAGATGTATTGGATCTAGCTGTGTTGTTTCCTAACATCCTGGATAACTTTCTCGGGTTTGTGAACAGCTTCAGGCAACTCCGATCTATCACGAAGCATGGTTGCAGTGTTTAAATTATTGCTCCTCTGTCTTCACTTTTTCTGGTCAAGGAGCAGCATGGTGCACCCTGATAAAAGTAAGTGGATACACCTTGTCTCACTCGACAGTTCTGTGGAGCTAAGTTACAAACAGCAGCTGCACAGACTGCAAGGGTGACATGTGCAGCAGCGAGTGAAATTAATTTATAGTGTATAGATGTTTTATGTTTTACAGCTAATAATGTGTTTCCCAATGACACTCAGCAATACAAGAGTAAGGTCAGAAGCACAGTGTTCGGTTGTAATCTCGTGTCTGTTCCTAACCAGTTCCTCTGTCTGAAGCCTGGTCATGAAGTTATCTCCATTCCAGACTGTATTACTGGTTTACAATTTATTATACTACTGGGCGTTATTACATGAGGAAAGATATATTGTGTGTAACTTTTAGAATATAAGTTAATATTATTATGTATTTCTTAGGATACGCCCTTACCCAGGACGACTTACAGTCGTAAACAAAAATACATTTCAAGAATCACAGTACAAGTATTAATACAATTAAGAGCAAGATAAAATACAATGACTTCAGTTCTAGCAAGTACAAGTATATGACAAAATACGATTCAATATCGGAGCAGATAACAGTGTCTGTGATACATCAGGATACGATTAAATGCAAAATTCTACAGATTGAATAACACTTGTGGCAGACTACAGTACAGTACTCTGTAAAGTACAGGATTAAATGCAGTAAAATAGGGAGCAGATAAGTGCAAGTGAGTCTTGAGGAGGCGCCGGAAGGTGGTCAGGGACTAGGCAGTCCTGACATCTGTAGGAAGGTCATTCCACCACTGTGGGGCGAGGGTGGAGAAGGCGCGGGCTCTGGAGGCAGGGGAGCATAGAGGAGGTACAGCCAGTCTTCTAGTGCAGGAGGAGAGGAGAGGTCAAGTGGTGTGTAGGGAGAGATGAGGGTCTGGAGGTAGCTGGGTGCAGTCTGGTCAAGGCATCTGTAAACGAGTACAAGAGTCTTGAACTGGATGCGAGCGGTGATCGGAAGCCAGTGGAGTGAGCGGAGCAGTGGAGTTGCGTGGGAGAAGCGAGGCAGAGAGAACACCAGGCGAGCAGCGGAGTTCTGGATGAGCTGGAGCAGACAGGTGGCAGACGCAGGGAGGCCAGCCAGGAGGGAGTTGCAGTAGCCTAGGCGGGAGAGTACCAGGGCCTGGACAAGGAGCTGGGTGGCGTAGTTGGTGAGGAAGGGTCGGATTCTTCGTATGTTGCTCAGGAAGAATCGGCAAGTGCATGCCAGAGTGGAGATGTGCTGGGAATATGAGAGGCAGGGGTCATGGGTGACTCTGATGTTCTTAGCTGAGGAGGAGGGAGAGAGTGTGGTAGATTCCAGAGGAATGGAGATAGAGAGATCATAGGAGGGGGAGGAGGAGGAGGGAAAGAAAAGGAGGTCAGATTTAGAGAGGTTGAGTTTGAGGTGATGCAAGTGTATTCAGGAGGAGATAGCAGACAGACAGGTAGCGATATGGGAGGGGATGGTGGAGTCAGAAGGGGGGGAAGGAGAGGAAAATCTGAGGATCATCAGCATAGAAATGGTATGAGAAACCATAGGATGCGATGAGGGGGCCCAGGGAGCAGGTGTAGAGAGAGAACAGGAGAGGACCCAAGGTGTAGAGAGAGGGTGAGGTGTGGAGGTTGCTCCACGCCAGGTTACCTGGTAAGTGCGGTTGGAGAGGTAGGAGGAGAACCAGGCCAGAGCAGTGCCAGAGATTCCCAGGTCAGCGAGAGAGGATAGTAGAATAGAGTGATCGACAGTGTCAAAGGTAGCAGAGAGGTCGAGGAGAATTAGGACAGAGGAGAGAGAGGCAGCTCGGGCAGAGTTTAGTGAGTTAGTGACAGACAGGAGGGCAGTTTCAGTGGAGTGAGCAGAGCGGAAGCCAGATTGGAGAGGGTCGAGCAGAAAGTGGTTGGACAGGAAAGCAGAGAGCTGGCGGTGTACAGCCCGCTCGAGGGTTTTGGAGAGGAAGGGTAGGAGGTAGACAGGACGATAGCTCTGGAGGGAGGTGGGGTCAAGGGCAGGTTTTTTGAGGAGGGGAGTGATAGAGGCTTGTTTGAAGGCAGAGGGAAAGAGACCAGAAAGGAGAGAGGTGTTGAACAGGGAGGAGATGAAGGGAAGTAGAGCAGGAGCAGCAGCTTGAAAGAGGTGAGTGGGTCCAGGGCACACGTGGTGGATTTGTGGCCCTGGAGCAGGGAGGAGAGGTCAGAGTCTGAGAGGGGGAGGAAGGTGGAGAAGGAGGGTGAGTTAGTAGGGGACGCAGTGGGTGTAGGGGTTGGAGCGGGAGGGGGTGGGGGGGGAGACGTGTTAAGGAGTTTGCGGATATCTGAGATTTTAGAAGAGAAGAAAGAGGCAAAGTCATCAGAGGAGATAGAGGAGGAAGGAGGAGGGGGAAGGGTTTAGGAGGGAGGAGAAGGTAGAGAATAGTTTACGTGGAGGCTTGGATTATAGATTGGAAATAAGTACATTTAGCAGAGGAGAGAATAGAGGAGAAGGAGGAGAGGAGGGAGCGGTAGAGGTCTAGGGCAGCAGGGAGTTTGGTTCTCTTCCATTTCTTTTCAGCAGATTGCAGTGTGGTTCTTGCTGAGCGGAGCAAAGAGGAGAGCCAGGGTTGGGGGGGGGAGGGGCGTGCAGGTTGGGAGGTGAGGGGACAGAGAGTCGAGGGGAAGAGGGTGGAGGTAGCAGAGTCTACAGACAGTTGGGAGAAGGAGTCGATAGGAGGGAGGTGAGAGAGAGCGGTGGAGGCAAGGACAGAGGGGGTAGGAGGAGCAGGGAGAGATGGGAGAGACAGAGAAAAAGATATGAAATATTGATCAGAGAGGTCCAGGGGGGTGACAGAAAGTGGAGGGGCAGCAAGCCCTGGAGATGGTGAGGTCCAGTTGACGGCCAGCTTTGTGGTTAGGAGGGGATGGAGAGAGACAGAAGTTGAAGGAGTGAAGGAGAGGGAGGAATCCGGCAGAATGGCTGGGGTTGGAGAGATGGATATTGAAATTACCTAACAGGACAGTTGGGGTAGACAGAGAGGGGAGGGAGGAGAGTAGATAGTCGAGTTCATCGAGAAAGTGAGCGAGAGGTCCAGGGGGACGGTACAGTACAATTAGCAAGAGTGGTTAGTTGGACAGCATGAAATTCAAAGGTGTTAACAGAGAGTGAGCAGAGGTCGGAGGGGATAGAAAAGAGTAAGGAGGGAGAGAGGAGACCAGTCCCACCTCCCCATCCAGTGAGATGCGGAGTATGGGACAGGACGCAGAGAGAGGACAGGGCGGCAGGAGTTACAGTGTTATCTGGGGACAGCCAGGTTTCAGTGAGAGCAAGGAAAATTGAGAGGTAGGTGGGAAGCATGTTTAATTTGTATAATTTGAAAGTGTTGGATATGGCAGGGCTGGGAGGTGTCACTTCCTGCCTAATTGAAAGGAATGTGGCCAGGTGTTTTTTCAGTTTCAGCATTTCAATTCAGTTTTTATTTAGTTAGTAAGATTATTATTTTGTTTCCATTTAGTTTTTGTTGAAAATTATTATTTAGTTTCAGTTTCAGTTAACTAAATTCAGAAAGATATATTTCAGTTTTAGAAAAAATACTTTTTAGGTTCATGCTGAGTTGGTGCATACATTAAAAAAAACATATAAATCACTTAAAATTCCAGATTTCTTTTTTGACAGTGCAAACACATCCATGTTATAACAATTTTATGAGTAAGGTGATTAACCCTTTGCAGTCCATTTATTAATTGCGTGTCAGGTCCAATTTATTTTCACACGCGCAGTTAATTTTAGACGCACTGTTTAAAAGTATTTTTTTTCCACAGTCAAATGGGTTTAAAAGGCCCTGCATATCAACAAAGCACTCACTAGGCATCTCCAGCCCCGCCCCACCCTTTCGTTTGCTATCGCTTTCACATATGCTAAGAAATAAATAATAATAATAATAGTCGCACATACCGATCAATCATCTCCTGATCACTCATATTAGGTCAAAACATGAAGCAAAACATATGCAAATTAGCAAAATGGTAATGATTTGTTACGCACACATCACCTTTCCTTAGCCATACCTTAAAGGGCACATAAGGACTGTTTTAATTTTATTGCGTTACATGTTCCCATGTGTTGCTACCACTGTTTACGTAAGGTGTGTGTATTGTTTTAATTTTTTTTTTTCTACATTTTGACCACTTTACCCCATGTACCCGCATGGACCTCTCAGAACTACATTTCCCATCACCCTCCTGCTCACATATGTAACTGAGATGGATTTACCAGTGAGCAGGAGGATGACGGGAAATGTAGTTCTGAGAGGTCCATGCGGGTACATGGGAAGCCATCTTGAGGCAGGGAATGCAGTTTAAAAAAGTTAAAACCATACACACACCTTACGTAAACAGTTATAGCAACACATGGGAACATGTAACACAATAAAATAAAAAGGTCCTTATGTGCCTTTTAAACCCTGATCAACTCTGAGTAAACATAATAGCCTATTCAAGTGGAGTTTTTTTCTATCATGATTATGCCAGTTGTTTTGTGGGGAGTTTCTGTAGAGCTGATGTAATCCATCTCTCCATTCTCCACTCAACTTGTCAGAACATGGCTCAACCAACAAACAGAATGATTCTAACTGATCAAAGCACTTGCATATAGAGGTAGTGTTTGACGATTATGCATCCAGTTTGGTCTACTAGCATCTGATCTGACTGTCCGACTTGACACCAGCTGAATTCATGGGAAAGGGAAATACATTAGGTAAAACGAGTTGGTTTGGTCACATTCAAGTGTCAACACAGACTTTAAAGTTTGTGTTTGTTTCTGGGCTGGTAAGAATTTAAAAAGATCATTTGAATTGTTGATAACAAAATGCTATTAGTCTACCAGGTACCTACTGGCACACCTTCTGGATGACAATCTTTGATAGCCACTGAATTGGCATGTACTATAAGGAACGCCTTGTTGAAAACATAGTTAACTTCAAATAATTGTTTGTATTCATTTTCAGGAAGTTTGCACTTCTGGTTAGAGAGGGACAGAAAAGATGACATTGTAAAATATTTCAATCTCTTATGCAGGACTTTTGAAGGATATATATCCATTCTACACATCACTGTATTCCATACCAGTATGAAAATACTGTACATAACAGTAGATGCATAAAAAATGGACAAATCAAATATAGACAGGATTTTAAAAAAAAAACACAAAAAAAAAACCCTTATGACAAAAATATAGAACATTTTGCCTATGGTCATATCTTATCAGTGAAACTTTTTTGGCTAAGGTAATATTAGTGTATGTATTAAAAAAATAATTAATGATGGGCATTTGGATCAATCTCTCCTTATACCATCAAGCTGGAACATTTTATATTGGACTACGTATGACTGTTAACAAAATCAAGGATTTCTATTAATATTGGAAGTCTGTTGTCTCTGCTGTTCTTGAACTGAGAAATGGCATTCCATTGGAACTAGATACATGAAATGTTTCTCATGTCACTCACCTTCCAAATATTAACAAGCCAGAGTAACATTTTCTGCAACACCTTACAGTGGCTCCTGGTGGATTACATAGTGCTCTGCGCTCGAGTGAAATATAAGTTTAAGCAAGCCAATAGACCTTTTAAGAACACAAAACCATTCGTGACAATAAATATAAGAGGATATGACTATGTTTGTTAGGAATACACACTCTCAATTTAAAAACAATCTTAGTATAAAACACAGTCATATCCTTTAAGAGTGCAGTCCTATTATAAAAGCTTAGTACTATGTTGTTCAGGCACACAAAACAATTTATCCACCTATTTAAAACTAACAGGGTTAGCATACTCTACCTATATAAGACAGCTGCCAGACTGTGTGACTTTTGCTCTTAAGACAAGTTAACCTCACTATTTATTTTTCATTAGGTATATGGATCGGTTTTCCAGAGCTAATTCTAGCATACTGGTAGGCATGTTCCCATCTAGGAAAACAGGCTTTACAATCTCCCTTAGAGTTGCTCTTTCTTTTCTGACATCTGCCACAGTTACAATCTTTTTGTATCAGAGGGGCCCTCATCTTCCTGTAATATATAATCCTTAGCCCAAACCTGAATCTCCTGCAGGACAGTTATGAAAAGTTCCATACTGTACCCATTTGTTTACACAGGTACTCATTCTAGGCACTCTGTGAGACATTTTAATTCTCTGGACAGAATATTGGCTCACTTCCATGTCTCCAGACAGCCATACTTTAGAATCATAATTACAGCCAGTTGGTATTTCCACCATTTAATTAGACGAAGACAAACACCTGTGCTTATTTTGTGTATTTTCCACATCCAACCAGGGCTAAGGACCTTAACTAGCTCCGTGACATCACCAAACCAAAGTCTGGAGCACACCTAATAATAATAATAATAATAATAATAATAATAATAATAATAATAATAATATTGCCATTTCCTTATGTCATGTTGTTTGCCATATACTATGTATTATACATTTAACCTCACTTTTTCCTAATAGGATGTTTATTTCAACCATTTTCGTTTGTTATACCTTTTTGATAAACTTTGTCATCTATTTCATTTCCCATCACTCCCACATGTATTATTATAATCGAAATTCCAAAACTTGTTATTATATTATATAGATGTGAGACTAGGGATGATCATGATCCTTTTTCCATCTAAAATTAATTCCAGTGTTAACAGCCATCATTTGGGCTGTAAAAACTGAAAGTGTATCAGTAATCGTAAAACTCTATTTGATACCAATTTTAGGGCTATAATAAACTGAAGCTGTTGTCCCGAGAGGGGTATTGCTGAAGAATGAAGTCTCCCACAGTGTAGCTCTCGCAGGGTAGCTCACACAGGGTAGTGCTGTGTGTGCAACTCGTAATAGATGTCATAATTATATGCTACAGCCCGATCACATGATAAGGGTCATGAATTTAGGTACTAAAGCATTTATTTCATAACAATAACCTAACCCTAAACCTAAGGTTCGTGGGGTATTGGCCGTGGATCACCAATTCATTCTCACATGGTAATCACTATGTTCAGTGTTCTCCACCTCCCATATACTGTTTGTCGTTACGTGGTAGTGATGTTGAGGGTGAATGAAGCACAATGTAAATTACGAGTTGCGCATGCAGCACTACCCTGTGTGAGCTACACTGTGCGAGCCTTCGTTCTGCAGCGATATACTCTTGGTTGTCCCCGCTACTGGATCTTGTGAGTCATCTGTAGCTATGTTTCTATCAACAAGACTTAACACATTTCTAGTGACAAAAATATATGCAAGTCTTATCGTACAAAAACAGGTTTCCATCAAACTGGAATAGCTGTATGTAATAACGTCACAAGTTTTAAAAAAAAGGTTATTGCATACATTTTCTTGATCTGAACAAAAAAAACAAAAAACGTTTGGCTAGCGTATAAACTAGTGAATAACCAACATCATTGAGCATTCTGGTTATATAACGAGTTGCTGGACTGAAAATTGACCAAGAAGGAATGACGTTGTGAAGGGTAGGGGTGCTTGATGGAATAATAACACACAAGTCAGGGGTTTGGTGAATCACACTGTGTTTTGTCTTTCAGTATGATCGTGTCACACCTCGCACACTATTTAAAATAACTTTACAACGACAATCTTCATTTGTTGTAATCCCCAGTCTGCTCATGCCGTTCTCGCGGGGTAATGTGCTCGCTCACTGGTACTGCTGTTTACTTGCTGTCTCCGCGATTTCCCAGTCTCCAGCAATCCTCTGTTCAGATCTGGGCTTTCAAGTTCTCAGGGAAACACAGCAACAATCACGTCAGCTCGCTCTGCAGAACCCTCTGTACAGCATGCAACCAGATTCCACCTCCTGCCAGGGATCTCTCGCTAGTCCACACAGTTCCCCTTATGTATCCCTAGCCACACCTCTATCAATCTGTCACAGCAAACGGCTATTCAGTTAAGCTGGTGACCTAACCCAACTTTGATATTAGCGTAACCTAAAACACATGTGTTTCCGACCTTCCCAAGATGGCCGCCACAACTGGACCCTATGTTTAAGGCATGCTCCATCTTGGTGAGATCACACGAGTTGCTTCCTCTAGTGCAGTGGTGGACGATACACAAAGTATTGAGATCCATTTTGGTGGATCTCAATGGGCTCCACGATCCACCAGCAATAAAGTGAACAAGAGTACAATAAAGTAAAACCCTTTTGATCAATTGGGATTATCTGGCTTTAAGCCAGTGGTGACCAATACGTTAAGGTAGCAATGAAAAAAAAAATCTGTATTTTCACCTTTAAGAAAGGAAGAAAAATACTTTTTTTATCCAAGGAAAAGAAAGTCCTGAAAGCTGCTGTGTATTTTGTGACATTTTTGTCTAATAAAAATCACCCCATAAAAGTAACAATTAACATTTGAATTTCTTAAAATTAAAAAAAACATCTTAGTCAAGTAGACAAACGTGTTCCATTTTTGTTTTCTGCAAAAACGAAACACGGTGGCATAAAAAAGCACAATTGCTTTAAGTTTAGTGTGAACTTTTGCATGGTTTCATTTTGACCATTTTTCCAGCTCAGGCTCAAAAGATGTTAGAGAACAACAAAGCTGAGCCTGAAGAATTTGATCAGAAAGCTTTCTGCAATTTGACTTCAGGTTGGTCAGTGCTGAAAGGCATGTAGAACCAAAAATAACAGCAAATTCCAGCTCCCACCTTTCGTTAATGTTACTCTTTGGTGCCAGCTTCGCCTTCTTGAAACAGCAAGGATATTTTCATCCAAATCGGTACTACTGGAAGGCACAGAAGGCTCTCCCCCATCTTTCGTAACTCGCACCACAAAGTGATCCATTGAAGCCACCAAACACAAACTTGCAACTATATACTACAAACCAACGCGTTGAGGAAGCTTGTTGCTTGGGTTGCTGGGTATGGAGGCCAGAGTACACAGACAAAAACTCAATGATCATCATTGTATGATGTTGCTGCTTGTGTAGTATTTACTAGGTAAGTTTACAGTGTTTTATCTATGTTTACATTTTTAAATAAGTTATTGAGTTGAGCTGGCAGCTGGACCGCCCTACTTAGACAGTGAAATCACTCACATGCTCTGCGCTGGAGCTGGAACGACATGACTGTTATCTTTACTTGCAATGCCTGTATGTGTTTTTTTCATTATTACTTAATTAATTTGTTGAAGAACTCCTTTGTCGTGTGAGTGTATTACCATACGCCTCCACACCAATAATTATTAATAAAAGAAAAACCACGATATTATTACAAAATTAGAATCCCAGGATTTAAAAAAAAATTAAAAATCAATCCCAAAATCCTGGAATTGGGAAGTGTCCAACATTGTTGTCCGTCATTACAGGATTTTTCTCGCGTACCCTAGTTTGAAAACCACTGGTCTAAGGTATCCAGCAGTTAAATATATTTGCTTTTACATACCAAGTTTCTTATACTTCTACCATAGAATGGTTGAGTGTTTAAAGTTATGGATGAACAGATGACATGCTGAGCGTATACAATTCAGCAACGGAAAACAAACTGAAAGCTGATGGGAAAAGTGTTTAATTAAGCTATTTATGTAGAACCTTACATATTTAATAACATATATTTCATTCCCAACAGCAACATGTGATTATTAGTAGTACTGCTGATAAATCCTATTTATCCCTAAACAGTATACCAATGAAAAGAAGTATTTTAGCAACTGTTTGTTTTGCTTTAATTTCAGTTAATAGTCATGGTACTTGTAACTTGTAATTAGTTCTGTATTGAATTTCTATGGTTTCCCATAGAATCAAAAGATATTGCTTCACACAACCAAGGAGACCAAGGGACAGATCTGTGGCAAAATATCGGTGCAGCCTAAGTAATAATAATTTATTGGCTAAAAAAGTAAGCCAAATATAATGTTGGGACATTGATGTAGTGGAATTGTAGGTCTTTTAGGACTTTTTATGTCTCAAATCTTTCTTACACAAACTTTATTTGATGCAGATAGCATAGCATGTACTCTTTTAATGGCAATTATGTCAGGGTATAATTTTGATATATTATAGGCTGATAAACTGCTGAATACTGAGAGCTAGAATTTTAAAAGTGGTAACAGGAGAAATTTCATATCATTCCTGGGGTGGAGTGAAATTCAGATTATCCACTTGAGTGACTTTTACACCAAAGAACTCTGTGAAAACTGCATTTTAAACTTTAAATAAGAGAACCAGAATAAATCATAGCCCTTCTACTTTTAGAACTTCAATAATGACCTCCAAGCCCTTGAAAATTACTGCACACATCTAAAATAAAAGTACTTATCTAAAGTGTTCTGCTCTGACATTTTAACTTCCATCAAATAGGACTATTTCAGTCCAGAAATAATGAAGGTAAACATTATTATCATTTAAGTTCTTAAGCATTAGCAGTTAAGGTTACTTACTGCTTTCAATCTTAGTCTATTGGATTTAGTCATATCAACCAATTTTGGAGACTGTGCATTAGAAATTAATTTGCCACTAAAAACTTTAGAGAGGCTATTTCACAAGAGGTGTAATGGGGCAATATGGGGTTAATATACTGTAACAAGCTCATAGAGTGATATTTGTTAACATGTAATATTTGCTGACAACTTAACATTTCCAGAAAAAAAATGTAAAATATAGCTTCTAGCTCCAGCCTAACTTCCTCTTATTTTTGAGACAAGCGTATTGTAGCGGCCGACTAAGGCGGGCTCCAGCAGGGAAGAAGAGGCAGACAACAGTGTGAAGTTCCAAAAGCAGTAAAAACTGCTATATTTATTGCCTGTTCTGCACGGTGAAATGGATGCTCTTTCATGAATGGGTTTGCTCTTTCGATATATGATACCCAGACACAGAACTGCAGTTTAAGAGGTTTTTTGCACCCTTTTATTAATTAAATAGTAAATAAACAAAACACAGGAACACAATAAAGGTTTAAATAAAACAAATACAAACAAACACTACAAAACTCTTCAGATAAACAACAGCACAGAAAAGTGAACTGTTAAAATGGTCTAATTTGCACACAAGGTCACTGTAATAGGAGCATACAACAATATGACACAGGCATCACTAAACTTAACAGTAGCCTACTACATTATTATGATTGACACCTACTGTATATCCTACTACAGATCGTTTGCACTTAATGGAATGAAACTTTTTTTCTATTTCAGTACATAACTTTAACATGAGTTTGGTGAAAAGGCTACGAGTTTGAGTAGACGAAAGTTTCAGTTACGTCAGTTATTATTTTGGAAAACTGATGACTGTGATAAATCTTGATGATCACTATTAAATACCTGTGTCAAACCTTACAACTAGTATTGCACGACTTCTGGCAGTGCAAGAATCAAGACCGGGCGTAAGGCTCTCCCAAAGGTAAAACATTGTTTTTGATAAGCCAGCAGGGTTGTATAACACTTTCTACATAAATGTAGTTCTAACCTGATACATTTGATTGGATGATGATGCCACCTTCATTGTTCTCTTCTTTGTGCAGCCACAGTAACAAAGCCATGCCTGCCCATCAATTTGCTGTTTTTTTCATTTCATTATTCCTTTATTCAAAAACCTCAGCAAGAAAGGGATAAAATAAATTTATATTCTGGCAAACAGCTCTAGAAATAATAGTCTGAGTCAGTCTCTGTTAAATATATAGCTTTTACACCTGACTAGAATGGTTGAGGAAATCACAGTGTAACAATGCTTGTCAATGGCTGTCATTGCCTGTGGAGAGAGGCTGCTAGTGTGTTTTTATCTGATGTCCTGTCCTGTACTGTATATAACAGTGACCATAGGAAACACCATAATAATTGTGGGTAAAGAAAGTTGATGTCACGATTAAGAGCAGTGTTATTTATAACCAGGGTCAGGGTTGAGCCCTTGTTAATGAAAAATCAATTGCTTCTGTTAAGGTGTATGCAAAATGGAAGTAGGCAAGTGAAACTAGTTCTGTGGGAAGGTCCTGTGCTGCATTGCCCATGGAAATAAAACTGTTCCATAGTGCACAACACTGCAGTTTTTATCACAGAAAACAGCTATCAATTATTAGCTATACTACCCTCATCCACACAACATCTTTATGACAAACATGCATCATATGTATTATGTAAAACAAAAATAAAATTTATTAAACTTTATTTTTAACGAATAGCTTTCTTATCAGGATACATTCTTAATACTGTACTTCCCATCTTTCCTTCTTTGGATGGTTATATTTATATTAATGCCTCTGCAGTGCAGGGAAGATCAATAATCATTTCTGTGTTATATTCATGCCATCATTCTTTGATTTCAAAAGTGAATTAATATCCCCTGTAGACAGATTCACTATCCAGACTTTATAGTATCTGATTCGCCTGTTTTGGCTTTTATCCACCAAAACCAAGATGTGAACCTATTACACTGCTTTTCTTTTTTTTAATCACTAGCTAAGACAGCTTTCATGGTTGAGTAATTAAAATGCCTTGAAATTGTTGCTTAAGGATATAGTAATGTTGAAAAATACATGCCTATATGTTAGCATTATTGATTACAGTTTTGTGCTCTGTATTCTGAATGTCATTTCCGTGTGTGAAGATGACTTGATAACAGGGTACAGTGTATATTTTCTCTACAAAATACAGCAAGTGTTTCTTTATCTCTTAAGAGGCATTGTGGTCCAGTGGTTAAAGTCCAGAGCTTGTAACCAGAAGGTCACCAGTTCAAATCCCACCTCTGCCTCTGACTGACTCACTCTGTGACCCTGAGCAAGTCACTTAAGCTCCTTGTGCTCCATCCTGCGGATGAGATGTTAAATCAATGTCCTATTGTAAGTGACTCTGCATATAATGCACAGATCACAGCCTACCTCTGGAAAGCGCTTTGTGATGGTGGTCCACTGTGAAAGGCGCTATATACAATTAAAGACATTATTATTAAAATGTAGAATGGTATGGCAACAGATTGATAAAATGAAAAAAAAACCTCTTGTCAAAACAACTTACTGAATAAAATTACTACTGACTAAAATGGACGATTTTTGTAGTCCAAAATTACTGATCCAGCAGAGCTGGAACATAAACAGGAAAGGCACGATATAATACATCCATCAATAGAAGAAACAAAAGAGAAGAGGACCCACGATATAAATAACAAAACTGCTCTTTTCAATTATTTTCATCTTGGTAAATTGGTTTAGAAAGGGAAGCAGTCTTCCAAATAGTTCAAATAGCAGTGTGGAGTAGTGGTTAGGGCTTTGGACTCTTGACCAGAGGGTTGTGGGTTCAATCCCTGGTGGGGGACACTGCTGCTGTACCCTTGGAGCAAGGTACTTTACCTAGATTGCTCCAGTAAAAACCCAACTGTATAATGGCCAATTGTATGAAAAAAAATGTAATTGTATGTAAAAATAATGTGATATCTTGTAACAATTGTAAGTCACCCTGGATAAGGGCGTCTGCTAAGAAATAAATGATAATAAATAAAAGCTTGTATTAATTAACCTCACTATAGTTTCCATCTCAAAATAATCTATTATCTCAGCAGTCTAAACTCATATTCATTAAACCTGTGGTTCTCAAATCTTTGGACCGCGCCTCCCCTTCCTCTTGTCTGTGGTACTATTTTTTTAAAAGATAAAAATCCCCTTTCCCACAACCCAAACTCATTAAGGCTCAAATGTCCACTCATTTACTCATTTAACAGTTTAATTTAACATGATGCTTTGAATAAAATGATGGCTGTTTCAAAAGTGTGTTTTATTGTAACATGCTCATCCGGTAATAATGACCCTATGTCCAACAGGCAAACAACACATTTTTCTGGCCACAACTGTATTTTAAATATCTTTGCAACACTACTGTGTTAACCAAAGTAACCTCAAGGTGAAACTTAATTTCAATGTCAATACCTTGTGTCAACTCAAATGAGCACTGAAACCTTTGATCTGCACTTCTTTACAGCAGGTACCATGGGTCATTTATTCACACAATGAACTGCGTAACTGGGGAATTGATTTAATTGATGGTCCTTGAAAAGAAAACAAATTAGATATGGTATACTGATGACTTTAGCCATTGGTTAGTTAAAGATGTAATGAGACATTTGGACATACTTTTGACACTTGTCACGCGAGGTAAAGATTTCAGAATAGTGCTGTTTTCAGAAAACACAATCTGAATATCTATTGTATTCTTTGTGTAATAATAATATGCTTATGTATGATTTAAGGTAGCAAGAGCCCCATATAGCAAAGTTGTTTTGCCACGTTCGGGAGCCTGTGCGCTGTCTTTTAGTGTAAGGAAATGTTCCACACAGAATATACGGGTCACAACAGGGTGATACCTGTATGTTTATTTTCTGTAGTACCAACATCCTTACACAGAAGTATGGAAGAGCCCTAGGGCCATGCGAGAACCCACCCCCACCCCCAGAAATTTTGTCTTCAAAAGTCGAAATTTCAACATTCTACACCTAGACTATGAGCTGTTTATGCGCAACCCCAAAGATCCACCGTCAGTCATGGAAGTACTGTATGATGACTTGAGTCGTCGAAATCACTGATGATTGTGACATTATTGATTTTCTACAGGGATTGTGCACTTCAAGAAGAGATACTAGGTGTTCTGAAGGAACAAAAGGTGAGTTCTGTGTGAATGTTTCCTCCATGGTTAGCTATTTAAAAACTAATAGGGTGTCTTATATAGGCCTAAAATTTAGAGTGAGATGAAGGCACTAATGAAAACATGTTATTTACACAATTCTCTATGTATGTATTTATTCACAAACTCCCAACAATAAACAGTATAATGCAGCACAGGTTAAAGAAGCGCTGGACGAGGGAAAGAATGTGTCAGATGTTAAAGTGGATATGAGAATGGCAGTGAAGAACCCAATTTGCTTGAAAACATTAAAAGTAGACCAGACATTTCCATCAATGGTCTTAAAAAATCTGGAATTAATGATGTGATCAGAAACCCAGAGGCAGTGTACTGTACCTGCTACTGTAATAGGACAGTTCTTTTATGTTAAGCATTTTTGTTTTTTTACAAGGGTTTAATTAAGTAACAACCAAAATTGTTTGTGCCAGACGTGTTAGAAAGTCTGTAACAAAATGTTTGATTGTTATTGTCGATACGTTGTAGATACGACTATGACTGAAGACACCCACCGTGCAGGTATCGCAAAGTCCATAAACAAAAAAAAAAAAGTTAAAATAAATTAGTTCTACACCATATAAAAATGAGCTAATTTTGCCAGTGCTTGCTAGTCTATTAACCAGTTTAAAAATATTTTGAAGCAAATTTAATTATTTTAGTTTCAGCTTTATTGTTAAAGTTTTCACACATGGCAATACTGCCCTACAATTGTATGGCAGGCCACCCGGGTCAAAAACGCATTATTTAGTACGTGTTTCAAATATTTAGTACATGTATTGATTTCAATCAATCAGAATACATAAAAAAACTATGCATTCTAAATAAATGCAAACTAATTACGCATTTTCTACATAGGAGCTGGTCATTTTACAGTAGTACTGACGTATTTGCTGGTCATTTTACATAAGGTGACAATATGGCTCCATGTTCAGCGGGACAATTTGGGATAGTTCAGGCTATTCAACTCAATGCATGTGATCGTGAAAACCACATATGACTGTAGTAAAGTCGCTAATAATCCTTGGTTGTTTCGAAGACATTCAAACATGTTTAACTAACAGCTATGGTGGTATGAACTGAGCCGTATGGTGTCACTGCAGTCTGCAATGCAAAACTATTTTTTAAACATGGGTAATGCATATTTTAATTCATTGTGTTTTATTCATTCTAAATGTTATTCGGACAATATTGTATTGTGTGTTTTAGTAAGCAGGTCTGTGTGTGAAAAAAATATTGAAATGTGCTGTTATATGTACTTTTCCAGTAGGAATATAAGCAATACAGAATAGAATATGTGAAGAGCAAGAGTTTGGCAAGAGTTTTCTGGATGAAGATGGAAAAGAAACACTGTCTAGCTACTCAAATGACTTTTCTATCTGTTTTTACTGGGGAGATAGACATGTGGGAGTACATGGGAAGTAAAGGCTGTTCTTTCTATACCACAGACTTGCTGTGAGGGGTCAATTTCAAATACTTATGTGCCTAACTTATATTCACTGATGAAATTGCAAATGGATAACTATGTAAGTAATATCAAGCATCATACATTTTATATGTAGGGCACATCAATTAGCAACAAGCCACCACAATTGCTTCTACTATTGTAAATTTTCTAATTTGTTGTGTTTAACATTTTAATAATTAAGAAAATAGCAATGAGATATAAATGATATAAAACATAATTGATTTATATGCAGGGTGTATCAGTTAACAACAAGCCACTTTCATTTCAATGCCATTTTTTAAGCTCCATCATTCCTTGATATAAAGAAATACATATTAGCCTACATTCTAAATATGATATTAAAATGTGTTCTTACATAGTCAAACATTCAACAAAAGTACAGTTGTAAAACTCATAGAAACTTCTTAGAATCAAAAAACCTTTCAACCCTCATCTTCAGCAAATATGTCGCCAGTAATCAAAGCACGAGGCTGCTTCATTTAAAATATCCTACTTGTTGTAAATCTCTTTGTTTTACTGGTAGCCGACTACACCACTGGTGGTTGTTGGGCACCAGGACCCGAATACTGCAACAATAAAACAGTAGATAAAATAGTGTGATAAAAAAAAACAAACATAAAACGCCCACTTCACTGGCTAGGGTGTAAAGTAACAAAATAAGAGAAGCCTCAACTACAATGGCTAGGGGGCAAAGTAAAACAAATAAAAGAACCCCCCACCCCTTATAATAATTAAAGTATAAAAGTTTCAGTCTGTCCGATCTCCACTCGAGTCCCCAGGAGCAGGAAAACAAATGTCTCTTGCTGACTCTGCAGAATCCCAGTCTTTTACTCTGAGCCCAGGAAAGTCCACAGTTTATGTTTCCCCTCCAGGAGAAAAGAGGAGAAAGAAAACAGCAGCACTAAACTATTCTAAAACCAACTTAGCTCCTCTCAATCACACACCCTGCCAACCAGACTAAAAGAATGGGCCAATAAAAGGGTTAAAAACAATAAATATATCCCAGGACTAAAATAAGCTAAAAGTGTATCTAAAATTCCACAAAATAGAAGCCCTTCTAAATCAAAATCAATAAAAACAATGTGGAGAAAGGGTGCACCAGGGTTCACGATACTGACTAGGTTTGCCTGACAAAATCCTAAATGATATAATGATTCCTTTACCCAGCAGTTTTCTTTGTATGCCCCTCTGCCCAGGTAACAGCCACAGTCCAACAGCCTCGTCCACTTGTTCCAATTCCTGTTCCTGTTCCTCTGTTCAAGTTTTCCAGTCAGCAATCACCAGGTGCACCGTAATTCTTCTCCCCACTTCTCAGGTTGCTCTGTCTCCCTCTCTGTCTCCCTCATCTCCCTATTTTTTAAATAATAGACGCTAAGCAGTGAATGGCAAAATAACGCAGAATACATTTCAGTGTAGTTCCCAAACTTATGCTGTCCGGTCAGTGGTCCCTTAAAACCAGATGTCCGGTCCAAAACTAGTCAGTTGGCAACCCTACTGCAGATCATGAAAAGTATTTAAGTTAAAAAAAAAATAAAAATAAATAGAATATGATGGTAAGATGGTCTAGAAATGGGGAGAAAAATGAAAAAAAAGCACCAGTCTATTTATTAGATTGGTACTGACTATTAAATTATTTATTTCATGGTTCTGAAATCAGTTGGGGAAGTGACATGCTGGTTTTAGAATTCTTAGAAATAATAGTTGAGTAGAATGAGAGAACAGCTTGAAAGAAGAGATTTTAACAATTTGGAAAAAATATGGAACAAGGCAAAGATTTAAAGATGACATTACAAAGGCTTCAGTATTACATTTCTTGATATAGTGGATAAAGCATCCCACATAAAGAAAACCACGTTTATACAAACAATGACTTCCTGTTGAATGTTGCTGTGACAGCATATGTGGTTTTGTTGAGAAAGCTAAGTTGTTAGTTATTAATTCCTCCAGTATGAACACTTTATTCAAGCTGTCAGCTATTCGGTGTGTAGAAAATTCACATTGCTACCATTATTTTGCTGATACAACTGAATTTTAAATATCCATTTGCTTACAGTCTTTTCAGTTTGTTATTTCTCTGAAATATTGGAATATAAAGCTCAAATAAGAATACTTGGATGCTGTTAACGAGGAAATAAGAGTTATGATGCTGACTATCAAAAATAATAACTATATCTTCTCACTGCATCATGTAATTTATGACCTGTTTAATATCATATTATTTGTGTTTTATTATAAGTATTTACAACTTTCTGCCTAGATTGTTATTTACAAGTATTAGTTATCAGGTATTTGTAGGGAACCCATTACTTGTACTCGTAATTGTACTTTGAAACCAATACAGTACTCGGAAGTGTCTAAAACCGGAACACAACTCATGGAACATATCTTTGCAATAACAAAAATCTTAAAATGTAATACTTTTCAAAAAGTCAGACAATAGCTTGTGTGTACAAAGTAAATTAAAAGCAGTTATTAGTTATTTTACAGGCACATGCCTTCTAGGTGTTGTCTGTGTGTACTACTGTACAACATTAAACAATACACAGGATATAAAATAAACGAGGAAAATGAAAAGAAATATCAACACAAAACACCTTTAAAAAAGTATGTGCCATTTATTTTCTTTTCTTTGACAAATTAAAACAAAATTGAGCACACAGCCATAATACATAGCCTTTTAAAAAGTCTAAAATCCCTAAATAAACCTAATTATAATATGAACTAAAAAAAAGTTTTAAATAATGTGTGTTTTTGGAGAGTGTATCCTTAGGAAATCCCTTTCAAAGTAGAAATTCAGTCAGTAGGAATTCACTGACACTCTGACAGCAGCTCTCCTCTGAAACTATTATCATCAAATATTGGCCAATTGTTTAATGCAACATGAAAACAGTAAACACGGCAGCGCCCACTGATGCTTCACTACTGCAGTCTTTTATTTGTGCAATTCACGTTGTTGCTGTGACCGATGAGTTTGTAAAGCCTCTAAAAATGAATGCAGGATTTCATCGGCAGATTCACTAATAAAACTGATCGAAAGTGCTCAAAAACGTAAAGCAAAGGATCAAGACTGTAATTGGTGTTCGCCCGTCTAGACTCTACAGAACCCTTCGTGAAAAAGGTGGTGTGAACATTTCTCAAGGCAACCTCTTCCAGAACAAATGCGTTTTCTGTGGGAAGACCAACAGAAGTGGTAAAAGAAATACAGCAAAACTACACTGCTGTCAAACCAGTGATGAGCCTCCAAACTCTGAGATTGCACAGGCTAAATCTCTGATGAAAATATACTGAGGAAGATTTGCGGAGTGTGTAATAATATAAATATTGATGTGGGTTACTTTGTATTGAGACACAGTTATGGGCGGGACAGATATAAATCTAACACCGGAAGCAAGGTTTGTCTTTGGAAAAGATTCTGAGTTAGATGTTTTATAAATGTTTCTTGTTTTATTAAATATAAACCAAGTTGCCTAAATTGTTCTTAGAAGTAAGCGACAATGAAACATGGTGGCAGCGGAGACGAATGAACGCTGAACTAAGAAAGAGAGACAAACTGTAAACAAGCGAGAGGCTGTGAGTACACGTTTGCTATAATTGTTGAAAAAGACAAAAAAATGGAAGGCGGATGGACTAAAACCTCCAGCAACGCTGAATTTACAAGCAAAAAATGTATTCAAGGCTTGGAGAAGCTGGAAAGAAGAATTCAATTTATATACCAACATAGCAATGAAAGACACAGACGAAAAGCTGAAAGTGAAATTGTTTTACTACCTGATAGGAGAAACTGTGAGTACATTAATAAATGCTTTTGATGCGCATTTCAATCCTTAACGAGACTGTAGAAAGATACCGATTTTCAGTGACCTCGGGGTGTTTGCAGCCACGTGTAATTTCAGAGAAATGAAAGACTCACTTATCAGAGATAGGATAGTGTGCGGAATCCACAGCTCACCTCAGAGAACATGTCCTAAGGGAAGCAGACCTGACTTTATAGAAAAGTTTGCAGAGCTGCTGAGCTGTTAAAAGAGAATATAAAAACAATAGAAGGTAACTCAGTTGAATAAGTGCATGCACTGAAGTGAGAGACATTCTATCATGCAAGTACTGTGGGAGGAAACATGCAAGAAATAAAGAGAAATACCCTGCCTATGGGAAACTGCAAAGAATGTGGGAAATACAATCATTTTGTATGACAAAAGTTCAGTTCTAACAGTATCCCTTTTCTCAACCAAAATTAAAATATCATGAACTCTGACATAACATCTCTGTTGTCTGTAGTACTGTTTCGGAAGGCATGTGAACATGTCAAGCTCTAAAAAAGTGTCATCATTTTTTTATTAAAAAAGGGAACACTAACATTGAATCAAGAGTGTACTAAACATATGTACTGGACATGGCAGCCATCAATTCCTTTGTTTTGTACAAGGAGTGCACCGGGGAAAATATCAGTAGGAGAGATCTCGTATGATGCTAGCCACGGAGCTTTGGCAGAAACATTTTGATCAGAAAACTACAAAGCAGCTCAGCCTGGATACAGTGCACATCAAGTGACACACGCAACAGAAAACAATGCCACGTAACTAAATGCAATAAAAATAAAACTTCTGATATCTGTGCCCAGTGTGAAAGAGCAGTATGTGGTAAATGCACACGACAAGTTGATAAGCGTTACATCTGTGTGGATTGTGCTAATATGGGGACTACTTTGAAGTATTTCCCTGAATGCGCATTCACATTACCCAATGGGAACTGAGTTATTTTCTTTTTTACGTTATTTTTTTATAAATAATTATTTTGATTTTACAAGTGTGTATGCAGGCCTACATATGACCAGTTTACAGCTGGTTACACAATATTTTCTTTTGAAATGTTTATTTTATTATAGTTTTTCATTTTTTGAAGTCGTGCTATGCCGTAGGCTAATGTGAAAAAAGCCTTTTGTTATTTGTGTAAATAATTACTATGTTTTTACCATTTTGTATGTTCATATAGCAGTTTACACCTGTTTACACAATATTTAATAAAATACACTGAAATGTGTATTTTACTATAGTTTTAATTTTTTTTACGTCATGCATTATATGCGCTAATTTCGAAAATAAAGCCTTTTATGTTTATTCTTTCATTTAAATAGTGTTTCTGCTATGCACATGTTTGATATAAAGTTCATAAATAAAACTTTTGAGTTGTATCTGATAGTTTGTGTTTCATTTTCATATCGAAGCTGTTTAAAATGTAGCCGTCAAAATGACTGCTGCCGACGGTTCTAGGTACTAGCATAAACCCAGCGGTTCTAGTGTTAATGCAATAGTGCATCAATTTCTACAATTATATGGAATTTGTCTGCTACTGGCAATACAAATATGATTTACTTAATGATGAATACATATTTTAACAGTCAAATTGAAATATGTTGCATTTGTGATGCTTTGATGTTTATGCTGTTCTTTGAAAATATTATTCACTTCAAATGATGAGTTTGTAACATAAAAAATCTAAGATAAATTGCATTAAGAAAACTGTAGAACTACGATATATGATTATGGATCTTACTGTATCAAAGGGCATCTCAGTCAAAAGCTTATAAAATAGTGCATTTCTGCGCCATTATGGGCATTTTTTGTTCATAACTATACATTATATCATCTCAGTATGTATGTTGAAAGATTCTAAAAGAAAGAGTTATGGGTGGTATGGCATTTCCTGACGTCTGTGGCTTCAAGCTGAACCATTAAGTTAATGAGTCATTTTTTTGTAAGGAAGTTCCTGACTTTTAACAAAGTTTTAAAAAAAAAAATATATATATATATATATATATATATATATATATATATATATATATATATATATATATATATATATATATATATATACATACATTTTATATTGCTTCATAATTTTCACCCATTGGGCACGAAATAGTGGAAAAGTGAAAGCAGAAAGTGGTTTTTACATTTTTCAATATATCTGGAGAACCACTAATTGTCATTCAACTTGGTAGTAATATTATTAGCTTAAGTTAATGAGAGTATGAGATCCTGTGGGTGTCTGTGTGTCAGTACATCCATCTATCTGCATGTCACACTTACTGTATATTGTTGCATACATCTGGAGAACTGCTTTTCTGATAGTCATAAAACTTGGTATTAACAGTTTTTAGCATACATTAAAACCTACAGTAAAACCTTCAGTCTGTATAGACTTACATTTTTGCATATATATGGTGAACTGCTTATAGAATTGTCATGAAACTTTGTATTCACATTATTAGCATAAGCTAATGGAAGTATCACATTATGGGGATAGATATTCTTCTAGTCCTATTATACCCTGTTAGAAATTTGAACATTTACAATCAGATATTCCATATATCCCAGTAAGAGGTAGGTCTCTCTGGCTGTACAATTAAGAATATTATTTGGATATAATACCCAAATTATACTCCAGATTATTCACTAATCTATTTCAACTATTATTGAAAAACATTGGAGATTGAATGTACCATCCTGGGTCGTTCTCCCTTTATAATAAAATATATGCATTTTTTAAAGGAAAACAAGATAAAATATTCACATGGAACTTGATTTATTATTTCTGAATGACACAGCAGCACACTTCAGAAACTCAGCATGAAACCCCAGGGTTGGCAGCAACTTACGTGTGACGTTTGATATATCAACTGGGAGTTGACATTACCCCCCTCCCCTATACATTGATGAATGAGTATAAACAGAAACTGAACTATTTCCAAGCTATAAATAATCCAATACATAAACTAAGAGTCACCCATGGGGCTAAATGGAAGGCTGAAACTATGCATACACATTTAATGTTTAATATATGCCTGAGT
The DNA here is from genome assembly GCA_030684275.1 of Acipenser oxyrinchus oxyrinchus. Taxonomy (NCBI): domain Eukaryota; kingdom Metazoa; phylum Chordata; class Actinopteri; order Acipenseriformes; family Acipenseridae; genus Acipenser; species Acipenser oxyrinchus. Next base: position 23,355,792 of record CM060247.1, on the reverse strand, counting down.
TTTTATTAAACCATTTTAGGAGTCACAGCACTTGCATGAGTCTGAACATTCACTATCACAAGAGTGTCTGCTCTGCTGCAGTAGACAAATAACTAAAATAATAGAGAATGAACATGCATTTCAAATTATGACAGAATGCAGAATACCTTTAGGCTTTTGTTAAATTAATTTAAAATTTAAATGAATCTGCATTGTATATAATATATACACATTTTCTTACAGAACCATAGTTTCAGCAATTCTGATCCAAATGGTAGTCTACAAACTGATCTAAAATCCAGCACTTTAGGTTAATGATATAAAAATGATCTAGTCAAAATGATGTTCAAAATGTTAGTACAGTACATTTAGTACTGGTAATAAATCTACAATAGGCTACCCTACTCGCCCACATTTCCCACTACAGCATTGTTCTTATGTATGAATCTCAGATGTATAAATACATAATAATAATAATAATAATAATAATAATAATAATAATAATAATAATAGTTTGTGTGGATAGTTTGTGTGATTAACTCAAAAGGAAAACAGGTGCACATTGATGATGGGATAAGGTACACCCAAGCGTATTTGTTAGTGTGTGGTCATTTCAGAAAGCTTAGGAACTTGTTTCAGATGCCTATTAACTACATGTGTGTCCCCATCAAATCAACTCCAATCAGATTTAAGTGAGTACACTTGGGGTATTGTAGACAAAAAATAAAAGCTTCCTCAATGATAACATTAGAAAGTAATTGTGGATGATGAATGCAACTCAAAGTCTCTTACTGTACATCTGATTTAAGTTTAACTTACAGCACCTGCTATTTACCAAGCTCAGTAACCACAGTGTCTGTTATGCATCACTGTTTTATTTAACAGGATACAGACCATTTACAACCAGCTAAGATCTATGGCACAGAAGTTGCAAAAGTGAAGCATTAAATTGATCAAAAGCAATTTTAGTGAGACATTTATGGAAATTGGAATTTCCACTCCACTTAGACCAAGCACAAAGTATTTGTAAGCAATACCATATGACTGTACTATATATTGATGCCAGCATCCCAGCATAGGAGACGATCAAGGAAAGAAAGAGACAAATAGGTAGGAAGTAAGTACTGCATCACCTGTTTTGAAACCATGTAGAACATGGGTCACAGAGAATAGGCTCTTATATTATACATGCCACAGATTTCACACTAGCCTTTTTTAATCATCAGGAGAAATTCACGCTTAAAAAAAGGTAGGTACAGTATTGTAATTTCTTTTTTTTTTACTCCATCACTTGTTTTTACTTACAGAAGTAAGCTTTAAAGGATTTTTTAAAATATATTTCAAATAAAATATATAGAGGATATATAACAAATCTTCATTAGTACTGAGAATCAAACCATGATTTAGAAATGTTACTGCAACCCCCTTCTTTATTGCTAAATGATTATTATTAGATGTTATTGAATAATGTTGAAATGAGTGCATGTATATGCAAGATTGGTTGCAATGCAAGCCTGTCAATAGGGGATGCAGATCCTTGGTAATTACTGGTAAGAGTTTAAGAGGTGGGGGCAATGCCATTGAAATGACTGAGGAAGACTTAAAAGAAAGGTGTGTAAACAGAGATATTTTTAACTTAGTGTTGTATCTGATGTCATTTAGACTACAAGTTTACATGTATTTCATGTCATCTGAGTAATACACGTACAAAGGATATTACACGCTTTTTAAAAAAAATTTTTTTTAATAACATTTCCTGTTTTACCTGTCCACTTCTGTTATACACTAGACTTTTGGACTTTTAAACTGGTAAAGGCCATGTCTGTGTACAATCCCAGTATCAGTGCCTGTACAAGTAATGTCTCCTTGGCACATCCCAATTTTTTACTGTACATTCACAGTACACTGCCTGATGTTAAAGCTATATTTTCTGAAATGGTACTTAGTAGAATGGAAATACATGGTGGTGATGCATGTGTTTAATATTGCCAGTGTGAAAAGTTATATTATCAGGAGCTTATTTCTGAAATTGTATTATAATGTCTTAATAATGACCATGTTACTACCAACTACACATTGTCCAGACACGTTCAATTAATACTTAGCTTGCATTGGCTCCTGGCTATTATATGCACAACACATTGTTCATTACATTACACCCTAGTAGTTCATCAACTATGGCCTCCTCACTAGTTGTTTTACCATTCATGGTTGCTGATCTTTCAGTTTTTATACTCCTGTTAATTTTTGTGTGGGCTTTTTGTTTTTGTTTACTTTAGCAAACATTGCAAATGCCACTCTCTATAATGTAATGAAGTGAGCTGGGTCACAATTTTGGAATGCCAAGTATCCTTCTCAGTACACATGTGTACATGAATCATTTTCATTGGCTACATAAATCACACAGCAAAAGTGGCTCACCCCTGAAAAGACTTCCCATTGCACTATGCTTCTCAGTCCTTTACTCACAGGATTTTATATATATACACTACCGTTCAAAAGTTTGGGGTCACTTAGAAATTTCCTTGTTTTTGAAAGAAAAGCAAATTTTTTGTCCATTAAAATAACATCAAATTGATCAGAAATACAGTGTAGACATTGTTAATGTTGTAAATGACTATTGTAGCTGGAAACGGCTGATTTGTAATGGAATATCTACATAGGCGTACAGAGGCCCATTATCAGCAACCATCAGTCCTGTGTTCCAATGGCACGTTGTGTTTGCTAATCCAAGTTTATCATTTTAGAAGGCTAATTGATCATTAGAAAACCCTTTTGCAATTATGTTAGCACAGCTGAAAACTGTTGTGCTGATTAAAGAAGCAATAAAACTGGCCTTCTTTAGACTAGTTGAGTATCTGGAGCATCAGCAATTGTGGGTTCGATTACAGGCTCAAAATGGCCAGAAACAAAGAACTTTCTTCTGAAACTTGTCAGTCTATTCTTGTTCTGAGAAATGAAGGCTATTCCATGTGAGAAATTGCCAAGAAACTGAAGATCTCGTACAACGCTGTGTACTACTCCCTTCACAGAACAGCGCAAACTGGCTCTAACCAGAATAGAAAGAGGAGTGGGAGGCCCCGGTGCACAACTGAGCAAGAGGACAAATACATTACAGTGTCTAGTTTGAGAAACAGATGCCTCACAGGTCCTCAACTGGCAGCTTCATTAAATAGTACCCGCAAAACACCAGTCTCAACGTCAACAGTGAAGAGGCGACTCCGGGATGCTGGCCTTCTAGGCAGAGTTGCAAAGAAAAAGCCATATCTCAGACTGGCCAATAAAAGAAAAAGATTAAGATGGGCAAAAGAACACAGACACTGGACAGAGGAAGATTGGAAAAAAGTGTTATGGACAGACGAATCTAAGTTTGAGGTGTTCAGATCACAAAGAAGAACATTCGTGAGACGCAGACCAAATGAAAAGATGCTGGAGGAGTGCTTGACGCCATCTGTCAAGCATGGTGGAGGCAATGTGATGGTCTGGGGGTGCTTTGGTGGTGGTAAAGTGGGAGATTTGTACAGGGTAAAAGGGATCTTGAAGGAAGGCTATCACTCCATTTTGCAACGCCATGCCATACCCTGTGGACGGCACTTGATTGGAGCCAATTTCCTCCTACAACAGGACAATGACCCAAAGCACAGCTCCAAACTATGCAAGAACTATTTAGGGAAGAAGCAGTCAGCTGGTATTCTGTCTATAATGGAGTGGCCAGCACAGTCACCGGATCTCAACCCTATTGAGCTGTTGTGGGAGCAGCTTGACCGTATGGTACGTAGAAGTGCCCATCAAGCCAATCCAACTTGTGGGAGGTGCTTCAGGAAGCATGGGGTGAAATCTTTTCAGATTACCTCAACAAATTGACAACTAGAATGCCAAAGGTCTGCAAGGCTGTAATTGCTGCAAATGGAGGATTCTTTGACGAAAGCAAAGTTTGAAGGACACAATTATTATTTCAATTAAAAATCATTATTTCTAACCTTGTCAATGACTATATTTCCTATTCATTTTGCTATATTTCCTATTCAAACTCATTTCATGTATGTTTTCATTGAAAACAAGGAAATTTCTAAGTGACCCCAAACTTTTGAACGGTAGTGTATATATATATATATTATATATATATATATATATATATATATATATATATATATATATATATATATATATATAGACGTGATTGGACCTTTTTCTTATGGGAATTTGTCATATGATGTATGAGTTGTGTGTCAGCCTGGACATAAAGGGTATTTATCCATGTCCTATAGACTGCTGCTCTACTTGTTCAATACAATTTCTTGATAATTGGCAAACTATACATCTCTTGTTCATGTCAACTACACATATGCAAACCAGGAGGTGGATTACACCTAAAAGTAAGGCAGTTTCTGAGAAGCTGCAAAATTGTGGGACTGTCCAGTTTGTGGTTTCTCTTATGCAGCATCAAATGAAACAATAAAATAAAATAAATAGATATCTATAACACTAACCATTATTATCTCAGCTAAATATGTTTGATTATAACAGTAGGCATGCATTGTTATGTGATTAAGAAAATATTTTGTTAAACAACCTGTGAAGGTTTGTTTATATTTTCTTCAGAATTTAGCACATACAGTTAAAAAAAAGTATGATATGCCTTGTGTAACAGGGGAGATCTGTGCGGACTATCTGGCGCATGCATAGTTCTGCAGGAAGAGGGCAGCAGCCTCGTAAGATCCGCCTGTCAGTCATGGCGGTGACACAGAGAGGTGGCGAAGAGGGTGTGTTGGCTTTCCCTCTCTCTGAGTGGCTGTGAGGCAGGCCTTGGGGGATTGCTCGGCCCATAAATACTGCGCTTGGTTATGCATTCGGGTGGCTGTGATTGGGAATACCCAGAGACGCTAGCTGAGAAGGCCAGTGTAAACAAACACTAGGCAGGAATGCCAGTGGTTAGAGCAAGAGAACAAAACAGGCAAGCACGGCTGAGGAAGACAGCCAGTTCAGAGAAAGAAAGTAATAAATAAAATAACTTGTTACATACCCGAGTGAACGTGTGTGACTAGAAGGGGAACCTTGGCCACCCCAGTGCATACTGCATAAGCGAGCGTAGGACGGAGACCCGAGCTGACTGGTGGCAGCCTTAAGCAGCACTTTTATTTTGTTGTTCTGTGTTTTATTTTCCTTTTTCATTTCGCCTTTTGTTTTCATTATTATTTTGAGCACCTGCGAGTGCAGCAGCATGAACCTGACTGTATACCTATGTTGGTAACTCCGTGGTCCTGATTACCATTGCCGGTATTCAGGCCATGGACAATAGCGCCCTCTGCAGGCCAAAATAAATCAGTCCACCTGAGTGGCGTTTCAACTACAGTTCTGTCTCCTGTGTGTCAGTGAATTGCCCACCCCCCTTCCACACCTTGGTTAATGAATTAGTGTATCCTATATCAGTATTATCTTTATAAAATAAATAAGAAAGCCATGTCTTTCTTAAAATGTGTTAAACGGCTATAAATCCTACGCAAACACATTATACCATGTAAAAACAGATTAAATATTTATGATTGACTTTCATTGTGTTTTTTTCTAATGCATATTGATTTATAAATCATTTTCACCAAGGGTGATGGCTATTTCAGTCTTTTGAATTCCCTATTGTAGGCGATAGATTTCAATATAACCATGTTGGTGACATTATAAAAAGCTCCTCACTGTGAGTTTTTGAATTAAAATGTATCCAGCAGTGTTTTGTGCAACACAGCACTTTGAATATAACCCTCAACACTTTTCAGGGAAAAGTTCATCCTGTTTTCGAATTACCTTTTACATGAAAAATGGACCAAGCCTGTGTATAAAACAAATGATATTGCATTCTGTCTTCTTCAATTGTAATACAATGGCTTACAACAGGAAGAGTCATGGTTTAAAACAATACCTTTTAAAAAGTTAAACAGTAAATATATAGTATTGACAAGTCTGTACTTCATAATGCTGTAAGGTGTACACATGTATTAGATATGTATGTGTGTTATCCCTGGCATTGTCTTACTTCCCAATCCTAGCTCCACGGCACTTTCTTGGCCAAGTTGCAAACTGCTCATTGACTGACAATAACAATCATTGACAATCATTGCAAAAAACATTGTACATTGGATCATTAAAAAAGTGCTTGATTAGTTGTGACTATAATTCTTATTTTTATGCAAGTTTCACTACCAAACAGCCACCAGTCCCTCTCCTAAATTATCTGGCTGCAGAGTCTGCCCGGGTGCTACGCCACAACATAAAGACTCCAGGACTCAGCCAGCAGGCAGTAATGATAACTACTCTGAGAGGCTAAGCACTAGTACTAATAATTTGATGCAACAAGCTTTCAAAAATAAATGTTGCTAATGTTAATACAATCTAGGCATATGTGTTGTTTTAACATTGTTTAGTACTTTGTTGTATATTAGCCTAGTCAATCATTAATAAGCGCACATATTTTGTCGGTGGTTCCAATTTCATTATGCTAGTGGGATAAAATGCCTTTCATACGACACAGTTGTGAAACGTAATTGCAGCCTGTTCCAATTTACAAAGCAGTTCACTCAGGACTGTCCCATAATTGGGTGTATGGCTTCTACCCCTTTTAATTGTTTTTTTAACAAACTTTCCTATTCATAAATCCTGCGCACCGAAGTGGTGTGTCAAAGAAACCTTCTGTGTCCTTCTGCTGCTACAAGTTGTAAAAGTGTTTATTCAGTATTATGGAACGTGAAACAAGCAATGTGATTGGTTGAGAAAGGTTCCACCTGTCCGTATATTGGATGGATATGGACCGTACCGTTCGAACCTTATCACATATTAGAAATCAATGTGCTGCCTCAGAGAATTTGCAGTACTGGCAGCCATCTTGTTTACAGTTAAAAAGTGATCAACTATCTGAAAATATGGATGTCTCTGAAGCAGGATTTATTCAACACAAAATACTAAGGGATTTCTATGGAAATGTAAGAAATGCCCAAGGAGAAGAATGTAAAATTTCAAGCTACATTTGTCTCCGAGCTGCAATAAAGCGCTATCTAAATGAAAACAAAACTGGGGAATCTGTCAATATACACACTCACCCCGACTTTGTCACTTCAAATAATGTATTTTTAGCGGTTTGTAAACGCTACAGAAAAACACAAAAAGACACTTCTGCACATTATCCACCCCTCTCCGACACAGATGTATGAAATTCAAGACAACATTAATTTTTTTTTTACTCTGTCCCTCCATTCTGCTGAAGCAACAGCGTCTTGCACTCACAGAAAAAAATTAATTCAGTGCTGTCTCAACTCCGCCTCCTGGTGCATCTTTTCAATGGCAATGTACAATTCAACACATCAAAAATAAATATATACTTACTTTTGCATGTTTCAATTAAATCAATTTACTCAGCTTAATTTAGTGTGTAGTTCAAAGTTATAAATGGACTACTTTTGTGGATATTTAATTAAAGAAATAACATTTTTTCCCTACAAATTATTTATGCAAATTATAAATGCAATAAGGCCCTTCAGGGTGTCTGTATACATCCAATATATGGACTTCTCAGGGGTTGGAGGCAGTCCTGCATTGGGTCAGGTACCCGCGGGGCCCGCGGGTGAACCGCAAAAGCGGGTCGAGTTCGGGTCAGAATGTGAACTTTTCGCGGTTTGCGGTTCGGGTGCGGTCAAAAAAAATAATTTTCGGGTCTGAATTTGAATCACCTAAAAAGTTTTCTGTCCTTTCAGCGTACTCGTCTGTAACCCTTTCCCAATTTAACATATTAGAAAGTATTTCCAGCACTAAAGCTGGAATGACTAATCATTGTTGTTATCGCTTGTTTGATACATAGCAAGATCTTTTTATCATGTCTGCTTGGTGATATTAAAAATGCCTGTGGACGAGGTGAAACAAAAGATTAAGGGTTTATATCATGTGGTGGATAATAGTTCGAGAGGTAAATCAGAAGTGTGGAAGTCTTTTGGAATCAATGAAAATAATGAACGTGACTGGATTCGTTGCTTGTAAAGCCTGTCATTATGTTTTTGAAAATGACAGCCACAAAACTCTCTGCGAAAGCACAGGTGTAACTCCCTTTCAACTGGTGGCACGAAAGGGATAGACATGTATTTTATAGTAAAGTAAGTAGAGATAGTTAAAGTTCCAATGTTACATATATTCAGACCACTAGAAAAAGCTACCATGCTGTACAATAGCTTATTGTATAAACTCAATCTGTGGAGAATGGTAGAGATATCTGTGTGTGAATGAGACTGAGCGTGAGAGAGTCAGTCGGTGCAGGCAGTAGGTAAAGGATGTATACGGACACCCTGTCAGGCCTTATTGCATATGTATTGTACAACTGCCTGTTGTATATATCAGAATCTGACGTATTATTATAATATATTTAATAAGCTTTAAATAAACTGGTAGGTAAAAGCTCTGAAAATAACATCTTGACAGTCATTAAAAGTATGCATAATGCATCTATGAAATACATGGGAAATACAATTACTAGTATCATCTACTTTATATTTCTTAAAACAGACTACAAGGCATTGATGCTAGATAAGTACTCGATTCTACCACATCTTATTTGTCTTTCTTAAACCAACAGCTGTTACTTGACGTTCCAGTGGAAGCTGAGTCTTTTTCTGCTGTACCCAACCAAAGACCACAGCCCAACCTGCAGGGAGCAACTTTCCCTCTTGTATGTATTTATTTTATATATTTGTTTATTTAGCAGACGCCTTTATCCAAGGCGACTTACAGAGACTAGGGTGTGTGAACTATGCATCAGCTGCAGAGTCACTTACAATTACGTCTCACCCGAAAGACGGAGCACAAGGAGGTTAAGTGACTTGCTCAGGGTCACACAATGAGTCAGTGGCTGAGGTGGGATTTGAACTGGGGACCTCTGGTTATAAGCTGTTTTTCTTTAACCACTGGACCACACAGCCTCCTATACATTAACACATTAACACTTTAACACTTCCCAAGATATATTTATCTTTTCTTTTTTACCCAAAACATTAATTTTCTAAAAGAAAGAGAAAGCTTATGTTTTTTGTTTTTATAATGTCTTGTTACCCACATTAATTGCTTAAAGTTTAAGTGCAATCATTAAAGTATTGTTAGTGGCTCGTGGTTTAGACTGAAACTGCTGGTAGAAATGGGTCTCCTTTTAACTGAGCATAAATGTTTGTTAAATATATCTGGCTTTTGATTTTCATTACTTTTTTTTTTACTTACTACAAATCTCTACATAATTAATAATAATAATAATAATAATAATAATAATAATAATAATAATAATAATAATAATAATAATAATTAAAACAAGTGCATGTGTTAAGTATGGTCCTTTGAAAAGAAACAGTTTATGCTTGCATGAAAATACCTTACATCGACTTTTTTTTAAAGAAACAATTACTAACATTGTTTTGTGTCTTTCAGTTTACATGCCTATGCTTCCTTATGTGGCTGAGGAACAAATTACGCTTCAGGAATGTTTTGTGATTGGGAGTGGGACCTTTGGAATAGTGTACAGAGGATCCCAGCGGTTCTCAACCTATTTACCACTGTGGGCTGCATATGCAGCTCTCTATGTGTTATTTGGGCTGCACCCACACAATATACTGCCTGTACATCTACAACAAATGTTTTGTATCCATTATCTAACAGCAATGTCATACAAATCAATATAAGACAAAATATATAACTGTTAAAATGCATTTGCTTTTACACTTACATTAGTGGGAGATCTGGCAACTTCCTCTGTTCGAAGCAGTAAATGCTTCACAGTCTGGTTGAAGACGGGTGACAGCACACCTGGGCATGAAGGCCTTTCTGCCTTCTACTGCCAAGCTGCAAGGTCATTTCTCTCCGCAGAGATGCCAACTGCTACGGTTTGGCCGTAGCAACTAGGGTTTTCAGGCTCTGCTACGGTGATACGGGCCAAGTTAAAAAAAACTACGTTTTTTTTAAATTAGATTTGCGTCCGTGCTCCTGTGTTAATGATGGTGTGGTGTGAGTTTCCGCGTTCCCATTTTTGTATCTGATTCACGCGCTGTGATTGGCTTGTGGTTAAAAAAACACACAGTACCTAGACCATTTACAATGGTACATGCACCATAATCAAGGCTTTGCCACTACGAAAAAAAAACCCGAAGAAGATCGGTGATTGGACGGCCAGGATATAACAAAAAGCGCCTCGGCAGCAAGCAAATGGTAAATAGCAGCAGTAACTTTTTCATTCAATTTTTAATAAAGGAAATGGCAACACAAAAAAGACTGCGACTGAATGCACAAAGGTTCAAAGAGGATTACACCAAGAAGTATACATTCATAAAAAAAAGTAAGATATCAGAACATCATGCTTACTGTGAGTCCTGCAGGTGCGATTTAAGTGTCAAGTATGGGGGAATAAATGATATTGATGACCACGTCAGAACCTTGAAACACGACAGAAATTCACGGGGAGCTCAGGAAAATAGATCATTGGATTGTTTTTTTAAAACAGATGGCGAAAATGACGTGATTAAAGCAGAGACTCTTTTTACGAACTTCATTTTAGAGCACAATTTACCAATTGCTGTTGCAGATCACATAGGCCCACTTGTGAAAGTGGCTTTTCCTGATAGTAAAATTGCTTCCAAGTATGGCTGTGCGAGGAGCAAAACGACAGCAATCGTTGAAACTTTAGCATATCTTTCAGCTACTGAACAGGCCTCGGTTTTGAAAAGTAATTTTTTTGCCATTGCAACCGACGGCAGTAGTGACATCGAGACTCAGTTGTACCCAGTTGTAATACGTTACTTAAGTGAAGAAATTGGCAAAGTGGTAATGCAGCTGCTTGCTTTACCATCATGCGAGAGTATATCAGCAACCGGAGAAAATATCTTTAAGACTGTGGATACAGTATTGAAGTCATTTGAAATACCGTGGAAAAATTGTGTTGCATTTGGAGCAGATAATGCAGCTGTAATGCTGGGTGTACATAAAGGTGTAGCTGCCTATGTAAAAATGGAGAACAATTCTGTCCATGTACAGGGTTGTCCCTGTCATTTAATTCACATTGCTGCCCAGTCGGCTGCAAAGAGATTACCAGCAAAAATCGATGAACTCCTGATTGACATATATTACTATCTAGACAAAAGTGGCAAGCGGCACAAGCAGCTGAAACAGTGCCAGGACTTGTGTGGCACCGAAGCAAGAAAGATTTTGAAACATGTGAACACCAGGTTTGTGCTTAAGAATAACTTGTATGTGTATATGTGAAAAGTATTGTACATTAAGACACTGTCTACACACACAAATCGCTTTCTAGAAAAGCATTCTAATTATCCAGGTCAGAGCGACCCAATAAATACCGTTTCTGATTTGAATGTGTCAATAAATTATTAAAATAGTTTGGTTGTAGTTCCTAGCTGCGCAGTGTAATACCATACGTACCATTTGATTTTATTTAAATAACGGCGATGTCTTGCCTTTTCCATGAATTACTGTAGGTGGCTCAGCCTGGGTAAGTGTATTGATAGATTGCTGCAGCAGTGGCCAGCACTAGTGGAATTCTGCAAAGTAAACAAAGGTATAGACCTAAACTATGCTTTCATTATACTGTATTATATCATTTTAAAACAGTGTTTTTTAGTTTGATGGTCAATAATGAATGGTAATTGTTTTCTGCAATTCATCAGGTCCTAGCAAGGTAGTTAACAAAGCCAAGTCTACTGAGCCAGCCATGACTAAAGGGCATCCAGGCAAGCCATCCTCTGCAGTGGCAGAAGCTAGTAAAAGTATGTGTAACTATTTTGTGCTGCCAGATTAGATTTATTTTCAAAATGCCCTGTTTGTTTGGTGTGTATTTATGCACATGGAAAACCAAATAATTTGTACCTAATTTAATTAGAAAATACATTTTGTGTTTGACTTGTACTTTTTTTAGACAATTGTACGTTTGTTTGTGAAAATGTCTTATGGTAATGTGCTTTCAATTATTGGTAGGCCCAGCTGTGACCTCAAGTGAATTGTTCAATGATACTGGCAGTGTGAAATTGAAGGCTGGTAAGGTGTCTTCTGCAACTAATCAAGGTACTATTTAATCTGTTAGTACAGTCTAGCCTATTATAATGGAAGATTTAAAAAGAGTAGTTACACTAATCTTTCTTTTAAAAATAGTAGCTTCTATTTTTTTCTATTTGTGTGAAATTACATTTTAGTTTTATTTTAATATTTGTTTTTAAACGTATTCACTGTACAGTCTATATGTATTTTTCTAGTATTACAAAGGTTAGCAATATTAATTAATGCAAACTAACACTACATTACTAATGATTAAATGTCAAAATGAAGATTACAGTAAAATAATAACATAAGTATTGTATACAAAGGATGGAAGTATAAGATACCTATCTGTAGACTTAGAAAATCTATTGCTTGTTTTTCAGAAAGTTTGAAGGAGAAGAGTTGTTAGCAAGAAGAGTGATGTAAAACCTACAATACCAGTTGGCAAGCCAGACACCAGGTTCAGTAGAATACAGCGCAGCCTAGAAGATCCCCTAGTGAAGCTAACCTGTCTGTTTCTCCAAGCCTCCTTACCATGTTTTGAGGGCTTAAATGCACTTCTGCAGAAAGAAGAGCCATTTATTCAGGTTCTAAAAAGAGAATTGGATTCCTTGCATTTACTCCTTCTCAGCAAATTCATTAAGCCTGTAGTAATCACTAGTGTGAGGTCTACAATCACAATTAATGTAAGGGATCGAAAGAATCAGAGGGACAGAGAAGATATAGTGATTGGCACCAAAACCAGACAGTACTTAGAGGAATGCAAGGAGGGAGGGAAGCTCTCAAAAGAGGAGAAAAATATATTTTTTAACTCTGTTAGAGAGTATTACGCAGAGGCCAGTTCTTATATTACCAGCAAATTGCCATTGCACGAGGAGCTCTTAAAACATGCAGAAGTGGCTGACATCAGTCAAAGAGCAAACGTCAAATTTGAATCTGTGATGTATTTTGTCAGAAGATTTGATTTGGTCTCAGTTGATAGGCTCGATCATTTGGAAAATGAGTTTGTTGCATACCAAGTAGAGAACATTCCCGAAGATATTCTTCAGTCAGACAGGGCAGATGTTTCCTGGTACAAGATAGGGAGGATCTTCAATCCTGTAACAAGCCAACCAAAGTTTGCATTGTTGGCCATGGTGATGCTAACTATATTGATAATACCCCACAGCAATGCAGACACAGAGAGAATATTCAGCATTGTGCGTAAAGTTCAAACAGAGTTCCGCCCAAATCTATCTAGGAAAACCCTAGAAGCTATTTGTGTACAGAAGCTGAAGCTCTTGTCTGTGGAAAAGAAATGCTATGAAGCTGTGTACAATAAGTCTGTACTGTTGAAGTGCAAGAGTGCCACTTATACTAAGTTACATATGTGAATAAGCCATAACATTGACCGGCCATCACTGACACTGAATTGTGTACTTTAGTTTACATTTTTGTATCCTTAGCATAATAATCTGTAGTGGCAAAAAGCATTTTTTATTTTTTTTGGCTGAAATTGAATACCTTTTTTGCTTAGTTTCTAGATTGAGAATTGCCAAGACTAGCTTATATGCCTATATTTTAGTTCAACTTTAAGTTATAGTATTAGGTACAGTTTTGTGATATATATATGCAGTAGTAAGAAATGTATTTATTGGTTCAGAGATGCTAATGCATATACTTCCTTGTACATAAACAATAAATACTCTGTACTGTGAAAAATGTATGCTGAATCTCCTTGTCCCCTGTTTTTTGAAAAGCTGTAATTTGAGTAACGGTCAAGAAAGAGGTCTTACTGGGGCACAGACATAAAACTATGATTTTAATAAAACATGTATTTTTATGACAATTAAATAATTAGCTCTGAGTTACATTTCTGTCTAAGCATTATATTGTTGGATATTAATTGATTTTCTCCTTAAGTGCATGAAGCGGGCGTGGTTAGGGTATGCTAGGGTTTGCTAGGGTTTTCTTGATGCTTCGCTCACCAGGTGCTAGGATTTCCATTTTCAAATGTTGGCATCTCTGTCTCCGTGAACAACAAAGCGATCAGTGTTCTCTAGTCTGGCCTATTCAACTCCTCTACTCTAACAAACCGATACACTCTTTACGTTATTTTTTTTTAATTTAGAAGAATGTCACATGGGCCGCAGCTGTTTGCTGATTGGCCCTCAAGCGGGCTGCGGGTTGAGAACCCCTGATATAACCCATGGAATTCTAGTCTGCACGTGTTTGACCTGTTCTAGTACTTGAAAATCATTTTTTTGACATGAACATATGGAAATGCATATGCCATGCCGTTATTATTTTGCTTTCAGTCTTTCAACAACATGTCAGTTCAGCTGGTGTTGTCTGATTCAATGTATTTTTCTCTTACAGGAGGCTTTCCCATCTACACATTGCCAGGTTACTGGCAGTTTCAAAAACTGAAAATGCAGTTATGATTGCAAATGAATACATTCATGGTGCAAGATTTGACAAAGTGCTTCATGATGATAGCAGAACATTCATTTGTCTACTCTTGGTACTGACTGTATGGTATAGCAGCAGTAGACACTTAATGTAAGCAAAAACATATTAATTAGACTTCAGGTTTTCAAAACCGTACATATGTAGTGTAAGGAATTTTACACACTGGAACAAGTTGGTGATTATAAGTTATTTATTGATATTAATTGGCGCAGGTACAAGATAGTCAGCATTGTACTCTAGAACATAAGAACATAAGAAAGGTTACAAATGAGAGGAAGCCATTCAGCCCATCTTGCTCTTTTGGTTGTTTGTAGCTTTTCTGTTTTGAATGCCCCTTTATCTAATCTCCATTTGTGACCCCTGGTCCTTGTTTCTTTTTTCAGGTCGAAAAAGTCCCCTGGGTCAACATTGTCAATACCATTTAGAATTTGAATGCTGGAATCAGATCGCAGCAGTCTTCTTTGTTCAAGACTGAATAGATTCAATTATTTTAGCCTGTTTGCATATGACAAGCCTTTTAAACCAGGAATAATTCTGGTCACTCTTCTTTGCACTCTTTCTAGAGCAGCAATATCCTTTTTGTAGCGAGGTGTATTCTTTCTCTAGGTTCAGCGAGACACAGGAGCTTTGTCTCATACACAGATATAAAGAGTAACAAACCAGGTCGGAATTGCAAGACACTAACATGACCATTTATAGGTTCTGTCATTGTTTTCAGTTAACTGGAATACAGCAAGGTCACCATCATTCAGCTTATCCATCAAGTGCGTACATCTCTTTATCAGAAAATAGGAGGCACTTTTTTACACAGAGAATTATGAGGGTCTGGAACCAACTCCCCAGTAATGTTGTTGAAACTGACACCCTGGGATCCTTCAAGAAGCTGCTTGATGAGATTCTGAGATCAATATGCTACTAACAACCAAACAAGCAAGATGGGCCGAATGGCCTCCTCTCGTTTGTAAACTCTCTTATGTTCTTATGTTCATAGACTGTACAGAAACACAGACTACTGACCTGCTGTCTAGTTACACAAAGTAAGGTCAAAGTCAGCTAAACATTCAGCTAAATAAAAGTATTCAGCTTAAGTGGCTCTCGCTGTTGAATACATTCATTCAAAAGACACCATACACCAGGATATCAAGCCAGCAAATATTCAGGAACATTTTCATACAGGTAGCGGACAAAAAAATAGAAACACCAATGTAAAGTCACCATCCCGCTCTGTGGAGTTCTCGGCGGACCATTTTTAATGAAACTGGCTGCTCTTACCCCAGGTTGAAATTTGCAGTCAATTGATCTGCAGTTGCTCACCAGTTTTGCCTTGCATTTCGAATTAATGCACGGATATCACAATCCTGGAGTATGCGCTTCCACCCACTGTTGCCCTTTGCTGATGATGTCTTTCCCTCAGTGTTCCATGCCGACTTCACCTTAGACACCATTGCTTGTGAAACATCAGCAAGTTGAGCTGTCTTGGTCACTGAAGCTCCTGCCAAATGCACCCCATAATTACAGGCAACCAGGCCTGTCCAGCATTTATATACATGACCCTAAGCATGCTAGGATGTTATTTGCTTAATTAACGCATGAGCCACACCTGTGTGGAAGCCCTTGCTTTCAATATACCTGGTTAGTCCCACAACAAATGAATGTATTTGATATGTTTGTTTATATGAACTTTATGTTTTTGGGGGGTTACCCATGAACTTATTTCTCTAAAAAAGAACAATGTGTTTATGTGAGCTCTTCATTTAGATAGATATTGTAATCTGTTGCTCAGTTTGCAGATGCATATTACCTTTTTCATGAGCAAATTGACATCTAACAAGTAAGCAGCTTTACAAGTACTCGTTTGCTTCACTATATACCCACTTGAATAGGTATATAATATAATGATAATTAAAATGTTAGTAATTTGACATCTCTGAACAGATAATTGCCTCCACTTTAAAAATATACTAAAAGGTATTGATGAGGAGGTTGTCTCTTAAGTGTAATGGCAGCCCAATGTGTCCTCCTTTTTCTGTGAAAGCTGGACAACTTGTCTCATAAATCAACATCACATCTGTGCAGATTTAATTAGTTTGTTTCTCTGAACAGATAAACATTTCCTCTTTCAGATTGTCAAACATTTAAAAGAGCAATGTTCTAAAAAAATTTACAGCAGCTCCTCAAATGTGATCATTTACTGACGTGGAATACTTGCTCTCAGTTCTACCCTAAAAAAAAAAAAAAAAGCGTACTGACAAATACACAGCCATATGTCTTGCAATGCTGACTGCATGGTTGGCCAAGGCAGCATTTGACAGGTAATTACTTGGACTGTAAAGTCAAGAAAAAAAAGTTACACTGTAATTGTGTATTGATAGTAAATGTAACATACTTGAATTATTACTAAATTAATGACGCACGCTTTTGATTAAAAGCTTTTATATAATTTTACAAAGAAAACATTCATCTGTTTAGAGACACCAACACATTATATGTGGAAACACCCTATGTTGATTTATCAGACAACACACACACTCTTCCAATACCTTCAGTATATTTTTAAAGCGGAGGTGATTATCTGTTCAGCGGTCTGAGTGAGGAAAAATGAGCAATAGAATCGTCCAGTCTCTACTGTTTTACTAGGTGCTCATATTATTATGGCAGGGCACTGTATATATGTATTTTATTACTATTATTGATATTATTGTTATATGTATATTTTTTTAGATTGAGGTACGTTCAAAGAAAGCACTTATTACAGATTGGGGGCTTGCAGACATTAGTGATTCAGTATCACTACACCTTGGAAGTAGAACTGTTGCACAGGCAGCAGGTCCATAGGGTGGAACAATGCTGTACATGGCACTTGAATACATGATCAACTCCATGCAGCCAAATGAAAAATCTGACATACAGTCTTTGGGAGCAACATTTCTTGAGATATTTACCAATTCTACTCCATGGAATGCAAAAAACTGCAGAGCGGTTAGCAAGCTTCTGTCGACAGAGGTTCCAGAACATGGTCTATCTAGTCTTGGATCTACACAGAAAAACATTGTATGTCCATGTCTTACATACAAATATGATCTTAGACCTCCTGTTTCTGATGTTGTTTAGTCCTTTAAGAGGTTATAGATTTAAAACAACGTTATGGTTTTAAGTGGTGATTGATTTCTTATTGTGGTGTTTCGTAAGGTCTGCCATTTTTCAATTTAAAAAGAAAAACATGGTTATTTTCTTTAAATAAAATGTAATTATAGATCGGAAGAATTCTAGTATAAAATACATTGCCTTGGGCTAACTAAATTAGCTTAAGAACTCCTGGTTTAAAGGTACATAATACCAAAAATAACTTTTTTTCAAACACAATGGACATTTTTTTGCAACATTTTGTTTTATTTGTATAAAGTTTTTGTACATTCAAAATCGTTCCTTACTATAAATACTTTTATTTTTGTGTAATAAATGTCTTATGCAATATTGTCTCAATGTCTTCATTACAATAATGATTAAAGGAAACACTTAAATACAGTTCAGGTGTGATAAGAGGTCAACTAGACAGACAGTATTTTTGATTAATTCCACCCCTCACAGGCACAGGCTTCAAAAATGTTACCAGAGCTGGTAAGTTTACATGTTCTACTGCCAGCAACATCTTAGTGCTCAATAACATACAGCTGTGGCCTCATTGACTGTTGAACGAGCTCTGTAGTGGGCATGCTGTAGCATTGACTCACAAATCTGCCTGAATGCTGCATTTGCAACAGACAATGGCTCCCCAGGAACGCATGCAAAGCGCTAAGCATATTGAAGGAGATCTTCATCAACAGGACACAGCAGGTTAGTTTTGCTTAAAGAAAAAATATATAAAAAATGATTTTTACAGAGATATTTACAAAACATGTCTACTTAAACATTGAACAATATACAAACAAGCTATTCTATCAAATTGGGATAATCTGCAATGGTTAGATGCTAGTGAGCATAGCTAATTTGGAACTAATATTCTGTCCGAAAAAGTCCTCTTGATGTTGCCTCCTTAACTTAAATATCAGTGTAAATGAAGATAATAATCAGTGTAATAGTACTGATGCAATTTGTGAAAGGGGAACAGAAAAAGTAATTCTTTGTGTCACTGAACAATTCTGTAAAAAAACAACATGCAGGGGTCAGTACCTTTAAAAGATTAAGCACATCCTGGAAGTGAGGCTTTGAAAAGCATTATAAGATTGCAAAATAAGTACCGGTATAGTACATGTTTCATTCGAATTCAGTTTAATGTTATGTAAAGTTTCATAATCACCCCCTTCAATTATAATATCATTAATGTCAATGTGTTTGTTTTGTAAATAGTAGAAAGCTCCAGAATTTATAAGGTAATATGCCAGCAGATTTTGACAGAAACCGCATGTGGTTTATTTGGTCATTTTTTCTTGCCACGCAAAAAAAAAAAGAGAAAAAAAAAACAGTACACAAATGCAGACTGGATTCATGCAATTTTCTACAAAATATAACAAAGGTAATTAAAAAAAAAAGATATAATAATTATGAGGTTCCACTCTGCCATATTTTAATTGCTTGGCAACTAGTATAGAGTAAGTTGCAATTATTTAAAATAAAAAATAAAAAAAGGCTCATATTAACATGAACAGCTTTAACACAGAAATACCTGAGTTATGCGCATACTTAGAACTACCACGATCGGTCAAAGTTTTATTCAGGCATGTCATATAAAACATCTGCACAACCGAAATTGTAAATAACTGAACATTTGAAAAAAAATGTTTATATACAGACATAAAGCACAAATACGCAACCGAAACTATGTAAATAAAATAAAAAAAACATTTGAACATAAATGGGTTTTATGTACAAACACAACAGCACAACATGTAGTCAAAGAAGTCTAAGTGTTTACACAATCCACACAGATGTTGCGCTTCTCTACATATGCAGTGCACTTTCCACACCCTGCCTTTGCGCATTGGGCATCACGAGTCTTGTTACCATTGCATTTGGCAACCTGGCATTGTTGTCGCTTGCGGCTGGCACCGGGGTCGCTACCTTCAGTTCAATGTGTTTCTGGCAAAGTTGTTCTACTAGTTGCAATACATAATTTCTCCTTATTATATTCTTACCTGTGCATTCCTTGTAAAGAATTAAAGAATTGATGGCTGTGAGATCCAATATATTGTAAAACACATGAACAGGCCACCTGCAAGACCCAGCTTTCACTGAGTATTTCCATGCCATCTGGTCTAAAATGTCAACTCCATACTTCGTTGTATTGTAAAACTCTGGTTTCTTTTTTTTACATTCTTCCTCGGCTTGCACTTGTAAACTGTTAGAGTACAGTCAGAGTGATTCAGAATTGTAGTGGAGTACAGCTCTGTTTGCAGGTCTGCTGCAGATGGTGGCAGTCCTCTTGTTGTTTATTTACAGTTCCAACCAGGCTTGTTTTTTTCTTCCTCAACTCTTTTGTCAATTGCTGTGAGGTAAAAAAAAAAAAAATTGTCGGTGGTAACATTTCTCCCTTATCCTAAATAGGGTCCCATTAGCCGAACTGCCACACTGTCACCCAGCCTTTGGTTAGCTGGGCGAGTCTCATCCTTGCCCAAGTAGGGGTAGCCATTGACCAAATATTTGGACTGAACATCCGCTGAGAGCCTAAACTTGATCCCAAATTTGTCAGGTTTGTTAGACATATATTGAGTCCACCGATACCTTGTTGGAAAAAGCTGCTCATCCACTGTAATGTTCTCTCCCGGTTTGTAGCAGAGAATGCTGCTATCAATGAAGGGTTTCCAAACTTCGGATGCCAGGGCAAATGATTATCGTTTTGTTGGCACACTCTTCTGGTCGTTTTCAAATCGACACGCAAAACATTTATAATTTCATAAAAGTGATTCTGTGCCATTATCTATGGGAAAAAATGAAGGTCCCCACTTACTGGACCACAAACTGTCCAGCGACAGACTGTTGGCACCATATGTTCCACAAACAAACAATAGTGAAATACATGCTTCCAATTCCTCCAAGGGCATTGACCAGGAATCATCATTTAGTTGTCTGTGGGCTTCAGCTTCAGTACAGCATTGTCTGTGGCGAAGCATCCGCTCATCTATCAATAAACGAAAAGAACTCAATATGAGATGTTGCGTTTTGCATATTGAGTGGGTCCTGAAACCTCTTCAAAACATTTTGTTGACCCCTTCTTCCTGCAGCGTGGAGACCAGGATTTATAGTCCTAAACAGTGCCATCACGACCAACCTCTTGAATACCTGGTGGTGCTGGCACTACCGCTGGAGAGGCTGCCTCAGGTGTCGGCGCTACCGCTGGAGAAGTGGCTGGTACAGGTGCAGGGGCTGACACAGGAGCGCGCCTTCTTCCACGTCCTCTTCTGTGCCCCTTTGTGAGTCCGGTTCTGTGTCCAGGCCAATGGAGTGCTAGGGTGATCTCTTTGCGCCCATAGTCCTGGCACTTCGCTGGCACTGTCCTTAATTTCACTGCTGTGTGTGTATGTGGCAGGACGAGGAGCCCTGCACATGAAAAGGGGGCAGGGCAAAGCCCTGCCATAAATGTATTATTTATTTCTAAAACAGGGTACCCCTCCCCCCTATGCAATTTCTTATTTTGTATTTGTTTTGTTGTATTATTATTATTACTATTATTATGAGGAGGAACGAGAGCGAGAGAAACAAAACTGAAAGTAAAAAGAACAACTAGCTTAAGGATCCGTGAAAGCTACGGCCCAGCCGGACCTTAGGGTTGTATTTAGTGTTCGTGATTTGTTTTGTGATTTGTCCGCTCTGTGAGCAGTGTGTTTTTGTTTTATCGTTTTATTTTATTTTTGTGTTTGAAAATAAACGGCGCTGCAAGTGGCTTCTGCCCTGCAGTACTTGTTTGTTTTCCTTCCTGCTTCTGGCCTGACGTCACCTTGTCAGCCATCCTATCACAATATTGTTTACATTTTTTTAATTTTTTTACATTTTGACCACTTTTTTAAACTTTTAAATTGCATTTCCTGCCTCAAGATGGCTTCCCATGCACCCGCATCAATCTCTCAGAACTACATTCCTTTCGTCACATTTGACCTTTTCAGAGGCTGACAGTAGACAAGTGGCTAGAATTACAAGAAGCAAAATCTCAGTTGAAAAAAAAGCAAAAGACACAAAGATGTGTCTCTACTTGCACCAATCACAAAAAAATACATAATGATTCATAATGAGTGAAAAGTGCCATTGAATGTGGTCTTTAAGATTAGATTATTGGATTTATTGATGTTCAAAAATACTGCTTTTTAAATTCTATATGTAACATTATATATCTGTTTCTTTAATGTGTCTGGCTTCATTTGGATTAACCACACACGTTATTGAAATTATTTTTCAAGCTTCGAGCATGCTAATGTTTTAAATAATCAGCAGAGGTACTGAAATAGAGAAGGAGTTTTAAAAATATTAATTCATGTTAAGATAGCACATTAGATAATTATTTTATCGCAACCACCAATTCAATTATTGTGATTTGTTTAAACGTCAGTTTAAACAGAAATGTTAAACAAAAATGTGCAGTGCTGTCATTTTATTCAGAAGAATGTCATTAAATAATAGTCATGTATTTATTTATCTGTTCATAATAATGTATTTTATGTTATTGGTATTGAATGAAAAGCAGACTATTTTTAACATACAGTGTTGATTTCAGATTGACATCCCAGCATTTGTTTAAACCCATTTTAAGCATATCTGATTTTTTTAAATACCTTGAATGATTTTGTCAAGTACTACTGTAGCTAAGCAATATGGAGGATAACTTGTGCCAAAATCAAAAATAAATAAATAAATCCATAAATATAATTCAAAATAAATAATTAAATAATAAGAAAAAACGAAATACATACAAATATAAATAAATAAATAAAAAACGAAATACATAAATAAGTAGAAACTGAAATATATTTAATAATTTATCTATTTGTTTCGTTATTTATTTACGTATTTATTTCGTTATTTATTTATTTATTTATTTATTTACTTATATATTTCTTTTTCGTTTATTTTGTTATTTATTTATTTATTTATTTCGTCTTTTCATTTTGGCACAGTCTTTTCACCCTTGTATTTCAAGCTACCGTCAATCATTCTCGATGGGCGGGACAATAAGTGAATCGGTGATCTACTAATTTTGCCTGGTAGTAGTGCGGAGAGGTGTGCAGTCAGGGCGCCAACTACAGCGTTGTTGTTGTACAGTTTCAATGCCGTGAATATCCCATACGTTACAAATGTGCGCATTATGACTTATAGGAATCTTATCCTAGAAAAGATTAGGGAGCTTTTAATTCAAGTTGAATGTGGGTCGGTAAATGATGACTTTATTTTGTATCGATTGCATAGTAACTATACAATTTTTTTGCTGTTCTGATGTAAAGCCGATGTAATGTTTTGGAAATTCTTGCAATCAAGAAAATCACTGCTCAGTGTCTATCTTCTCCCAAATTATCCTAAATGCTAAAGGGACAGTATTTGTACAATTCAGGACTAGTTTGCAGATTTTAGTTGCACAAAATTATATTAGCAGATTCCTTATCACACCTGTGATTTCTTGCTACTATTTTTTTTTTTTTACAAGGTGTACTGTTTGGGTTTATAAAAGCATTGCACTTTTTTTATACAGGGACCATGGCCTTGGAACAAAGTATTTTTTTTCTATTGTTCACATTTTAAAGTTAACAAATAAAAAGGTTGGGATGAGTCTTGATACAGTAGCTTTACACCAAACCATGTTTTTCCTGTGTTTAAAAATGTCTCCACAGGTTACATACTGCAGTTCAAGCAAAGGGTGTAAGTAATATGCACAGAGACAATATGAAGAATTACTTATTGTAACAAATTGCCGTTTTAAAGTTTCAGTGTAACAACTGACACAAGGACACAATAGCAAAACTACTTTTCTTTAGTTTACATTTGTTGTATTGATTTATTTACAGGTACAACTTTTTTTTTGGTGTTCATCCATAAAACAAGATTGCCGCTAGAGATGCATTTTCTTCTCAAACTTAACCCCACTTCAGTTGAAAAATGGTTTAGGTGATTGAATGCAACCCTGTGTACACAATTTTCCTAGATGGCTGCTTGACGTGATTAAAAAAAAAAAAAAAACTTTCAAAACTTCTCAAGAACCGGTGGAGGGACTGATTTAAAACTTGGCAGACATCAAACCAACATGCATCAGGTTTGAAAAACAGAAGTTGCTGTGATAAGTTTTCATATAAAAATGGCCAAACTTCAAACATTATTTAGCCAATTTACTCAAAATGGTTTAGGTGAATTCAAACTTCACAAGCATCATCATCGTGTGATTGTATAATTAACATGTACCTAAACCAAGATGGCCACCTGACAAAAAAAATAATAATTTAGAATCTTCTTGGAAACAAGTGATGCCATTCATTTGAAACATGCTAAGTATTAACAAGCAAACATGGTTCAAGTTTGCAAAGCATAAGTTGCTTTGATACATTCTAAAATAAAAATAGCTGCCACACATTTTGCAACAACTAGTCACTAACTGCTTCTAACCAAAAACTGTGTAATCATTATCTTGGGGGCAATAGAATTAAAATGGATATATTATTATTGTTATTATTCCCAGTGGTAGGTTATCAGTAGTGGAAACAGCAGATTTGAGGTCAGTGAAAATGTGAATATTCTGTGTATTGCCCAGGTAGCTTGATAGTTTCCATACATGTAGCCGCTGTAGGCATCTTCATGTCACTGGTCACCTCCACATTAAGATGTTGTGGTAAAATTGCCCATCCTATCCAGAATTTTACGAGGTCACTCAGCTCTGCAGATGAGGCTAAAGAAAAAGAACAAACACCATTCATATAGTCTACCAATACTACAGGTTAGTTGTTTTTTTCCTGAAAAACAAACATAGCATTAAAATATGTGTTTAATATTGGTCAATATGCATGTAATGTTCTGTTTGTTATCAGATCCCAAATGCCAAACGAGCTACTAACTGCTAAATGAAAAATATAAATGCCTTCCATGGATACCAAATGGCTTTATTGGTAGAAGGGGACTGCTTTATCCATGGATTCCCAGAGGTTTCATTTCCTCTATTAGTAATATTTAAAAAAATAAATATCTCCCGAGAGCTAAAGGATTATACCAACATCACATTAAACAAGCATCCTAATGACAGTTCCAGTGATTTTCCTCTTGGGAGAGGCACAGAATCTACCAATGGACAATAATAACACTTACCATTTTCAATGAATTGTCGAAAAAAGCTAGCAACACGACACTTGCTATCGATGCTACACTCAATCTCATCTTCACTGTCTGAAGTGGAGGATGAAGGCCAGACAATTCTTTCCAGGATCGTCTAGAAGAAAGATTAAAATAGGAGTTGTAAGTCAACACTTCAATGTCTTTGTGGTACATTTTTTTAATTTGAAACATTTTGCAGAAACTGTACTACTTTAACTTTTTGCTATAACTATATATATATATATATATATATATATATATATATATATATATATATATATATATATATATGGTACTCATTTTTTATTTTATTTTTTAAGCTTTTTGGAGTTACTCAAATAAGTTTATTTGATGTTAACTTAATGAAGACCAAAAAGGCAGCTAGATGGCTATAGCTCTTAAACAAAATGCACACCTTCCACTTAAAGTATAGCGGTAATCTAATAAAAGAAAGACATTTCTATGAAAGACATCCCTCCAGCAGTATTACTAGGAACCAGTCTTACAAAAATTGTAAACCATGACAGTGACCACAGACATAGAAACAATAAATCAATACAAGCAGTCCCTCACAGGAAATTGAATACCTGGGGTAAGAATATCTGGGCAGATGAAGGTGGAAACAGCACAGTTGAAAGATTAGGTCTTTCTTTAATCATTTGAAGAACGCCTGTGTCCCTGAGACCTTTAAGTTGACGGATCTGCACAGTTCTCCGACCAATGACCTAGTTAATATAGCAAATGTACACCAAGTTATGATACATAAATAAAGGGAAAAACGTACAGTTGCAATTAAAGACAAGTTGATTATTAAAGACTAAAGATTAACATACCGCATGAAGGAGGATTTTTTCTGCCAGCCATCGTCTGTTTTCTTCAGTGACAGGTGGAAGGTCCCAGTTCAAAATTATGTCAGACATTTTGTCGTTATCTTCCTGGGTAAGCTCCTTTTGGTTGTCCAACTGAAATAGAAATATGTTATAATAAATTAATTCAAAAAGCAACTATAAATATTAAGTTTAATAATATGGTGGTTTTAGAATTATAATTGTATGTTGACAGTATTACTTTAGCCTTTATACTTTCCCAACAGGAGGCGCTTGCATCTCAGCAGAGAAACATGCATACAAACGGGTAAGATTGTACATTCATAAGTGTTAGGGCAACAATAAATTAGAGTACCTGAATGCTGATCACTCCTACAGCAGGCAAGGGGCACCTTACGGCCAAACATTTTTCAGGTATCGAGGCATTCTACACAAATCAAGTAATGATCGTAATAAAAGTACTTCCGTATTGAAATGGTCTTTATTAAATTTGCTAGTTAAACTAAATTATAACATTCGAGTAACATAACCTTGGCAAGTATTTTAGGGTATATACCGTATACCTTACACACAGAAATAAATGTTCTTTATATTATTCTTTAATTTCATATTAATTTAATTTATTTTTTAACTGACGCCCTTACCCAGGTGAACTTGCAGTTGTGACAAAGTACATAACTTTAGAATCATAGTACAATGAGAACAAGTACAATATACAACAACTCCAGTCCTAGTAAGTGCAAATATTATTCTTATCATTTCCACTACTTCACGTACATCCACATCAGGGCAGTCTTGTATTTGCAGAGGAGCACATTCTTCCTCACCGCCAGTTAATATGCACACCACAGCTGGACTCAATCCTGTTAGCGGTGGACCCCCATGCAGAAAGCAATGACCAATCATGTGGCCCACTGCTTGGAAAATGGCACTCTCCACAGGGAATCTGGACGTAGTCGGGACCAGATGATCCTCTTGTCCAACAAAAATTAAGGTTTTACTTGAGCCATCTAAGGATGAAAATTTAAAAAAAAAAATGTCATTTCGAAATGAGCAAATAGTAAAATTAACCTTGAAAAACACAGGGGAAATTAGGGCTTTTCATATTCTGTGTTTATTTTTCTTCAAACCACTTTGAATCTTAAATCTGTTGTTGAGCCGCATCTGTATCCTAATGATTATAACATTGTTTTAAATTAGTGGGCGAGAACATGCACGAGGCACTGACACACTGGAAGCAAAATCAGGTAAGTGCGAGAACGAAATGCAAGTTATTAATGTTATTGGTTGCGCTTGTGTTCAAATGCCAAAAAAAATTTAATAGAATCTGCGGCTCAATCAAGGCATGAAGGTATTGAACAGCTTTTTCTGAGTTTAATTAACAAAGTGAATCAGCTCAAAATACTAAAAGACATCAGGTGATCCAAAAAAGAACCTGAAAATCAGAAGCCCTAAATTATAGTATTCATATTTACATGATACTTTAAGTGTATAAAGAGCGTTACCAGCTTTCTCTACAATGTCACCTCCACTCTGGTTTTGACTTCTTTGAAAAGAGACAACAAAATAAGTAAATGGAACATTACAAACAACGGTCATTTCAGTTCACAACTATTTACCAATAATTTGAAAAAAAACCAGTTATGCACCCTGTGATGGTACACAGTGAAAATAAAACATTGAAGGAATGAAGCACATATTTTTCATAATCTCTGCTGGGGTGCCTCTGAAATAATAACAACAAACCCTACAAGAGCAAAACCGTTGTCTTCCATCAGTGTTTGATACCTCAATACAAGTTCCCCAGTTTTTTAACTGATTTAAATTTACAGCAACAAGGTAGAAACAATATTAATATAAATATGCAGACAACCCTTCACAATATTTGTAAGGGGAAATTACATAACTTACCACTACATAAATCCACATGCCTGCGGACTTCAGAATGGGCAAAATCTTCATGACGGTGTACGCATGTTACTTTGGGTCCATTTAAAGATAACAGATTTTCTGCAATCTATACAAAATGAACGTAACAATAATGACTACACACAAAATACAATAGAATGGAATAGTATGTGTAATGAGAATTGTTAATGAAGTCAAAACACCAAGGGTTAAGTCTGGGGGGGATTATGTAAGTGTCCAAAATCAAAGGTGTGGGGGAAAAAAACATATACAGTATATACTGATAAAAGGTAAGTATGGCTTCACTTACAACATCCATGTTAAGATTTTGCTCAAGTGGCCTGACATAGATAGTGGCTGATCCCACCCCATATTCTGGACTTCGGAGAAAACTGGGTGAATACCCTTCATCAGGGCATAGAATGACAGAAAGTGATGTACATCTTGTTGACCCAACTGCCCTTATCAACTCATAACTTCCACCATCTCTCAATTTAGGAAAATTCTCCATCAGCTCAGCTGTAAATTCTTCAGGGCTACAATCTTTATCTAAAACAAGTAAAATTGTTTTAAAATTAAATATGACACTATTATGACTGTTAAGGTGTACAAAAGATATGAAGCAGATGGCACTACTTAACTAAATGTGTCAACACCATCACAGATAAGTATTTAACTTCACTAGCACCCCTAAATAATGGGCTGTATTAAAACAACACTTTGATCCACCCACTAATAGCAAACTACAATCCTGTACTGTCATGTTATTTTATTTTTTTGTAAGCAGGCTTTTTTCTATTATTGACAAAACAAACTAAGTACACGTTTGTACTTCACTATTACTGTAGCAGGTGGGTCTTCATTCAGCTTTTTCTCAATTGCAATACCCATTTGTTTTTCTCTTGAAGAAAAGTTACCACAGTAAGGATTGAATGACTAATGTGGATTGTTGAATTGGGCATAGGATTAATGATCCCAATCCTAAACCACCTACAAAACAAATTATACACCACGTTATTATGAAACAATGGGGATGCACATTACACTTCCAAAAAACTTACTCTGAAAAGTAATTTTCTTCTCCCCCAGACCAGCCAATAGAAGATTATCCTTCCCTTTCCTTGTTGGAATAACAGAGTCGTCCTTTCCACTTAAACAGCAGAACTTGTGCGTAAACGTATTCCTGGGCTGCATTACTATAAAAGTATCTGAAAATCCTGATTGCCGCGGTGCCCTCCTTCTGCTGGGCAAGTTTCTTGAAGTTGCAGAATATGGTGAAAACACGCTTGAAACTTCACCTATGTATATATAAAAAATAAATAGACTGGAATAAAAACAGCAATTCACTAACCGTGAACTGCTGCTCGGGCAGCTACACTAGCCCCACTTTCATTTATATTTGAACACAAAGGGGTTGAGGATGACGGAGTATTGCTGAAAACAGGCACAGGACTTGCAAAAGAAGAACTTCCACTGGGTTCCCGTTCCAAAATGGGTTTTGCCATTGTTGAGAATTAAACTGATCCTCAAATCTGACAGACCAGTTAACGTTGTAGTTGGCGCCCTGACTGCACACCTCTCCGCACCACTACCAGGCAAAGTTAGTAGATCACGATTCACTTATTGTCCCGCCCATCGAGAATGATTGACGGTAGCTCGAAATACAAGGGTGAAAAGATTGTGCCAAAATGAAAACAAAATAAATAAAGAAAAAATGAAATAAAAAGCGAAATACAAAATGAAATAAATACAGACATAAAAAACAAAAGAAATAAATATATAAGTAAATAAATATGTAAATAATGAAATAAATAGATAAATTATTAAATATTTCAGTTTCTTCTTATTTATGTATTTATTCCGTTTTTTATTTATTTATTTCAAATTTTATTTTTTAATTTTGGCACAAATTATCCCACATAAAGCAAAAGTCCTGCAAATATGAAAACAATGATAAATCTGACATGCTAATCTTTACATTGTTGATGGAAACCAAAATAAACTAAACTTCAGCAACATCCACAAACAATAAAAACTATTAAAATATTACAGAACCAGTGGTCTTGTTTTATAATACTACCCAAACAACATATATAAACGTATTTCTCAACACAGCATTATATTCTGTGCAAATATAAAACTATAGTTTTCTTTTGTTCTTAAACTATACAGTTATGTGCTGCACATTTTTCTTCAGCGTAATATATTCTGTCCCTCAGTCATTCCATAATATGTTACAGCTCTTGAAGTCTTAAAGAAAAAAAAAGTTTAAGCATTGTACCACTAACAGGTGTCCAACATAATGAGCTTTTTAGGTAACTCACAAGGTGTATCCACTGGACCTAGAAACATAACCGTGAGCATCCCTAGGGTATTCATTATTTTGGAGAAAATAAATTGTGACACAACCACCACAAGTTGTGGGAAATGTTTCTGTTAAAGATTTTTTTTTCTCCAAAATAAGATTATGTAAAATAATGAAAAGACAAGTTTTTTGTGTATTGTTTTTATTCTGTGTATTAATTGCTCATCCTGTTACAGATGGCAGTAAAACAAAGCTATGAAGGAAGTGCTCCTGAGATCAATTATACATCTGGAAGTGAAACACTGTGCTTCTTTGCTGACCTGGCAAAATATTCAAACATTTTAAGTATTGCATAAAACTACTGGATAAGTTGTCTGCTGTGAGCTGAGTCCGTCCAATTCAAATGCAGGTGAAAATGATGAGAACTTTGTTCAGTTTTCTCAAACAGATTAACAAACCCTGTAGAGGACAAACAGCTCCACTGTAAATATTTATTTTCAGTACAAAAGAAGGTTCACACTTCTGATTTCTGAAATCTGCAGGGCACCGATTAAACTGGTAGTTCGGAAAACCTGGGGTAATCTAAGGGTAAGTCTAATAACCTGTATTGTTAATTTGACTGAATGGACTTTAAAAAAGAATGTGTTTTTGTTTCAAGAAAAATTGTATAGACAAACTAAGGGTACAGCAATGGGCGCCTGTTTTGCTTCTAATTATGCCAATTTATTTTTGGGCTTTTGGGAGAATGAATATACATACAAATCCTCTATGTTTTAGTGGTGGGGGCATTATATTGATGATATTGTTATCTGGTCACGTACAGAAAGTGAACTGTTATTATTTCATGAATATATTAACAGTACTAACAATAATCTCAAATTATGTATTGCATATAGTAATTATCATTTTATTTTTTTGGATCTAGCAATTTCAAAAGATAGTGAAGGTTTATTGCACACTTTTGTGTATAGAAAAAATACTGATAAGAGCTGAGAGTTTTCATCCTAAGTGGTTAAAAAATATAATATTCTCTTTGGTCAATTTCAACGATTAAGATGCATTTGCGATTTAGTACAGTGCGATTTAGTACAGAAGCTCCAAAATTATGGAGAATTATACAACCAAACTGAATTAATAAAGAGTGATCCCACTTAGAGAGAGATATTCACTGATCCCCCATGATAATTATACAACCAAACTGTGAATTAATAAAGAGGTCTACTCTATAGCGGGGCAGGTGAAAACACAGCCCCGGTTGAGGAAAACACAGCTGACTAGCTGTTGTTGTTCTTTAAAACTGCACTGCAGCTAATCCACAGCATAACAAAGGCAAAGCGGGGTTGTGTGATTGGGTCAACAGACAAGTGGACATCTAACAACAACAAAACAAATATTTGTTATTTCATCCAACTGTACACACGACAGCCGGCGGAATCACTTGACAGCGGGGCTACAGCAAAGCCTAGCCCCGGCAGAGGAACTGCGTTCTCCCCAAGAGTGTAGGCTAGAAAAGACAACACACGCACTCCTTTAAATCAATACTGCACAGGCAGTTGCTCACATACAACAGAGTAAGAAAAGGTAGCCTGCAACGCAAGCGAGCAAGCTGCTGAAGAAAGGAGAAAAAAGAAGCTTTGATTTGGAGCCACTGATTCCACGAAAGCGGCAAGCCAGCTTTCAGCACAAATGCAGGGGAACTGCAGTCGACTCAGAAAAGCTATTTTTTACCTTACCGTCTTGAGAGGCAAAAAGAGAAATGGCTTCCGTGGGATGACTGGAACGAGGACGTCACCCCAGGAAGGGGCCTATTGGCAGCTCTTATATAAAAAGCATAGTAAATACCTACCAATAGGCAGGCATATCCCATAAGTAATGTTTTGGTGGTCATCTTCAAATTGAAAGGGAACCAAAGTCTTAGTATCAAGTAGAAACATCATAAATAAACAGTATAGACTTTGCTGTTTAATGAAACGACATCTAGTTTATCAAACAAGCTTTTCTATTTCTGGGAATACTCATGTGGTAGTATGCTTTCGAAAATATTATTTATCTGGACCTCTGCTTTATTCAGGCGGCACTTGAAATGCTTACCTCTTTTCCAACAGATTCCTTTAATTCCTTTCAGTATGTGAAAAATTATAGCCATCTATGTCATGTTCATAGTCCATTCTCCCGGGCAACAAGAAACAAATGATTAGAGCTTCGGTCATTGAGAGTTCAATAAGATGGTGTTGTCCTAATACTTCAGACTACTCGGTGCAGAAATCTATACATTTATCATCCATACCCAATAAGTGCCTGGCTACTGCCTGCTGTGACACTGACATCTGAAGTCCACTGTGAGTCATGTATCACACTTACTTAAATGGCCTGTTGTGGATTACAACAACAGTTCACTTTGTTTCTGTATATTGCCCAAAGGCTATTGTACAAAACATTAAAATGTAAATCTCCATTGACTCATTAAGTGCGGCGAAGACCCAGGCTTGGCTTTCACAATCAATCCTGTGGTGGATTGACAATCCAGGGAACAGGGGCACCAGAGAAGGATTAAACTGCAGTCGACCTGAGTGGTACCATGCAGGTCAGATTCAACAACCAGCAGCCTGTAACATTTTATGAATCAGCTTGCACACCTACATCGATCATATGAAAAAATCTAGACTGGGTCTTTTTAATTGATCTCTTTTCCTTCACACTAGGAACTTTTTAAACATCATGTTACTTAAGACAGCTTGACCTCTTGACCACATTTTTCAGACCATTATGCAGTATATATTGGTATTCAATGTTTTTCTTATTCCATTAAAAAAATGTTATATTGACCAGCAAAACCGCAATTGTTCTGTTGAAAAAAACAATGTATTTTATAACTACTGTATAATTAAATATACATTGAATGTAAATGATTTAACCGGTTTTAAAGAAAGAAACTGTAGGGCCCACAAATTACACGAATATAATAAACATCATGTATCAAGTATGTCAAACTTTGTAAAAATAAAATTTGTGAAAGCTTCCTTCTCATGCCATACAGAGTGCATTGATCTTTGTCTACTGAAGGAAAATCTGCATTTCATTAGCAGCACATAGACAGGCATTACAGTCAACACATGTATACTGTAAACGGTATAATATCCTATTGTAATTGTTTTGATGTGTTTATGTGTTTCCAAAAACTTCCTAGACCCATCTAAATAAATGCAGGTATCCTCTTCACCTAATTAAATTGTACCTCAAGTACAAAACATACCCACAAACTAGTATTGTCTGTAGTAGTGTAGCAAGTTGAAGCTTGTATTTACATGTTAATATATATATATATATATATATATATATATATATATATATATATATATATATATATATATACAGTACTGTGCAAAAGTTTTAGGCAGGTGTGAAAAAATGCTGTAAAGTAAGAATGCTTTCAAAAATAGACATGTTAATAGATTATATTTATCAATTAACTAAATGCAAAGTGAGTGAACAGAAGAAAAATCTAAATCAAATCCATATTTGGTGTGACAACCCTTTGCCTTCAAAACAGCATCAATTCGTCTAGGTACACTTGCACAAAGTCAGGGATTTTGTAGGCATATAGTCAGGTGTATGATTAAACAATTATGCCAGACAGGTGCTATTGATCATCAATTCAATATGTAGGTTGAAACACAATCATTAACTGAAACAGAAACAGCTGTGTAGGAGGAATAAAACTGGGTGAGGAACAGCCAAACTCAGCTAACAAGGTGAGGTTGCTGAAGACAGTTTACTGTCAAAAGTCATACACCATGGCAAGACTGAGCACAGCAACAAGACACAAGGTAGTTATACTGCATCAGCAAGGTCTCTCCCAGGCAGAAATTTCAAGGCAGACAGGGGTTTCCAGATGTGCTGTCCAAGCTCTTTGAAGAAGCACAAAGAAACGGGCAACGTTGAGGACCGTGAGACGCAGTGGTCGGCCAAGGAAACTTACTGCAGCAGATGAAAGACACATCATGCTTACTTCCCTTCGCAATCGGAAGATGTCCAGCAGTGCCATCAGCTCAGAACTGGCAGAAAACAGTGGGACCCTGGTACACCCATCTACTGTCCGGAGAAGTCTGGTCAGAAGTGGCCTTCATGGAAGACTTGCGGCCAAAAAGCCATACCTCCGACGTGGAAACAAGGCCAAGCGACTCAACTATGCACGAAAACACAGGAACTGGGGTGCAGAAAAATGGCAGCAGGTGCTCTGGACTGATGAGTCAAAATTTGAAATATTTGGCTGTAGCAGAAGGCAGTTTGTTCGCCGAAGGGCTGGAGAGCGTACACGAATGAGTGTCTGCAGGCAACAGTGAAGCATGGTGGAGGTTCCTTGCAAGTTTGAGGCTGCATTTCTGCAAATGGAGTTGGGGATTTGGTCAGAATTAATGGTCTCCTCAAGTACAGAGAGAAGTACAGGCAGATACTTATCCATCATGCAATACCATCAGGGAGGCATCTGATTGGCCCCAAATTTATTCTGCAGCATGACAACGACCCCAAACATACAGCGAAAGTCATTAAGAACTATCTTCAGCGTAAAGAAGAACAAGGAGTCCTGGAAGTGATGGTATGGCCCCCACAGAGCCCTGATCTCAACATCATCGAGTCTGTCTGGGATTACATGGAGAGAGAAGCAACTGAGGCTGCCTAAATCCACAGAAGAACTGTGGTTAGTTCTCCAAGATGTTTGGGCCAACCTACCTGCCGAAGTTCCTTCAAAAACTGTGTGCAAGTGTACCTAGAAGAATTGATGCTTGATGCTGTTTTGAAGGCAAAGGGTGGTCACACCAAATATGGATTTGAGTTAGATTTTTCTTCTGTTCACTCACTTTGCATTTAGTTAATTGATAAATATAATCTATTAACATGTCTATTTTTGAAAGCATTCTTACTTTACAGCATTTTTTCACACCTGCCTAAAACTTTTGCACAGTACTGTATATATATATATATATATATATATATATATATATATATATATATATATATATATATATATATATTAATGTATTAATATCAATTTAAGTAAATGCTTGGATTATATTGCACTTCCTGTTAAGAAATGTGTCAGAAAAGGCACCTACTTGGGAAAACAGAACATGTTAAGTTTGTTAAGGCTTCCTTCTGCTGCACCTCTCTTCTGATAATCCCATTCTGTTGCAGTTTCGTGGCAAAGCTATGTAGTATTTTGTTTTATATCTTTTTTTCTGTTCATGACCATGTTTAAATATAGATAGACTGTTCTAACTGGTTTCTTGACTGATTAATGTGCGGCTGTAAATCTTTGCAAAGTGATAAGCTCTGTTTGGTATAATTGTTTGGCTAATATATAAATGTATTTAAAACTAATTTCCCCAAAATATCACAATATTATAGTTTATAATAGTGTTAATGACCTTTGTGTCAATCTCTAGCAGGCACATAATACATAACCTGCGGGTTCTTAAGAGACCTCAACCCTTCCAATGCCCCCTCATGTCATTATCTTCTAGTTAAAGACCTACACGTTGACCATTACATTTTTTTCACATGGAAGCTTTATGTTCAGTTACAGTTGCAATACGAAACATTAATAACTCCATCTTGTTTTTACTTGCTCGTCAGAGTATCGTCTTTAACCTCTACAGTACAGAATATACACTATCTTGTGCTTTATTTGTCTCCTTTAGTTATCATTGTAAGTAGGAAACTACAGATTATTACAGGACTAAGGGAAACCATATACCTAATCATGGTCTGGAATCTCATTTATTGTTAGGTTAATTCATGCAGTGTGAAATTATGAAATATTTATGATCCCTATATCTAACATATTTAAAAGCTCCCCCTATAAGTTACATATCCACTGTGGCGTATGCATGGGTACCCTGTATACATTTCAATATTATTGTATTCCTCTGAGTAGAATGCTATAAATGTTTATTTTTATTACTGGTAAATATTTTAACATGAGGTTTGAAATGTTCTTGATCTATAGCACAGACTCTGTCCAGTTCTTAATCTACATGCGTTGCTGGATTGAGTTGAAGAAGACAATCTTAAATTATTGTGTATAGATGAAACTGATCTGTTGAGAAGAATGGGGAAAATATAACCCCCAGACCTGTTTAAAAATCGAGTGCAGTCTATGACAGGTTATCCATAAACTGCTAAATCCAAAAGAGGGCATACTACTTTTTAATGATACACTGAATATTACTTTTATATTTATTAGCATTTTTATTTTGAAGGGAGATATATTTCACAAGCAACTAATAAACCAAACTGTACTAAATTAAATGGAATACTACTGACACCATTTCTTAATTTAGTTTATTAAATAATGTTGTAATTCTAACCTTCATTCAGTTCTAATGGAAATAACATTTTAGGTCAGAGTTAATCATGTCAATATGCATTATATGCATAGCATATATCAGCTATTCATGTAGATCAATGATTCAATTTTCAAAATTCTTTTGTCTTGCATGTGTAAGATTTATGTTACTATGTTTTTCATCACTGTTAATTATATTTTATGCATCATTGTGGAATCTTTTGCATTCAGATATTAGACCATTCCTCTGTACAATGAAAAAAAGGAAACGCTGCTTTAATACATTCAATTAAAGATCCAGTATCATAATTTAAATGTCATAGTGTTGTACATTATTTTTCAGTTATAAACTATTTGAACTTACCTAAAAAAAAAAAAAGTGCTGTATCTCTCTGTGACAGGCTGGCTCGCAGTGGTGAGGTGTGGTGACGTCATGGACCAGGAAGTAACTGAATCCAAAACAATGGATGGGCGGGTGAAGCTGAATGCAACTGCATTCAGCGTATTTAATAAATAAACAAACAAAAGATTTAAACAAAACAGAAAACAGAAACCAAAGGGCATGAGGGCCAAACAAATAAACAGACAAACAAGTAAGTGTCGTGCTGGCTAATCCAGCACGTTTTAGCAATTGTATTGTCGCCTTGCTCTCTCCTCTCTCCGCTCTCCGTACTCTCCTCTGTACACTCAACACCCGCAGAACGGACAGCTGCAGGTTCTTATACTCTGGCCGAGGGG
The DNA here is from genome assembly GCA_030684275.1 of Acipenser oxyrinchus oxyrinchus. NCBI lineage: Eukaryota > Metazoa > Chordata > Actinopteri > Acipenseriformes > Acipenseridae > Acipenser > Acipenser oxyrinchus. The sequence continues at coordinate 23,318,906 of CM060247.1, read as the reverse complement.
TTAACTAGCCTTTAATTATCTTATTACCCCTCGGCCACAGTCTGCACGCGTTTGGTAAGGATGCATGACTGTCAGCTAGTTAAATAATCAGTAGCTGATCAGTCATGCATCCTCACGAGGTTTTAAATGATAAATAATAACAAAAGACGAGGCGCTTTTAACTGCGCTGCAAACAAAACACAAATAATAATAAATAGGGGCGGGACACTCCGCCACACATGCCCCCTTGTGCGCAGCACACATGGCCTTTCGGCCACCTCCCCCCCTTATTCCCCAAAGTCCCGGCTAGCAGTCCTGGCCCAGGAACAGGGGAAGCAAGGTGTCTCCGGGGGCGGCCACGGCGGGATGTCCTCCTCCCACCCCAACAACTGTAGCGTCCTAGTGGACCACGCACAGCCCTCCCCTCTGGCCAGAAAAATTTTGGGGGTGGTCTCCAGACCTGCCCCCCCTTCTTCATGGCTGGCAGCTCCCCTCCGTGGGGCTTCGGCCACCCTTTCTCCTGCAGCGAAATTGCTGCGGGGGGAGCTGGTCTCCTGACCTCCCCCCCCTTCTTCATGGCTGGCAGCTGCCCTTCATGGGGCTCCAGCCACAGTATTTCCTGCCGCGAAAGTGCGGCTGGGGGAGCTGGTCTTCTGACCTTCCCCACTTCTTAAGTGGCGACAGCTGACCTTCATGGGGTTCCAGCCATAGTATTTCCTGCCACGAAAGTGCAGCTGGGGGAGCTGGTCTCCTGACCTCCCTCCCCTTTTCCGTGGTCGGCAGCTCCCCTTCATGGGGCTCCAGCCACAGTATTTCCTGCCGCATGGCAGGACTGGTAGCGACCCCAGGCAAAACAGGACCCTCGGGAGGCGAAGGTAGCAGCTGCAGACCTTCAGCAGGCAACGGCAGCCGCAGCGGATCCTCGGGAGGCGATGGCAGCCGCAGCGGACCCTCGGGAGGCGACAGCAGCAGCAGCGGACCCTCGGGAGGCGACGGCAGCAGCAGCGGACCCTCGGGAGGCGACGGCAGCAGCAGCGGACCCTCGGGAGGCGACGGCAGCAGCAGCAGCGGACCCTCAGGAGGCGAACCCTGGCCATGGAGGCGGCAGCGGGAGCTCCACTTCTCCCTCGTTTCCTGTAACTGGTGGCTCTCCAGGCGATGCGGAGCAACAGGCAGCCCAGGCGTGCGGAGCAACAGGCAGCCCCAGGCGTGCGGAGCAACAGGCAGCCCAGGCGATGCGGGCAACAGGCAGCCCCAGGCGATCGCGGAGCAACAGGCAGCCCAGGCGTGCGGAGCAACAGGCATCCTTGGGCGGTGCGAAGCAGGCATCCTTGGGCAGTGCGAAGCAGGCATCCTTGGGCGGTGCGTAGCAGGCACCCTAGGTGGTGCGTAGCAGGCATCCTTGGGCGGTGCGTAGCAGGCATCCTTGGGCGGTGCATAGCAGGCATCCTTGGGCGGTGCGAAGCAGGGCAAGAGCAGTCCTTCCCATGACGGTGGATGTGGAACCAGCAGGTATTCACCCTCTGCTGGTGGAGGTGGGAGGGGAAAGCAGTCCTCCCACGGCGGCTGAGGCGGAACCAGCAGGCATTCACCCTCTGCTGGTGGAGCTGGGAGCTGCAAGCAGTCCTCCCACGGCGGTTGAGGCGGAACCAGCAGGTATTCACCCTCTGCTGGTGGAGGTGGGAGAGGTAAGCAGTCCTCCCACGGCAGTTGAGGCGGAACCAGCAGGTATTCACCCTCTGCTGGTGGAGGTGGGAGGGGCAAGCAATCCTCCCACGGCGGTTGAGGCGGAACCAGCAGATATTCACCTTCTGCTGGTGGAGGTGGGAGAGGTAAGCAGTCCTCCCACGGCAGTTGAGGCGGAACCAGCAGGTATTCACCCTCTGCTGGTGGAGGTGGGAGAGGTAAGCAGTCCTCCCACGGCAGTTGAGGTGGACCCAGCAGGTATTCACCCTCTGCTGGTGGAGGTGGGAGAGGTAAGCAGTCCTCCCACAGCGGCTGAGGCGGAACCAGCAGGCATTCACTCTCTGCTGGTGGAGGTGGCGGAGGCAGAGGCAGCTCCTGCGGCTCTGCTCCTGGCGGTGGAGGTGGCGGAGGCAGCTCCTGCTGCTCTGCCCCTAGCGGTGGTGGAGACAGAGGCAGCTCCTGCTGCTCTGCTCCTGGTGGTGGAAGCGGTGGAGGTGGCGGAGGCAGAGGCAGCTCCCGCTGCTCTGCTCCTGGTGGTGGAGGTGGCGGAGGCAGAGGCAGCTTCCGCTGCTCTGCTCCTGGAGGCCTAGGTTCTGGACCATGGGCTCCCCCTTCTGGGCTAGATGCACGGGCTCCCCCCTTCTGGGTGCTGGATGCACGGGCTCCCCCTTCTGGGCGCTGGATGCACGGGCTCCCCCCCTTCTGGGCTGGATGCTTGCGCTCCCCTTCTGGGCGCTGGATGCTCGCGCTCCCCCTTCTGGGCGCTGGATGCTCGCTCCCCCTTCTGGGCGCTGGATGCTTGCACTCCCCCTCTTCGTATTGCATGGGGCATATGGCCAACGTGTGCCCATATGCCCCACAGCCAGGGCATAACTCCGCCACGAGGTTTATTACAGAAACCTCCCAGCCATCATCCCCGACCTCCTCCTGCTGTTGCTGCGGTTGCTGTTGCTGCTGCAGCTTACCTCTCCCCTTCTGGGCTGGACACAACAGGACTTCGGGCTCATCCCTTTCCTCATCTGTGTCCCGGTCGACCTCTCGGCAGCTTTCCTCCTCATGCCCAAATCGATGGCAGTACATGCACCACTCCTCCTCCTCCATGGAGTCCTCCCTTTGTACCCACCATGTGAGATCCCATGGCGGAGCTTAGGGTCCATCCTCTGGCTTCCACTGTCCCTCTGTTGTGGGGCTGGCCGTTCCTCTCTCTTCCCCTTTTCCTTCCCATTATATATATATATATATATATATATATATATATATATATATATATATATATATATATATATATATATATATTCTGCAAAAAAAAAAACACTTTTTGGGGAAAAAAAAAGAACAAAAAAAACGGGCTTTGCTGTTCCTGGCCAGGCTCCTGGAGGCGTTGTTTGTCGCACGCAGGACACCATATGAGACAGGCTGGCTCGCAGTGGTGAAGTGTGGTGACGTCACGGACCAGGAAGTAACTGAAACCAAAACAATGGATGGGCGGGTGAAGCTGAATGCAACTGCATTCAGCGTATTTAATAAATAAACAAACAAAAGACTTAAAACAGAAAACAGAAACCAAAGGGCACGAGGGCCAAACAAATAAACAGACAAACAAGTAAGTGTCGTGCTGGCTAATCCAGCACGTTTTAGCAATTGTATTGTCTCCTTGCTCTCTCCTCTCTCCGCTCTCCGTACTCTCCTCTGTACACTCAACCCCTGCAGAACGGACAGCTGCAGGGTCTTATACTCTGGCCGAGGGGTTAACTAGCTGTTAATTATCTTATTACCCCTCGGCCACAGTCTGCACGCGTTTGGTAAGGATGCATGACTGTCAGCAAGTTAAATAATCAGTAGCTGATCAGTCATGCATCCTCACGAGGTTTTAAATGATAACTAATAACAAAAGACGCGGCGCTTTTAACTGCGCCGCAAACAAAACACAATAATAATAAATAGGGCGGGACACTCCACACACTCTCGTTTTCCATTTTGGAGAGACACGCCTCCTTGTTTGGTTACCTAAGCGAATCCTTCATGCATTTTTAATTTACATACCAGAAAAAATTCCAACCATCAAAGTGCAACTTGAAATAACATGGCTTGTTTTCAAAAGACTGTAGGAATCAAGATTTACATGCACATTATAATAATAAGTCATTCATATACTACCACTATCAGTGGAATAGAATGACACTCGGGTTAGCTTTTTAAAAAAAAAAAGTTTTATAAATTCAGTCGTTGCCAATTATTTTTATTATTTTCTCCCCAATTTGGCAATGTCCAATTATTTTTAGGCTCAGCTCACCGCTACCACCCCTGCGCTGACTCGGGAGGGCGAAGACGAACACACGCTGTCCTTCGAAGTGTGTGCCGTCAGCTGAATGCTTTTTTTCACATGCAGCCACCCAAGAGCTACAGCACCAGAGGACAACACAGCTCCTGGGCAGCTTACAGGCAAGCCTGCAGGCGCCCGGCCAGACTACAGGGGTCGCTAAACAAAGTAAATAAACAAAATACACACACCCCTGTACTCCAATAGTGCAGGGGCACACAAAACAAACCAAACACAATGGTTGTTTTTTTCCCCTCCTCCTTAAAAAAAAGGAAAGACAAATTAATCAAAGTGTAACAGGGAGAGACCTGGACTGGCCGTCTGACGCATGCACGATGCTGCAGGAAGGGGGCGGCAGTCCCGTGGGGTCTGCCTGCCAGTCATGGCGGTGACACGGAGAGGTGGGGAAGAGGGTGTGTGTGCTTTCCCCCTCTCTGAGTGGCTGGGAGGCGGGCCTTAATGGGATTGTTAGCCTATAAAGTAATGCTCTGTTGTTTCCTCAGATCTGCCCCTTTAGACTGGACCAGCGAGCAAAGCGGTCTGATTCTGACTACCAAGGACGGGAGGATAACAACCGTCCGAAACTCAAAGACAATAATTTTAAAGAAAGAGAGGGAAAAGTGGGGAATTGTTGGGCAGCCCCCGTATTGTTGTGTGTTTAGTGAGTTGGAGACAGCAGAGTGTAGGACGGAGTCCCAGGTCGTACGGGTAGCGACAACTGGGGAGATCCACGCTGCGAAGTGCAGCACATTTATTTTGTAGTTTTTCCTTACTGTGTTTTATTTTCCCTGTTTCTTTTTGCCTTCTTCGTTCTTTATAATTTGTGAGCACCTGCGAGTGCCGGACTGTACCTGAGTACCCTGCCGTGGTATTCCCCGTTGGCTCTGGATACCATAGCTGGTAGCCAGACCACGGACCACAAGCGCCCTCTACGGGCTAAAAGAAATCAGTGCACCCACCAGAGTAAAAAAATAAAACCGAGCACCTGTGTGGTGTTTTCAAATACCATTTCTGTCTCCCGTGTCAGTGAATACCTGCACCCTTCCACACAAAGTTTAAAACAAAAATAGTTTTAAACTTAAAAATAAAAATCAAACAAAAGGGCATGAGTTAAACAATGGAGCACATGGCCTGTGCTCCCTGCCTGCCCTTCCCCCACTCTGCACACAGCAGAGATGGGGAACTTAAAACAAATATATTTTTAACTAAAAACTAAAAACAGTTTTGTGTTTACAAATAAATTATATAAAAACAAAAAGATAAAACCTTTAAGGTAAAATTAAAAGTTCAGTAAAAAAGTGTTTAAAAGAAAGAAAGAAAAATAAAAGAAGGAAAAATCTCTCCTGCACTTGTTTACAAACACAAGTGCAGGAAGACAAAGAAAAAAGACAAAAACAGTGTTGTATATAAAATAAAACAACTAAATCAAAATATTTTTAAATCAAAAGGTGCACTACTACTTTACACAAAGGAATTTATAAAAAGATTTGAAAAATAAAAAAGTTTAAAGAACTGTTTTAAATGTTTTTAATTGATTGCTGAGGAGCTCCACAAATGTGTGACCTTCCCAGTAGTAGTCCTATTTAATTGCCCATTGACAGCTGGTACTGCAGCTGTCTAGTGACAGCTGGAGAAAAATTCTATTTAGCACCCTCAATAAGGGTGCTACCAAGGACGGGCAATTAACCAATTTTAACTAAAAAAACTGTTAAAAGGGCTATAAATTAAATGGTCAAAAGAAAGGGGGGGTGGTACAGTGCATGCCATTTAGAGCCCACTGTTCGACAAAAGCTGTCATGTCGCCAGTGGACTCCAAATTGGCGTGCTCTAACTTAACCCTGGAATGGACAAGGGCCCTGAACATGGCTCCACATTCAAAGAGAGGAGGTCTCTCTTCTTGGTGGAGCCACGAACAGTGTGCCTGAAAATAAGGAGGGTAGGGGAAAAATGCAGCCAGAACTGCAGCAGAAGATTCCTCAGCAGAAGGAAAAACAGCTGCAGCCTGGCGCAAAGAAATTAAATGTGGACTACCGACTCGGACTGACCACAGAAAGGGCATGCGGTGTACAAGTCCGTAAAGTGACGCAGGATCTCTCTTGACACGAGCGTTGCATGCAGCACCCTCCATCCTTGGTCCCCAGCTCCTTTCGGGACCAGCGGGGAGTACAGGACCTCCCAATGGGGACTCCGTCCGGGGGTTGGAGAGGCTCCCACCCGGTGTCTCGTTGGGAGACAAGGGCGAGCAAATGGAGGGTGTGGCGCACCCTTGCATACAGGGTTCTCCTTGACGCGGAGGGGAAGGGGGTCGAGGAGAACTGTGAGATCCTGCTCAGGTTGTTCTCAAGGCAAGGGGAGGCCGAGGGGGTCCCGCGCCTTTGGTTCAATCAACAGGACCAGAGAGCTGGGGGTAGGGAGGGAAGTTGGCTCTCCGGTCCTGAGGGCACCCTCGAGATACCTGACAGAGTCTGGGTGCAACGCTGCTTTGCACTCCCGGATCGATTGGCGTGCCGCCCTGGCAACCAGCAACTCGGGAGTCAGCCACTCCGAGCGTTCGTGATCCAGGAGATCCCAGACTCACTTTGGCCGAGATCAACAGCTTTCGCACCGCAGGGGATTCCAACACCTGCACACCTAGAAGGTGGTTGTGCAGCAAGGGCTCCAGAAGGAATTCTTCCCCCTTGGAATTGCGTCTTGGCCAACGGAAAACATGCTCCGGGTCTTGAGCAGGTCCTGGTTAAAGACCGGAGATCGATCCAGAAAAGCTGCCGGTCGTAGCCCAGGTCGTGCCACTGGCGCAGCAGGAGGGAGGCCAGCGCACAGCACTGCGGGGCCGGGTCTGCGTACAGGTATCTCTGCAGGGTCTGTAGGCGGAAGGTGTGCACCTGGCTCTTGATGCACACCAACCCTTGCCCTCCCTCGGCCAGAGGGAGGCACAGAACCCCTACAGAGACCCAATGCTTTCTAGCCCAGAAGAAGTCCGTCAGCTTCCTCTGGACCATGGCGACAAACTCAGAGGGCGGGCTCAGGATGGTGAGTCGATGCTAGAGCATCAACACCACCAGCTGGTTGATGACCAGAGCCCTGCCCCTGAAGGAAAGCAATTTCAGCAGACCCAACCACGACCTCAGCCTCGCAGCAACCTTATCCTCCAGCTCCACCCAGTTGGCTGCGACCAAGGTCTCCCTGGGGCTCAGGAGTACTCCCAGGTATTTGAAGCTGTCCGCACTCCACTGGAATGCTGGAGTGCGACAGGAAGGGAGTCCACCCGCCATGGACCTACTAGTAACCCGGAGCAGTTGTTCCAGTTGATCCTGGCAGAGGAAGCAGCAGAGTAAACACTCTAGCAGCTCCGCATCCTCTCCAGATCAACTGGATCAGAGGCCACTAGGAGCACGTTGTCGGCGTAAGTCGATAGGACTACCCTCGTGTCCGGTGCGCCGGAGCACCATCCCCGTGAGCCTCCTACGAAGGAGGTAGAGGAAGGGCTCGATGCACAGCGTGTACAGTTGTCTGGACAGAGAGCATCCTTGACATATTCCTCTCCTGAACGTGAGGGGTGCAGTCAGGGACAAGTTAACCTTTAAAAGGCATTCGGCAGAGGCGTACAGCATCCGGAACATGCTGACGAACTGCGGCTCGAATCCAAATGCTCACAGGGTTCCGAAGAGATACTCGTGATCCACCCGGTTGAACGCTCTCCTGAACCCTACCCCAAGGGCGCCACCTCCTTCTGCCCTTCCAGGTTCTTCCTCTCCCTTCAGCGCCTCAGTGGCCATCATCTGCATGGGCCTGCCTTCTCTGCGGAGCCCACGTCTGCCTCGGGATGGTTCTGATTCCCCTTCCTCGGCAGCACGAGGGCCGGGACCCCCATCGCCACCGGAGAGGGAAGCCTGAGGCAGATCTTGTTCTGGGGGCTCTTCTTCCCCCCCTACGGTGCCTCGGCGGTGTCCTCAGGAGCTGGTTCTGTCTCCTCGTCCTCGCGGGGGGAGGGAAGCCTGAGGCAGGTGTTCTTTTGGGGGCCCCACCTGCGCCCCCTCAGTGACCTCCTCATGACCACCTTGTTGGCCCTGTTGTGATTCAGGGAGGAGATCTACCCCAAGGGTGCTACCTACCCCACTGTGTTCTTCCCCTCCCTCCGGGCCCTCAGTGGGAGTCACTTGCATGGGCTCCGCTATGTCAGCAGAGCCCTGAACTGCCTCAGGGGATGGATTATTTTCCCCCTCCATGGCTGCGCAAGGACCAGGACCCTTGTCGCCGGTAGAGGGGGAAGCTGAGGCGCCGCTTTTGTTTTGGTTTTGGGGCCCTCCTTTGCCCCCAAGACCCCAACTGCGAGGCTGGTTTTGTGCACACAAGACGGAAGGCGCGCCTGTGCCTTCCTTTTCCCCCTTATGCCACTGGAGATGGTTTGCCCCCGCGTTACGACGGTAGGGATTTTGTCTCCGGTGGCACACTGCGCCTGTCCCTTGGGGGTGAGGTGCTTAGTCTTGTAGTCTTGTGCCTTGCAGGGGATTCCGACAATGGTGCGGATGGTGCGGCGGTGGGCTTTGTCGCCCCCTGCTTGGCCCCCTGGTGGACTTGGCTACCTTCTTTTTTCTTTTTCGGGGGTGGTCCACTCGACGGCCGTCTCCTCCTGCACACTTTCGGGTGGCGCAGAGGTTCCAGCCACTTGAGGACCTCCTCCCCGGATATTGTTGGGAGGGGGGCGGGTAAGTTTTCACCCCTGCCTGTAGGCCCCTTAGAGGGCCCCAGGGGGAGGTGGACTTGGAGGGTGCGGATGGCTTGCGCCCTGCTTGGGCTTGGGGCGCCTCTTTTTCTGGTGCCCCAGCTCCCTGCAGTGGTAGCACCGCACCTCCTCCGAGGAATAAAAAATGACATCATTTATCCCCTGAAAACTATCCTCCACAATGTCCTTCCCCGCCAAGTGGATGGTAACCTGGCGTCAGAAGAACAAATACGTGGCGGAGGGGCTGGTCCTTGCACCCTAGGGAGATGGGGTGGATAGCTGTATTCAGCTCCCCTAGGGCCTGGAGGTCATCCTTCAAGAAAGGTGGGATGTTTGAAAGGGCGCCCCTGTTGCCTAACCCCTCCATGGGTTATATGGGGATGTACATCCCCCCCAAGCTCGAAACCCCTCTCAATTGAGGTGTGTGCGGCGTACATCTTGCTGTACATCTTTGAGGCCACCACACTAGTTGATGGCCCGACCACCTTGGCCCTGGCTTTCACCATGGCTTCAATTGAGAGGATGTCTCTCAGGAGGCACTTGACCTCATGCCTCCTTGTAATATTTTTAAAGGGGGCTGCAGTTTCCCCTGCAGCCACCTGTGTCCACTTTTTCAGGGGCTGTGGAGCCTGTCCACTCATTTTTTTTACATTTTTTTTATGTGTTTATTTATTTATTGTTAGTTGTATTTATTTATCGTTGTTTTGATGTTTATTTGTTTATTGTTAATTTTTATGTTTATTTAATAAATAAAAAAGCAAAAACAGACACACAAAAAACGGACACACCCCTGCACTGTAAAAACAAGACTATATATATATTATAATAATAATAATAATAATAATAATAATTTAATGGTTTCATATTTATATGAAACCATTAAATAATACATTATGAGTGCAATCTATAGAAGCACATTATACAGTATATAAGGAGTACTTCATAAAGAGAGTCCTCTTTACTTTTTAAACTGTTACAAAGTAAGACAAAAAGTATATTAAAGGCTAAAATGAAAACATAATATAAAAACACTCTAAGATACACTACAGAATGTCAATAACTGATTTATGGCTCATGCAATGTTGTTTTCTGTGAAATTAAAAATAAGCCTTGAAGTGAAATTGCACTACCTAAAATCATTCCAAATAATTCACCTCAACCTTTAATGCAAAAGTCAGGAGTTTAATTCAGTTGCTATGTAAGAACATGTTTCACCCGTGGTATTCACTCCAGCTCCTGGAGGGCCGCAGTCCTGCAAGTTTTATAGAGAACTAAAATCTGCAATGGCTACAGACCTGAAGTTGTGGTTAGGGCTCTGGACTCTTGACCGGGGTCGTGGGTTCACCCCAGTGAGGGACACTGCTGTTGTACCCTTGAGCAAGGTACTTTACCTAGATTGCTCCAGTAAAAACCCAATTGTATAAATGGGTAATTGTATGTAAAATATAATGTGATATCTGTATAATGTATAATGTGATATCTTGTAACAATTGTAAGTCGCCCTGGATAAGGGTGTCTGCTAAGAAATAAATAATAATAATATGAACATAATACATCTGTACGACAAACTGGTTATCAGACACAGTGAAGTACATAATTAAGGGAAGCTATTTTGAGTTGGACCACGGCTGTGTACCCCTACTACTATTTACACCACTGGCGTATTTAGCAGTGCAGACCTTTTTACTTAAGGTAAGACTTGCTTTTTAATGCACAGATAATCAGTATTAAATTAAACAAAACTGGGATCATTTTGCTCTTCATACCTAGAAAAAGATATCTACTGAAACATTTTTTAATATCAATTTTGAAAGTCATGAAGGCTTACCATAATTCTCCATGGCCAGTCAGCATGTCCATAATTGTAGTTTATTTCTTCTCCAGGTACTATGTCTCTAACAGCAGAAAGGCACAAATGTGGTTTGCCTTCCACGTCGATCTTTTTCATTTTGCAATTCGGAGCTCTGTGGTCATCATTTACCAGTCTTCCCAGTAATGCATCATCTTGTGGTGCATCAATGCTGTGATTAGAGTATATAATAGGATTAAATTGTCCATACAAATGTTATGATCTGTATTTTTCTTATATTAGACAGGTAAACAGCAGTACAAACTGCAAATTGTAAAGCTGGATGACATCATGATTGATTCACAAGGTATAGTCAGGGGTTCAAATAATGAATATTGAATGGTTCGCATTCAGGGAGTTGAGGCGTTTGAGGAGGGGCGTGGGGCGTGGGGCGTGGGGCGTGGGGGTGGGTGAGCAAACCACCAAGACCTGGTAGGTATAGTTTCCTGATGTTCTATTTTTTAAATTATCAAATTTTGATGATTTTAATGTTTACATTTTTAGTTTAATAAACACGTTAAGTTTGTTTAATAATTTTCATTAATTTAAACAGAATATATGCTAATTTCTTATGATTTTACGTTCTATTTTAAATCAAGGAGGAAGATACAACAAATCCAACAGTAAATCATCCACAGGTAAACTACATGCCAAATAAACGCCTAATAATAAAATGAGAGCAAATTTGCCTGTTTAGAAATGTTGGAATTAGAAGTGAAATTGAATGTTTTTGTTTCACCCTGAGGATAAGGGGCGTGTTTAGCGCTTTGACCAGAACAGAACCATTGATGTGTTGCAGATTTTTAAAATGTATAATTGAATTACCACTCATAACAAAATAAATTTTATACAACTATTCTGTTTAAAGAGACAGTTTGTGTTTAAAAAACTGTTACTTATTTATTACACAAATAACCAGACAACCAGGTCAACGCATAAAACACAACCTATACTGGAAGTGCAAGGCAAATTGTTTGCAATAAAAAAAAAAAAAAATCAAGAGCATGAGTAATACAGTACTATAAGTGATATCTTTCTCAATACTAGATCACATTGCACATCAAACCTCTTAAAGAGTATATAGTCAGAGCAGCAAATAGCAAATAGTCTTATAATTGTTGATAGTGATATTGTTTGTTTCTTCAATGGCCTGGTAAAGTTGCCTTTATTAAACTTTTGCACTAGATATTATAAGTAATATTTTCTTTAGACTAGGGAGAGAATTATAGCGTAACATACTGTATTACTTCAAATACATGCCAGTATATTGGGTGGTATTTTTTTTTGTTTTATTTTTTAATAGGTAAAAAACAAACAAACAAAGAAGAGAAAGTGGGAGATGAATAAGGTTAAGGCAGTGGAAAGGCACATGATAAAGTTTATCAGAACATGCAGAGTACCAGGAAAGACAGACTGTCTCCGGTGCCTACAGTCTGAACCACATGTGCTTAAAGACAGAGACTGGTCAGCCATAAAATTCTATATAAAACTAGGATCACAGCTCTGAAAAGACAGGAGAGTTCATAAAAAGATATAACACATAGCAGGACATTTTGGCTATATTGGTGGTTTTGATTAATCCTCTACTAAATAGGAAAACTGTGTTATTTTCAGTTGTACCTAATCAGTAAAAAAAATATGTGGGCATTGCTCTGTTCAATACAAATTTTGAAACGCATTGTTCTCTTCTAATGCAGTTTGTTCTTGTTCTTTATGATTGTGATCTATATAGATTTGTTCTTTATGATTGTGATCTTGGCAATTAAAACTTACAATCCGCTTCCACATGACTGTTATTTTTGTGCATAGATTTACTGTAATCTAACAAGTATAATAATAGCAGTAGCAGTTTCAGAAATTGGAATCAAGTCATATTTAATATGGCTTGATTCTAACACAATACTACAGCATTTTCGAGGAACATACAATTATACACTGATAATTTAATCGAGCAGTAGGAATCGCTGGTAAAGTTGTGAACTGAGTAAGTTTGTGTAGTGTCAGTAGGATGGTTTGTGATTTACAAAAACATCATAACTTTTACAGTAAGGTTTGTCTTAATCAAGTGACACCTATATAACAGCAGCAGTATGAAAACCAGTATAACAGAAATGTAGAATAATACAAATAATGCTTTTGGTTCTGAATGTTGTACTTAACACCACATTATTTTGAGAATTCCTTGAGGTAAACTAGATTAGTTTAAATAGAACTTGCTTAAAAATTATCAATAAAAACATGAATAAATATTTGTCCCCAGGTTGTAAACAAGGTCCCTACAATTCAGCATAATATGATGTGTGTGTGTGTGTGTGTTGCTATGTCCTCAGATTGGAGTTGTACAAGAATCTGTCCCCACAATACTGTGAAATGTCAATTTGATATTGAAGGCTAAATCAAAAACCCTGATATACAGGCATGGTACTAGAGTGCCCTAAAGTGCATTTCAGCGCTGGCCTCGTTGCTAGGACCTCAGTAAAGTGGTGTCCCCACATAGCTGTTTCCAGACATGTGTCCACACAATTCATATAAATGAGTATCTGTGTGTGTGTTGGAAAGGTAACCAGACAAACAAGTAGCTAATGTGTGGTGTAATTCAGAATGTGCGCGACAACAAGTGAATTCATTTCTCTTGTTAAATGTTTTTATCTTCATGGCAACGCATGAAGCTCTCCTCACGATATTCAGAGTCGTTCTTTAAATATCCCCTCCCCTAAATAACTATGAATTGAGTAATCTGCATTGGTACGGCCGATTTTTATTCCTAAATCAGAACTGCATAGCAACGCATTTCCTGAAAAGTACGGCAAACACGTTGTGAGGAAAACTGTCATGACTTGTGGATGTAAACGCTGCCTATGAGTGTTGAACTCGGTTCATCATAGTTACTTTGTTGTTACAAGATTGTGTGGCTTTTGGATATTTGTTTATGTGCACCTAATATTTGTCTGTTTGCATTGAGATATTTTATCTTAGAAAAAAAGTAAGCTTAGAGCCCTGCACTGAAGGATGCACACTGACAAAATGTGACCCTACCAGCTGTGCAATCAATACGTTCTAGGGTACTATACTAACATGCTGAAAAAGTACTGAAAGTACTTTCAGATCCAGGAAGATAGGAAACAGCACAGCAAGGTCCAATACATCTTACAGGAATTGTTATAATTTATATGGATTTAATACTGGCTCTTAAAATAAAAATTTAAAAAAAACAGTAAATCAGTCATGTACACCACTTGTGTTCATTCGACACCATGTATCTTTAGATTGTGCTTCACTGTTGCGCAGGAGAACATAGCATTTTCCAAGTGACAGTTTTAGTGCTACTGTACAATGGTTTTATTAGAATTTATTTTAGATATACCGAAAGCTTTCCTCCATAGGTGTAGTAAGTGGCAAAATGTGTCCATCTCACTTTCATAGAGAAGTGCATTGTCTATCACCCAGCCCCTTGCACCCCTACTGATAAGGGTTAGCCTCTTGTATTTCTCCAGCACACTTCAATAAAAATGGTCTTGCTAACAGTTACGGAGAACCTGTTTGGCTTAGGAGTCATTTTTAATGTCAGGAAATAGTTACACTGTATTGTTTGTATCTGTTTTTGTATGTTTGTTTCTTCCACAGATTTAAACTGGGTGCATTGGTCCTGCACATTTTCATTTCTAAAAAAAAGGGTAAGATTGGTAGTGTGCGTAGGTAGGGGCCGTTGCCTAGGAGAAATAAATATATGGAAGCTCACAAGCTGGACAAATGAATATTCTTAAATGGCAGCACCACACACACATATACTGTTGCAGAAAAAATTAGCACCACGACAAAAGCCAATAAAAAAACTACATTTTATAAAATATTCTGCAGAAAAACTACATGGGGACTCCTGCTTTTTCAGGTGAAACAGTTTATTATTTTTTTAAAATAAATTAATCCTTCCCTCAATCTCAACCCTAACCTACAGGTAATTATTATTAACTGTTATTACTGGGGACATCAAGAAAATGACAATCAGTTATACGTTATTAATTATTCTTTAATTCCTTTTAATTATTGCATAATTTATCTACAGCATGATCAAAACCTAAAGCAATATGAGGGTTATTATAAAATTGAATTATGCATAAAACTAGCATAATGTATTTAGAAATGAGATAACAGATATATTGTAATTGATAATCATGCCAAAAATGAAAAACTTACATATCTGATTACATTTGATTGAAACAAATTACACTGTTTCAGAAAAGCAACCCTTACACAGCACAGGCCACAAATCAACCTTGGGTCTTTGCATTTGCAGAAAGAAAAGACAACTAAGATTCACACCACTGGTGTGTCCATGGTTTAAGAACTTTATGGAGAGAATAAAATAAAGATTTATAGGATAATCCCAATACTGGAGACCTCTGATCCAGTGACGATGAGCTGTGAAGAGATTATGATTAGTCTTAGATAATCAGTGAATCGCACTGAATGACCTACTATAGCATGCTTTCTCTAATTTCAAAGGGTGCAGCACAGAATCAGATGTCCTTGAAGAAGATTCCAGGCGGTCAGCACTGCGACTGTTGGATAGCATCAGCTGCATCTGACCAGGGTAGCTGCTTGTGTGCAACCAAGCAGGATGTGGAGAAAGTCAGCTCCTGATGTAACACAGATACCACCAGCAACTTAACCTAACGTTTGCTTATGATAGAAAGATGCTGTTTGCTGCAGTTTTTTTCTATTGGCATCTGATTACACAATGATCACAAGAATCTTTGTTGAAATATATAATCGTGTTAAGAAAAAAATTGCTGTTGACAAAATACATCTAAGTAACGGTTGGTGTGGATTTATATTTACACCGGAAACCTTGCAGTAAGTCTTAGGCCATACCTATTAGTTTTGCCAATGATATGCCCTCAATCTTGTGTCTTAAATGGTCTCTATAAATTGGTGCACTCATAGTTTAAAACGATATAGGAGAGTTTTTATGCGACACAATACAAAGGAAGGAAACCTCAAAAAGTGCACTTCTGTGTATATTTAAGGTATACAATGAAAATGCTTATTTTGTTTTATACTCTGTTTTCAAAAAAGAAGAGTTTCATATTGTGTCATTTATAGAATGGCTGGTTGTGTTAACCACATGAGGAAAAAAGTTTGCCACTGACATTCTCAAAATACATGTACATAGATACAGTGACTTAGTATAAATATTACATTATTTTATAAATATTATATTTAATTTTTTGCATATTAAATATGTCATTGAGCATATGAATGGCATTTTTGACCAAAAGTACAGCCATATGGCATTGGAGGTCCATCTGTCAATGTGGGACGAGGAAGGACAGATTTGGCTACAGAAGTTGCTGCTCAGAATGCCCTGAAAAACTTGAAGTCCTCATTACTTTAGTCTTTTAGGAAACAGAAAGTGGGTTGATAAGCTGCATGTTTTCTTTATGGCTTACATTTAAATTAGATACATGCACACCATCCAATATCCACTTGATACAAATATTGTCATATTTTTTTTAATTTATTTTTTCATAATTGATGGAAGCTTCAGGTCCTGTTCACTAACTTTTTCAAAGTCTGTGTATTTTTATAAAATACTGTTCTAGACATTTGTAAAGAAGCCAACACCAGTCTAAGGCAGTTTTCTTTATATAGAAAGCTGTTGTATTCATAAAAACAAACCTTTTAAGTAACATGAGTTAAAACGTTGTGAAAAGACCCTGCATCCGTAATATTTTACATGTATTGATAAAAAAAGGAGACAGATTATAGAACGTAACAAGTTTAAAATCAAGATCAAATTTGGGGAAAATACATACTATCAGCTAGAATACAGCAATATTCAATGGTGCTACATTTATTTTGAGACCTTAGTATGTTGGGATTTAGTCATCGAAATTTACTCAACTTGCAGTTGCAAGGTCGTGACAACACTGTATGTGATCTATTTGAAACTGCGCGTGCATTTCAGAGTAGCCTGGAAATATTCCAAGCTGATTTGAGCTATTGCATTATCCCATATTGCTTGCTGCTGCTGTGGAAGAAAGCTCTGTGGAAATGATGTAAGAGCTCATGAAGAATCTTGTGAACAGTTTTCAAATGCGATTCCAGGATTTCAAGATTCCAAACAATGTTCTTTTGTTTGTTTGTGATCTATCTGTGGCACCTGTTGATGGCCCTTGCTCTTCTAAAGAAAAACAACTTATTGATTTCATTAATTAAGGTTCACTTCAGTTGGAAATGGTCAGGCTTTAGAGTTCCAATCTCCTGAAGGCAGCATTCAGGGAAGAAGGACTGTGTGATTTCTGAGCTTGTTATGCTGGCCAGTTTCATAATCTTTTAACTATGTCTGGATTGACCTACCTGTGTGAATCAGGGTTTTCCACCATGAGCATTATCAAAAAATTTGTCACCTAACCGCCTTACCGATGAGCATCTCCAACAGTGTAGGTACCTTGCCTCTCTTCACAAATTGGCCAGAGATCAACAATGGGGCAATTTCCATGGAAAAAGACTTATCAACGTATCAAGTTTTTCTCACAATTTTGGTAGTTGTTTCGGGTTGTGTTTGCATGTAGTTTCCTTTTAGCCAGAGAAATTCTCGTTCCAAATGCAAATAACCTAATTTATATTAAAACACTGGAGGATATATGTAAATGTTTCTGTCTGACTTCCAATTTGGCCATGTGCGATGACTGATATTGTACAGCTTTCTTAAACTGGGTTTCCACTAACTTTTTAGGATGTCTTAAAGCACTGCAAGCAGCCTGCCTCATTTGGCCACCAAGAAACATTTAATAAAAAAGCACGGGGGGAAAAAAACAGACATAGCATAACACAAATAATAATAAAGAAACAACATTCCATAAGAAAGAGCTGTGTACTAGCCTTGTATTATTTGCTAAACATTTTTGACTGCATATATATTTTATTCTAAACCTATTATACACGTTATTATTATTATTATTATTATTATTATTAGACATTTAGCAGACACTTTTATCCAAAGTGATAGACACTAGGGTTGATCTATGCAACTGCTGCTGCAGAGTCATGTCTCATCCGAAGGATATATGCACACATACATATATGATATACCAGTTTTCCTACAGAACTGAAGATTCAGCAAATCTGATCCTTAGTCTAGGAGCTCAAATGCCAGCCAGTGCCAGCGCTAGGATTTCCTGGGGCTTAGGTCGGCCAGGGTGTCCTCGGCTCACCGCGTACCAGCGACCCCTGTAGTCTGGCACCTGGGGGCTTGCCTGTAAGCTGCCCAGAGCTGCATTGTCCTCCAACACTGTAGCTCTGAGGTGGCTGCATGGTAAGTCTGCAGTGTGAAAAAAAGTGCTCGGCTGACGGCTCATGCTTCGGAGGACAGCGTGTGTGCGTCTTCGCCGCTCCTGAGTCAGCGGGGGGTGGTAGCGGTGAACTGAGCCTAAAAATAATTAGATATGCCAAATTGGTATAAAATAATAAATAAAAAATTGCCGATTACTAAATTTATAATAAAAAAAGAAAAAAAACTGTAAAAAAAATAATTCTGTCATAAATAATGAATATGTGTGACTGTCCTCTCAGATGCCTCTTGTTTAATTGGGACAGCCACTTATTCAGGATATTTTTACTCCCGAAGTGTCCCGATAAAGCGGTGCCAATTGTATTTATAGTTGTCCTTCTTGATTTTGGAGACCATGTACATTTAAACCTAGCTAGTCTACATAATTCTAACTAATACATAGAATAATTAACACATATCAAATTCATATCTAACACTGATAACAATATTTATAAAATAACTGGTTCTGTATAACTGAAAAAACATACAAACACTAATGTATAGTAAACTCTTTTTTCTTTTTCATAATAAACAGGATTTTATATAAATAAGAGTTGATATTGTAATCACAGGCTCCAAATAACAGGGCCAGTACAAATAATGTTAGTTAAATTACAAATACACTACAATGTACCTCCAAGGAAATGGTTACTTCTGAGTTACCTTCATTTCCTATGTACCCAAAGGCAGAAAGTAAGGTTTATTCTACACTGATAATGTGGAAAGAAAATAAGCTATCTGAAATGTAGAAAGGGGCATCTGTCACAGATTGAGATAAGAGGTGGAACATTAAAAAAGGAGTACATATATGTGTATTTTTTTACACACATATCAGTATATCACAAAATTTTAGGTTACGGATGTAACCCCGGTTCCCTGAAAGAGAAAACCACCAACAACAATACTTTTTGAATATGCCTGCCACAGGTCAGCTATTCACTGAGCATTTTATGTCAGAGCTGCCAATAAGCCCCTGACGTCCTTGGTCCCGCCGCGGAGATCACATTCTCTTTTATATCGAACCCACAAATGCGAGTGATGCGACCTCACAAGGTTTGTTGGTCGTCTTCACCTTCAGGGAACCGGGGTTACATTATTACCTTATGCCTTTGTGCAGGTGAGAGGCTTGCCTCCACGAGTGCAGGGATTCCCAGCATATGCGATACATGGTCAGCCGACGGTGTCTGTCGCGTTTGGGATGTAGCCGGAAGACGTTGAGCCATGCTTAAATCAAGTGCATATGGAGTAACCCCAGCTGGATGGCTGATGAAGCTGCGGCCTTCAGACCCAATAATTTCTGGTACAACACCAATTATACTGTTGATCCCTGTTGAAACAATTGTCTTCTGACAGGTAGGCTTGCATTGTAAGGAAATCCAGCCAAAGACCCAAGTAAACCGTACCTTTATTAATTGGCTTTTGGCATCGTTGAGGGTGAGACCCAGTCTCGCCAGATGCTCCGTCATGATCGCCGTGTGGGTCACTGCTCCTTCCTGCAACTGGCAGCAAATCAACCAGTGGTCCAGGTAGTTCAACTTCCTGATTCCTTGCAGCCGCAAGGGGACTAGGATGGCATCCATGCACTTTGAGAACATGCGGGGGGCTAAAGAGAGGCTGAATGGCAGCACGGAAAACTCGAAGACACTTCCCTGAAAGGCGAAGCGGAGATATTTCCTGTGCGCGGGACGAATATGGCCACTGTCCTTTTTTGGCACTAGAAAGTACCTCAAGTAGAACCCCTTCTCTTGAGAGGATTTTTCTACGAGGCGAACGGCTTGTTTGAGAAGTAATGTTTTTACTTATTTACTTGCCTGAGGGCCAAGACCTGGAGAGAGTCACTCACAGATGTAACCGTGATCCCTCAAAAGGGAGGAGGGCCTGCGCAGAACTGCAGCGCATAACTGTGTACGGTGGCAAGCACCCAAGAGTCTGAGGTGCAAGTGCGCCAGTATTGCAGCTGGTGTTGTGACAAGGGGTGGATCTGAGGCTGCAAGCTTTTAGGGGCCCTGCTGGAGCCTGCCTTAGAGGCTGCCTAGGGCCAGGCGATATAGGCTGTTAAAAAGAAAGATTATTATTTTTTTTTTAAATGGAGCGCAGTTGCGTAGCGTTTATAGCTCAGTCTTCAGAAGCCGAGTTTCTGATTCCAGGGAAGTGGCAAGCCGACTTCCAGCAATAAATTTCAGGGGAACTACCAGAAAACTTGCAGTGAGAGCTCTTTCACACAGACTCAATCACGCAACTGCAGAGGTTAGTATACCCACCTTACCTACCTGAGTATGAGAAGCAAAGGAGAATGTGATCTCCGTGGAGTGACTACTTATTCCCTTGGTAGGTGGGACCAAGGATGTCACTCCCCAGAGGGGCCTGTCGGCAGCTCTGACATAAAATGCTCAGTAAATACCTGACCTGTAGCCGGCATATCCCAAAGTATTGTTGTTGGTCATCTTCGAATTGAAAGGAAAACACATAGCATGTTGTTATTCAGTGTTTACAGTTAATACAAGAACACAAAATAATAACAATCCCATCTTTTATTAAAAATTTAAAACCTGTCATAGCTAAAGAGCTTAAATATTATAACATTTTCATGCAGGGATTAAAAAAAAAGAAGTTCATTTTAAATGTCACTGTCTGTGTATATATTTGGGCCAAAAAGTTGAAGGACAAACACAATGATATTTTGTTCAAAAAACGTAGACCCACTTCAGTATTAGTTGTGTATTAATGTAGATGCTTTTCGCAGACAAACCCTAATGTATCTGGCCTAATACAGCACTGATCAATTTGCATCCCTTGATGGATAATGCATTGATTGATGAACTGGTGCTGACGTCAGTAAAAACCATAAAAAGGCCTTTAGAGGATGCTTTTCAAATTTGGCATTGGGAAAAAGTGCACATGATTGTGATTTCGAGATTTTTACTGATCTGAAGTTGCCAGAGGCTGTTTTTGTCATTTCAAACATCTAGTCAAACCTACCTATAATTTATTACTACAGACTATAGTCGCCACCTTGATAAACAAAATACCAAGTTATTATTACTTATAAAATGTGCTCCTTTAGAGTCATTCATACAGATTGTATAATTATATATCACGTTTAAGACATCTTGTAATTTGATTCAGATGGTGTGAAAAGTGAATAGTTCTCTGAATCACATAAAAAACAGAATGTGTATACCACATACTGTATGGAGTGATCCTCACAAAACAGCGCTCAATAATTTCAGTTCTTATACCAGCCAGTAAATGAGACACTGAGATATAACATACACTACCCTGTTTCTAGAATAATAGATTTTTTTAAAAGAGTGTTGACAGCTTTATAGCAAAGGACTATAATGAGGTTGATCACATCAGTAGACTGTGATTCATTTACTAAATAATACATGAAATCTAAGCGTTTCTTTTGATTTATTGATTTTTCCTTTTAATTGCAGGAAAATAAATACTGTAGGAAGCATGGGTATGCTTGTAATTGTGTTTTTGTATGGGTGTTGCTGCATTAAGATTAGGCATTTATCAATGTGTAATTTTTTTCTGCAGCAGAAGCAGCATGTAATGTAACAATTTACTCAACTGTACTTACAAAACAGAAACAAAAAAGGATAGTCACCTATAACTGATAATGTGCCCTTATTGTAACACCACAATGTAATATGCAAAAATACATACTAAACATCACAGGCCATATTCATAATGCATGTAAACATTGTCACCGTGCTTAAACCCTGTGGTTATTTTTAGTCTCTTATTCATAAAGCATGTTTATCTCTACACATGCTTAAGTCTATTATAAATTGTAGATGTGGCTAATCAAAATACAATATAGTTTGGGGTAGGGTTTGTTTAAGTCTTCATCAAAGGCAAAGATGTTCAAATGCACTTGATAACTGCATTCTTTACAGTATTCAGAACTATGATTTTATATTTTCTTTGTCTTTCATAAGCAGCAAAAGTCTTTTGAATACTGTAAGCAATCACTATAGAACACTTCTGTACACCAGCAGAACAGATTGCTGAAAGAGGTGTAGGAGAGTAGGGAGTGGTGCAGAAAAGGCGTATTGCTTCTAAAATAATTGATTTAGCCCTACATAATTATTTTTTAGCCCTATGCAGTCAATTCCCAATTTTAGAATGATACAAATATGAAACTGTGCAGTTAAATGTGTGTATGATACATTTCTTTCCAGCACTGTATTTGATACATACAGTACCTGCTTTAGTAACGTATTAGAAAAAATATGATTTCATTTTTTTTTTTTCATCTTCTATTAGTTGCAAAAAAGAAGCAAGGTCCTGTTGACTAGCAGAATCTTTGGCTGAGAAAGACGACAGGCAATGTTTGAGTAAAAGTGCCCTCCTCTATTAGACTTCAATAACAATGTGTGTTTTTTTAATTTATTAGATTTTGTGCATGTTGAGTTTCCATACACAATATATATTTCTTTTTTAGTTTATATTTATGTCTGAATTTTTTAAGCAATGTACTATTGATGGCACAGTATTTTTTTTGTCTGGGTATTTTGATGCTAACAAATTGTTAAAATAAAAAAAAAGTTTAAGGGACTAATGGTTTACACTGGCTGTTTTTAGGACGGCTTTGGGTAAATGCACACGGCCTACTCTCAGCTGTCCAATAAAGCAGCTAACTAAAGACATGGCTCAGTGCCAGCTTAGGTCCGTCCAAAAGGCAGTGTAAACTCACCCGACTTTAGAATGTCTCACACACGACGTGAGTGACGCCCGGCTCCTCCCCCACGCAATCTAAACAGGAAGAAGCTGCACTGCCATTGCAGCGTCAATAAAAGAGAAGAATGACTTGAGACACAAGCGTCCTGAATATTTGAATTTATGAACTGTTATTATTGGGGAGTATTTGTAAATATCTAAGTTTTATTATTAAGTTGTCGTCAAAAGTGTACATACCCCAGTATCCATACAATGGGCTATGTAAACATTTGATGATAACTGTTATGCTTTGTTAAACAGGTGCAGATGCCGGTGGATGTCAAAGAAAACAAAATATTTTTGAGTATATCGGTGAGAATTGTTTTTTAAAATGCTATCAAAAATAATTTTATACAAAAACTATCCTGGATTGTGTTTTTAGTTATTTTATTGTAAACCACTTAGTTATTCGTTTAGTTTCAAACATGCATTAAGACACTGTCTTTTTGTTGTTTGTTTATATTGTTATTTAAATAAATATTTTGATTGTACCAATGATTAGCTTAAAAACACAGAATAGTTGTTGTTTTTTTTACAAAGTTTTTTTTTTTGTTTGTTTGTTTGTTTCTGAACTGGGGAGAACAAGAAAGCAGAGCTGTCATAGCGTTGTGGGGCGAAACTCAAATCCAGAGTGCAGTCTACGCGGAAACACAGAATAAAAACATATACTGAGAAATAGCGGCAGGTCTAGCGAAAGATCTGTGCAACCCCCTCTCTCCACTTTTTTATTATTGTTGATCTGTTACACAATTGCGTTTTACATGTTATGTTCTAAGTTTTAAATAAAGATTGTTTTAATAATTTGCGGTCCCTGTCATTTTGTTTTTTAAAAAAGGAACAAAATGTTTTGAATAATTTAAACAATTTAGATAGTGTACTTATATAACAAATTATTATTATTATTTTATTCATTTGCAGTAGTCGTATTTGTAACAAGGCTAATTTGAAAAAAAAAAAAAAAAAAAACATTTGTTAACTGCAATTGTATACAGTAAATGTTTTTTCTTCGGTATTCCTGTGGCCCTTTACACTATTGGCTAATCAGCCAGTCTACAGTTGCAATCAATTAGAATTGAGGACAAGCACACCACCTCATGTTCTAAAGTTCATATTTAGGCTGGTCCTATGCTGCTGCTGAGTTTACAGAAGCATGCTTATGCAAATGCTTTCACTTTCATTTCTGAAATGGTACTTTACTGTGGCGAAGCACAGTAAAACCATTATTAACCAATTTGAAGGTTGATGTGACGGGATACAGGACTATGCAGTGATCTGATTCAAGCATTCAAAATTCTAAAACGTATTGACAATGTCGACCCAAGGGACTTTTTCGACCTGAAAAAAGAAACAAGGACCAGGGGTCACAAATGGAGATTAGATAAAGGGGGATTCAGAACAGAAAATAGGAGGCACTTTTTTACACAGAGAATTGTGAGGGTCTGGAACCAACTCCCCAGTAATGTTGTTGAAGCTGACACCCTGGGATCCTTCAGGAAGCTGCTTGATGAGATTCTGGGATCAATAAGGTACTAACAACCAAACGAGCAAGATGGTCTGAATCGCCTACTCTCGTTTGTAAACTTCCTTATGGTCTTATGTTCTTCTTATGATACCCACTTCCCCTGTGTTTTTTTAAATTACTATGATTTAAATGTACTGTTCTGTGTTTATTTTAAACACTGTTCTGTTGTTGTTATTGTTTGACAGCCTGGATGGGGTTAAAATGCTCCATCCAGATAAAATTGTGAGAATGTGTGGTCAGCAGCGAGTGCTTAATGCTGAACTGGCTGTTGACCATGTGTATGAGAAAACCTGTGCTGAATGTGGTCGAGGGATAAACTAGGTAATTGATAGCCAGTTAATCCCTCGGCCACAATATAAAAACAAGCAGCTTTCACTGAAGGGGGGTGGTGTTCAGAGTGGAGAACGAGGGACGTGAGATAAAGAAAGTAAGAATAAAAACAATTGCTACTCGTGCTGGCTATAAATTAGCATGTTACTTGGTTTTGCATCTGTTTGTTTGTTTTGGCCACCGTGCCATTTTGTTTTGCATTCAACCCCAGTACTGTGTCCGGTGTCTTCTTCCTGGTCTGATGTCACCCACAAGCTATCCTGCTACAGTTCCATAATGTACATTATTATTATTTTATTTTATGCATTGGTAGTTTCATAATGTACATTTTCTAGTACTAAGTAGAGACCCAGTAGTTTTTGGCTGTTGGTATGACCTCATCATTTCTAATATCTAGACTACTTTTCATTATTGTCATAATGCATTATACATTTTTTTTCAAAGGAATGTGTTTTTTTTTACAAGAGCTAAACATGTCCCCCAGCTCTTTTTGTTTAACCCAAATTGATGCATATACTCCGTTGGCTAACAACTGTTAAATAAAATAATAATAATGCTTAAATCAAAACCATTCAGTAACATATTTATTTCAAAACTTTTGTATACCATGAATGTACAAAATGAAATGCACTGATGTTAAAGAGCCTGGGGGTTTTAAATTGAATGCAACTGAAATATACAGATTCAGTAGCTGGGATATGCTCTCATAATTTCTGTGTCACTGCTTAAAACAAAAAGCTCTATTAAATCTATTTATAACAAAGCTAATGTTAACTTTTTTTCATTATAGATGTTTTCACAGCTTTAGTCAAAGCACAATTGTCATGTGTTTATTTTATTTAAAATATGTTTATACAATGACTTGTTCTGTTTGGTTTGAAAATAACAAAGTGGTACATCAGCCTCTCAATTGATTATAATCTCTTGGGGGATATTATAGCTAATCATAATGTGCACTAATAAAATTGACTACACATTGTTTTGTGAACAATTATTTTTTGTAAATGTTCCTTTCTTTTCCCCACCCCTTGGGAAGAGAGAAATGGGGGAGACAATACAGGTCAACAAAAATATCACACCAATACAGAAATACAACATAATATCAAGTCAAAAACAAGAATATTTCAAGAAGATATAATAAACTTGCAGATTCCACTCCCTATCTACTCCCCAATCCCAAAACCTCAGCCTCCATCCCCACCCCCACCCCCACCACCCAATACAACAATTGTCAAAAACATAGTAAATTAAACTGAGAAGGGAGCTTGGTTACAAAAATGTAGAATGATAAAGAAAAAAGCCAGAGGGAGCACACTGTCTAGCAGAAATCTTAGACCACAGTTAACATCTGTACTCCCTCTCACTTGCTGGTTCCGCTCCCTATCTACACCTAAATCCCCAAATCCCAGCCTTCCCTTCCCTACTTCCACCTCCCCAACCTCCCTTCCCACCCCCCACCAACCAATCCAACAATTGTCAGTGTGAACCAGATTACCCTGAGGGGACTTGCTGTGAGCCAAACCACCTCGCGAACAGGAAAAAAGAACCGCAAATTGAACAACTGTACACAGCATGCATATAATCTAGCAGCCCATGTATTTAGTGTTTAGGTAACTAATATGAGTACAGATTGTCACCAACTATAACATCAATGTCACAGAAATTAATAAAGACATAATGACTAGATTAACCCTTTAAGGACCGGGATCGTGTTAACACAATCATACTGAAGTAGGCTTCTAGGACCACAATCATGTAAACACGATAGAAAAAACCACGTTGTTTTGATGACTTACAGGGCCACCATACTTTGCAGTACAGGCTTGATCTCACTTAACCAAAGGCCCCCTTTGCGGCGGTGAAAGCAGAGTGATCCACATAAAAACAGAGCTTTTGCCCCTGTATAATAATAATAATAATAATAATAATAAACTTTATTTTGTATAGCTCCCTTAAAAGCAATCATCTCAGAGCGCTTCACAATTAATAGTACAGCAATAAATAAACAGATTATACATAAAAAAAGCACAAGGAAATAAAACAATCATAAAAATCATAAAAACGCCTTTCTAAAAAAATAAGTCTTTAAATTAGCTTTAAAAACACTGAGTCCCTGATCTCTAGTGGAATAGAGTTCCATAATTTTGGGGCATAGAAACAGAAGGCCCTGTCGCCCATAGAGCGCAGGCAAACAGGCGGAACACACAGCAGTCTGAGATCAGCAGAGCGGAGGTTTGAGAGTAGGAGTGTAAAAAGATAAAAGATCTGACAGATAAGTTGGAGCTAGCCCATGAAGAGCCTTATATGTCAGCATTAAAATTTTAAAATCAATTGAATCTGATAGGCAGCCAGTGCAAGGCCTCCAATGCAGGAGTAATGTGATCTCTGGAGCGGGACCGAGACAAAATTCTGGCTGCAGAGTTTTGGACAAATTGAATTTCAGTGAGGATGCTATTAGGCACCCCAGCAAGCAGGGTGTTACAGTAATTGATCCTGGAGAAAACAAAAGCATGAACCAGTTTTTCAGCTGCAGGAAGAGAAAGCATGGGACGCAGTCTGGCAATATTTCTAAGGTGAAAAAAAGAAACCTTGACAGTATTCATCACATGCCATTCAAAAGTTAACCCAGGATCGAAAATCACACCCAAATTTTTCATCTTAGATCTGAACTCAAGCAATGTTCCATCAACACACAGATTTAAAGCATTGGATTTTCCTAGCTGGCGGGGAGTACCTAACAGCATTACCTCAGTCTTGTCACAGTTAAGTTGTAAAATATTGTGCGACACCCAATTTTTTATATCAAAGATACAGGCAGTTAGGGCAGAGGCAGCAACATTGATATCAGGTTTAGAATTAATATAGATTTGAGTGTCGTCTGCGTAAAAATGATAGCGTATGCCATGAGACCTTAAAATGTGGCCGAGGGGAAACATAAATACTAAATAACGGGGCCGAGGATAGAGCCTTGCGGGACGCCAGAAGTTACTTGCCCAACCTCAGAACTAAACCCACCCAGGGAGATAAATTGTTGACGTCATGTTAGATATGATCTAAACCAGTTAAGGGCAGTGCCAGAGATGCCAAATAAGCACTCTAATCTATCAAGTAGGATCTCGTGATTTACAGTGTCAAATGCAGCACTAAGATCCAAGAGGATTAAAATTGATAATGCACCTGAGTCAGCAGCCATTAACAGATCATTAGTTACTTTGACCAGGGCAGTCTCAGTGCTATGAAGATGCCGAAAGCCAGATTGAAAGGGTTCAAAAAGTTTGTTAGCAGTGAGATGCCAGTTTAATTGCCTAGTGACAGCTCGTTCTAGTAGTTTGGCTAGAAAGGGCAAATGTGAAATGGGGCGAAAATTATTAAGATTATCCAAGGCCACAATGACTGGAGCAGATTTTCGAGCAGTCTGGAGGAGTCGCTGTCGACCAGTGTAATGAAGGCATTGAGATATCATGGTGCATGGTTTATTGGAACCCCAAGGGCCACCTGCATATACGTGATGTGCTCTATTTAACTCCAGAAAAGGGTGGTCTTCAGAGGACTCCAGGGTCAGATATCAATGTATCAACGTTACAGCAACGATTTCTGTCCTCAAGGACCGCCATCTTATCCAGCATAGCATCAATATGAGCATTGCACTGATTGATTTTGTCTTTCTGTTGTCGAAGATCAGCTCTGGTGGTTGTTTCATAGAGAAAGCAATATCAAAAACTCCCTGTTTTAGAGCATTGAGGATAGTAGCTGTTTCGGTTACATTTCGAATCACAGGCCGCAAAGCCTCATCGATTGCTTCCTGAACTGACCCATGGAAAGTGCGTGCAACCTCTGCCAAACGGATGTCCCAGTCATCGAGGCCCAGTGATCTCTTCACGCGCTTTCCCTCCGGTGTGGACTGAGGGGAAGAAACGGGTCCCCTGCGTGAAGTAGCCATCCAAACATGATAAGTAAACAATTTGTATAAAAAAAATAATATAAAGAGCGTAAGTTGTTCAGTTATAAATGAAATAGCGACGTGGCGACAGGAGCTGTATCAGCAAGCAGCCATCCCAGCGGTAAAGTCACGTGATCTCGCAAAAAACACATTTTTATGATTTCTTGTTTTCAAATGAAATAGGCATTTTAAGAACAGCCAGGGGCTCCCAAACCCAAATTATACATATATTTTTGCAAGAAATGTCTCAGTTAGGGTTGATATTAAAACAACAAAAGTAGGGAAATGTGATTTTTTGTTTGTTTAAATGTAATAGTCGCCAATTGTTTTTTTTGGGTTTTTTTTAAAATCATTTTTGCCCAATTTAGAATATCCAATTATTTTTAGGCTCAGCTCACCGCTACCACCCCCGCGCTGACTCAGGAGGGCGAAGACAAACACATGCTGTCCCCCGAAGTGTGTGTCGTCAGCTGACCGCTTTTTTTCACACCAGACTCACCATGCAGCCACCCAAGAGCTACAGCGTTGGAGGACAGCACAGCTCCTGGGCAGCTTACAGGTAAGCCTGCAGGCGCCCAGCCAGACTACAGGGGTCGCTGGTGCGCAGTGAACCGAGGACACCCTGGCCGACCTATACAGTAGAGACCATCATAAATCGATGCTATGTTTATTGTATTTTGCCAGTATTGCATGTACCTATTAGAATAGAGTGAATTAGCAGTACAGCTGTGGCCAAACGTTTTGCTTCTCCCAATATAATTAACTAATTTTGCTTCACAGAGTCGAATGAAGCCTGTGGAATAATGTTACGTTAACATACTGAATTACGAACCGCTTTGTAGTTTTCCATACTTAACGAAAAACTGTGACATTTAAAAATGTGACATTTTGAAATCCAGCATGCCTTAAATACGACTGTACAACTATTATGGCTTCCGGTGGACTTTTGCAATATCGTTCTGTAGTTTCTTTGATTACATGAAGTTAATTAAAACATCTAAATTATGTTAATCTAGGCTTTTTTTATTGTCTCAATCCAAAAAAAAAAAATGATGCAAAGGTTGTGGCCATCGCAAAAAAATAAAAAAATAAGTAAAAACGTAATAGTTGATAGTTTTCAAGCAAGGACTTTTAATTTTGCTATAACCATCAAAATATTGAATATATAAAATGTAATACACTGTTAGCATTTTGGGTGTTCACACTCTTTAACAAAAACAAATAAATTATGTTAGTATAGAAGTATAATTAATATATTTTTTTTAAAATATATGTTTTCACCAGCTTTTGATCCAGGAACTGCTGTCTGTCTCGGGCAAACCTCTCCCAAGGAGTCGGCAGTGGCTGTCCACAATATTTTTTTTGCCAGAGTACATCTTTTTTTGTGAGAACGAAAGAACCTCATGAAAGTAGATTCCCCTCACGACAAAGAAATTACATTCTAAATTCCTTTTTTGCCAGAGTACTTATTTTTTCGCGAGAACAAAAGAACATCATGAAAGTAGATCCCCATCACGGCAAAAGAAATTACATTCTAAATTCTATTTTTGCCAGAACAGCTGCTTTTTTCGTGGGAACAATTGCTTTTTTGTCAAACGAATGGCAAAACACGATTTTAAAAGATAAAATAAACACATTTCCCAATCACAAAATAAAAAGACAATGTTTCAGTCAATCTTATGGAGTTCCAATTATAAACAGACATATCATGGTTTTCAGGCGGTTTCAGGTTTTTTCTTTAAACTGAAAACATAAATGTCCGCCTCACAAACAAAGATTTTTTTCTGACAAAAATAGTAGACCCTTGCGAAAAAGGATTTTTTGTGCCAATTTATTTTTCGAGATCAAACATCTAACTGCAAGAGCTGTACTGATCATGCTCAGAACCAACATTTCAAATGCCTGTAACTCAGGAACAGATTCATATTTTTACACCAAACCAGAAAAAGGCACTATTCTGGGCCAGTCCCCTTATACCCTAAAATTTTCAAACAAAAATTCCAAACCATTTTGGAGCTGGAGACTGACAAAAAAAACCCAGCAAAAAACCCAGATTATTTTTTCCCCAACTATCTGGATCTCAGAATCTGCATATCCAAGCAGAACGAAATGGCTCACATCAAGAGATCTAACCAAAGGGACCACACATACAAATTTACGTGCAAATCCATGGAACGGGCTCAAAGTAATTAAAGTACAGAAACTGGGGTTTAATATTAAACTGCCTATTCAATCCTAAATATAGTGATGCTACCCCACCAATATATATATATATATATATATATATATATATATATATTTTAGCTCAAAGAGCTATATATATATAACAACATATTAATGAATAAAAAATAAGATTCAAATGAAAAAAGAACATTTAGATTAAGTTTATTTACAATGTTACAGGTTTAAAAAATGTTTTTAATTTGTATTTTTTCTTAAGAAATGCTAATAGTGGGCTGCAGTGCCTAATGCAGCTGAACATGTGGGCCTCAGGTAAAAAAGTTGGGGAACCTCTGATATAAGCAACTGTTAATGGTTAGTGTTTATAGAAAAAGATGCCGGGGTCACAGGAAATAAGTTAGCTGGGAGATAAATTAGTGTTTGCCTTTGCGCCTTTCTACGCATGTGTGAATCTTAGAACTTACAGGCAAGGTTCTCTGTGGAGATTCATCCAAAATTACAGGACGCCATTTTTAATTTTTGTTTAAATATATTGTTATCGAAGTGTATTGCAGACAGTATTTTTTTTTTTGTTTGTTTAAAAAGGTGACATTTATCGTAATGTATATTTACGTTTAATTTGTATTATAAATAGAGTTGCCACCTTTGAGATACGAAAATACCGGACGCCCCATCCCCTCCTATTGTCTACTTCTTCATTTGTCTCTGCCATTGTGACTAACGTTACAGTATGCTACTTCATAGTTTCACGCTTAACGTTACAGTATGCTACTTAATAGTTTTGCGCTTCTTCATTCAAAGGGCTGTTATACTTAACAGCAGCGCGCATGCTCATACCAGATAACACACAGCAGTGAGCACACAAGAAAAACATAATGGTACAGCGTTTTGGTGGCTTACGTTGTTACCTCAATTCTTTCTGGTGCATTTACACACCGCTGTGTTATAGTATTTGAATTTCACTCATACAAGCACAACATGTTATAAAATTGTTTGTTGTAACACATTTTTTAAAAAACATATCCAACAGATTAGAATGCTTGGAATTACGGACATCTTCCAAAAAAAAACGGACGGGGGTCAAAGTACATAAAAATACCGGGCAGTCCGGTAAAATACCGGTGGGGTGGCAACCCTAATTATAAATACATTTTATATTCAGGAAATTACTCATTGTATTTTAGTTGTTTTTTTTAACATATTTTAAAAACATTTTGTCGGAATAATTTATGTCTATGCATAGTTAAAATCACTACTTGCCAAATGTGTAATCCCTTTCAAAAATGGCATTCTGTGGCGTAAGTAAATAAGTGTTTAATAAGTGTTTATGTAGGCTCACTTTAACAAAGTTATATTATTTTCACGGTAAATTGCTCCGTGACTTTGAACCTTTACAATAAATTGAGTGGGAAAGTGGGTACAAACACTTTTCTTCATGCAGAGAATACTGTTTTTAACATTTTAATCAAGTCTATGTGGGGTATCAAAACCTGTTTCAATATAGAAAACGTACACGTTTTTAGTGGAAGATGGTATTTTAGGTTTTTTAGGTTATATATAATTTGAGAAACATACAAAACGATTGGCTTCCTATACATACCGTCCTAAAGTGCAGTTAAATTATTTATATGAACATCTGTAATCCTAGTTGACATGGTGGATGTACTCGTACAGCACCAAATACTGTATTAATAATTCAGATTACAATTTAATGTAGTACCCAGTTCAAATCTCTGATCCTCACTTCGACAATAAAAGTCCCCACTCGCCAGTCTTTGCATTTCAGGAAAGATAAAACGTCACATCACAGGTTATACTTTTTACTTGTAGATTATTATGTGAAGTTCCATGTGAGAACTTGCTCTTAACGTTATCTGATTTGTTTTAATTATTATGTTTCACACCAGATCTCATGAATGAAATATAAAGATATCATGAATACAATATAATAGATATCATACAGCATTCATTGCATACCACACAGTAATACTTATGTCTATATACATTTATCAATAACAAAGCTATTAAAAAAAACACTTTTATTAAAACAAAACAATATACACAATACATGTACACAATTCAAAATATACAATACAAAACAATATATACAATAAAAACAAAGGTGTTAGGGTGGGTATGGGAAGGGAAGGGTATACTTACATAAGGTGTGGTTTAATTCCGTGCTGTAGGTTTTTTAGGAATATATAATTACCAGTGTCATTCATACGGACACAATCACCCCTAAAAAGCCCAACCTGATCATAATTAATTTCGGGGTGCCGAATTGAATCCCCCCATAATCCCCTTACAAAATCCGAAATGACATTGTTCACCCAGTTACGTGCTTTGTTTATTTTTGGAGATGCCTTTACATCTTTCCAAAGACATCGCTGGGTGATGCACGAGAAAATTATTTTTGTATCTGGAAATAGCTCATGCAAATTTGTTAAATCTTTTTTCATTTTTCTAACAAATTCTACACTTTTCAATTTACCCAAATCCTTGCTCCAGCGTGAATCACCATTATTTCAGGTTTGGAAGAAGGGAAATTAAAAAATAAATCATTGTAGCAGGGCAGGAGCCCTGCACATGAAGAGGGGGTTTGTGTGTAAATGCATTGTAAATAATATTGCGCAATTGTTGTCATTTTATGTATTGCAGTACCTGACGCTCCTGGGATAGCCTGCCTGCTGTGTGATTGCCAGCTGTGGATGATCAGTGGGTAGGTGTGTTCCAGCCAGGAGCGGCGCCACGCTTGGGCCTGAGGGGCCTGGGCCCACCCATTTTGCTCATGGGCCCACCCAGTTTTGGAGCGATTGACAATTAAAAACATTTCATGCCAAACCGTATCAGACTAATCCGCTGCGACGAGTCTAGCTCATCCTTGTGGTTCAAAAAATATATCCGTCCCACCCACCTCAGCACCATTGTCATGGTTATGAAAAAAAAGATTGGTGATTGGATGGCTGAGATATGAGATCTTACGTCTTCGATACTATAGTATCGAAATTACAGCGGGTCGGCAGCATACATACAGGAACGTTTCTTTCATTGCAAGGCATGCAAGCAACCAGCTTGTGCAGCTGCTGTTTAGTAGCAGCAGTGTGGAGTTGGTTAGGGCTCTGGACTCCTGACTGGAAGGTCGTGGGTTCAATCCCAGGTGGGGGGCACTGCTGTTGTACACTTGAGCAAGTAAAAACCCATCTGTATAAATCACTAATTGTATGTAAAAAATGTGATATCTTGGGTGTATGCTAAGAAATATAATACAGAATGTTTAGCCAACTTTGCAGTAAACCATAGCTATATTTGTGTCTTATGCATTAGTTATGTCCCAACAAATTTTGTAAAAAGAAAACGAATGGACGAATCAACAAATGTGCCAGTAATGTAAGTACCTTCATTTCATTTTATTTCAATTTTACAATTGTGTATGTAGGCCTACTTATAACCAGTGTACAGCTGGTTATACAATATTTTGTTTTGAAGTGTTTATTTTATAATAGTTTTTCATTTTTGAAGTCGTGCTATGCAGTAGGGTAATGTGAAAAATTTTGTTAGTTTCTGTTTGCACTTTGTCAAATGAAACGGTTTTTGCAGTTATTGTGCACAGTGTGTTTATTTCTGTAGGTTGTATGCTTATGTGTTTTGCATTTCTAGTGTATACATGCAACTACTGTTATAAACTGCAAAACATGTTCGCCTTGCTTCACTCGGCACCATACATTTTCAGTCTTGGCTACGTTGCGCTGCTCAAACCCCGGGGCGATATTTGATGTATTCAGAGTTTTAATTGATTTAAATCATGTTTGTAACGTAAACGCTTTCCTGTGACGTCAGACCTTTGGTACTTGCCCGTCCACCCGAAGTTGGGGCCCACCCAAATTTCCATTCCTAGCTACGCCCCTGGTTCCAGCACAGCGTCAGGTATAAAGAGATCCTGTTTGTTCACCTTGGGGCTGCTGCAAAGCCACGGACAACGGGCTGAAGATCGTCCAAGCTACCCGAGCATAGTGAGAGAAATAAGTTGCTGAAATCCTCCGATCGCCGTGATGGTGAACCGGGATCGGAGCCAAAAGAAGCTGCCAAAACCGCCAACGGCCGGAGTCGGGGTTTGTGTTGATACATAAAGATTAGTTCGGGGATGGTCGGTCCCTTTAAAGTATAGCGAGGTGAGCAAGCAGGACCTCCATGCATTAGGGAGTAAGCGCCGCCGTTTTATGGCACCTTTATTTTATAGTTTTTGTATTGTTTTTCATCGCTGGCCTTATGTACTCAGTGAGCTACCATGGTTGGTAGTGTCACGTGAGCGGTTCTGTGTGTGTGTGTGTAAATAAATCCTGCACGCCTGCTGGGCGTGTCAACTTCAACACCTGTCTTGGTCTCCTGCCTGCCACTCAGCAGCGAATGCACACACCCATGAGAAAGAACCCTTTCACAATCATAAACAAAACAAAAAATTCCCCCCATTGCACAAAACTGCCCAACAATCCAGATTGATGTTTCTGCAAAGAAATAACTAGATGTTATTTACAGTAGGTTGATTGCAACAATTACATACTAAAACAAAACACAGCACACTTATTAGGGAAAGTGTACTTATTACATGAAACCAACAGCAAGTTCAGTAAAATGCACGAATGTGTATTTTATACTTATTATCATTTGTTAAATTTACAACACAGTATGTAGTAAGAATCAGATAATCTGGTTGCAGTAACCCTTTTTTACACATATATATGGGTTATTCATTTAACACACAGAGACTTGGTTACATACAAATTTATTTGTATTTATTTATCTTTCGCTGTATTATTTATACGAAGAAAACCTAATATAAGTATCTGCTGCGATTACAAATTTAAAATGACAACTCTGGTGAGAGTTTGCCATGCTTTGTAAACTGGGAATTCAACTTAACACCTAAGTAATAGGTAATATGTCGTATTAGAAACTGTTATTTTTACATTTTAAACATAAATAGAATTGCACATAAAAAAAAATCACACAACAAATGATCAATTATTTCTGCTTACATCATAACCCATATACAAAATAAAGCATGTATTGTATGTCGTTCTATTTGCAAATATATTGCAAGTACATGTACGAAGAAAACCTATATAAAGTAGCCAGCGATGAAATGTAATCTTTGTAAACTACATAGCCTAAAGTTAACCTATTATTAAATAATAATATGAAAAACATGTTATTAATATTACAACGACGTGTTCTCGATTTTTACCACATATAATGTAGCGTTTAATAAAGATCCTGACAACATTTTTAAGAGTAAAACAATTTACTAGACACACTGGAAAGATCGCAATAACAGTCTGTTCTGAATTAAAGTTCACAGACAGAAAATAGCGACAGCTTAACCTTGCCTTTAAGTTCTAAGATTCACACACGTGTAGAAAGGCTCAGAAAGGCAAATGCTAACTTATTTCCCAGCTAACTTATTTCCTGTGATACCTGTATGCACAGAAAAAAAGGTAATGGGGAGGATGATTTTACCACATTCAGCCAGAGCTACAACATATTTTTGTGCAAAACTGAAAAGGGTAGGGTGTTTTGCAGCAGTATAAAACTGATATTCTTTTTTTCCCCTCTATGACTTTTTTTTTCATTATGTTCTGACCGGTATGCATACTGCCCCACTTTAACCACTGCTTGTGGCCTACCCATAACAACAATAAAGGGCAAGTATGTGTATACTGTATATCTGGATGCAATTCTTCAATTAATACATGTTTTCTTTCCTTCTGTTGTCCCCATGTTATATCTCTTCTTAGATTTTGTGGCACCTTAAATTTCAGGAATTATTTGATTTAAGGCTGTAAGAAATAACACAATCTAGAAAGCTGCACAATTTCCAGAACGCACATCTGGCTTAGTTTTTTAGATTGAATATATCCCAACATTGTGTTTTTTGTAGCACGTTGGAATGGCATGCCATGAAAGGCGTTATACAAATATATCTTTATTTTTTGTTTGTTGTTATGTATGTATGTATGTATGTATGTATGTATGTATGTATGTATGTACAGTACGGATCAGTGGATGGAAGGATTTAGTTAACTATTACTTTTGTTTACATATTTGTATTCTATTAAAAGATACACTATATGCCCTGTATTAACCATTAATTGCTTGAAAATAAAGGAATTCTGAAAACTTTTCATACTTATAATATAATAATAATATATTTATTTTCATAAAGCACCTTTCATAGTGGACCACCATCACAAAGTGCTTTACAGAGGTAGGCTGTGAACTGTGCATTATATGCAGAGCCACTTACAATAGGACATTGATTTAACATCTCATCCACAGGATGGAGCACAAGGAGGTTAAGTGACTTGCTCAGGGTCACACAGTGAGTCATTCAGCGGCAGAGGTGGGATTTGAACCGGTGACCTGGACTTTAACCACTGGACCACACTGCTTTCTATGCTTACCACTTTATTTGTCAATTAAACACATTTGGCAGGGGGGAATTCAGTTGAGCCAGCTTATAGGCCTGATTTGATAACACAGGCTCAAGTGCAACGTGCAAAATCATTACGGTAGCGCTGCAGGAAGTGGTCTGTCCCAAGAAAGTGATTTTCATCAGATTTAGCGCCTTTGCGCTAAGCCAATCACTGCCGAGTGGGAGGTGAAATCCGCTGCATATGATTTGTCTAATAATTTGCTTTTACTTAAATTTTCAAAGCATTTTTTATGAACTAAAAACAGCTCCCACAAATTGTATATCCCACTTTTTTTGCAGAATTTGTACTGATACAGATTAAACCATTCTTAACTAAAAATGCATCTTGAAGATAATTTTAAAAAAAAAATTCTAGATGGAACTGGGCTACAACGACAGTTTACTTTGACTTCCTTTCACTTCTCAAGAGAGAAAATAATTCATATTGGACAAAGTTGAAGCAGTACTGTGTATGAGACACCCAAGATAAAAATGAAAACCAGATTTTGAAAGAAAAAAAACAACAACAATAAACCACCCAATGGTTTCCGTGGCCATCATTAGATATTTAGATTTTTTACATGGCTGGGCTGTCTGTTTTCTTGGCCTTTCTATACATTGTTACTGTTTTAGGTCAGATGAGTATTTACATTTTTAGACTTTACTTTGCGCAGTCAAAGTCACTTCAAGGAGTTAATTCAAGTCGCAGTCAGTTGCATGCATACTTACACTGTATGAAAATTGTCCTGAGGCAATTCATTGCACAGAGCTTTCATGTTGAGATTGAATTATTCAGGACAATACAAGGGACATAATGATAGTGAATAGAGGAAGTATGTTTTCCAGGATAAGAAAGCCATTAAACCAATAAATCCTGATATTTCATACAGTACATTGCTTACCAAATGGGTAATAAAAGGGCAGAGTGGTTGTTAAGTCAAAGCATATAAGATTTAGACGTTGATAAAAAATAGTTTCGTGAAACTGTCAAAATAGTTTAAATCAGTGATGCCTAATGGTTTTTGGCATTAACCAAAGCAGGATCTAGATCTTAACAGAATGAATTTTACTATTTTAATAAGCCTTTTTCCAAACAATGAAAGTGAGCCTAGTCAGATCAGAGGGTTAGTGGCCCTTTTTTGTTTTGTGCATTTACATATAAAAAGGAACACTGCATTCCCATGCTGGCAAGATTTGAACTTCAAAGATAAATAAAGATTGTATTCACAGTTTTAAGTGTCATCAGTCCTTATTAAATAAAATACAAGATCAATAAAAAAGAAATAAATATTATTATGTACTTTCATTTTGTTTTACAAGAACTATATGTGTCCATTTTGTTTCATTTTTTTTTCAAGTACTGTATGTGTCTGTGTGTTTGTAGATTTTTGCTTGTGTTGGGAGGTGTGTGTAGGAAGGTTATATTTATCTGAAATTATTTTTTAAATGCATAATATCTGTGCCCAAAGATGACACTCAGAGACACACTAACCCATATACTAATGCACATTCAGAGACTTTCCCCTGCATAAATTCATGCTGACTATATATTTGTTATTGTACCAGTGAAACAATGATCAACTTGACTGAATTGTTATAGAAGTAAACCTGCCGCTGACCCCTTTGTTAATGTGTCTGAGTGCATTAACTGAAGTTTAATATGGGAAATTATGTCAAATGAGAACTCTGCGACTTTTATGTCAAAGCAAAGGTGTGCATTAGGCTTCATACATCAAGCTCTTAAGAGCGACCCGTTATGGTTATACTGAAATATCACAATTATCTTAACTAATGTAATCTTCTTGATTAGAATCACTTTGTACAGTATATCAGTTTTGTTTTATCATCACATCCTAGTAACTTCGTAAAATTCAGTCAGGCAAACAGTCCTGTGACCTCACTCAGAATCATGTATAACCTCCATGTATAGTACATCAGGTAAGCCAGAGTGTAACAATGAACCTGACCCCTGCAACACTCTGCACCTTGTGGATCCAATGGGAGCAGAGTGTTCTGGGGAACAGGTTAATGTTTACACTCTGGTGTACTACAAAAAATATGCCAGGATGTAATAACTAAAACAGAAAAGGGTATGTAATTCTAATTCTAATAATTAAAACATTAGTATATATGACTGTGCTATATCAGACCTGTGCCAAGTTAAGTATTTTCAATTTGTTTGACATTGATAAAGCAATAGACCACTGTCAGTATACAACTTTGGTTTGTAATGCTGTACTTTTACAGTAGAGTTATGAGTTGTTCAGTTTGTTGAAACTGCCAGCATTTCTTGATTTACAGATGTTAATCTTTCATCAAGGCTGATAGTGCAGAGAAATAGAATGTTATAAATGTTTCCCTGTTTCTATTTTCTAAGCAATTTCAAGGTCAAAAATCATACATGACTTGAACAGCCATTCTTTCATTTCTATTGTGATGTTCCTCATCCAATGGGTTCTCTTTTCATAAGTGGAGTTCTTTTACTGCTTAATCAATGAGCAGTTTCCCCAACAATGATATGAGGTCAAGTTTTATATAAGTTTTTATGCATTCTATAAACATATATTTATTTTATTTTTTTAAATCAACTTACAATGTACTGTTATACGCCCTGTGTCTTTAATAGGTCACATTCCCCCAATAAAAGCTCTATGTACAGCCATTTCTTGAGAAACGCTTCCCAGTTTCATTCCCTACCTTACGCTTCAATCTAATCTTTAAAAAAAAAAAAAAAAGTCCCATCCCCTGTCCCAAGCTCATTCATAATGATTGCTGCAAAACAAAATCCACTGTTCATGTATTTGAAAATAAAACGAACATTCTTGGGCAGTGCAAATAAAGGATAATCATACTCTGTATTTACCTAACCGGGCGTCGGCCTGATTCAGTCAACTCTTATAAGTCTTATTAAGACTTCACACATACAATATTGTGTATTTATAAGTAACTATTTGTTGTGTAGAAATAATTAAATAGCTCAGAGCATATTTTGGTAGATGATATTATTGTTATGATTATTATTAGCATTAAAATGACTAGCATTATTTATATTTGATAGTAAACTGATACATGATGGAACAGGTCCAACAACTAAACATATTATTATTATTTGTTTGTTTATTTAGCTGACGCCGTTATCCAAGGGGACTTACAGAGACTAGGGTGTGCGAACTATGCATCAGCTGCAGAGTCACTTACAACTACGTCTCACCCGAAAGACGGAGCACAAGGAGGATAAGTGACTTGCTCAGGGTCACACAATGACTGAGTGGCTGAACTAGGGACCTCCTGGTTACAAGCCCTTTTCATTAACCACTGGACCACATAGCCTCTTACCTGTTAATTGTAAACTCTCCCACATTCTACTGTTGTTTGACCTGAAAAACATGCCTGACTCCAAACTTAGTAGCAGAGCTCTTACTACAGTATAATAACACTTTTGACTCTGACAAGAATGCTTAATCCTAGTTTGTTGTATGCTGAATTAATCATGCAAAATATGTATATTCGTATTTGATTCTGCAGTGTTACCACTTTTGTTTTCTATTTTAAGAACATGTAAAATGCTACTGTCCCTTAGTATACTGTACATACAAGTAACCATTCATTTGCAATTTTTGAAATATGATACAAATGATTTTCCGATTTCATATACAAGAAATTGAAAAAAACTATAGTTTGTATTAAATTATTAACCAGCAAAAGTATAAATATATTGTACAATGTTGATTCTTTTTATTTTCCCAAATAATGAGATTCTCAGATGATTTTGATCTATTAATAAATTCAGCTTCTGTGTGTGTAATAAAAGTACAATAATCTGGTCTTCACATTTAACTATTACTTACCCATAAGATTGTATGTAATATATACAACTAAGAATGTAACATACAATATGCTTCTGATCACATCATGCAGACATACAGTATGGAATCTTTTCCAGCTGAAACATTCTTTAAGAACAAATAGTTGTTAAAATAAACAATAATAATAGTGTTTTTTTTTCAATTACCAGTCTCCCTAATTTTGAATGGATATGTGCAAAGCCACACCAACAAGCATACTGAAAAGGTGACTTCAAAATATTTACATACGTAAAATCTACCAGTTAAGTCTAAAGTAGTGGTCATAGTTTTTCTCATGATTAAATTAATTTCAATCTAAACAGTACATTTTATTATTGGTAATTTCTATTTAATCTCTACATGGTTTTCATTATGGATTTATGCTATGCAATAATTCACTGAACCCAGTTTGGGCACAGACAGGAGGTAAGAAGAGCAATTAACACAACAGCAGGGCTATTTTTCTTCAAATACAAACAAGACAAACATTTCAAGTAAGCAGTTCAGAAAGTAGTGACTGGAAGGACACTTTGCTGCATCAAAAGAAGCAGATAGAGAAACAACTACGACTCTATTACAACAACAACCACTTGCATTTAAGAAAGTTTTTGCTTCATTAGATAACATAGTTTGAATATATGTTTTAACCTCCTGCTGCTAGAAGCTGAAATCTGCCTATTCAGCTCACAGATTGGCAAAGTGAGGGGGGTGTTGTTTTAATATAAAATACCAGTCTTTTATCTCAGATTGACGGGCACAGATGGCAGGCTTACTTAGATGAGCATTACAGAGCATTATTTTCTTCTTGAACATGCTACACTTTAGAATCATAATACACAGCAGATGGATGAAGGTTCAAGTACAAGAAATCTGAAGAAATGGAGTCTCACTGTAAAGAAAGAACACTGTATGTCTATGAGGCATGGGGATTATAATTAAAAATATAAATAAATAAATAAATACTACCGAGAAACTTTAGCTGAATTTCTTTTTCGATGCTTTGACATGTGAGTTAATGAAGACTGTTTTATTGAACAACAACGTCTTGACTGACTGTCATCGGAAACACCCTCCAATCAATGCAAATTTTAAAAAGATTTAAGCATGTAGCAACGTAAAAGTTCTACAATTCAGTTTTCTCCACTTTAATAAATGAGATTTTTTTTAATTTACATGAACATTTAAATGCATGGTCCATCACAGAGGGTACCTTGTGTCCATAGCAGATGAAATGGGGTTAAATACAATAAATTAAGTTTGGGTGCTAAATCAGGAAAAGCTCTGAACCAAGGCTGTGCTGAGCAACAAGTACAAATAATTTACATTTATGTTAACCTATATGTGTAGTTCGGGGGCGTGAGCTGGACTTCTCCCGACCTTTTGATCTCCTATTATCAATCAAATATACTTCCTAGTTAAACCATTAGTCACACCCTATACTTCCGTCTTGTGATTTTTCATTTCCGGTTGTGAACCTGAGCGATAGCAAGACCCCCAGCAATCTCTTTCAGAGTAAAGATTTAAAGAAAAAAATAATAATAATATGGAGTACTTACCACTAATTGCCGGTCAGTAAAAAATAAAATGTATCATACAAGAATCCCAAAAGAAACATTTGTTGTACATTTTAATAACTTTAACACCAAAAAATATGGGAATGAAAAGAGGTCCCTCTGTCCTTGAAGACTTATTCATTTTTAATACACTGTTTTCTCCAGGACAGCATCTAATTTTGGTTTGCATTCACATCACTGTCTTTATCCCACACAACATATATTATTCTCTTTGTGAACAAGTTCTTTCAAACTTAAGAACTGGGTTTTTATGAACTTCCTGAGTTCCCTGGTCCTATCCACAGTGGTATTTAGTCAGTAAATACCAGGGGTTATTAGCCACACTATTTTGACATTTACATTTTATTTTCTATAAATATCACTTCTCTAGACTAGGAATTGGGTATTTATATACTAAGATTCATTGTGACAGGCTGGCTGCAGGGAGGAACTCAGACCAGAGATAGAAACACACAGACAGACCGTGGTGATGAGAAGCTGAGTGCAAATGGTTGCACTCAGCGTTTATTAACAAAGTAAAAGGTTTAAACAGAACACAAAACACAGGACGCGGCACTTGAGGCCAAAATAAAGAGACAAACAAAACAAACTATATAGACGAACACGGTGAGCAGATACTTTCACTAATACTTTTACAACTATCACCTCTGTCTCCTATCCCGTTCTCCACTCACCGAACACACAACCCTGAGTGAGTGAAAACATGCTGCTTTTATGCAGTTGTACCGAGACTCGATTGCTAGTCAATCATTCAATTGGAATCTCGGTACAACTGCACGTGAATAAATTAAAGTGCACTTTCCCGTGTTCACATACTAATACTTTAAATGCACGTGATGTGATTTGTGCCATCCTCGTGCCTAAATACAAATCTACATTTTTAAATACACGTGAAACACAGACCCGCTTATATCCCGTGTACCAATGCCTATACACCAACATTTACACACAACACGTAACATACAATATACACGGGGGTACTTTGCCACATATACCCCCTTGTGCAAAGCACACATGGCCTCAATGGCCACCTCCCCTCATTCTTAAAGTCCCGGAAGAGGGAGAAACAAGGTGTTTCTGGGGGTAGCCATGGTGGAATGTCCTCCACTCCCCACTTCTTCGTGGCTATCAGCTCCCTCTTCCGGGGCTCCCGCCACACACTATCCTGCCCTTGAAAGTGCGGCTGGGGAAGCTGGTCTCCTGACCTCCCCCTTCTTCATGGCCAGCATTTCCCCTCCGTGGGGCTCCGACCACACGATCTCCAGCAGCGAAACTGCTGCGAGGGAGTGGGTCTCCTGACCTCCCCCTCCTCGTGGCCGCCAGCTCCCCTCCGTGGGGCTCTGGCCACCGTGTTTCCTGCCACGGAAATGCGGCTGGGGAGCTGGTCTCCTGACCTCCCCCTTTCTTCATGGCGGCAGCTCCCTTCATGGGGTTCTGGCCACAGTGTAGCGACCCCAGGCGAAGCAGGACCCTCGGCGACCCCAGGCGAAGCAGGATCCCTGGCGACCCCAGGCGACAGCAGTAGCAGCGGACCCTCGGGAGGCGGCGGCAGCAGCAGCGGACCCTCGGAAGGCGGCGGCAGCAGCAGCGGACCCTCGGGAGGCGGCGGCAGCAGCAGCGGACCCTCGGGAGGCAACGGCAGCAGCAGCGGACTCGGGAGGCGAACTTCGGGAGGAGCCCCTGGCCATAGAGGCGGCAGCAAGAGCTCCACTTCTCCCTCGTACCCTGTACCCTGTGTGGAGCAAAAGGCAGCCCCAGGCGATGCGGGCGACAGGCAGCCCCAGGCGATCGCGGGCGGCTGGCAACCCCAGGCGATGTGGAGCAACTGGCAACCCCAGGCGATGCGGAGCGGCTGGCAACCCCAGGTGATGCGGAGCGGCTGGCAACCCCAGGCGATGCAGAG
This sequence comes from Acipenser oxyrinchus oxyrinchus, assembly GCA_030684275.1. Classification (NCBI taxonomy): domain Eukaryota; kingdom Metazoa; phylum Chordata; class Actinopteri; order Acipenseriformes; family Acipenseridae; genus Acipenser; species Acipenser oxyrinchus. The sequence continues at coordinate 23,274,518 of CM060247.1, read as the reverse complement.
CAGCTGGCAACCCCAGGCGATGCGGAGCAACTGGCAACCCCAAGCGATGTGGAGCAACTGGCAACCCCAGGCGATGCGGAGCAACTGGCAGCCCCAGGCGATGCAAGGCAAGCATCCTTGGGCGAAGCGAGGCTGGCATCCTTGGGCGAAGCGAGGCAGACATCCTTGGGCAAAGCGAGGCAGGCATCCTTGGGCGAAGCAAGGCAGGCATCCTTGGGCGAAGCGTGGCAGGCATCCTTGGGCGAAGCGAGGCAGGAGTCAGGACAAGCTGGGGTGCGGGTTTTGGCCCTCTTCTCGGCCACTGCGGCCGGGCGGTTCTTCCCCATGCTTTCCTCAGCAGCCTATGCAAGGGCTGCTGAGGACCGCCAGCATCTAGTCCTGGTTTTTCTGGTGAAGGGAGAGGCAGCTCCTGCTCCTCTCCTCGTGACGGTGGGGGAAGTGATACCAGCAGGCATTCATCCTCTGCTGGTTGGGGAAGTGTTACCAGCAGGCATTCATCCTCTGCTGGTTGGGGAAGTGTTACCAGCAGGCATTCATCCTCTGCTGGTGGCGGAGGTGATACCAGCAGGCATTCCTCCTCTACTGGTGGGGTTGGCGGAGGCAGAGGCAGCTCCTGCTGCTCTGCTCCTGCCGATGGAGGTGGCGGAGGCAGAGGCAGCTCCTGCTGCTCTGCTCCTGCCAGTGAAGGTGGCGGAGGCAGAGGCAGCTCCTGCTGCTCTGCTCCTGCCAGTGGAGGTGGCGGAGGCGGAGGCAGCTCCTGCTGCTCTGCTCCTGCCAGTGGAGGTGGGAGCGGCGTGTAGTCTCCTGGTGGCGGAGGTGGGAGCGGCGTGTAGTCTACCCTTGTTTCAGGGGACTGGTGCGGCCCTCCCTCTCTTGCAGGGGACTGGTGCGGCTCTGCCTCAGAAGGGGAGACCAGCAGGCATTCTCCCTCTGCTGGTGGGGGACCCAGCAGGCCTTCACCCTCTGCTGGTGGACAGGGACCCAGCAGGCATTTACCCTCTGCTGGTGGACAGGGACCCAGCAGGCATTCACCCTCTGCTGGTGGACAGGGACCCAGCAGGCATTCACCCTCTGCTGGTGGACAGGGACCCAGCAGGCATTCACCCTCTGCTGGTGGACAGGGACCCAGCAGGCATTCACCCTCTGCTGGTGGAGGAGGCAGAGGCAGCTCCTGCTGCTCTGCTCCTGGCGGTGGAGGTGGCGGAGGCAGAGACAGCTCCTGCTGCTCTGCTCCTGCCGATGGAGGTGGCGGCGGGACCAGCAGGAATTCACCCTCTGCTGGTGGAGGTGGGAGCTGCAAGCAGTCCTCCCATGGCAATGGAGGTGGAACCAGCAGGAATTCACCCTCTGCTGGTGGAGACTGGGGCTGTGGACGCTCTACCTTCCCCTTTTTGGGCCGTGGACGCACCGACTCCTCCCTCTTGGGCTGTGGACGCACCGACTCCTCCCTTTTGGGCTGTGGACGCACCGACTCCTCCCTCTTGGGCTGTGGACGCACCGACTCCTCCCATTCAGGCGTAGGACGTTCAGGCCCCTCCCACTCAGACGAAGGACGTTCGGGCTCCTCCCACTCAGGCGTAGGACGTTCGGGATCCTCCCACTTGGGCTGTGGAGGCAAAACCAGCAGGCATTCTTCCTCTGCTGGTGGAGACTTGGGCGGTGGACACTCTGCCTTCCTCTTCCCCTTTCCCCTTCTCTGCCTCCTCCTCACCTTCCTCTCCTGGGCCAGTTCCTCCTCTCCCTCTTTGTAGGGGCAGCGCACCACCGGGTGCCCGAACTCCCCACAGGCAAGGCACCAGCCTTGGTCCTCTAGACCACCGAGGAGGACCTCCAGATCCTGGCAGCCATCTCTCCAGTTCCAGCCTTCCATTTTTTTATTTTTTTATTTATTTATTTATTTTTGTTGTTGTTGTTGTTGTTTGTTGTTTTTTTTTTTTTTTTTTTAAAACAACAAATTGCGGTTCCTGCTCTGGCCTGAGTCCCGGAGGCGCTGTAGATCCCGGTTCTGACACCACGTTCAGACCAGAGATAGAAACACACAGACAGACCGTGGTGATGAGAAGCTGAGTGCAAATGGTTGCACTCAGCGTTTATTAACAAAGTAAAAGGTTTAAACAGAACACAAAACACAGGGCGTGGCACTTGAGGCCAAAATAAAGAGACAAACAAAACAAACTATATAGACAAACACGGTGAGCAGATACTTTCACTAATACTTTTACAACTATCACCTCCGTCTCCTATCCCGTTCTCCACTCACCGAACACACAACCCTGAGTGAGTGAAAACATGCTGCTTTTATGCAGTTGTACCGAGACTCGATTGCTAGTCAATCATTCAATTGGAATCTCGGTACAACTGCACGTGAATAAATTAAAGTGCACTTTCCCGTGTTCACATACTAATACTTTAAATGCACGTGATGTGATTTGTGCTATCCTCGTGCCTAAATACAAATCTACATTTTTAAATACACATGAAACACAGACCCGCTTATATCCCGTGTACCAATGCCTATACACCAACATTTACACACAACACGTAACATACAATATACACGGGGGTACTTTGCCACATTCATATATATGAATATTATGTATAAAGTGAAGTTTTTTTCATTTAATTACCAATTCATTTCCCCCTATAATCCAGAGGATTAAAAGGCGTACACTTTAGGCATTATCTGAGCCATGTTTTATCAACAGAGGACTTGTCTGTAGAGCCTGTGAAAGCTTGAGGGAATGTATTTTATGTATTATATTAATATACACATAAGTGCAATGGCTGCAACAGAGCAAGTGGTGGGCAGGGAGCGAACTTCCCTTTTGGGAAGGTGAACAAGATTTATATTCCTATGAAGTGGAGTTCATAGATGTTATAGTTTTGTGTGCTTGTACAATAACGTTTACAGCTGGTCAAACTGATACTTCAATTGGATACACATTAATCAAATACATGTACATTTGTATCTTAAACAATATTGCAGGCTTATTTAATTGGTTGCGTGTCCATATGCTTTGTAATTGCCCATTGTTGTTGTTGGTAGCGAGGAGACCATTTAAAGAGGGACTCTTTCAATACACCCCTCTTTACCATTATTATTTTATAGTCTACAATCTTTACTGGCAAATTGTCAATATATAAATACAGTTTCACTCAATGAGGTGTTGGTATTTGTTACAGTAGTCTCCGGCTAAAAGAACACCCCTTGGGAAGAAGTGAAGTGCTCTCTTAGCGGATGTGTTCTCGAAAATGGAGTTGACCACCAGACACAATATGAATCAATAAATAAATAATTACTTGTCATGAGTGAACAGAATAAGAGAAAAGCAATAGGCAAGTGTATGTTAATAAACTATAATAATAAGGTAACAGACAAACTAACGTTAATATACTAACTGTCAAACTAAATTAAAACAGCACCCCGACACAGGTTAAAAAATGCAGCAACAGCTCTATATTAATTATGAAAACATGTACAGGCGCAATATTCAAGGCACATTATTTAACAGAATGGTGAAGCAACTCACTAGAATGGGAAACACCAAATTGCTTAGTGATTTGTGTCTGATTCAGGTTGTTATCAAGAGCTTGAACATTTTGCAACTTTTTGTTGCAAGAGAAACAGCGGAGCATTTCACTGTTTACATGCTATTTTGTAAGGATGAAGTGAATACAAAATGCTAAATAACGTCGGTTCTGGAAAGATTGAATAAACCAATCAGTGTTCCTCAAGACACTCACAATGACAAGTCAGTTTTGAAAATATTGAATAAACCATTTGAATTGAAGTTGGATGATGATGAGTTATCAGGTTACAAAACAGTACTGTATCAGTTGTGGGGTATCCTGGAAAAACTTGATAACCCACATTTTCCTTTTTTTAGCATAACCCTATCCTCCTTTTTTAAAAAACGTGATAATCAGCTTTAATAGTTCCCTTTGAAGTCGAAAATAACCATCAAGTATGGGATATTGCCGTCAGGAGTTGGGATTGGCTGAGCTTTACAGCAAAGCTGCCGATAGGCCTCTGCGCGAGCTGCCACGTAAGCCCGCCCCCCTGGGAGCTTACTATACACGGTGCACAGAGACTCTCTTCCTCTTTTGTCTTCAGCATTGGTAGCGGTAGGTCATTAGAGCTTGTCGACTGACTGTACTCACTAAGCTTAGGCTTGAGAAGCTGGTTTTTGCCCCTTCTCCGAGTTTATTTCAGTTGCACTCTTTATAGTATTATTTTTGTTTACTTGGTTTATATATTTGTATATTATTTATTACATTATATATTCCTTCACGCTTTGCTTCGGGCATCGCGTTTTTGTTTCTCTCGTGGTCTTCGTCTTTCCTTATTACTGTAATTAATTCATAATTATTGTTGTTGTGTTTTGGGTTTTTTTGTAATAATTATATATTTGTATATATATATATATATTGTTTAGGACGCGTTGCGTTGGCCTTGGCCACGCGTGCATTGCAGCCTCGGTCTTGCCTCTGGCTAAACCGTGTGTGTGTGGAGCCTGCTCTGCAGTCTCTATATATATAATCCACTGCGGTGTGTTCCAGCCCTACCGCGTGGTAGCTGTACGGCCTGCCCCTTACAGTCACTAAGCACTATATAGTGTTGCTGCAGCGTCCCAAAAAAAAAAAAAATCCCTTTTTTTTCAACATTAGGAAGACGACCACCAAGCACATACTCCCTTAAGCACCTAAGGTAAGCATTTTTACTCAGCATCAGACACTGTACGAGCACTAGCGTCTCCGCTCTGTGGGTCAGCTGACGCTTAGGTGTCTCGTACTAGCGTCTCAACGCTTGGTACTCGCACTCCGCGTGGTGTCAGCGCCTAGGCGCTTGGTGCAGCACTTCCGCGCTTGGGACTCGACGCTTTCGACGCCGGCGCCAACGCTTCGGTGCTCGACGCTTCGGTGCTCGGCACTTCGGCGCTCGGTGCTCGATGCTTCGGTGCTCGACGCTTCTGTGCTTGACGCATCGGTGCTTGACGCTTCGGTGCTCAACGCGTCGGCGCTCGACGCTTAGGCGCTCGATGCACGCACCTCGGTGCTCGACGCTCGGCGCATCGCTGCTCGACGCTTTGGCGCTCGACGCACACACCTCTGACGCCGACGCCCGGCGCTCAACGCCGGTGCTCGACACTTCGGTGCTTGACGCACGCACCTTAGGTGCTTAGCGCTCGACGCTTAGGCGCTCGACACTCGGTGCTCAACGCTTCGGTGCTCGGCGGCGGTGCTCGACGCTTCAGCGCTCGACGCACCTTCGAGGGTTGATGCGCGACGCTTCGGCGTTCGTTGAGCCAAGCTCGACGGAGATGTCGGGTTTTCATCGCTGCATGACCTGTCAGGCAAAGCTGTCTGCCAGCGATCCGCACGATGATTGTTTAACATGTCTGGGGCCAGAGCACACAGCATCCGATAGGGCTTCCAGACGCGCACCCTCTGCCAAAGGGCAAAGAAAGCAGTGGGTGGGCACTCTCCCTCTTCGGGGTCATCCCACACCATTTCTGCCCCGCCGTCGTCTACGGCGACGCCGCCAGGGCAGCTACTGCTCTCCAGGAGCCCCGTCCTCCCAGCTAACAGCTGGTCAGAGGTCCCCCTCCAGACGCGCTCGGGAACGCAGCCCCTCCCCTCGTAGGGTATGCCCCCGTCGGGAGTCTAGGTCGCACTCCAGATCGCCTCGACGGAGGGGACACCCTCGTTCCCCTCGTCGGGACAAGCGATACAGAGACAGGTCGGGGGTGGCGGAGCTAACCTCCAAAATGTCGCAATTCATGGAGGTTATGATAAGGCAGCAGTCCATCCTTATGTCCCTAGCAAATGTGGTGCCCCGAGTCCCAGAACAACCGGCTGGGCCCATGGCTAGCCAGCCAGTGGCCCCTCCACAACCTGCACCGGTCATCGCCCCTCCAGTGCAACCCCAAGGGGTGTGCGATGTCTATGCGATTTCCAGAGACGCATCTGACGTCCTGGAAGGGGAGAGTATAGAGGCTGAGGTAGCCTCCCAGCACTCTGAGCAGGACATCAAGCTCGAGGTGCTAAATACCGATGACCCGACGTGGTCTGTGGTGGAGAGAGCAACCCGCCACTTGGGCATCGAGTGGCCTATGGCGGAATTACCACGGCGTTCCTTGTTTGAGTCGCCTTCAGCCCAGCCCCATCAGTCCGGGATGCTTCCGGCATTCCCAGACTTTGTTAAGGAGGTGCAGTCCACCTGGGGGGCTCCAGCCTCTGCCCCTGCGACTTCTCGCAAGGCCTCGGCCTTTAGCATGCAAGGGGCAAGTGAACCTGGGTTGGTGTCCTTCCCACCGGTGGACGCTGCGTTCGCCGCGTTGGTGAAGACGCCAACGTTATCGGGGCTGACAAAGGATCCTGCATGCCCCAATAAGCAGTGCAGGACCACAGAGGTACATTTGAAAAAGGGGTACGCTGCGGCCACAGAGGCGGTCAAACTGTCAAATGTGGCCAGCCTGCTGACAGTCTATCAAGCGGCACTCATTAGGGATCTGCCTGAGTGTCCTTCTGCGGCCCTCAGAAGCGGGTTGGGGACGGTCAGTCAGCTGCTAGTAAAGCTGGCTCAGCTCAATGCGCAGGCTCAGGACAGGAGCATCGCATCTCTGGTGGTGGCCAGAAGGCAGCTCTGGCTCTCGCAGGCGAGAGTGCAGGAACCTGACAAGGCCCCGTTGCTGGATGCCCCAATCACACCGGGGCACACATTTGGCTGGGCGGTGGAGGAGATGCTGCAACGCTCCGCCAAGGCACGGGAGGAGGTGGCAGGCCGCGCCCTCGTGGCTCTGGCCAGGCCCCTCGCGAACGAGCGCAGCCGAAACAGCCCTGAGAACTCCAGGCAGCTGTTAACCCACCCCAACACTGTCCCACAGCTCCTGTTCTGGCAACAATGCACCAACGACATCTGGGTGCGCAAAACTATATTCACCGGGTACACCCTTCAGTTCTGGTTAAAACCTCCCCCCTTCCGGGGAGTGGTGGTATCTGCAGTGAAGGACTCGGTTCAGTCCTCAGCTCTGAATGTGGAAATACAGGCATTGCTCAGAAAGCATGCATTCAACAAGTAGACCCTGTTCTGATCGACCAGGGGTTCTATTCCAAATACTTCCTGGTGCCCAAAAAGGACGGCGGGCTCCGCCCTATTTTAGATACTGAACAAATACCTGAGTACTGAACAAATACCTGCAGGTGTTATCGTTCAGGATGCTTACGCACAGGCAAATCATCCAGTCAGTCCGACACGGCGACTGGTTCACCACCGTGGACCTGACAGATGCGTACTTTCACGTTCCCATCTGCCTGGGTCACAGGAAGTATCTGCGTTTCACATTTCAGAGCAGGGTATACGAGTTTTGTGTCCTTCCATTCGGCCTGTCACTAGCTCCTCGAACCTTTTCGAAATGTATGGAATCCATTCTAGCTCCCTTGCGGGCTCAAGGTGTCCGACTGCTGAACTATGTGGACGACTGGCTCATCTGCGTGCAGTCGAAGGAGCAGTTGGCACAGCACACAGTGATGGTTACAGACCATCTTCAGCGGCTAGGTCTGAAGGTCAATTCAGAAAAGAGCCACCTCGTGCCGAGCCAACAGACCGAATTCTTGGGTCTGCAGCTGGACTCAGTGTCCATGTAAGTGACCCTGTCGACACAAAGAGTTGCCTCGATGGAGCGGTGTCTCTCCCTATTCAGGTTGAGAGAAACAGTCAGCATGGAGCTGTGTCAGCGCATGCTGGGGTTGATAGCTGCCGCCTCGCAAGCCCTTCCCTTGGGCTTATTACACCAGAGACCTCTGCAGGCCTGGTTCAATGCCTTTGCGTTGCATCCGCGGAGAGACAAACACCGCAGGTTGACGGTATCCCGAACCTGCTGGGAAGCGCTACGCTGGTGGAAAGTTCCATCTAACATCCACCAGGGCGTACGCTTGGGTCCCATCTTCCGAAGGGAGGTTATCACGACTGACGCTTCCAACCAAGGTTGGGGAGCAGTCTGGAATGGCTCAGGGACCCGCGGAGTGTGGTCAGGACCCTGGAGATCAGCCCACATCAATGCTCTGGAACGCAGAGCGGTGGACCTCGCCCTCCGGCACTTCTTGCCAGTGCTTCTAGGCGGTCAGACAACACCACGGTTGTGGCGTATATCAACCGCCAGGGTGGCCTACGGTCCCCTCGCCTTCACCGGATGGTAACACGGATGTTGCTATGGGCACAACCGCATTTGACCTCTCTGCGTGCAGTTCACCTACCGGGCAGAGTCAATTATGCAGCGGATCCTATCCAGTGGAGGCCCTCTTGTGTGTTACGCTTGTCTTCCAATGCTGAAGGCCAAACATTGCAGCACCTGGTCATGAGCTGGGGCTGCCTTGTGCCATGTAGGATGATCTTATCTGAGACCAAGACCCCCTCTTCCATGCTGAACTTGCCCCATGATATCACCGATTCGAAGGGTAGCATTTGCATCTTCCATGGCTTTCTTTGCCGCCCACTTTCTTCCAGTTTTCAACACAGGTGCTGCCTCCCTTACGGGCCAGTCTGAAGAGGTGCAGAAGTTCCAGAGGGCCATCACCGGCGCTTCTCTGGCAGAAATTATGGCTAAAAGAAACCAGTGTAAAACTGGTAGTGGTATAGGCAAGCTACTGATTTGGACCTGCACCATTTACTATAGGGCCCTGTTAACCCTGGGATGTGCTACATCATCATGCTGTAACCATACTGTTCTAGATTTTGTAAATGTGCGTTCCAAGCGTGGAACGACTAGAGGGGGTAGGCCAGTTCCAGTTTGGTGCGACTATCACTGTTCCATGGGTCAAAATCCGCCAAATCGTAATTTTACGGAGGCAAACCTACTTCTTCCTTATCTACTGTAATCCCATTGCGAATCTTTTGTTAAGTAAAGTTATTGCAGAAGCTCAGAACAAATAACTCAGCGGCAAAGAAACTCAGTAGCAAAAAACAAGCCAACCAGGGGCAGTCCCCATGACTATCAAAAGTACATTACAGTAGTCGCTGCGTATAGGAACACCTCCTAAGAGAACACTTTGCCTAATGTGCCGCTGTTTCTCTTGCTACAAAAGGTTGGAAATTGTTTGAGCTCTTGAAAAAACCTGAATCAGACACAAGTCGCAGAGCAATTTGGTGTTTCCCGTTCTGGTGAGTTGCTTCACCATTCTGTTAACCCTTTAACCTTTTGAAGGCTGAGCCTGAATATTTCGGGTCCTGGAACGTTTTCTAAAAAATGGAATTCGGAAAGCGAATGCGCAGAATTGATCCCCAGACTTACTTGGAGTTAATTTTGGAGGATGAGGGAGACTTTGATTACTCCAGTGGTGGTGAGGATCTTGATTTGGAGGATGAAGAGGTTGATCCATCTTTCATTGTCAATACTGAGGGGGATTCAAGCAACACTGAAGGAAAGACGATTCATGATTTTTTTTTTTTATTTAAATGTTCTTTTATTTATGTACTTCTCCCTTACACCATCAGTAATATATTTATGAAACAATTTATTTATGCAAGTTGGTTTATTTACTGTGTTTATATTACCTCAGATTGTTGGCTTGCTGATCCTGTCAGACAAAACTTCGATTTTTTTTATTTTTAGAAACGTTTTATAAGTGTGACGAAGGGTAGTTTTTTTTTTTTTTCCTGCAAAGCAGCCACAGACTTGGGCTTTTTCGTGTGAGTGTGTGTTATTTTTTTGTTGGGTGCTTCGCGGGTCATATATCTCAACTAATATAAACAGTATAGTGCTCTTAAAATGTTTGTTGTGGAAAACGTATTGTATGTATAAGTATTCTTATACATTTTTTTTTTCTTCGTGCGAAGCATCCACAGACTTGGGCTTTTGTGTGCATTTTAGGAGCACTACTGTTTATTAGTTGAGTTATATGGGGCATTAGCATACTTCACTATACTTTACAATGAAGCAGGTCAGAATTACTATGCTTCACCACAAAAAAAGTTTGCCAAACTTACTGTTTCTACTTATAAAACATTTCTAAAATAAATACGTTTTTATAAAAATAAAAAAAAAAGAAATCAAAGTTTTGCCTGACAGGATCATAAGCCATCAATCTGAAGTAATTTACATATAAACATAGTAAAAAAAATAACTTGCATAAATTGTTTTCGACAGCTATCCAGTTGAAAAGGACGATACCCTTTATTATAATATTACTTCTTAGTAAAACGGAACACCAGTGTGAAGCTGTAAATGCTTCGTATGAAAAAACAAAATGTCTATTGCTCGAATATATAAATGCAACTCGACTAGTAAATAGTATTGTACATAAAATGTCTGTTGTTGAAAACACAGTGTGAACATCAGAACGTAAGTATTCTTATGAAAGAGTAAGTGTGTCGAAGTGTTTTTTTTTTTTTTTTGCAAAGCATAGTACAGCCTAAATCATAGAACTACAGCAGGTTGCACATTATCAATCAGCAAAACATACAGTAAATGCACAGTATAGCAAAGGTAAAAAGGATGATAAACTTTTATAATAACATTTTTTAGTAAAACAAAACACCAATACAAAACGACTAAGCTGTATAAACACTTACCTTGCACCTAAAATGTCAGTTGTGCAAATATGACTACTAAAAAACAGGTTCAAAAGTACCTTCCAGATGGAAAATTACAAATAAAAGTACAATCCAGAATTCGTATGAGCTGTGTGAGGCAAAGACCGGCTACACATGGAAATACATGTTGTATTCTGGGCAAGACCTATAACTGCTTGATGGCCAACATGGTTCTAGTTTCTGTGTTGTATGGCACTTATGAAGGGACTGTTGGATAAGGGGTATCAATTAGCTGTAGATAACTACTACAGAACTGAACTGTGTCTGTCTCTGTATGACCGGAAGACTCATTGCCTGGGAACGGTGCGTGGTAATCAGCATGGCATGCCTAAAGATTTGCGCATAAAAGCAGATGCAACACCACTGCAGAAAGGAGATGTGGCTTACCACACCGCTGACAAGCTGGTGGCACTGTGCTGGCGTGACAGGAATTATGTCACCATGCTTTCAAACTGCAATGATGCCAGCATAGTAAGCATAGGAAAGAAGACCAACCCATCTACAAAGCCCAGGTGAATCTGGATTACAATGCCATCATGGGAGGAGTTGACAGAATTGACCAGCTGCTGAAATATTATTATTATTATTTATTTCTTAGCAGACGCCCTTATCCAGGGCGACTTACAGTCGTAAACAAAAATACATTTAAAGAATCACAGTACAAGTATTAATACAGCTTTCTGCAGTAAACAGTCAAGTGGTACAATAGCTTGCCTTCCACCTTATTGATGCATCCTTAATGCCTACATATTGTATTCAGAGAAGCAGCAGAAACCACCAACTATGCTGTCATTTGTATGAGCCTTGTGAAGCAAATTCTGCAATACAGCAGTGCCGCCTTCAGTGCAAGGTATCAAGGAGGAAGGCTAAGCACCACAGTGCATCGTATGAGGCTGACTGCTCGGCATGTCCCAAGCCTCATCCTCTCAAAAGAGAACAAGTCAGTGTTTCAGCAGTGCAGTTTGCAACAGCAGCCCTGGTCACTGTCAGCAGAGCGAGTCAAGAAGACGGGTGGAGATGAAGTACCACTGCATACCCTGCGGGAACATTCCACTTTGTGCTGCACCATGTTTTGAGCACTGGCACACAACATAAAATTGTGGTGCAATATTTATTTATTTTATTTGTTATTTGACCTCAAGACATCAGTCATTGCTTTTTATTTTTTTATTTTATTTATTTTTTTCATTTGTAAACTTTATATGCTAATTTTGTACTTTCCTGTTCTGAATTCTGTAAATAGTTTGAAAATCATATTCTTCATGTTCTAAGCTTTAAAATTGTATATATGGTTTTTATGGTGATTTGATCAAATTTAAATGATTCATGACTCGTAACAACCAAGTGCATTTGCTTTCAAAATTCCCAAAAATAAAACCCAGCTCAGACTATTTGCATGTTATGAATTACTTAGGAACTGGACAAAAAGAAATACCACTATATATTTTAGGGGACATTCCTTTATCTGTAGCACCGCGGTTTGGGAGTTAAAACATTAAAATGAGGGAGTTGGGGGATACATTGTGATGACAATCTTTAAAAAAAAAAAAAAAGTTAAACTATTTTGTCCTTTTTCATATTTTTAAATTCTCTGAATTCTGTAAACTGTTTGACAGTCATATTCTTCATGGTCTAAGCTTTAAAGTGACACATGGTTAAGGGTAATTTAATGCAGTTTAAATGATTTATGCCTCTTAATAATAAGTGTTAGCATTTTCTTTCAAAATTCCAAAAAAACACAAACCCGGCTCTGAGTTACAGCATAGAATTCTAAACCCGGCCTAGAAAAGGTTAAGGACCGTGTGGCGGAGTGTCCCGCCCCTTTGTTTATTATTTATTTTATATTATGATTTATGTTTATACTACGGCAAAGCGCCGCTTATTTGTTATTGTTTTGTATTTTAAAAACCTTGTGAGGATGCGTGACTGATCAGCTACTGATTATTTAACAAGCTGAGAGTCACACATCTTTACTATTATTATTATTTGTTTATTTAGCCGACACCTTTATCCAAGGCGACTTACAGAGACTAGGGTGTGTGAACTATGCATCAGCTGCAGAGTCACTTACAATTACGTCTCACCCGAAAGACGGAGCACAAGGAGGTTAAGTGACTTGCTCAGGCTCACACAATGAGTCAGTGGCTGAGGTGGGATTTGAACCGGTGACCTCCTTTTCTTTAACCACTGGACCACACAGCCTCCTATAAAAACTTACTAAACTAAGATAATTAATAGCTAGTTAACCCCTCGGCCAGGATATAAAAGCCTCCAGCTGTCCGCGCTAAAGCGGAGAGTGTACAGAGGAGAGTACGGGAGTGGGAGCAAGGAGAGATAGAAAGGAGAGATAGAAACAACTGCTAAGCGTGCTGGTTTTCACCAGCACGATACTTATTTGTTTGGCCAACGCGCCTTTTTGTTTAGTGTGTTTTGTTTAAATCTTTTGTTTGTTTATTATTTAATAAAATAGCTGAGCGCCGTAGCACTCAGTTTCACCACTGCCATTAATTGTTTGGTTTCTGTTTCTGGTCTGTGATGTCACCACCCACACACCACTCAACGACAGCTCGGCCACAGACCGGGATCGTGTTAACACGATCATACTGAAGTGGGCTTCTAGGATGATAATAAAGCACTTTGTTTTGATGACTTACATGGCATGTAGTGTCTAAAGCGCAGAGACAGTTTACAGCAGCCCGGCAGAGACAAACGCAGAAACAAAACATCACAGAAACTTGTTTAGAGCTAATAAAAAAGAGGAAACACTGTACATCTGATGTATTTGACAGAGCTCAGAAAATACGTACCAATAGACAGGCATATCCCTTTCAGGGAACCAGGGTTAGTAACCTAACGTTTTTATTGTAAAATAGGTTAACTAAGATATAAAAGCTATTTTGTAAAAATAAATACTTTTTCAATCTTGACTTAAAAACAGAAAGAGTCCCAGCTTCCCTGACAGAAGGCGGCAGAGCATTACATAATTTAGGAGCTTTACAAGAAAAGGCCCGCCCTTCCCATAATATTTTTATTCGACCCAAGGAATAAGGAGGCTGTGTGGTCCAGTGGTTAAAGAAAAGGGCTTGTAACCAGAAGGTCCCTGGTTCAAATCCCACCTCAGCCACTGACTCATTGTGCGAATCTGAGCAAGTCACTTAACCTCCTTTGTGCTCCGTCTTTCGGGTGAGATGTAATTGTAAGTGACTCTGCAGCTGATGCATAGTTCACACACCCTAGTCTCTGTAAGTCACCTTGGATAAAGGCGTCTGCTAAATAAACAAATAATAATAACCATCAGCCTGCATTTTGTGATTTAAGAGTGCGGTTAGGAATATACAGGGTCAATATTTCCTGTAAGTAACTGGGTGCTAATCCATTCAGAGCCTTATAAATTAAAAGCAAAATCTTAAAATCAATTCTAAACAGCACAGGGAGCCAGTGCAAAGGTGTCATGTATTACATTTTTCTGGTTTTAGTCAGAATTCATAGTTATGGATGCAGCATCATATCTAATAATTTCTGAAATTTAGGGCATTGCAAAATGGGATGTGAGATATAACACAAATATTTAACTTTTTGGGAGGAAACCGAAGAAGCATGCTAACAATACACAACTTTGACTTTGTAGAAAAATAATGGGCTCTCTCAGAAGGTGGAGGGCAAAAAATGTGATGCTTTTTTAACAAACAGATGTATCTATTAAACGTTCCTTGTGCTTTGGGTTATGGAGAAAAACAAATAGGCTGTTAAAATTAAAAATGCTTTACAAAGTAAAAATGAAACATCTGTGCTATCCAGACATTTTCAGTCATCCTGTTTATGTTGCGTGGGGATAGAAAATTAATTATGGGTACATAGAGTAATTTGAACAATAAACTATTGAAAAACAAGGCTTTCCTGACATAAACTAGGAACTTTGTTTTCTGATGGGATTTAATGAAGATGGAACTATCAGCATGTTTGCTGTAAAATAAGTAATAATGTTCATTCAGTAATGTACATTCAATTGAATGTGAACATAATAAATGAATGTATTTATTTATACATTAAAAAAGATACCTAAATACATATTAAAAAAAAAAAAAAAAGATATTGTAAAAGCTATACTTTTCCACTTTGCTTAGCTACGCATTAGCTAAAGTCTGGGCTACATCATAGTTTTTCTGGATTCATTTAGCAAGACAAGTCGCCTAACAGCATTCTCCAAGCAAGTGCAAAGCCATAGAGAATAATTCAATATCAATAGTTCAGCAATAACAGTATGTATACAGTAAGTTTAACTTTGAAAATGCACAATGTATTTTAAAATAAACATAACATTCTCAATCTGTCCAAGCCTGTAAGTACAGAAAAAAATAACATTTATCATACAGGAATCCCAAAAGAAATATTTTTGTTGTATATTTTAATAATTTGAATACCAAGAAATACTAGGAATGAAAAGAGGCCCCTCTGTCCTTGGAGATGTATTCATTTTTTTCCAGGACAGCATCTCATTTTGGTTTGCATTACCCCTCTCTGAAACATCCCTGTCTTTACCCCACACAACATATATTATTCTCTTTATGAACAAGTTCTTTCAAACTTAAGAACTGGGTTTTTATAAACTTCCTGTGTTCCCTGGCCCTATCCTCAGCGGTACTAAAGTCAGTAAATACCATGGGTTATTAGCCACAATATTTTGAAGTTTACATTTTATTTTCCTATAAATATCTATTTGGTTTTGTCTTTAACCACTAGACTTATATATATGGTTTTGTCTAGACTTATATATATATATATATATATATATATATATATATATATATATATATATAAAATATGGACTGGAAAGGAGGGCTATAATAGAAAATTATTGACTCTTGTTACCGACAGGGGCTATACTGCATAAAGCCATGAGGCTGAGGGCATTGCACCCTGGAGGTAACAATAGTCATCCCAAGGGCCATTTAGTTGTCCACTATGGCTGAGTCTGCAGTACATATTTAATATATAAATCAGTGAAGAAAATAAGTGAGGCAAGGTTGGATAATAAATATGACTTTATATATTTTGTTTAAATATAGCTGGTACAGCATATGTAAATAAATATTGACATATATATATTGTTTAAATATAGCTGATACAGCATAAATAAATAAAGTAACAGAATATGATTTTTAAGTTCATACTGTTAGTTAGCAAAGTTTTTCTCCGTCTCCAGTCTTGTTTGCTGACTGCTGCATAATCCAGTTTATATCCTGTCCGTCATATTCGTATGCATCGTCGAGTTGAGTTTGTTTAAATTTCAGAAAGTCAGAAAACAGTGACAGGGACGTTTTAAAGCACCATTCTTTTGCAATATGTTTTGTAAAGCATTTTCTGTAATCTCACAGAATCGGTATTAAGCTATTTTGTGTTGTGAAGAGTACAGAGGGCAGGACTGACAGCGATGTGAATCACATAACAGACCGAGACTATTAACCGGCGGTGTAAGGATGTAAGGGCAATAGTTCAATCTATTTTTCCTCCTAGGATGAGGTTTTAACCAGTCACAGGCCAGGATTTCCAATCACTGATTCATATATATATATAAGAACATAAGAAAGTTTACATAAGAACATAAGAACATAAGAACATAAGAAAGATAACAAACGAGAGGAGGCCATTCAGCCCATCTTGCTCGTTTGGTTGTTAGTAGCTTATTGATCCCAGAATCTCATCAAGCAGCTTCTTGAAGGATCCCAGGGTGTCAGCTTCAACAACATTACTGGGAAGTTGGTTCCAGACCCTCACAATTCTCTGTGTAAAAAAGTGCCTCCTATTTTCTGTTCTGAATACCCCTTTATCTAATCTCCATTTGTGACCCCTGGTCCTTGTTTCTTTTTTCAGATCAAAAAAGTCCCCTGGGTCGACATTGTCTATACCTTTTAGGATTTTGAATGTTTGAATCAGATCACCGCGTAGTCTTCTTTATATATATATATATATATATATATATATATATATATGAATGCTATGGAAATGTGTATCAGAGGGAATGTGTTAAAGCTTTGTTGTGTCCATTTAAAATAATTACATCAGATGAATGAATAACAATCAAATGATTAACATAAAAGCTTTAAAAGTGATTGTTGCTAACAAAATAAGTCCATACATCTTACATGTTGTGCTATTATATTTGTTGTATAGGTTGTTAATATCTGCAGTTTTGAAAGAAACTGATTTTACAGTGTATTCTTATAAAGCATGATATCTGAAACTGCACTAGGTTGCAAATCATACTTTCAGATGATGTTGCACTTCATTGGTCTTTTCACCTTTGGGGTCATTTAATCTGTCCAATTGTAACAGGTTTCTTGAAAGTACGGCATGAAAACGAACAACTTTTTAACTTCATTTAGTCCCACATAGCATGTATTAAAATGAAAATACATATTTGCTACACATAGCATGTGTTTCTTTAAAAACTGCACATTTTAGACTTATGTAGCCAATGGAAGGAGC
Organism: Acipenser oxyrinchus oxyrinchus; assembly: GCA_030684275.1. Taxonomy (NCBI): domain Eukaryota; kingdom Metazoa; phylum Chordata; class Actinopteri; order Acipenseriformes; family Acipenseridae; genus Acipenser; species Acipenser oxyrinchus. The sequence goes on along the minus strand of CM060247.1, from coordinate 23,257,441 downwards.
TGATGGAAGTTTGTTAGCTATAATCTCTCAAATGGCGTGTTATATTGTGAACAGGCAACAAGTCTTTGCACTTCTGGAAAATAGGAGAAGCAATAGGTTTACAATCCATACATACTCTGAAACACCTTTCATCAGATCTTTGCACGACTAATAAAATATAGTATATTTGACTGTAACTGTCTTGCTGCCTTTTTTTAAAGAAATAAAAATCTTTTAACTATTAGTCAACTAAACTGTACAGATACTGGTACCTTTTATTTGTTGTGTTAAACTTGGATTGAGTTTTCAATCCTATATTAGCTTTTTCTTTACTCTCCCTAATGGTCATGGAAGGAATTCAAGGTAAATAACTTAATTACTACAGAGTATAAAGTACATTCTTTATTTCATACCAATATGTTTTGATTCCTATAGAGCAAGAATACGTTTACCACTTTTTGACAGCCTCATAATGTCTCATAATCTAACACTAGAGTTGCACTTGTAGATCTCTTGATCTACCTCTCTGTGACCCAGATGGCTTGTGGTGATGTCAGACCAGGAAGTAAATGAGAACAGTACTGGGGTATGGAAGCTCTGATGCGTGAGTTTAATAATAAATAAACAGTTTGTACAAAATAAAACACTGAACAAAACAAAACGGCACAGTGGCCAAAACAGGCAAACACAACAGATATGGAACCAAGTATCGTGCTGGTGTAAAACCAGCAAGGGTAGCAATTGCTTTCTAGATGTATTATCTTTTATCTCATGACTCATGTCTCTCGTTCCGCTTCTGAACACACTAACCCTGATGAGCAGCTGATCTGTACATGACCATCTCCAAATATATACGTGACCATCTCCAAATTGATCATTGTTTAATTAATTTGGAGATGGTCACATTATGCACATGTTTTAGCTGGATAGGGCATTTTAACCCCACCATCCATGCTGTAAAATAATTAACAACAAAACAATGTTCAAACAAAGACAGTACCTTAAAATAATAATACTACAAATACAAATTAACACAAAATATAAAGTACCCCACCAAACCCTCCTACTATATACTGGACTTGCCTGACCTAAGCACCATGTTACTGGATACTCAGCTGATGCACTATTGCACGACTATTATGTCATTGTTGATGCAAATTGTTTTAATTCTGACTCGTGACTTCTAACCTCATATTGTATTCTAGTAGTATTTTCACTTACTGTAAACTACACCATACCTGTCAACATTGGGTTTTCAAAATAAGGGAGCTTTTGTAAACTGAAATCTTAGTGGCCTGAATTGAAGTGAATACCTACATAAGACAAGGGCATACAACTATTCCACTTCATTACTTCCTTCTAACTGCTTTTAAACAGGAACAATATCAAACAGAAAAAACAACCATGCCATCCTTCACAATCCAATGCTCTCTTGGCCCCTGTGGTTCTTATGGTGCTGTAGTTGTAGGTGGCTGATTTGGCAGCAGTCAACACAACAAACCTAAAGGCTGAGAACAAGGAGCACACCATCAAGGCTCTCCGGCGCGTGAAGTTCAAGTTCCCAGGGAACCAGAAGATCCACATCTCCAAGAAGTATGGGTTCACCAAGTTCAATGTAGATGAATTCGATGAGATGATGAAGGACAAGCGTCTGATTTCCAATGGCTTGTGGAGTGAAGTACATCCCCAACCATGGACCCCTGTCCAGAAGGTATTTCACATTGACCTCGTCATCAAAATAAGAGCTATGGCACCTACTTTATAACAAGAAAAAAACCTCTATATTCAATAAGTCCATCATAAAAAAATATATTCAAAAAAGCCAAAATACACAACAATGTGGTATTGCAACGTTATTCATTACACTGCACATATGTGGCGGATCAATAATACAACTGTCAGTAACAGTTTATTGTCAACTATATTTTAAATGAACACACTCTTGCTGTATATAAACACATATTATCAATCAATCTGAATTTTCAAAGCAATGTTGATGCTAAAATTGTAATAGGCTACAATTTTAATAGAAATGCTTATCTTTCACAATTTGTGTGACTTTTAGACTTTCCTGTGGAATACTTTGCATTATATGGCTTGAAAAAATAACAACCTCTGATTGGTTATATATAACCTATATTCTCAATGCCATGATAAAGTGCCATTTTATTTCTTTTTAGTTACAAAATCACTGCCAAAAACAAATGACATTCCACCTATTTCCTTTTATATGTTTGGGGATGAAAACAGTTAACTGGTAAACACCAACTTGCTGAGTGAAGACAGCAGTTCACCTGAAAAAAATAAATAAATAAAATAAGTGCACCAGCAACTGTCAAGAGTAGACACATAACAGTAGATGAGAAACAGCTAAATGAAATAGAAGAAAACAAAGATTGAAAAAACACAAAAAGAAAACGACAGCATGGGCTATTAATGTACTTAAAGAGTGGCTTAAAGAAAAATATATTTACATTAATTTTAAGGAAATAAGTCCAAAAAATCTAAACAATATTAAAGGGGATTTTATGCCAATTCAAGAAGTTCAATTGGTGACCAGTATTCAGTCTCCAGTTTTATATTGCTGAGAGCTGGACTAAATAGATATTTTAACAGTAGAAGTGTTAACATTTCTGCTGACAGCAAGTTTAAAACCAGCAAACCTCCTGTCAGTCATGAAAACTTTTAGAAAAGCAGGTAGACAAGGCCAGACACCACCCCCTGAATTACCGGCCTGGATTTGATGCATCTGCAGGAAACTGAGGAACTATCCCCTGACACCACGGTCGGATTGGTGCGTAAAGTTTGCTTTGATCTTAAACTTAATCTGGCACGAAGTGGACATGAGGATGTTCGACAACTAAAAAAAATATCTTTTGAGATCCGAAAGGATGAAAACGGACTTGAATATGTGTGCCCGGGGGGCTCCCGAGTGGCGCATCCAGTAAAGGCGCTCCACGTGGAGTGCAGGATGCGCTCTATAGTCTGGACGTTGCGAGTTCGAGTCCAGGCTATTTCACAGCCGACCGTGGACGGGAGCTCCCAGGGGGCGGCGCAAAATTGGCCGGGCGTTGCCCGGGGGAGGGAGGGTTTGGTCGGCCAGGGTGTCCTCGGCTCACCGCGCACCAGCGACCCCTGTAGTCTGGCCAGGTGCCTGCAGGCTTGCCTGTAAGCTGTCCGAGAGCTGCGTTGTCCTCCGAACTGTAGCTCTTGGGCAGCTGCATGGTGAGTCTGCAGTGTGAAAAAAAGCAGTCGGCTAACGGCACACGCTTCGGAGGACAGCGTGTGTTCGTCTTCGCCCTCCCGAGTCTGCGCAGGGGTGGTAGCGGTGAGCTGAGCTTAAAAAAAAAAAAATTGGCCATTCTAAATTGGGAGGAACTCCGCTCAGACCATCAACATCATTAGCTTGTGCTCAGTCCTCTAGTTTTAAGATAATACTTTCAATGCTTAAATTCACAATAAACAGAGACATGCAATTTATTTTAAATACATGAACAATACATGTAATTAAATTAAATTAAATATGGGACTGACTATATTACACTGCAGATGTATGCACAATATAAGTTTCTGTTTTTGTCTTAATTTAAAATGTGTTTGAATTATTTGAATTATTTTAATTCCCCCAAATGACAGGTAGCCATGTTATAAGCCACGTCATGGTTTATACGTTACATGTGTGAGTCTGGGAACATGTCTACTGCAGTACAGATTTGCTGAACTAGTCACATGCAAAGGTCTCTATATGTGTAACTTTCTTGATCTCCGTTTTTTCCTTTGGCAAAGAAAGATGTTATTAAAGCGCTGGTTTTCTGAGCGTCGCTGGCTTTTTGGTGTTTTTGTGATCTCTCGTGCTTACCACACACATCATCATTCTTGCTCCCATGTCTCACTGTTAAAATCAGTTCTGCATAGTTTACAATGTTGCTTAGGATTATGTGAGCATATGTTGTGGTCCAAGAAGCTTGAAATTTAGATCCATATATACTGTATATATTTTTTTTTTACTGGACTCGGATGGTCAGCTACTGAATACATGCCTGCCACAGGGCCCCCCTGAGTCTTTGTACATGCCTTTTGCAAAAATTAAAGGTTTGCTGACATAAAGGGGTTTAACAGTAGAGTTTTGAGCAAAGTACTGGATGAAATCTGTCCCTGGAGACGTGTCCAAAAACCGTCAGAGTCCCAGCAAATAAGGGAGAGTTGACAGGTGTGCTGTACTGTATTTAAATATTGTTTTTGCACTGTAACCTTGTATTGCCCTGTAACACATGTAATAATAATAACAATAACAATAATAATATTGTTAGGAAGCTGTGTGGTCCAGTGGTTAAAGAAAAGGGCTTGTAACCAAGAGGTCCCCAGTTCAAATCCCACCTCAGCCACTGACTCATTGTGTGACCCTGAACAAGTCACTTAACCTCCTTGTGCTCCGTCTTTCGGGTGAGACTTAATTGTAAGTGACTCTGCAGCTGATGCATAGTTCACACACCCTAGTCTTTAAGTCGCCTTGGATAAAGGCATCTGCTAAATAAATAATAATAATAATAATAATAAAGTACATGGTTGGAACAGAAACCTGGACTGGAAGTTCTGAAGTTACTTACCCCTGGCTTTAAAAAGAGAGCAGAATATCTAAATAGCCCATCTTTGACTCGTTTAAATATGGACAAGATTTCAGAGGTACTGACACTTTAACATTTTAAACAAGTCTAATGTTTAGAACACTGTGGGGCCTATTCAATTGTTCTAAATAGCAGCAGATATGAATATGACTGATGAAGTAATTAAATGAGTGCCTTTACTTAAATAAAAACTGTATTAAGTTTATTTTATTTTGTTCAGTGTTGGCAGAATGTGCAAAGCAAAATTTGTCATTTCAGGAAGGAAACCTGTCAAAAATGTAAAACAAGCATTGGTTCAAACAAGTAACTCCCCTGAAACTGTCAAGAAATGTATAGCAAGCATTTGGTTGAGACAGGTAAACCTCCAACCCTGTCACTGAATGTAAAGTTTAGACGGATAACTCCCCTGAAACTGTAAACCAAAGTACAATAAAGCTTTGTTTCAAACAAGAAATTCCCCATAACCATACCCTCTAACATTTTACAGATGAAAATAATTACATTTGTGTTGCATTTAGCAAGCGACTCATGGCAGGGTGTTAAGCGGCGGCGGCTCATGGCAGGGTGTTAGCGGCGGCGGCTCATGGCAGGGTGTTAAGCGGCGGCGACTCATGGCAGGGTGTTAAGCGGCGGCGACTCATGGCAGGGTGTTAAGTGGCGGCGGCTCATGGCAGAGTGTTAAGCGGCGGCGACTCATGGCAGGGTGTTAAGCGGCGGCGGCTCATGGCAGGGTGTTAAGCGGCGGCGGCTCATGGCAGGGTGTTAAGCGGCGGCGGCTCATGGCAGGGTGTTAAGCGGCGACTCATGGCAGGGTGTTAAGCGGCGGCGACTCATGGCAGGGTGTTAAGCGGCGGCGACTCATGGCAGGGTGTTAAGCGGCGGCGGCTCATGGCAGGGTGTTAAGCGGCGGCGACTCATGGCAGGGTGTTAAGCGGCGGCGGCTCATGGCAGGGTGTTAAGCGGCGGCGACTCATGGCAGGGTGTTAAGCGGCGGCGGCTCATAGTGCAGATAGTGAGCGAGTGAAGCAAGAGAGCTACTTCTAGGGGGTTTGCTGTATTTAGATACCACAGACCATCTGTATATTTTTCATTATGTCACACACAATCTCACTCCCAAATACTAGTATGCTGAACAGCCTTCCCTGTTTCCTTAACCCTGTGCTCTGTTGCCCTGTACTGGCCCACACTTACTTTCAGTTGAGGCTTAATGCTAGCATGGTCACCGTAGTCATTGTCAGCCTACTAAGAACAGAGTGGATTTTGGTACACACTATCAAGTTGTGAGGATCCGGTACTAAAGTAAGACAGGCGGTATTGTACCAGCCAATATGATACATTTGGAGAGTATGCGTAACCTGTCAACCAACCACAGTTTATCAATCAACCAGTTATTATAATGCAGAAAAATATACATTTGACAATGGAGGCTCTGAAGTGCTTTTTGCGTAATTCTCCACATCTCTTAACTTACCCATTCAATTGCTTAGCATCAACAGAGAGAGGTTGTTTTTTAAGTGGCGATACAAGGAAAGACTGAATGGCAAATGGTATTATTTCTAAATTAATATACAATATTATTAGCCTGTCTAATAAAATCTTTTTTTGCAAGAATTTCCCTAACTGAATAAGAATGACAGTCACAGTATTGTTATTAATAATATTTAATAAATTATGTAATTCTTTCATTACTTATTTAATAAGTAAGTACAATTCAAGAAGAAAGGTTTTCTTCCTCCAGTTTTTCATATCATTATTTTCTTTGCATTGTTCACCTAACTCTTTTACTCTGGGGATACAGTATTCACCCTCCATTTCTTTAACGTCAATCAAGGTTTGTTGTTATTGGCCTTTCAATTCTCCTTTTTTATACTTTTTTTAATGTATTATCATCTTCTATTGTAACTGTAGCTTACAAATAGAAGGATGTTCCTGCATCCACAATACCTGTCTAATTTATGTTACTCTTTAGAACACATCCCCAACAAAGACCTGTCACTGTCTATCTGCAATAATATGTTACTGACAGCTTAAATTGACGATTGAAGTCTGGTCAAGCCAATGCATAACAAACTATTAATTAAACACATGTTTACAGTTTCTCATACCTCCCTACTTCCAAATACCTTCTTAGTGTGTTTTTGTTTTTATAGTATATATAATTATTTTTTTAACAATTAAGAAATATCTAAGAATTATCAGCAGCTTACAACTTACATCTCAGCTGGGAAGACACACAAATACAAAGTGGAAAGAAAACAATATTTTGGTGGTGTTTTACACCATATATGTATGCTGTTCATACCTAAGTTCTGGTTGGCAAATGGTTTTAATAGTCTCTGTATCATTTTTGTTTGTTTGTATCACAGTTTTGTTTCACAGAGAATGGTGCTTTTACCTGTGGTTCCATTGCATGATGTATATGGGAAATTAAAACATTTTGGATTTGACCCAGAAATCATGATCTACATGAATGTGATACTTTATAATTAAAATATAGCACTTGGGTTATACCTTTTCCCAACATTGTCAAAAAAAAGTACTGACAGGAGATAATGTACTGTCATTGCTTTTTTAACTAATTCATACATACAATAAATAAATAAGAAAAACAGAAACAAATCAAGGTTACAAAAAAATATATTTCATTGTATTGTATTGTCCATGATTTATTGCAGGTGTGAAAAGGCAAGCCTATCTCTTCTTTAGATGTGGCCTGTTTTGTCTAAAAAAACCCAAAAAACTTGTTAAGTTAAGCTGAAGGTAATCAGTGTCAGCTAAGGGGCACATGCTGGAACGATCTTGAGCCACTCTTCCCTGTACATAGATCTCTATTCATTATTAATTGTCGTTGTTTTAGTGGTTTTGTGATACCCCGACGCACATGCTTTTACTGTGCATTCATTAAACTAAATAGGCAATTAACACTTTTGAGAATGGTTTTTAATGAATTGTATATTTCTTCATGAGAATGCCCCCCTCACAGATGTCAGCGAGCTACTGGCCGCTGGAGGAGAAAGGCTAGCCCTGCAGGTGTCCGCCTTTGAGCTAACTGGATGTCTGCCCAGCAGGCTTCGCTGTAGCGCAATGAGGAGAAACAGTCCCTGCCGTTTTGTCTCCCTAACCCACAGGAGCACCAGAGCCAATGCAATGCTCCCTTCGCACAGCCAGGACGTGAACCTGCGCTGCATGACTCACCCTGCGCACCACACGGCTGCGCTTCGACCAGATGAGCCACTCGGGGACCCCCAAAAACGGTTCATATTTATCAATTTAGTTTTTCTGTGTTTATTTATTTATCTTGTAAAATGCATTCTGTCTATTTGTATTAGAAACACTGGAGTGTACCAACCATGATGCTAGAAATGGTATTGTCATAAAATACACTCTTTGTCTGCCTTAGTTCTTGTTCCTCATCATTCATTATAGCAACAATGAGTCACAGACCTTTTCAACATAGTAAACCATATCAATCAAATACATGTTTAGAACATGATAAGCAAAGTGGTAATTAAGTGGTGGTTTGCAAATAGGTTTTGTTTATAAAACAGTACTAGAATAGATAAATTAAAATAACGATTCAATCTGAAAAAAGTAGGGAGTGGCACATATTTAAATGTAATTTATTTTTATTATTATAAATAATACATTTATTTTCATTTTATATTAAACATGTTTTTCAAAAGTGCATCCTATGACTATGGCCATAAACACATGTTTAAAGCTGTTTTATATATCAGTCAGTGCAAACACCCAGGGTTTGGAATAAACGACTGACCTTGCTTTTAAGATTTAATGTATATATATTAGAAAAGCATAAATAAGTGCTACACATTTATTTAAAATAAAAAATCTGGTACTAATAGTGAAAAAAATATCCAGTAGTTTCATTGAACACGGAATCTGGGCCTATTTTCTAAACACAAAACTAGTTGTATTCCCATTAGAAGTGTATCAGCATGTTGTAGAAAGAAAGACAAAAATATCCACTTAATTACCTTCTTACAGCTGAGGTTGATAAATGATAAATGCTAAATTGTTTCCCATATGAAAAATACAACAATAAACTAAAGTTCTGCCAAGCAGAAAAGTGCCTTTTTTATTTATTTATTTTAAATATTTTTTTTAAAATCATAACTTAAACACTGCATGTTTTCACATAGAAGAAAACAAGTATTTTACAAGGCAACAAGAGAACATGATAATACAGTGGTTATACAAGTTACAAGTTAAAACTAGTCAATAAAATTGACCAAAAATAATGTTTCTATCCCTGGTATTAAATGAAAAGAACATGTTATGAATCAAAATGTGTTTTCATTTCCTCAAAAAGGCTCTCAAACATTATTATTATTTCTTTATTTAGCAGACGTCTTTATCCAAGACAACTTACAGAGAAGGTGTGTGAACTATGCATCAGCTGCTGAGTCACTTACAGCAACATCTCACCCGAAAGACAGAGCACAACGAGGTTAAATGACTTGCTTAGGGTCACACAGTAAGTCAGTGAGTGAGTCAGGATTTGAACAGAGGACCTCCTTGTTAGAAGCCCCTTTCTTTAACCAACAGCCTCCATGCCAGCCTTTGTCTATCTTTTACTTCATCTGGTACACCAGAGTGTAACCATTAACCTGACACCCTGCGACACACTTCCCTTTAGTGGATGTAGGAAACGACGGGATTTCAAACCATGAGACAATTCTTAGCAAAATACACTTTTGCATTAAATTAAATATGTTAACATATTTGTATTATTATTGATGTTGTTTCTGTTTTAGTTTCATAAATAGTACCAAAGATTTCTTGATTTCAGTACTCTTCCAGGAATTTACACACCGAGGACCAAACTACTCAATAGTGCTACATTTATAAATACTAAAATAATTTATTAAGATCAGGCAGTAAAAGGCAAAAAAAAAGAAATATTCCTAGAATAGTGGAAGTGAACAATAACCCAAGCAATATAGTGTCAGGAACAAGGACAGAGAATGTCCAGGGATCTCCACGGGGTGTTAGCTCTGGAAATGGAGACATAGAGGACAAAACAGCCTCTGGGGATCAGTGAGCACAGAACAGCCTTTGGGAATCAATACAAAGGGCAAAACAGTCATTACTAAGCACAATGCTGAGCAAGGGTTGAGAACAGAAATAAAATAAAATACAAGGCAAATAGGGGGATCATGAAAGCATAGAACAGTAAGTGCAGGGTTATTATTAATTTAATGTAAATGCATCACATTAAATGGAATTTCGTGTCTAGTTTTCACCGTTAACAGGGATTACTTTATTTTGCAAGGCATTACATACATACACAGGTATTTCCCATGTAAAAATGTTAAAGATTGATTGATGTTGAAATTGTATCACATTGTTATTACATGGTAGATACCCAACCTGGTCTCACAAGGGAAATGTTAACACAGTAACGTCTTGCCGAGGCTCTGGAAATGTTACTCAGTTAACGTTTTGCTGGATCTACCACAATGCTTTGCGGCTACGTTACCACAGAACCCCAAATCTGTGTCTGTTACATCACCTTTTCAGTACTGTATTTGTTTCAAACATAGATTCTTTTTTTCATTTGTTTTTAACCTTTTCAGTACTGTATTGTTTTCAAACGATCAGTATTTTTTAACATATTGTAGCGATCTGTAATTCCCGTTGTATTGTGTTCCTTTCCCACTCTATTCCCTGCAGTTGCTGGTCGACTGTCTGTGTCTATGTGTAAATGTATCCTGCGCGTGTGGTGCTTTCTGTGTCCCCCTGTTATTGGCTGTTGTTTGTCTGTGCCCATTGATCCGGCGACCGCCAGTCCTTTTAAGGGCTCCTGCAAAAGACGTGAGCGGAGCAAGAGATCGGTGACAGGCACCAGCACCACCCTCCGGATCCCAGTAAGCATCAGCTCTTTTAAGGGCTCCTGCAAATGGTGTGCACCAAGGGCAGAGAGCCGCCTTAGTGAGGCTATGGAGGGGGTATACCAATGCAGCCAAGAGGGATTCAATGCACAAGAGCGCAACCAACTCCGTACGCTCTTACAGGAGTTTGCGCAGCTGTAGCAGTCCGGCCCGAAGATGGGGGATGGACTGGCCTGGTCCAACAGCAGATTGACACCGGGTACTCCCCGCCCAGTCGAGAACCACCACGCCGACTACCCCTGCTCGAGCGGCTGATAGACGGCATCCCCCGACGGAAGTGTGTTGTATATCTGGATGACCTCCTGGTGCACGCCCCGACCTTCTCCGAGGCTCTGTCCCACCTGCGGCGGGTGCTGCAGAGGATCCAAGCTGCTGGACTGTGACTACATCCCAACAAGTGACATCTATTCAGAAGACAGACGACCTTCCTTGGTAATCGGGTCAGCGAGGAGGGAATCGCCACAGACCCTGAGAAAGTCTCAGCCACCCCAGCCAACAAACGGCAGCTCCGAAGTTTCCCGGGACTCACGTCCTACTACAGGAGGTTCGTAAGAGGATTCGCAACCAGCTAGCCCCCTGCACTGCCTCCTGGACAAAGTCTGACACTCCGAGTGGGCCGTTGAACACGAGGATGCCTTTGCCCAGCTGCAACATGCTCTGATCAGCGCCCCTTTACTCGCTGCCCCCTCTGACAGCCCCCTTCACCCTGGACACTGATGCAAGCAACGAGGGCATCGGTACAGTGCTGTCCCAAGTGACCCCTGAAGAAGGAGAGCGAGTGGTGGCGTATTACAGCCGTACCCTCAGTAAAGCAGAATGCAACTATTGCATGACCCAGAGGGAGCTACTGGCAGTAGTGGAGGCTGTGAAACACTATCGCCCCTACCTCTGTGGAACTCTAGTTTGTGCTCTGCATCAACCACACCGCCATGCAGTGGTTGCTGTACTTCAAGGAACCCAAAGGACAAGTAGCCCACTGGCTGGAGAAAGCTCCAGTCATTTGAGCTATACATCCGACACCGACCAGGGGTGAAACACGGCAATGCTGATGCCCTGTCCAGGAGACCATGCAGTGAGATGGGGTGCCGCTACTGTGAAAGGCAAGAAGCAAGGGAGCGAGAGACACTGGGAGAAGATGGGCATGTCGTGAAGTACAGCCTCTGCCAAGACCCGGAGCTCAGTCTGCTCATCTGGTGGAAAGAGGAGGATCGCCGGCCTGACTGGAATGAAGAAGCTCTGCTCTCCCAGACCACGAAAGGACTATGGTCCCAGTGGGCTACTGTGGAAATGCGGGAAGGCGTTCTGCACTGCCGATGGCAAGTTTCTGCCACTGGGGAAGCTTGCACATCAATAAGACACTGGCATGCCTCCGCGACCGGTACTACTGGGGACGCTGCCACCGCGACGTGGAAACTTACTGCCGGCAGTGCCACAACTGCACCGCCAAGAAAGGTCCCGGCGAGCAGTCACATGCCCCCCTGCAACAGTACCAAGTCGGTGAACCAATGGAGAGAGTGGCCATTGATGTGCTGGGCCCCTTTCCCACCTCAGACAGCAGTTTTGGCACCAAATGGTCAGAAGCCTACGTGCTGCCAAACCTGGAGGTACAGACAGTAGGTTCTTCTCCTGGTCTGGGGTCCCTCAAGAGCTCCACTCCGACCAAGGCCACAACTTTGAAAGCAAGGTCTTCAGCGACACCTACAAGTGGCTGGGGAACAGTAAGACCCACACCACCCCCCTTCACCCACAAAGCGATGGGTTGGTTGAGCGTTTCAACCGCACACGTGGCACCCAACTGGCCATTGCCACCAGAGAAAACCAGCGGGACTGGATTCAGCAAATGCCGCTCATCCTGCTCACCTGTCGCACCACAGTACAGGAGTCAATACGCTGCACTCCTGCTCTGCTAATGATGGGTCAGGAACTGCGGACGCCAGCTGCAATCCTCTATGGACAACCCCCAGGGGTAAAGGAGCCGCCAGGGATGGAGTATGCCCAATGCCTGCAGGATCGTCTGGATAGTGCCCATTCCTTTGCCCGGGAGTAACTCCAAGCCGCCGGAGTCCGACAACGGTGGAACTATGACCACTATTGTTTTGAATGCTTGGAACCACATTTCATCGCTCGCCAGCTGCACCCTGATGGGATGCCAACAGCAGCAATGTGGAAAACCTGTGCCAGATCGCAACAACACCACCGGGACTGGCATAAATGTAGCCTGCACGTGTGGTGCTTTCTGTGTCCCCCTGTTACTGGCTGTTGTTTGTCTGTGCCCTTTGTTCTCAATCTCAATTTTCAGAAGGATCCGTTCACGGGAACGTACATTACATCCCAAAACGTCGACCTATGAAGTGCGTAAAATTAGCACTTTCAGCTGGTTAGCACCCATTGGTTCTTTCAACATTTCTCAGGCTAGGATTATCATAGGAAGTTCATTCAAACACTTCTGAACTCAGAACAACCTGCTTGACAAGTCCAAAGAGTCTGAACTTTTGGTTTGTTTTCGTCAAAAAACACAAAGCCACATTGTTCCCCTTGTCCCCAAGTGCCCAAATACAACATTTTGGGATCCTATGACTTACCCAACAAAAGTTATGTGGCAAAACCCCTGATTTTGCGTCGTTATGCGTGCTCCATAGCGCCCCTTGTGGAAGGGTTGAGTTAAAAAATGCACACAGGAAAGGAATAGGGTAGCACCTAATAGTAGGAGCAGACCCTGGGACTCGACCTTTTACCGTTTGCTCCTGGGGCCCCCCTCCTCCCTCCTCAAACGTTCGAGGCAACTCACCACCTTGTTCCCCTTGTTCCCCAAGGTCCAAATACAAAACTTGGGGAGCATATGACTTACCCATCAAAGGTTATGGGGCAAACACCCGATTTTGTGTCATTTTGCCTGCTCCATAGTGCCCCTTGTGGAAGGGTTGAGAGTTCAAAAATGCACACGGGCAAAGAGTAGGGTTGCACCTAATGCTCATGTGTTACCTCGTAGCTCAACTGCCCCTGGGGCAACGAACTCCAGGATGATCTCTTTAGATGCAGTAGGGTCCTGTAGTGCAAGTGCATGTGTAGTGCGTGTCTGCACAGGTGCTGCATCTGAACCTAAAAAGCCAAGTTCTTGAAACTCAGTACACACTTAGACAGTGTTCGTCTAATACCTTAACACTTGAGTTTCTAGGTGCTTCTGTTGCAGAAATATAAATATATATATATATATATATATATATATATATATATATATATATATATATATATATATATATATACTGTAAAACTTCAATTAAACTCCTCAGACTCCGCCTCCGACCCGTCGCGTATTGGAGACCAGCGTTTATATTAGATCACTAGCTTCATTGAGAAGCCGCTAACACACAACCTTGTAGCAACATCGTAACTCAATTTAAACATTCCAGCAACTTTGTTAAAAGATTGTGTGTCAGTGGGAACTTAGTAACAGTTTTGTTTTATAACAAAATTACATTGTATTGAACATCCTCAAGTATAAAGCGAAAGTATTATTGCGGTCTTTTTATATGCACTGGTTAATAATGATATGGTATGCAAAATGCTGGAAAATGAACACACAGAAGTATAGAATTTGTATTTAAAAAAGGAATTAGATCTACCATTGTTAATAATAATAACTGTTAAATCCACTATGACAGCCCTGTAGATATCAGAACACAAGCATGTAGGCTACACTTACAGCATATTAATAATAATAATAATAATAATAATAATACAAACTTCTAAAATGTTTTTAAAAATTAAAAATAAATACAATAAGTATCATTATCAAAAATAATTTATTGTTTAATCTCAAATTTGTTGTTAATACAACAAAACACATTAAAATACACCAAGAGGTTTGTATCTGGCCTACTTTCAGCATGCTTGAAATGATCAAAACTTTTAGCCAGCAGACCCGGCACTTATTGGAAACAGGCAATTATTTGAGACCCGTCAATTATTTGAAGTTTTACAGTAATGTATATAACTGTATGTTCGAGAAAACGTGAATGCATTTTTGGGTGCCTGTCGCTTTAAATCCACACTTGCAGCTCACAGAAGCTGAACCAGACTGTCAACTTACAAAAACTGTTATGAAATGTTCAGATGTTGTTCCCAACAACCCCATGGATGCACTGTGTTAATATCAGAAATACGACAAAAAAAAACAAAAAAAAACATGATGTGTTTTTCTTTTTTTAAACTGACATCAATTAGGTCATACCAAATATCTAGCATACTGTGACAGGATGGCACAAGGGATGAGGCCCAGAGACAGACTGCAGTTCAAACAAAAGACTTTTAATAAATAAGACACAAAATAGGCACGAGGGCCAAACAAAAAGGTTCTTAAACACAAAGACAATAAACACAAAGTAAAATTTACAAAAAATAAGCCTTCCAGGCTTAGGTTTGCCTTCACTGGATTGCAAAATGAACATAAACCCAGCACACAAAGAAAAACATCCTTGTTTCCTCAGCTACCTCTCCCTAATGAGGAGCTGAGGCCTCCTTTTATGTCAGGTGGCTGGGTGCTGATTGATTGTTAATTACTCCAGTCAACCCCCAGTCACCTGACACAATAAACCTGGGCAGGGCTCTGCCAATATTTACAAGGGCAGAGCCCTGCTCTGCCACACATACCTATCATAATTTATATCTCTCTACACGTGTAATACTTTTTAAGAACACATTCAGTATGTACATTCATAATATGTTAACAAAATAATGATTGTTTGAAAACAATAAAGTACTGAAAAATAAAATAAATAAATAAAGCTATGTTTGAAACAAATCCAGTACTGAAAAGGTGATGTAACAGACACAGATTTGGGGTTCTGTGGTAACGTAGCCGCAAAGCATTGTGGTAGATCCAGCAAAACGTTAACTGAGTAACGTTTCCAGAGCCTCGGCAAGACGTTACTGTGTTAACATTTCCCTTGTGAGACCAGGTTGAGAAACCCAGTAACGGATTCATTTTCACAATTATCATCCATGTATTTCCCTGTAACAACTTCAATGAAGTGTAATTTACCAATATAGTTCAATATTACATATATTTACTATGTAAGAGCAAGAACAAATGTACTAGTTACTGACAGATTTCAAGATGCAATTACATTGCAACATTCAAGGCAATCTCCATGTAATTGCCCTATTATTTGTGTGTGTGTGTGTGTGTGTGTGTGTGTGTGTAGAAAATCACATAATACTGTTATTGACATCTGTACAATAATCAAATCTGAAAAGTCAAAACATTTCCAGAATTTATGATGAAGATGCTTTGTTATGTAGCATTTTTCCTTGTGGACACATGGAATAATACAACAACAAATGATAATGTACAGTACATTGTGTTAATAATATTAAGCTGATAACAAGGTAAAACACAGACCTAAAGCTGGCTAAGCAGGTGTTAGTACTCATTGACTATGAGTGCCTTTTTTTGGAACTGAAAAAATGGTTAGAGTTATTTTAATTTTTCTTTGCGCATGCGTAATTTATTTTTGCTAACTCAAAAGTTACACATGCACAGTCAGGCTCCACCACCAACAGTAAGTTAGTAGGTATTCATCAGTTTAATCAACAAATACATCATCTGTAATTGACAAACCAAGGACTGGAAGACCCAAAAAGCTGTCTAACAAAGATAATATCCTTCAGGAGTAGAAAGAAGACACACGTTGAATTGACAACAAAACTGGCACACTTAAAGTGTAAAGTACAAATCCAAGGAGGTTATGATGAAGTTTTTAATGCACTTGTGAAAATACTGTGTCCAATTCTGGTCACCACAAAACCAAAGGGATACTGTGGCCTAGGAGACTACAAAGAAGACCAGACAGATTAATCCCAGGATTTAAAGGACAGAGCTACGAAGAAAGGCTGAAAGAACTGAATCTGTTTAGCCTGGAACAAAGAAGAATTAGAGGGGGCATGATTAAAGTCTTTAAAATATTTAAAAGGAGTTGATATAGAGTAGTTAATCCAAACTATTCATTTAAGTGCTGTACAGAAACTAGGACCACAGGACACAGTTGTACATTAAGGGGAGATAAACTTAGGACAGCAACTCAACCGGATACATGTTGAGTGAATTTGCAGTACCTTTTAGCTTGAGAAGATGATTTACCCACCCTTTTTAACCATACCACGCTTTGGGCTCGCACTACCTATAGCGTGATATTTGCGTGCTCTGTCACATTCTCTCTACAATAGAGAGAAAGAATTTGGAGTTTCTAAATTGCATGTGAACCAACCCATAGTTCACATGAGAGTAGTTGACGGTGGTAACATAATTAATGGGACAATCATTGCAGTAGTTGTTCTCTTTACTATCAAAATAAAAAGTATTGAAGTTAACATATTATTTTTTCATGTTTCATAATATAGTAAAGATACCAGTACTATTTTAAGGACACTTTCAAATGGGTTTGTCCTGTCCCATATTTTGTTTAAGTTTGGAATCTAAATCCTGACTGGATGCTGACCATAATTAAGACTCATCTTGTTACTATTTAAGTGTAAACTAGAAAAATGTGATCCACTGACATGCTTAGGATCAGTTGACTCCACCAAACAAATGTGCCCTATCATCCAATTCTGTTTTAAGATCAATAACTTGTCAATGAAAATATTGTGAATATGAATATACTGTACTTAAATGTTTTAATGTAAACAATGCACATTTCTGAATCGAGATAGTGTAATTAATGACTATAACTATACAAAAATAAAATGTGTTTAATCCAAATGTCAAGACTAAGTATCAGATACTAAGAAGTCAGGCTAGAAAATGATGCGTAGATTGCCATATAAAATGGTTATGTGCGTGGGCTCCCGAGTGGCGCATCCGGTAAAGGTGCTCCGCGTGGAGAGCAGGATGCGCCCTATAACCTGGAGGTCGCTGGTTCGAGTCCAGGCTATTCCACTGCCAACCGTGGACGGGGAGGTCTTAGGTCGGCCAGGGTGTCCTCGGCTCACCGCACACCAGCGACCCCTGTAGACTGGCCGGGCGCCTGTGGGCTTGCCTGTAAGCTGCCCAGAGTTGCGTTGTCCTCCAACGCTGTAGCTCTGGGTTGGCTGCATGACGGACCTGCAGAGTGAAAAGAAGCGGTCGGCTGACAGCACACGCTTCAGAGGACAGCGTGCATTCGTCTTTGCTGCTCCCGAGTCAGTGCAGGGGTGGTGGCAGTGAGCTGAGCCTAAAATACAATTGGATATTTCAAATTGGGAGAAAAAACGGGGTAAAATTTAAAAAAAATGGTTATGTGCCTCGTATATTATATGACATACTATATGCTTAGCGTTGGTTGCATATTAATTGTACTTATCCATACAGTACATTGCAACACGTTTAATATAGCTGTCTGTGTGAAAGTGATTACTTTCTGAATTATATTATTTGCTTTGCACACGTTTATCTATGTAGTTATTTTTGACACAGTATTTCCCAACAACATCTGGATGTTGCCAATAAATGTCCTGATCAACAGGCTCTGGAGATGCAGACTACCTGGTCTGTTGAGCATAAACAGCTAACATCCTGATACATAAACAGCTAACATCCTGATACATAAACAGCTAACATCCTGATACATAAGCCTTCCTGAAGCTAGTGTGATCAGCTGATTAATTCACATAGTAGAAGGTACAACTGGAGGATCTGAAGGCATTTGGTTTGAGGCTTGTCCACATAGAACAATTTTATAGTGGTACCTGCCTCACATAATGATCTGAACAGATGAGCAGCACTTGGTATACCCTTAACGTAACTGACTAACTTGTCATCTGGTGCACCATTACCATAGCATGTTGCAAATAAATTTCAGATTCCTGCAGTGAACCCTCTTTTAAGTAGTTCAGTGCTGAAAAGGTTGAATTTTCAGTGTTGCTTGTGCTGTGCGCGTGGCCCATACTGAAAAAGTGCACACCAAACACAGAGGGATACGCTTTCATATGATCTACAACAGGATTAAGGTGGGCCAGAATTGCTGGAGCGCCCTTTGTTTGGATGGATATAGTGTGCTAAAGCAGATATGATCTTCTGTTCCACCAAGATATATTACTTCTGTTCTAATACAAGATACAATACCATGTAGCATTGCATGCTATAGTTTTATGAGACATCTATATGAATCAAGCAATCCTGTACTGACATACATACATTTCTTCAGGTCACAGTAGTAAAATAACTGCTCTTTTATTTTGACAAGGTGTCTTCCAAATGTGTTGAGTAGGTTTTCAAACATCTCAGCTACTTCCACCAAAGAACTTTCCGTTTCTTGCTTGTGTGATTTTTACTTTATCTTTATTAGTTTTTTTTGCTTTTTTTTGCCTTTTCACTTACTTGGTTATTCATTGCTAGTATGAAACATTAGCCTGTGCATCACAGGTAGAGCATGGTATCTTTGCATTGTGTTCATTCACCATACATGCATGTTTTGGTAGAAGGATCACACAACCAGGCAGCAGTGTGGAGTAGTGGTTAGGGCTCTGGACTCTTAACCGGAAGGTTGTGGGTTAAATCCCAGGTGGGGGACACTACTGCTGTACCCTTGAGCAAGGTACTTTACCTAGATTGCTCCAGTAAAAACCCAACTGTATAAATGGGTAATTGTACGTAAAAAAAAAAGTGATATCTGTATAATGTGATGTCTTGTAACAATTGTAGGTCGCCCTGGATAAGGGTGTCTGCTAAGAAATAATAATAATAATAACATCTATTCAGCCAAGCATTCTAAATCAGTACCATCTAGAAGTTTACAGAGACATGTTTCTTGATCAGAAATTGTTGGGTGCACAACCCAAAATGGTGGGATGTGGCAGAACAATGAATCGGAGATGGTTGCATATGGATTCTCCACAAGGAATTTCCTGTGCAGATTCTTCAGGGTGTCAGTTAGAAAACAGTTTCACATTTTGCGGTTGTTCAATGTAATAGTTTGCTATTTGCTTATAGTTATAAGGCTGGTCTAATCTCTGACATAAAAGGCAACAACAAGTTAATCCGCAGCTGTTCTGAATTTTCTCTGAACAAATGTAAATGTTTCCTTTTCAGTTTCTTGGCCGCAAAAAAAACATTTGCTTGAAAACCCAAAGGCATCTGGAGCACATTTCTGCAATCTGTACTTCTTTTGAATTTTCCCTATAACAAGCTGCCTGTCTTTTTCTTTCCTGGAATTGCAATACTTCAGATTAATATTTTCAATTATCGAATGATGAAAGACAAGGGCTTTACGGATAGTATCTGGCACTGGACAGCTTCTCAGCAAGCTGTTTGCTTTGTTTTTATCTGGGAGATTCTGTTTTCTTTAACAAGCATTGGCACCTGTTCTTATACCTGTCTGTAAGTCTCTGCTGTTCTTTTAAATCATTTTTCAATCTTTTAATTTCTCAATGTCTTTTACTGTTTTCCATTTTTACTCTTCTGCTTCCAGACTGTACTAGCCTGTAAAGAATCAAAATAAAAATCAATATAAAATTTGTAAATACATAGATTAATGGTATTTTTTTTAAATAAAATATTATATTTTTCTACTTATACTGTATGCATTTGTACTATATGTATAGTAGCTATCTAATCGTGAAGGTCCAGGCTGTGGATTCTCTTTAGGGCTCTATGGGTGTGTTATTCTGGGTGCTACTCTCTTTTTCCTTTCCCTGCATTGCTGTTGAGCTTTACTACAGTACATGCATTTTCTACGTTTTATACTTTTACTCAAGTATTTACAAATATTTTGATAAAGTTCATGTGTGTACATTTCAGACTCCCACCAGTGTCCTGATCTCAGGTTGCAAAACTAGTTTCTTACGACAATTCCCCAAATATATTTATATTTTTGCATTTAGAATTATACAAATAGCTTTAAACACTTACAAAACATATACTCAGTTATTACCACAAACAACCAATATACCTGTACAGTGGAATGTGATCTGCAAAAAAACAAAACAGGTAGGCTGTATTTAGGTACAATTTTGATCAGTCACTGATTACACCATTAATAGATGTCATAGTGAAGGTTGTCTTGGGCTATTCGGTAGTTTGTAAAGATTCAAATAAATACATTAATAAATAACTTGCCTTTAACTAAAAAATAACATTTATGTTAGATAGATAGACATTTTGATAATATTAAGAACATAAGAACATAAGAAAGTTTACAAACAAGAGGAGGCCATTCAGCCCATCTTGCTCGTTTGGTTGTTAGTAGTTTTTTGATCCCAGAATCTTATCAAGCAGCTTCTTGAAGGATCCCAGGGTGTCAGCTTCAACAACATTACTGGGGAGTTGGTTCCAGACCCTCACAATTCTTTGTGTAAAAAAGTGCCTCCTATTTTCTGTTCTAAATGCCCCTTTATCTAATCTCCATTTGTGACCCCTGGTCCTTGTTTCTTTTTTTAGGTCAAAAAAGTCCCCTGGGTCGACATTGTCTATACCTTTTAGGATTTTGAATGCTTGAATCAGATCACTTGTATAGATGCTTGAATCAGATCTCTTGTATAGTTAATGGCGAATTATGAAACTCATCTTTCTTTATCTCTACCCACACCAGTAGACCACGATCCAGGCAGACAACACCAATGACAGATAGATAGAACATTGTTTATAGGTTACCTAGACTAGACTGGATTTTGTTAATTTAAATTTGAAGTAAAAATAAGCAGTGAAAAAAAATACAAATAAATGTGATGACTGTTTGAAAAAAATGTCCATACAAAGTTCACATGAAAATATTGTTGTTGTAAACTACATCTGGTTTATTAAAACAATGTAGCTTCTATATACAGTAGTGCAAAAGTTTTAGGCAGGTGTGAAAAAATGCTGTAAAGTAAGAATGCTTTCAAAAATAGACATGTTAATAGATTATATTTATCAATTAAATAAATGCAAAGTGAGTGAACAGAAGAAAAATCTAAATCAAATCCATATTTGGTGTGACCACCCTTTGCCTTCAAAACAGCATCAATTCTTCTAGGTACACTTGCACAAAGTCATGGATTTTGTAGGCATATAGTCAGGTGTATGATTAAACAATTATACCAAACAGGTGCTAATGATCATCAATTCAATATGTAGGTTGAAACACAATCATTAACTGAAACAGAAACAGCTGTGTAGGAGGAATAAAACTGGGTGAGGAACAGCCAAACTCAGCTAACAAGGTGAGGTTGCTGAAGACAGTTTACTGTCAAAAGTCATACACCATGGCAAGACTAAGCACAGCAACAAGACACAAGGTAGTTATACTGCATCAGCAAGGTCTCTCCCAGGCAGAAATTTCAAGGCAGACAGGGGTTTCCAGATGTGCTGTCCAAGCTCTTTGAAGAAGCACAAAGAAACGGGCAACGTTGAGGACCGTAGACGCAGTGGTCGACCAAGGAAACTTACTGCAGCAGATGAAAGACACATCATGCTTACTTCCCTTCGCAATCGGAAGATGTCCAGCAGTGCCATCAGCTCAGAATTGGCAGAAAACAGTGGGACCCTCGTACACCCATCTACTGTCCGGAGAAGTCTGGTCAGAAGTGGCCTTCATGGAAGACTTGCGGCCAAAAGCCATACCTCCGACGTGGAAACAAGGCCAAGCGACTCAACTATGCACGAAAACACAGGAACTGGGGTGCACAAAATGGCAGCAGGTGCTCTGGACTGATGAGTCAAAATTTGAAATATTTGGCTGTAGCAGAAGGCAGTTTGTTAAGCGAAGGGCTGGAGAGCGTACACGAATGAGTGTCTGCAGGCAACAGTGAAGCATGGTGGAGGTTCCTTGCAAGTTTGGGGCTGCATTTCTGCAAATGGAGTTGGGGATTTGGTCAGAATTAATGGTCTCCTCAATGCTGAGAAGTACAGGCAGATACTTATTCATCATGCAATACCATCAGGGAGGCATCTGATTGGCCCCAAATTTATTCTGCAGCATGACAACGACCCCAAACATACAGCGAAAGTCATTAAGAACTATCTTCAGCGTAAAGAAGAACAAGGAGTCCTGGAAGTGATGGTATGGCCCCCACAGAGCCCTGATCTCAACATCATCGAGTCTGTCTGGGATTACATGAAGAGAGAGAAGCAATTGAGGCTGCCTAAATCCACAGAAGAACTGTGGTTAGTTCTCCAAGATGTTTGGGCCAACCTACCTGCCGAGTTCCTTCAAAAACTGAGTGCAAGTGTACTTAGAAGAATTGATGCTGTTTTGAAGGCAAAGGGTGGTCACACCAAATATTGATTTGAATTGTAGATTTTTCTTCTGTTCACTCACTTTGCATTTAGTTAATTGATAAATATAAACTATTAACATGTCTATTTTTGAAAGCATTCTTACTTTACAGCATTTTTTCACACCTGCCTAAAACTTTTGCACAGTACTGTATATATATATATATATATATATATATATATATATATATATATATATATATATATTTTAAGGGCCATTTTTTGGGGTTTATTAACTGTTAACAAACATTGTTAATTTTTAGCTAAGGGTTAAGGTTATGGTTATGGTTAAGGTTAGGGTTAATAAAAACCTCATTTAATTTGCTAGACATTACTACAGTAACAATTTGAACCGATTTCAAGCATATGATTGACTGGATATTGATCATCCATAGGGCTCTGGTGTTTGATTGATCATACATAGGGCTCTGGTGTTTGCAGTTTTAGCTGGCCTATTATACATTATTTACTAACAGTTAACAGAAAATAAATAATGTACATTGACATGTTTATTAGCTGTTTGTTAACAGTTAATAAACAAAAAAAACATGGCCCATAATATAAAGTGTGACCATTTTTTATTATAAAGAAGATAAACGGGTTGTGGGTGGGTGGATGTGAATCATTTTACTGAGACTGGGTACAGACTCAAAGTGTTTAACGTAGTGTCACATCAGATTATGGCACATGAATACTAATTTATGAAACACAGGCAATATCACAAAAACAGCTGCTAAGCAATAACAGTAAACTTTTAACCTAAATGATCTGTGAGGCTTGTAATTGCATCTGAGTTATTTCGCCCTGATCACAAGTTTTTTATTTTGATCTGGTTGTGCTGTGCAGCACACTAATATGACTTTTCTGCTAATGCTCACAACCAGTTAAAAAGCACATGAAAAGGATGCATAAGAGGTTTAAAATCCCCTACATCTCATAAAATCTGAACTATGTTAATACATGTAAATGGAAGAGTTATGCCTGGAAGCCCAAAGTAGAATGTTAAAGAATAGCTAAACTTTGCAAAGCCAGATTTCATGGAAGATCAGCAGCTGTTGAGTTGGGGTTTCATTTTAAAGTAATAAAGCACATTATTTAAGCCCTCCAAGAATGAATATTTTACTTTCTATGGTAACTGTAAGGAAATGTTAACTGTTTAAAAAATGTAAATATAATGAAAAAAAGGTTCTGTGCAACATAATATCAAGACAAAAACAGAGTCTCTGTGGACTTCACAAACCGTAACATATTACAGGATACTTATGCAATTACCTTGTAATGTTTATTTTAAAAACGAGCAACATCACTTGAAACCAAATGAGCTTCCTGCAAACATGCAATATCAACCTTTTTTTTTCTTAAAAGATCATCTAAGCACTGTGCTCTTTTTACAGGATGATTGGCCCCTCGCAAATTTCAAGAATCAATGACAACATGGTTACAATGGGAACATGGTTACAAAAATTAAGGTGATGAAGAAGAGAACCATAGGGAGCACACTACATTACAGAAAGCTCAAGCCACAATTAACATCTGTACTCCCTCTCGCTTGCAGATTCTGCTCCCTATCTACCCCCAGTCCCAAAATCTCAGCCTCCCCTTTCCTACTTCCACTAAATGTGTCAGTTATTTTTTTTTCCTTATCACTGATAATAATGAAATGAAATGAAATGAATTTAATATTATTTATTTATAAATATTTATTTTGAGAAAATAATTGAGAGTAGTGTCTTATCCCTTACGTAATCACTCAGGTGAAACAATGGCTGGTTATCTGCCCAAACATCAATATTTTTCAACAAAACTTTCAGGAAGTATTGTAAGGTCCCACTGGTCATTGAATAACGTGTTTTTGTACATGTATCTCTAAGCAGAATACATAATAAAAAATACTTAACTTAAAAAAAATACATATTGTGCTGAAAAAAAAGCAAAAAGTTTATATGGTTTCTGAAGTACTTTATAATGTTCCCCAGAGTGTTCTGAAACAAGGACACAATTTCCAAGATGCTACTGTAAAAAAATAGATTTTTAGTGAGTTTTTATAGAAAGAGAGTCAACTACAACCAAAAAATGGCTGGTCCTGGGGGTGCATCCTGCTGAAAAATGCTTGGTCCTAAAAGGGTTAATGTCAAGAAACAGCAAGTGGAAATGTGCAAACCTGATAGGTCACTGTCAGTCATAAAATAAGAAAAATGTTTCCACTTCCATACCGTGAAGGTAGAAAAAATAGTAATCCAGAGCAAAGTTAGTCCATTGATAAGGACGTTCCATCTGGGCTAATGGATGTGAAGCACAGGGCCCTGCGCGCAGAGGGATCAATAGCCCCTGTCGTATCCTGAAAAAGCTGAGCAAAAAAAAAATCGACCTCTTCAGGAGTAGTAAAAGACAGATGCTCCCCTCTATGATTTATCTTCAAAACAGCTGGCTGCACCAAGTCCACTCCCTGGGTGAGAAGCTTCGCTCTCACTTCACCAAAGGCCCTCCTCTTCACGGTGGTGACAGCAGAGTAATCCACATAAAAAGAGAGCTTTTGCCCCTGTACGATGACCAAAGCGGATTTTCGAGCAGCCTGGAGGAATTGCTGTCGATCAATGTAACAAAGGCATTGAAATATCATGGTGCAGGTTTATTGGAATCCCGAGGGCCATCTGCGTATACACGATGTGCTCTATTTAACTACAGAAAAGGGTGGTCATTAGAGGACTTCAGGGTCGGATACCAATGTGGAATTTTCTGCTGAAGAAAGTGGATGGGGTCACCCCCTTCATCCCCTTCACTCAACCAGTCTGACGTTACAGTGACGATTTCTGTCTTCAAGTACCGCCATCTTATCCTGCATAGCATCAATACGAGCATTGAACTGATTGATTTTGTCTGTCTGTTGTCGAAGATCAGCTCTGGTGGTTGTTTCATAGAGGAAGCAATATCAAAAGCCTCCTGTTTAAGAGCATTGAGGATAGTAGCTGTTTCGGTTACGTTTCGAATCACAGGCCGTAAAGCCTTGTCGATTGCTACCTGAACTGATCCATGGAAAGTGTGTGCAACCTCTGCCAAGCGGACGTCCCAATCATCGGGGCCCAGTGACCTCTTCATACGCTTTCCCTCTGGTGTGGATTAACCAGTGACGTCTTCATACGCTTTCCCTCTGGTGTGGATTAACCAGTGACCTCTTCATGCACTTTCCCTCTGGTGTGGATTAACCAGTGACCTCTTCATGCACTTTCCCTCTGGTGTGGATTAACCAGTGACCTCTTCATACGCTTTCCCTCTGGTGTGGATTAACCAGTGACCTCTTCATACGCTTTCCCTCTGGTGTGGATTAACCAGTGACCTCTTCATACGCTTTCCCTCTGGTGTGGATTAACCAGTGACCTCTTCATACGCTTTCCCTCTTGTGTGGATTAACCAGTGACCTCTTCATATGCTTTCCCTCTGGTGTGGATTAACCAGTGACCTCTTCATACGCTTTCCCTCTGGTGTGGATTAACCAGTGACCTCTTCATACGCTTTCCCTCTTGTGTGGATTAGCCAGTGACCTCTTCATATACTTTCCCTCCGGTGTGGATTAACCAGTGACCTCTTCATACACTTTCCCTCTGGTGTGGACTGAGGGGAAGCAACGGGTCCCCTCGTGAAGTAGCCATCCAAAAATGGCGAGTAGACAATTTGCATATAAAAAAATAATCAAAAAATAACATAAAGAGCGTAAGTTGTTCAATTATAAATGAAATAGCCAAGTGTGGCGACAGGAGCTCTATCAGCAAGCAACCATCCCAGCTGTAAGGTCACGTGATCTCCCTTGTTTGGATGTTGTTAACTTTTTGTATATCGCTAAAGTTTTATTTGCTTGTGTTTTGCACTTCAGGGCCACCATATATACCAGGAGGACAGCTGGGTTACAACCCTGGGAGATCTCTACCTGTTCCTGGAAAGTAGGAAACTATTTAATTATAAAGATTGTAATTTATGAACTTCACAAAAATTGAATAAACATTTTAAACGAGGTTAAAGGTCTACGAAGATTGTAAATATTAACTTTAATAGTACAGCAGGATAACATTAGAAATATATTTATTTAGTAGTATTTTTTTATTTTTTTTAAGACGGTACTGTTGTTTTAGGGTTAGTATAACTGTGTGTCTAGGTGACAAGCACAGATGCTGATCTTCCATGAAATCTAAATTTGCGCTTTTGTATTTATTTATTTCCTTTTCTTTTGAAAAAATAGCACTATTAAGGCAAAAATGTTAAGCATAAGTTTACCACAAAATAATGAATAGTTCGTAACTTTTGGTTTCTTCACTTTTCATGCTACTCTGTACAGAATATCAGGAGGTCAGCTGTTTTTCTGACAGGTATTTTTTTCTATCTGTATCTGTTGATTAGACTTGGTGCTGGTACCTAAGATCCTTGTGCCCCCACCCAATGTTGTAGTGAATGAACCCGGTTAAACT
This sequence comes from Acipenser oxyrinchus oxyrinchus, assembly GCA_030684275.1. Classification (NCBI taxonomy): domain Eukaryota; kingdom Metazoa; phylum Chordata; class Actinopteri; order Acipenseriformes; family Acipenseridae; genus Acipenser; species Acipenser oxyrinchus. The sequence continues at coordinate 23,230,239 of CM060247.1, read as the reverse complement.
TATATAGTACATTGTGCAACTTCTCATGATTGCTTGAATATGTTATCTACTGCACTGTACCTTTGCTGCAGTGGCTAAGGCCTCGGAAAATAAAGGCGAGCAAGCAAGTGGCAGCTGCAGTATTTATTCATCTGTCCAAGTCATTTGATAACGTGGACCACATATTAGAATGTGACTGGTTATTAAAAATAAGTGGATGGTTAATTGTAAATATTATTGTTAAATCATCTTTGCCTACTTATGTAGTGATTACCCTACCATTACAATCCCAATTCTGATCAAATGTTTGCAAAACAACATCCGGATATAACTCTAATTTCAATAATGTTTTAGTTTATTGGATTATACGATGATCATACAAACTATAATCTAGTATTTTACTTACACATTTGTAAGGATTCATTGTAATCTTAGTTAATTAAAACAATATTTAGTTTTTTTCTTTGCAGAACCAACTGCATGTTTTGACTTCTAATGTTTCCATTACAGTATAAATTTGTTTAGCAGCAGTTTCTGAATACTACATCCTAGAAGTAATCACCACATTGAAAGAATATATTATAAAGTGAAAAGTTTAAATGTGGGTGCTTCAAAACAATGACCACGTGCAGGTAAAAAACAGAGCAGAATATATGCAGAAGAAGGGAGAACAGTAAGTCGTCTTTCAATAAACTCCCAGACCGAAATTCTTGTGTTAACATTCAATACAGTAGGCATTTTAAAACGTCTTGAATAAGTTCAACAAAGTCTTTATTCAATTGTTTCAACTGAGTAGAAGTAGAAATATCTACAGCATTACAGTGCAATGATCCCCAAAGCACTGGGTAACTCTCCAACTGCACTGAAGATTACAAATATTTGTACTTTACAGTTTAGCTTTATACAGGCAATAAAACAAGCATTCATTAACATGTAGCCTATTACATACCGCTAACATCCCACTTACCCAATAATAGCTAACTAATTACCATACTACTGTCAAAATAGAAAACGTGTGTACAGCTTTCATTGTTACTAGTGTGCAGGAACTATTATTAGTTGAATTACCCATTGTGGCAAAGTGCCCCACCCTTGAGCGTATTTTTGTGTTATATGTTGCATGTGGTGTGTTAATATTTGTGTATAGGTATTGGTGCACGGTATATAAATGGGTCTGTGTAGCACAGGTGATGTAAAATGTATAATTGTATTTAGACACTGCAGCGTCAGAGGTGGTCAAAATATCATTCTATGTATGAAAGTAACAGAATTGAAATATACAGAGGGGAATCTTAAACCATTCTGTGTCTTCTAGTCCGCTGCGTAAGATGTGTAAAATCCAAAATAATCCTAAAAACAAAATAATTCACTTATATCAGTATGACTAACGTTGCCATTAATATTGTTCAAATGTATTTTTACCAGGATGTAATAACTTCTGTAAATCCCCCTTTGAGAATATATTTGGTATCTTAAACTGGGCCAGATCTTTTAACCAATCCTTTACATTACTCATAACCTGTACGCCAGGTCTATAACACGCAGTTTCATTATCAGGTGTATTAACTGCCTGGTTAGCCACCTGATATCAGTACGATGCTTTTCAAGGTGTTAAACTGCTCCACCATGTAGTTAAATTGACCCGATGTTTTGTCCCGCCTTTGCTATAGCGATGACTGCTGACTTATCCCCTAAAACATCAGCCTGTGCCTGAAGAGCTTTTGCCCCTATTTCCCCTTTTAACATATCGTTTGAATGTCAACAGAATTCCACAAACCCAAACCTGTTCCAACAGCCTCCGTCACATCCCCAAAAATGTCACGTTTACATGGTCATAAACCTTTCTTCTTCTTTTGATATGCAGACCGGAACGGTTCCCCATATGTAAGAATGGCCTCTGGTTTCAGATACTTCCTCATACTAGTCTCTCAGCAACTGATACCACTGTTGTTCCAGACACATGGTAGACGGTTGACTACCACATATATCAGCGGTGGCCAAACCGCAGCTCTTTGGCAGTTCAAGTGCGGCTCCCGGTGAAATGCTGGGCGACGCACACTTTGCGTCTTGAATGAACTGAAGAATAAATAAAAACAAATAATAAAATAATAAAAACGAAAAGAGAGAAAGTAAAAATGAACACAAGTTTATTATTTTTGTTCTCTGTATTAATTTGTGTTAATTATTATTTCTTCTCTCCCGTTCTCTCGTTCCTGTTTCTTTGAGCCTGCATGTTCACCACAAGGATATTTCGTCACTTGTTGACTTTCGACACCGCTTGCTGGCACATGCGTAATTCGAGAAGCGACTGAAAGACGGATGTGCAGTTGAAAGTAAATTTCATAATTTCGTGGAGGCAATGGCATTGAGCAAACCACCAGAGTAGTCTGTACAAGGCGAGCAACCTCATACGTCATTCTGAAACAAATTTTCATCTGAATATCCTCCTGGATCAGACTTAAGGCAGATGCTCCTTTCAGCATTCAATAAAGAAACTGATTTAACAACTCAAGTGAGTTTTGTATGGCAAGCATAGAATATCGCTCGTGCCAAACATCCTTATTCAGATGAATGAATCTTTTTTATAAAATTGGTGCGTTGGCGCTAGACTAGTATGTTTAAATGTTATATTGCAGGTCTAAAATTAATATTATATTTGCATATTTTGTGTCTCGTCATGAGCCAGTACTGTAATAACTTACTAAACAAATACAGTACATTTGTCATCCACAAAGCTCTCAAAAGTATTTAATACACGCAGCAGTCATACAAAAAAGCTTTTTCTTTCTTTTTTTTTTTTAACCCAGCATTCAGATCTTCAAGGGAAGAGCTTGTCAAAAAGAATCCTTACAAAAATGTGTCTTTTTACATGGTGTTGTTGGTGAAGTCAGGTCAGTTATTGTAGTTTGCTTCATAATAACTGAATATATTTTATTTAAAGTGTGTAAGTCATACAGTATAGACAGAAATAATGGAAAAAACACCAGTGTGTTACATTTTAAAGTTTAATACACTGTAGATCTACAGTACAATACAAATTACACAGAAACTGTGTAGGCTCTACAATGTTCTATCCCTTGTTCATGTGTATTTTGCTGCCATCAAGAGATAGCCTAACAACTACTGTACTGCACGATTTCCATTACATGAGAGTAGATGTTAAAACTTCATGCTGATTTGAACTTGGCTCTCGCCAAGATAAGCACCAACTAAGACGTAGCTTCACAGTAAACTAATGTGATCCATATGTGTCTCCATCCATTTGCGCTTCCTTCCATATGATGATGTAGATATCCTTCTGTCTGGTGTTGATGGCTGAAGTGTAATGCTGGCTCCAGGGATCAGCTTATTGCCTCCCTAGCGCATCAGCACACACAACGGCACAACAATGCTAGTATTTAAAATGTCTTGGTCGCAGACATTTCATGTGCTACAGTATGTGTCTTGCAACTCTTGACCATATGGAAATTTTGGAATGCGGCTCGTAGGGTCAGGAAGTTTGGCCACCCGTGACATACATCATGGTCAAGCATTGTAAAGTTATGCCGGTTAACACTTTTAGGACCAAGCATTTTTCAGTGGGATGCTCCCCCAGGATCAAGTGTTTTTTGGCTGTATTTGACTATCTGCCTATAAAAATCACTAAAAAAATCCATTTTTTACAGTAGCATCTTGGAAATGGTGTCCTTTTTTCAGACCACTCTGGGGAATATTATAATGTACTGCAAAAACCATATAAACGTTTCGCTTTTTTTCTCAACACAATATTTATTTATTTGTTTATTTTCTTTTTGTTGCTTTTATTAAGTATTTTTATTAGAGATACATGTATAAAAACACGTTATTCCTGAGGGACCTTACAATGCTTCCTGAAAGTTTTGATGAAAAATATTGATGTTTGGGCAAATTACCAGCCATTGTTTCACCTGAGTGATTATGTAAGGGATAAACCACGTTTATTATCAGTAATGAGAAAAAGAAAATCTTATTGAAATTGAATAGCTGTGATTCTAGACATTTTACATCTCAGATCCCTTTGTGGTCGCTAATTTGTAATTTAAACAATCATTTAGAAATCATATCTAGTTTGTGTAGTTTTTATACTTGCTGTCTGTCCCGCCTCCGTTCCGTTCTGAATGGCTAGGGGTCACTATCAGTCAACTCAGTGGTTCCTTAATAGGCTAGTGTAGTTTCAACATTAGTCATTTCATCCTGTTCTAACAGATCTCGTTGACTGAAACAGCGCTAGAATGCTCACATTCATTTAAATGACTGTCAATCATCATTCACTTTTATTTGCCAGCTACAGCGCCTGCCATTCAACGCGGGTGCCATTCTTGTGTTGTAGTGTGCAATTAGCAGGTGTGGCACAGTGATTTGCAGTGCGCAGGTGTAGAGGTGATGCAATGCGTAAACAGATGACAAACAACAAAGTTCACGTTCCAAACAATTCTGTATTTGTTTTTAATCCACAGTTTAAACCACGAGGTACAGTCCCAAAATAATAAACACAGTATAAACACACACAGAACACAAACACGATCACAAGTCCAGAGTGAGTGCTTTGGTGCAAGTGATGAAATACAGTTTATTAGTGAACAGTAGTGCAGTGCTGTCCAGTTTAGTGCTGGCCTTTAGTGACAGCTCCCGGAATGTGTCTAATAATGACAAACGAGTACAATTAGATTTGGCAAACAAACAAACACAAAACACTCACAGTAACTTTACGGTCTTTCACCGGTTCTATCGCAACCATAACAAAGTAGCAGTTCGCTCGGCCACATCCCCTTTTGTACCTTCAGCCACGCCCCCTTGGTTAGGGAGTTCAATTGCTTTTCCTCCAATCCGCGATTGCCACATCGCCTCCCGTCTGGGGTGATGACTTGGTGTACTGTGGCTCCGCCCCCTTTCTAAATGGCCGACTTCCACCTTTCCCTGGAATGACTTGCCAGACCATCCAGTCCGGGGCACACTGTTCCCTTTACACAAAAAGTAATGTGCAATGGCATATTTCTTTTTGTTCTGCTTACTCGAGAAATATTGATTGATGAGACAGAGCCTCAATTCTCTTCCTTGTCGGCATTGTCAACCTGAAGAGCAGGCCCCGTGGATCGGGGTAACACTGCTATGGAGTACAATTGGGGAAGCAAGCAACCTGGTAGAAGCCCACTTTCACATCCTGTAAACCTGTCCTCTGTGGGAAATGCAATATAATTCCCTGTGAGCTATAGTAAGGCATGCAGTTGTATTATACACATGAGCAGCTACAGCTTTTAATGGCAGGGAGCCTGTGTGTGTGTGAATCCAACTAAAATCAGGCTGGGAGAAATCCTAGTGCACTGGACAAATGTGACACTGTTCTGATTTTACTTAGTGAAAAGACTGAAGGGACACACACCTAAAAAAATATGATATGCAAACACACAGAAGATATGAATACAAGGTAGTTAGAAATGTATCAGAACCCTGGAAGTCTTGCTTGCTCCCGTGACAGACGCATACAAAAAAGATCCTTACGTACTTAATTGCAACTGGCAGAATAAATAACACATATTGTTGCTATATGTGCAATCCTCTCTGTATAATCCTGTATAAAAAGGAAACTAAGAAATCGACTATTACTTATTAATTTCATACACTATAGCTGTTAAATTGCAGGCTATTAAATAGGTTGCAGTTAAAGCTGAATGACATAATTTTAAATAGTTAATAATCAAAAGCAGGGGTGTCAAACATAAATACAATTTTTGGCAGCCCGCCCATTAATTTCTAAAATTGCATTGATGTACGGTATCATTTTGGAATTCTTCTTTAACACTAGAACCGCCACAGCAGTCATTTTGACAGTTTGAGGTTTTAAAATTTAAATTACTCTGCGTGACTGAAAGTTATGCGGTTATCCATTTATGACTTTTCCTGAATACATGTATTAAATACCCTGACGGCGTTTGAAAGGCATGATTGCGAAAATAAGGACGTTAGAATCCCGCCCACCTAGAACCACAAAAGCAGGCATTTTGACTGCCTTTTACAATACATGTTTTTTTTATTTTGAATATTCATTTTTTTTTTTTTTTTTTTTTTTTACAGACAAGCCCGTTGTTATCTCTACCCCCACTGAGCTTACCTCTGCAGTGCCAGCTGCTTTGCCAGTACCAAGGACAGCGACTCCAGCTGCATCGTCAGGACGAACAGACATTCAGGAGACTGGGAAGGATGGCACTATTTGGGAAATTATAAATCCAGGTGTTGACGCTATGAGAAGACGGGCTGCATAAAATTCATATGCAAATGCTACACCACATTGAACACTGTACTGAAGCAGAGACACATAGGATACAAAATGATGATTCCTGGAAAATGTCGTTAGAGGAATTAGAAGCTTTATTGCAATCCTGTATGTTCGTGGAGCGAACATACCACTGATTTTTTTTTACTTCACTGCAATTGGCAGAAGAGTTGAAGAAAAAAAACAGCCTGGTTGGAACACTGAACAAAGCAAGAAGACAGCTTCCACCATCTGCGCAAAACTTGCAACCACAGCTGCACTCCAATACAATTTTGAAACACAATGACTGTGCTACGCAAACTGTTTACACGTGCAAGCTGAGAAAGAATGCAATTATTCTCAGCTCCCTTCATACGTCAGTTGCCATTGGGACTGTTGACAAGAAAGAAACAGAGACTGTGGATTTCTGCAATGACACAAAGTACAGACCAGATTGCACGTCAGTACTCAGTGAAAGCAGGTTCTCGCCAGTGACCAGTTGCTGTATTTTACAATGTACTGAACCTGGCAGCCATTAATTCCTTTGTTTTGTACAAGGAATGCATTGGGAAAAATATCACTAGGAGAGATTTCACCTTGAAGCTAGCCACAGAGCTTCAGCAGAAACATTTCAATCAGTAAACTGCAAAGCAACAGGCTGCTGCAGCTCAACCTGGATTCAGTGCTGCACCCAGTGACACACACAAGAGAAAACAATGACTGGTAGATAAATGCAATAAAAATAAATAAATAAATTATGTTACTTTTAACCCTTTCAGGACCAAGCATTTTTCAGTGGGATACTCCCCCAGGACCAGGCGTTTTTTGGCTGCATTTGACTCTCTCCCTATAAAAATTCACTAAATTTTTATATTATTATTTATTTCTTAGCAGACGCCCTTATCCAAGGCAATTTACAATTGTTAGAAGATATCACATTTTTACATACAATTACATTATTTTTTACATACAATTACCCATTTATACAGCTGGGTTTTTACTGGAGGAATCTAGGTAAAGTACCTTGCTCAAAAGGTACAGCAACAGTGTCCCCCACCTGGGGTTGAACCCACGACCCTCCGGTCAGGAGTCTAGAGCCCTAACCACTACTCCACACTGTTGCCCTATTAGCATCTTGGTAATGGTGTCCTTTTTTTCAGGACACTCTGGGGACCATTATAAAGTACTTCAGAAACCATACAATCTTTTCACTTTTTTTCAACACTATTTTTTTTTTTATGTTAAGTATTTTATATGATGTATTCAGCTTATAGATACATGCTATTCTATGACCCGAGGGACCTTCCAATAATTCTTGAGTTTTGTTGAAAAATATTGACGTTTGGGCAAATTACAAGACATTGTTTCACCTGACTGATTGCAATGACATAATACACATTTACTGGGGCAGCAGTGTGGAGTAGTGGTTAGGGCTCTGGACTCTTGACCAGAGGATTGTGGGTTCAATCCAAGCAGGGGGACACTGTTGCTGTACCCGTGAGCAAGGTACTTTACCTAGATTGCTCCAGTAAAAACCCAACTGTATAAATTGGCAATTGTGTGTAAAATAATGTGATATCTTGTAACAATTGTAAGTCGCCCTGGATAAGGGCGTCAGCTAAGAAATAAATAATAATTCTGCAATAATAGACATTACTCTCACTTATTTTCTCAAAATAAATATTTATCAATAAAATATTAGTTATTCATTCCATTATTATTATTTGTTTATTTAACAGACACCTTTATCCAAGGCAACATACAGAGACTAGGTTGTGTGGACTTGCTCAGGATCACACAATGAGTCAGTGGCTGAGGTGGGATTTGAACTAGGGACCTCCTTATTACAAGCCCTTTTCTTTAACCACTGGACCACACAGCCTCCTCTATCAGTAATAAGGGGAAAAAAACATACCTGATACATTTAGTTCATGAAATAGTATCTGCTGATATCCACTAATTTATTGGTATTTCTAAATGTTGTAAAAACATCCTGTATATATATTAAAACACATTAGACAGAATAAATGTTCTAATATAATATGTCAAATACATCAGATTTACAGTGTTTCTTGTTTTCTTAGCTCTAAACAAGTTCCTGTGATGTTTTGTTTCTGCTTTTGTGTCTGCGGTCAGCTGTGAACATCAGGCCCTCCCCCCTATCCATTGATATGTGTTTCAAGCACGTGCTGCAAAGTACAGTGGCCCTATAAGTCATCAAAACTAAGTGCTTTTTTATTGTGTTTACACAATCATGGTCCAAGAAGCCCACTTCAGTATGAGCATGTTAACACGATCCCGGTCCTTAAAGGGTTAAAAAAAACTAATTTAGTTTTTACAGTTTTGTATGTACATATACCTGTTTACACACTAGTTTCTTTTGAAATGTTTATTTTATTATAGTTTTCCATTTTTTGAAGTAGTGCTTTATATGTGGTAAGTTAGAAAATAAACCCTTTTATGTTTAATTGTTCATTTGAATACGGTGTTTTGGCTGTGCAGATGTTTGACATGATGCCCTTGAATAAAACTTTTGAGCTGTGTCCGATAGTTTGTCTTTCATTTTAATATTGAGGTCAGGATCCTTTTCCTCATGCACACACGTGTAACAGCACAGCATACATAATTTTGATTAGGATAGCGAAGTGAAAGCTTGTTTAAACTATGTATTTTACTTGTGTAAAATTTAAAATCAGTAGCCAAAAAGTAGTTGGAGATGTCATGAAAGGTGGAGGCGGAACACAGACGATTCCAAAAACGTTAGCCAGGTGATTATTTTTTCACTGAATAGTTTTGGCGGCAAAATTATGTTGTCAAGAATCAATGCTGCTTACTTTAAGAGTGGGTCAATCAGTTTGCTCTTCCTGTGTTCTTAGGCACCCTTTCTTGTACTTCCTTTACTTATCTTGGTCTCAAAGAGAAACATTCACATTTGTCTCTTTGGCAATAACAGCTGTCTTACCACAATTGTCTTGGGATTACCATGTGTGAGCATAAATATCTAATCTTCCACCCTGGTTTAAACATGATTGATGTTTTGCAACTATTATCTGCAAAAAAAAGATGTTCAATGACTTATTCATGAGATGGCAGTTCCAGTTTTCAATAGCTGTGACTGTAGCATATGGTTTCTAAATTGAAACAGGTGTAGGCGAACAGGTGGTCAGTATGTGGTAAGGACAAGGTAGATAGGTAAAACAATAAAGAAATGATACTGACTATAAGAATGAAAAACAACTTGTGCAACTTGAATCAAACTACATTTCCTTCTGTTTTATTTGTTTAAAGATACATCATGTTACAGTCACACTATTTCTGAAAGTTAAAATGTCTAAAATCATAGCATAACATCGCTGGTGCAGAAATTGTCAGTCAAGAATATATTGTAGTGGTACAGTAGCCCCTATAAAAACTACATGACAAATTTCAGGGATTATGAGTAATGCCCTGTGTAAATTACGATTTCACAGGCTGCGTGGAAATTGTGAAATTAGCCCAATACCGCGATTTTTACAATATTCTTAAGAAATAAAAACAAATTATTTCAGAATTATTTGTATTTCATGCAAAAAAACAATCACATTAACAAAACTGTACAGCTCTGCTGTGTGCCTGTGTGTACATAGTGCTGTGATTATGTCATGTGACTATATGCAATCTAGGCAGGAAATTAAAATACTAAGTGGTAAAAATGTATTGCTACTGTGTGCTCTCAATGCATTTTGTTAAAAGCAATGCAGTGGTATCGTGTCCATCCTCTCAGGGCAGTGCAACTTTCTTAACAAAGGTAAGAATTATTTTTTTATTTTATTTTTTGTTGTTAGGTATTTTTGTCTTTCTGTGTCTTTAGTTGTACTTGTTGTGAAATGTCCCTGGTGCACAATATCTATTTTGTGTGTCTCTCAGTAAACACAAGTCTATTTTTTGCACACATAGAAGTTACTGCTATATAATATAACAACCTTGAGAGGTGGTGGGAATCTTGGAGGACCCCCATGATGGACAGGTGGCGAGGACGCTGATTGGGTGGAGGGGAAAGGCTGCCAAGAGGTCTGAGAAGCGAGAGGGGGCAGGCCAGCATATAAGAGTGGCGGAAATGAGCGGGGGTGAGACGACAGCCGAACTGATAGGAGTGAGGATCTAGTAAGACAGCAAGAGAACAACCCACCATTATTACTGTCAGCTGTGTGACAGGCCCCAACTACAGCTGCGCCATTAACCCCGGGAACCATGCTGAGGGAAGTGAGAGGAAAAGAGGGAGGGAACGTGTCAAGACAACCTGTCGGGACAAGGGAGCGAATGACAGAGGGAAGGAGCCAGACTGAAGTCCGAGTGACGAGCCAGAGGAGCATGTGTGTGTGCTTGTGTCTTGACCCTCCCCCATACTTCTGCCTACCCTGTGCTCTTCAACCCTCTATCCTTTATTCTAAATAAATACGGGCGACCTCACCCGTTCACTACAATCACTGCCTCCGTCTGAGTCCATAAGGCCGGAACCCAAAAACGTTACAATACATAAAACATATACCATCGTCCAGTAAGATCTTAACATAGGTAGGATATACGGCTTTCTTTTTTTCTTCTAGTGCAGTAGCGTTTTTAAATTCTGTCTCCCTTTCCTTGTTTTAGGTGAACCAAAAATAATCTTTAACATTAGAGAATTGTAATAATTTTCAAGTAGGCGATTTTTGTGGGGGTATTTTTTTTTCTGCACACCCCTGGTATTAAGCTGTAATTCAAACCTATTTTAACTTTGTGGTGTATATTAATAATTGATTACTTTTACACATGGCGTGCTTATGTGTGTTGTAGGGTAGAGAACATACACATACAGCAGGTGTGTTTATATGTCTGCAAGATGTTACTGGCTAAAAAACTAGACCAAAATAGCTTTTAATATACCGATGAAAGCTGCAATTTTGTTAGTATTGGACATATGGCAAGTTAAATGTAGCAGAAAATGAGGGTGCTTCAACTGTGTCACCCTTACAGTAAACAGATTGCAAAAGGGAAAACAATCTACTGTGTTCATGTAATATGCCTACAATATTTTCAAAGGGTAAGAATATGATGTAAAATAAAAATACTTCTTGTTCATGTTTTTTTTGGTGATAACTCTTCAAATTAATATTTATGCAAATTGTGTCAATTTTTTATATTTTTTTGTATTGACCAGTAAACACTCATTCATATATATATATACGGGAGGCTGTGTGGTCCAGTGGTTAAAGAAAAGGGCTTGTAACCAGGAGGTCCCCGGTTCAAATCCCACCCCAGCCACTGACTCTATGTGACCATGAGCAAGTCACTTAACCTCCTTGTGTTCCGTCTTTCGGGTGAGACGTAATTGTAAGTGACTCTGCAGCTGATGCATAGTTCACACACCCTAGTCTCTGTAAGTCGCCTTGGATAAAGGCGTCTGCTAAATAAACAAATAATATATATATACAGTGCCGTGAAAAAGTATTTGCCCTGTCTGATTTTCTGCATTTTTGCATATTTTTGACACTGAATGTTATCAGATCTTCAACCAAAACCTAATATTAGATAAAAGGGACCCCGAGTGAACAAATAACACAAAATTTGATACATATTTCATTTATTTATTAAAGAAAGTTATGCAACATCCAATGCCCCCGTGTGAAAAAGTAATCACCCCCTTAGACTCAATAACTGGTTACACCACCTTTAGCAACAATAACTGCAACCAAACGCTTCCTGTAGTTATTGATTTGTCTCTCACAGCGCCGTGGAGGAATTTTGGACCACTCCTCCATGCAGAACTGCTTCAACTCAGTGACATTTGTGGGTTTTCGAGCATGAACTGCTCGTTTTCAGGTCCTGCCACAACATCTCAATGGGGTTTAGGTCTGGACTTTGACTAGGCCATTCCCAAACTTTAAATTTCTTGTTCTTCAACCATTCTGATGTAGACTTGCTTGTGTGTTTCGGATCATTGTCTTGCTGCATGACCCAGCTGCACTTCAGCTTCAGCTCACGGACGGATGGCCTGACATTCTCCTGTAGAATTCTCTGATACAGAGCAGAATTCATGGTTTCTTCAATGATGGCAAGGCGTCCAGGTCCTGATGCAGCAATGCATCCCCAAACCATGACACTACCACCACCATGCTTGACCGTTGGTATGAGGGTCTTACTGTGGAATGCAGTGTTTGGTTTTCACCAGACATAACAGGGCCCATGTCGGCCAAAAAGTTCCACTTTTGACTCATCTGTTCATAGAACATTGTTCAAGAACTCTTGAGGATCATCCAGGTGCTTTTTGGCAAACCTGAGACAAGCATTCATATTCTTCTTAGTGAGCAATGGTTTCCGCCTTGCTACTCTGCCATGAATCCCATTTTTGCCCAGTGTCTTTCTGATGGTGGAGTCATGAACACTGACCTTAGCCGAGGCGAGAGAGGCCTGCAGATCCCTGGATGTTGTTCTAGGGTTCTTTGTGACTTCCTGGACAATTTTACGCCATGCTCTTGGAGAGATTTCTGCAGGATGGTCACTCCTGGGAAGATTCACTACTGTCCCAAACCTTCTCCATTTGGACAATATGGCTCTGACTGTGGTTCAGTGGAGCCCCAGAGCTTTAGAAATGGCTTTGTAACCCTTTCCCGACTGATAGGCATCAACAGCTACGGAATTTCTTTTGTTCGTGGGATGATGTGCCTCTAGAAACTGTGTGCTGACAACTTCACTCTGATGGTAAGGGCCAAAGTTAGTCAGATTTATATTGGGCAGGGTTGGCCCAAATCAGGCCTGGTTGTTAACCAAAGTACTCAAACAGCTGACCCTAATTATCCCTTTAATTGGGTTGAGTTAACTAGGGGGGGGTGGGCAATAACTTTTTCACACCTGAAGATTGCATGTTTGATTACCTTGCACGCCAAACAAATGAAAGAAGCACCAAACGTTGGTGTCATTTTTTTTATCTCAGACTCCCTCTATATACTACTACAACCCACAAAAAATCTGACCAAATACAATGTGAAAAATGTGTAAAAATGCAGAAAATCAGACATGGGGCAAATACTTTTTCACGGCACTATATATATATATATATATATATATATATATATATATATATATATATATATATTACGTGAAAAAAATATGTTATTGGCTGCACACTCACTGTATCGTTTAAGATGGATATGACCACTGTCATTTCAAAAATTAATCTATTCATTTTATTAGTATCAAACCTTTTAAAAGAATAAAGAAAACAGCGCGTTTCAGCACGTCCATGCCTTCATCAGGTTTCACCTGAACTACCTACAATTGCATATAAAAAGGCAGTTCAGGCTATCAATCAATTAACAAGTCCTTAATTAATTAAATTCATATTACATCATCAATTATTCATTAAATCATTCAAACAAGTATAGGACATGATTTGATATACATTCTTACAGATACAGAAAAAGATTTGAAACACAAAATACACAATTATTTCATTTCCTACAAATAAATACAGTATTATAGCTCTCAACCATTGCACTTATTTCATATGACATATTATTAATTAATTTGAAGCCTGTTGTTACAAATAAGGACTAAGATCCAGTGTTTCATTAAGACCATAAGGTTCCATTGTCTTCAAAGTGAAAATCCAAAACGATTCCCTGTGTTGTCAAGGTTGACATATTGCATGTCCCATTTGTTTTCAGGTACTCCTTTCTAAAAATTGAATACTCATCACTACATACCTCAACATGAATTGCACAATTCTGAGTACAAGGAATTATAATGTTCGTTAAAGCACACATTGACAGCAAACATTGTGGGAATGCTAATGCAGTTACTGAACATGTTACCAATCACAAAGACTATGATTTCCCAGTGTTTTGTCCATATTGTCATGTCTTCGGGGAGAATATATCATGTGCTTAGTGATGTCATTGCCAATGTCATTGATGATGTCATATGTGATGTCAAGTGTGATGGGAAAGATACACATTGCGTGGCTACCTTAACTTGCAATTTCCTAACCTTTTGGACTTTTGCAACCAAACCTTAACGTTACTTTAACAAAGTTTTTGCCATTGAATTTCCATTGTCCAGTGGTGGAAACACAACTTGAGACACTAAATAGCACAGAAGAAAGAGACATGCACCAAGTATGTAAAGTTTTTTTTTTAAAAGCCAGATTTATTGAAGTCAAATCAAATGTGAAAAATGTTAATCCCTGCCCCAGAGGCTGGAGAGGTGGGGACAGCAATGGCTATACCAGAGGCTGGAGAGGTGGGGACAGCAATGGCTATACCAGAGGCTGGAGAAGTGGGGACAAATTTGAACAGCTGAGGGCAGTTAAAATTTTGTATCACTTTGTCAATGTCCACTCTCTCTAGAAAGATCATGTACGAATCCTGCTGGTTGTTAGGCAGTCTGATGCATTGTGTGCATTGCGTATCATTACATTGAAAACATTGCTTATCTTTTCGCACCTAGGCAACATAGTGACCATGGCTGATGGTTTTCCCTTTGTGGAACACAATTGCCATTGTTTAAAATGTTTTGCTATCAATTACAACTCTGTCTTGCTTGAAATTGGCAAGTGTTGTATTCATTGCAATATCGTATAATTTTAATAAACTAATAAACAATATGGGGAACAATTAATTCCGTGTTTGAATTTTAAAATGGCTCTATATAAATCTGGTGATACAGAGCTTTTTTTTTTCTCTAACTCAGCACAAATAACATTAAAAATAAGTAATTTTTGGTAGGAAGAAATGTATAAAATGCATTCATGTCTTTACCAATCATTTTCATTTCGGAATCTTCTTTTGAAAACGGTAAACAGGAGCAATATGTTACCGTTTATGTCTTGTAGTCAACCAACATTTTGTTATTGTTAAACCTCGTTAAGTGCGGACCTCAGTACCTACCTCTGAAATAAAGAAATCTGTCATCAAAAGAATGCAAAAGCTTACTATGCAAACGAAAAAAAACGGTCATAACTTACTATGCAAACGAAAAAAAAGACATAACTGCGTTCATTCAGACATAATTGAAACACGGTAATATAAATAAATAAATAAATAAATAAATAAAGGAAATTGGGTTTACAATCACAACAGCACATAATATCAAAGAAAGAAGTGTTCTCCTAAATCACATACCTGCATACAGGGCACTTTTTTCTCCACACGATTTGGGCACAGCTATACCATTGCATGTCTTGCAATCGCTGTCTGCGAGATCCACGTTGTAAAACACGTGAACGGCATTTCAATGTACAGAAATGCGTTGATCGCTGAAATGTGCTAAATGCCAACTCCATACTTCGTTGTATTCACAGTTTCATTAACGTAGCCTAAGGGCTGCAGACTGATGGATAAAAAAGTATAGGGTACTATACTGTATAAGCGAAATGCTTTTTATATTATACTGTACAGTCATGACGGTGTCTCGGTAGGATTGTTTATAACTTTGTATTTATTTATTTTTGCGATCCTGCCTTTCAATAGTATTAGTATTTAATACATATATTTAGTAAAAGTCAAGACAACTTCGTATCTCAATCTCTGCTCATTCCTTTATAGTCAGTGGACCCTATATCGTCATTTAATTGAGACGCCCCTTATTTTCTGTGATAAGGCACGTCTTAATATGCTAATATTAAGTAAATACCAACATTAGTAAATACCAACTTATTTATAGTTTTAAGATGCGTGTTACAGGGTTGTGTTAACAGGCGTCTTATGGCTACTTTTAAGAACCTTTAGTAAATGAGGCCCCTATGCTTTTAGTGCCATTTTTCTCCCTGGTGAGTAACTTCTTTTCAAATTTGAATGGGTCTTTATAAAAATTAGTTCTCACACACTCCTTCTTTTTACAGCGTTTCTGTAGACGCTCAGCTCTGTGCAACGTTGCAAGCTTAGCTTTTATGACCCTTTGTAATAGATTGAGTGCCTCCTGACTTTGTTCTGCTCTCCTCCATTGCTTCCTCAGCTGCTTCCTTTCTCTAACTAAGCGCTCTAGGCTTTACAGGAATAGTTTGTACTTTCTCCTTTCTTTTTTCAACTCCAAACCTCTCACTTCCATATGCGTATATGGTATCCCCAAATGTATCTAGCTTCTTTTCGACTGTTCCACCTAACCTTTCCAACACAAAACAGAGATCTGTGTTTACTGTGTCCAATGCTGTTTTCTCAGAAGCTCTTGGCCATTTAACTCCAGGCTTGTGCCCGTTGAGGTTCTTTTCTCTCTTATGCTGGTTTGTCTGACCGGGTTCATCATTAGGTTCATCACTAACTGTGTCCATGCAAGTCCTCCTCCCATCTATGACAGGGGTGCTGATATCCTGCAAACTGTGGTTTGCTTCCTGTCGCTTGATTTCATTTGGCTGACTTGACTGACTTCGTAAAAAGTACTGTTCTATTTAAAACACAGAGCTGGATACTGCCAGCTAGGGTGGCTAACCCCGGGCAGCCCCAATGGGGTCTATTTCCTCCTGTCAGCTCTCTCCAGGCTGTCACAAGGTCTTTCCCTCATTGCCAGCTGCACTATTCAGAGCAGTCACTGGACGTATCCAGATCTTCATGATAATAAGCAATGGGGGTGTTTACTTTACACATCCGCTACTCCAACGATATGCCATCATCTAGATCAGTGGTTCTCAAACTTTCTGGCCCACGCCCGCCTTTCTCTTGTCTGTGGTACTTGACTTGTGGTAAAATCCAACATGCCTTGTCTGTGGCTTCTCTGTATGTCACTGCTGTTTGGTTTTTTTTGCATGAACTTACAGTTTACCAATTGAGTTTACCAATTGAGACCAACGCTAACTACATAGTAAGCTGAAAAACAACATACATTACCAGATGGCAGCAGACTTTATCCAAAAATACGCAAGCTTAGAAAGCACCAGTCAGACGCACAGCACCATCTACAAACTTTGACATGGCTGGAGGTGTCAGCATAAAGATTTGTTTTAAGTTAATATATAACATATAACAGGAAATGTTGGCTGGTATTAAATTTGGCGGATTTGCTACCTTGGGGGATTTTTTCACAACACGTTCACAAAAAAAGTCACATTTTTGCATTTATATATTTTTAATTCCAAAAACATTTAAATAAATGTTTACTTAATTAAATATGTCTGCTAAAACAGTATCTCATTTACAGTAATCAGTTACCGTATTTATCTCTCTTATATGGCCCTTCATTTTAAGGTACCGGTAAACTTTTACGATAAACATTTGCTATCTCTCAGTTTTAAAACGTAGGTATGGTTCACAAGATAACACAGTGGAATGATCATAGTATCATGCAGTAATTGTAGGGCAGTATTGCCACGTGTAAAATCTTTAACAATAAGCCAAAACGAAAATGCTTTTATTTGCTTTGAAATCATTTTGGCTGTTACTTAATTAAACCCTTGTAAAAAAAAAGAAACCCAAAAATGCTTAACATAAAATAGAACAGTCCTACTCAGTAGCAGGCAGTTTACAATGACTCTGGGTTTCTGATCGCATCATCAGTTACAGAGTTTTTAAATCCATTCATTGAAATGTCTGGTCTACTTTTAATGTTTTCAAACAAATTGGCTTCATCACTGCTATTCTCATATCCACTTTGACATCTGACACATTATTTCTCTTGTCCACCGCTCAGGCCCGGCGCTATGGGCGGGCTTTAGGGGGCCTGACCTTGATTTAGAAAACGATTCAGTACTGTCAGCCAATCAGCTTCCAGTTCTAGCGGGCTCTAATAGACATCTATTGGACAGTAAACACTAAACAAAGACACATTTGGTCCAATTATCCACAAAAATCAGCCAAAAAATCAAATTATCAAATTAAACATTTACATTAAGTTAAGTGCTGCTCAACCAGGTTACAGTTTGAAATATTCACAATCTCAGTCCTGTTGAAGGTAACTAATGACATAATTAAAGAGCTCTGAAGTGTTATCTTTTTTAACCATCTTAGACTTCTGATCTTGTAGATTGTGACTCATTATAGATTTGGCCTGTGTAAAAAATCCATATGTTGTTTCTGCCTCTGACTGTCAAACAGATATAAGAGGCTGCGTTTAGGTTTTATTGAGTGCAATCGAACATCAAACAGCTAGGTTCAAAAGATTTGACTCTTGCTTTGTTTTCTGTTTTCCTTAATGAGTGAATCTTCTCTTTGTGATCAAAGTAATTTTCTGGTAATTTGATTGTTTTGATTTGTAACCCGCTAGCAATATATGAATGGTCCTGGCTTTTGTCCAGGATATCTATCAAAAGTGTATTGTACAGTATATCTCTATGGAATTTCTAGTCATGCCAAGGGTAATGGTGAATGGAGGGGAGGGGGAGGGTGGGTCATTAATGAATAAGGGAAACAAGTTAGTAAAAAAAAAAAAAAACACTGAAGCTATTCAATATAAAAATAATTTGTAAAGATTTCACATCAGTTTTGAACAAATGGATATATGGGAGGGCAGAGAATTCAAAGTAATAGATAACTGGTTTCAGAAGAGGACTCCATTGATTTCATGTTAGTACAGTAGTCTCCGGCTAAGAGAACACCCCTCGGGAAGCAAGCAAAGTGTTCTTATAGCCAAAATGTCCTCTAAGACAGAGTTAATCACCAGACACAATATGAATCAATAAATAAATAAATACACATGTATTACTTGTCATGACGCACGTGCATCAACATATGAATTGACCTGAATAAGTAAAAGCAAAACAATAGGGAAGTGTATGTTAATAAACTATAACAATAAAGTAACAGACAAACTAACGTTAATAAAACTAAAGCAAAACAAAAGCTTAAATCGCTATGAAGTACAATGCTTCTTCAACATTAAAAAGGTTGCATGACTCATTTTGTTATCCTTTTTAAAATTAAACTAAATGATAATCATGTATTTGTTCAAATAATAAAGAAAACAAGTTTACATTTGAAAAAGTTAAAGTAGAATAGTTAATGTCTTTATAAATCACATTCAGAGTTGATTAATTACCACAAAGGATCAACAACAAAAGAAAATTACTGGTAAGATTACATTCTTTTAGTAACTGTGAGAAACAACAAATTCTTCTCTTCCTTGAAAGACACTATTTTACTTAATATTCCTTTGTAACATGAGTTACTGGTGCATGTTCTTTATCAAGCTGATTGATTTGTTTTTCTCTTTATTTATTTATTTTTTTTGCCACACATCAGAATGGTGGTAGCTGAGAGCAGCCTGTTTTTTTAATCTAATGGAAAATAAAGTGGCGTTTTATCTAGCAGTGCCTCCATTCCCTGTCTCACCTAAATGAGCATGTGGCATGAGTCGTAGATACTGCAGCCATTTGCAGGTTTTATGAGACTCTCCCTAGCCAAGATAGAAAGGAAATAAGCATGAATGATGCAAACAGAAATTATACATAAGTGCGGGTGTGTACGCCATAATTAAATACTCGTATTTAATGGTCGCTAATATAAAAAGCCTATTGAAATTATCTTAGAGTGCACCCTGTGGTATTTATTGAGTGAAGTGCTTACTTTTCAATTCAAGACTGGAACTGGGCCAGACATTGAACTATTAAAAAATAAAAATAAATAAATACAAAAAAAAGCCTTGGATGGTTTCATAGACACAACAAATATATATTGTAATGTGTGTGAGTATCATATCCTACTCTGTCAGATGTACATAAACCTTAGATCATTGTTTGTGCTATAAGAATTTTTTTTTTTTTTTTAATCTTGAGACCAGACAGAGCAGAGAGGGGTCAACCAAACAATTTACTCTACTTAGCTTACCTAGCTGAACACAAACTTTGCCTTTTTTTTTCCAAGCCCTTCATTCTTCAAATTATTTTCCATGAGTGTTTCAATAATAAATAATTTAAAAAGCTGAATATTGTTGTTGCCTAAATAAACAATAGCTGCACCAGTGCTAAGCACATTGTGGCACAGTGGTGTGAACTGGCTTATCACTATGCAAGACCTATAATATTGTTACATTTCCAACATGGTCAAGCGACACAGTTATACCATCCAGCTGCATGCTCTTTCTGAACAATTTCATAATTAAATAAAAAAATATATAGCTCCTGAAGTTTAATTGGACCATAACTGCATTAGCAAACTGTCAAAATCAAATACAATACACCTCTGCTGAGCCTGTTTGACGACATAGAACAGCAGAATAATGCAGTGCTGTAATGATGATTGTCCATCCACTCCCTCACGTGTGATTACGTGGTGCTTCTGCTCCAGTACCCTATGGAAAGCAAGCTCTCACTGGCTGTTCATTCGCATTGAACAATAAAATAATTGTAAGTATAGTTCATGATGTCTGTAAACTGGACTCATTACTGACCCCACAGAAGAAAAAAAAACACAAGCACAACAGTACCTACAATGCCAGTTCAAAAATAATGTTTGGTTCTGCATGTTCTTTTGCAAGTGATTTTTCAAAGGTTACAGGGCAGTTAAAGTTAGAACAGTATAATTGTTTGCTTTTTACAATCCAATCCATCAATTATGGCAATAACATCGCAGTTCTGGATTGTTTAAAAGAAAAACTAAGTGGAAAAATAGTTGCTATCAAGATATTTTAATTTAACAATATTAAACTGAAGTGGGTCTGTCGAATATATAATTATTATATTTGTCTATTCTTATCAGGAACACTTCAATGCAATTGATTTCACCAGCATCATTTGATATGAGCATTTTAAACGAATAGGCCTATCAAGAATAATGCTTGCAGTCTTCATATTCATAGTGCCAATCTCAACAGCTATCATAATGTATAACTGTTATGTCAGTCAAAGATGGGGGATATGTGACTGTGCACTCTGAGGCACTTCCGTGCACGTTAATTGAAATTAACATTATTTAGTGCCCAGTTTACTATTGCAAATAGTGCACACACTAATTGGCACACATTAAATTTAGTGCTTTACACTGGTAATCAGAATGAATATGTGAATTTTTTGATAATGTACTTAAATGAGGCATCCAGCTCAGACTAATGAGATGAGCTGTATTCACATGGTATTTACTAGGTGTTCATTTTAGTGTGCACCTTAAAGTGATCACTAATTAGTGCTGATGGAAACCAGGCATTAAGCACTGATAGATGCACTATTTAAAGCTGTTTTTCTGGGCTGAAAACTATTTGGCATCATGGAGGCACTACTTGGATACAGAGGTTGTATAGTTAGGCGCCAAAAAGCTGCAGAAAATGAAAGGAGGCCTAGGAGGAGAAGGGAGTCATTTTCAGACCCACCTTTTCAGTGTTTCCAGCAGGTACTGCATACCCTGCTGAAGCTCACAGGGAATTATATTACATTTCCCACACAGAGGCGGCGTTTACATGCACAAGTCATGACAGTTTTCCTCACAAACTGTTTGCCGTACTTTTTTAGGAAATGCGTTGCTATGCAGTTCTGATTTAGGAAAAAAAAATCGGCTGTACCAATGCAGATTATTCAGTTCATAGTCATTTAGGAGAGGGTATGTGTCTGTGTCTGTTTAATAAGTAGGAAAAGAATGACTCTGAATATCGTGAGGAAAGCTTCATGTGTTACCATGAAGATAAAAACGTTTAGCAAGAGAAATGAATTCACGTGTTGTCGCGCACATTTTGAATTACGCTGCACATTAGCTACTTGTTTGTCTGGTTACCTTTCTAACACACACACACACACAAAATTATATCAAATATAATTTCTACTTAGAATTTTACTACTAAATTTACTACTTAGAATTTATATTTGTGTCTGTGTGTTTGTGGAACATTCAGAACACTAGATCCGCCTTTTACAATACATGTTTTTATTTTGAATATAACCTACAATATTAAATTTATATATATATATATATATATATATATATATATATATATATATATATATATATATATATATATATATATATATATATATATATATATATATATATATATATATATATATATATATATATATATATATACACATATATATATATATATATATATATATATATATATATATATATATATATATATATATACAAGTCTGTTGTTATCCCTACTGGACCTGGCAGCCATCAATTCTTCGTTTTGTACAAGGTAGGAGAGATTTCATCTTGAAGCGAGCCACAGCGCTTCAGCAGAAACATTTCAATCAGAAAGCTGCAGGCTGCAGCAGCTCAACCTGGATTCTGTGTTGCGAGCGACACACACGCAAGATAAATCATATGTTACTTTCGTTTTAGATTAAAAACTACTTTTGTTTTTACAGTTTTGTAAAAACCTACAAAATATACCTGTTTACACATATACCTGTTTACACACTCTTTTGAAATGTTTATTTACATGATATTAAGTCGGAAGAATGGGATCTTGACTGCTGAAACCTCGTGAGCCACAAGCACGATTCCTGCTCCGGTTTACATGGGTTTTTTACAGCTATTTTTATCGTGAGAAAACGATTAACCCTGCCCTTAAAGTCGCGCTGCCAAAAGGACGTCCCTTTGCTGTTTCACGATGTATTCACGTGACAACGTCACACAGTCATGACTGTAGAGTTGATTTTCAGTGCATGTAAACCAAGCCAAAGAGGAAAGGTTTACAGGACTTGAAAGTGGGCTTCTACCAGGTGGTTTGCTTCCTCAATGTGATGGGTGCTATTGATTGTACTCTCATAGCACTGTCACCACCAAGTGAAAGGGAGCATATTTTCCAGAACTGGAAGCATTTTCATTCCCTGAATGTACAAATGGTGTGTGACTCTCAAAATAGTATCTTGAATGTGGTTGCTGGTAATCCTGGTAGTCCCCATGACAATTGTTTATTGAGACACAGTGGTCTGTTTGATGATTTTGGGACCAGCAAATATGGGTAAGGGTGTTATTACATTCCAGGTGGTAATGTTGTTGATAATTGTAACATTGCAAAAACAGTTTTGTTTATTAGGTGATGCAGGCTGTGAGCTAAAGCCATTGCTTTCAACCTCTCTGGCTGATCCTAGGAGTCCAGCAGAGCTCCAGTATAATATAGCACATATGTCTACACACCCATTCATTGAGCAGACATTTCGATTGTTAAAAAGTCGATTCAGATGTCTAGACAAATCAGGAGGGGTGCTACAGTATAGTCCTGCAAAATGTTGTCAGATCATTGTTGCATGCTGCATTTTTGCACAACATAGCTATCAACAATAATTTACCAGGAGACATATTAGACCACCTTCACCCTAATCCACCTATTGAGCCTGCTCTGCTGGGTGATAAAACAGGACAGGGAAGAGAAATGAGGCTACGTATCATGAATCAATACTTCTTGTGTAAATACAATAAAAAGAATGCAAAATTGTATATGCATTGAAGATGAAAGGAATTATTTTAATTAGGGATAGTTAGACTCACATGGCCAACATATGTAATGAGTGTAGTGGTTCTCAAAAAAAAAATTAAAAAAAAATCAAGACATACAGTAATTCGCCTCTTAATTGCCTAAACTGTGTTTTTTTTAACACGTACATACTATCATATTTGTGACAAATCATATAAACACAATAACGTCTATACATAGTGGAGAAGCTGCTTATTTATTTCAACTGGACTTTCTCCCAGGAGTATCCTCTCTGCCTTCGCAAACCAATTCTGCGTGGACTAGGACTGACATTTAGAGTTGAAGATGTTGAGGGTACACATTACCAAGAAAAAAGAAACATGTCAGCTGAAAATGATCTTCCATTGCAGGCAGCAGTAAGCAGTCAAGTGCTGTTATCTTTCTGGGGGTGGTAGTAGTACACAGGTTATATGTTGTTTGTCAAGGTTTTAAAATGGTTAACAAGTATTAAAGTGCCTGTTTCATGCTGAATCTTCCTAGGCCTTGTAAACAGCATGCTCCTTTTTAAATGAGAGTCTCTTTTATAAACAGGTCTTAACATATGATTCAGCACCTTACAATACAAGTTCAAAGATATTATCCTTATCCTTAACTATCTTATTTGTCTGTCACAAAGCAAGATAATACATTATTACAATAATAGTAGTATATTCCGGATAATAGTAGTATATATAATATGTATGTGTGTAAGTAAAATATATAATATATACATATAATATATAAGGTTTCCTACAGGGTGGCTTCAGCAATTCTGAACCATATGGTAGTCTACGAACGGAGATAAAATCCAACCCTTTAGTTAACCCATTCTTGCCTAAATTTTCTGAATTAAGTTTCCTTTGCTATACTTATGCGCAGATGTGACTTATGAACATTTCTAGTGTTTGTTTTAAATTAGCCTTAGAAATTTTCAAAGAAATCATTTTTTTTTTCTGTGTCCCATATATGGGACGCCAGGCACAGGTGGGTACATGTTTTAATATGTTAAATATCTTACCAATAATATCAATAATAATATTCATGAATACTTAATAAAGTAATAAACCACAATATTATATAACAATAACTTTTATTTATTAAATAACAATAACTTTTATTTATTATATATCAATAACTCGTATTGTATAACAAGAACTCTCATTCATTGTAAGTCAATTAACTCAAAGTAAACCACTTAATTGTATCAACAAGTATGTGGTAAAAAACATAACTCATAGTAAACCCTACTTTACAGCATATAATAAAGGTCATTTGATATTTGATATTTTTACTTCAACCTGATATTCTGTCAACAGATATTGAAAAAACACTGGGGTCCTCTGACACCACTTTGCCAATTACTGTTAGTGGAATGGCTTGAAACAGTCAATGTGCAGTCCAACATGACATTTGCAACATACAACTTTAGCCTTCTTGCTGCAATGAGCACACCTTCTCTGCGTCTGATTTGTTTTTGGGTAGTGACCTTGTTCATCCCGTCGCACAGCTTTGGGCACTTTCTCCTTTCTTTGGCGTCCTGCAGTTAGTGGCCGACCAATGCCAGGAGCATTCCTCGCCTCAGCTGAAAACTTTAGCCTGTACACATTTACCACCTCTACGAAAAGCCAGCAGGTCCAGGGATCTATTCTTGTACCCTGCAGAGTTCCTATACAGAAGCCATACATTCTGTATGGCCACATCAGGCATGAACATAAAGAAGGGAACCCACCACTTCTTTGAGCGGATGGAAATTCTGTAGTAGCTAATGTTTTGGTCCATTCTATCAACTCCACCCATGTACTTGTTGTAGTATCGAATTACCTGTGGCTCATCAACTTCAATCACCTTCTTCTCAGCCCGAGAGTAGCGCTTTGCCTTTCCGATAGGCATTACTGGCTGACAATTAGATGCCATCGTGACCACGCTGTTATCATTCCATCGTGTTACTTTCACACGATTGGTCGAACTGTAGCGGTAGTCTGCACTTCCCGAGGACTTTTAGACATTGACTTTGTATCTAAAACAGGACAATCCTGCACTCTGTTAGCTCTCAGTGTGCCAGTAGCTCCTATTCCTTTGTCACCCAAGTACTGCAGCAGTGGAAGTGATGTAAACAGATTGTCAAATGTTAGCTGGAATGTCACTTTCTTAGGTAATATTGAAATCAGTCCTGTCACCACAGAGCCACCCAAGCCAAGTTCAGGTAATGTAACACCTTTACCAGCATAAGGTTTGCACTGAATGAGATATCCAAGGTGAGTATTCAGACACCACAGCTTATAACCAAACTTGATTGGTTTGCTCTTCATGAACTATTTAGCTGAGTGCTTCCCATAATAGGGAATCATGGCTTCATCTATACACAGATTTTGTTCAATCTGGAAGGCCTTGAGGAATCTCTCATTCATCATTTCATAGAATGGCCTTATCTTGCCAAGCTTGTCTCCAACAGGTAGTCTGCTGTTATCAGCAAGGTGCAAATATCTGAGGATCTCTTTGAATCTATCAAGTTTCATCAATTGTGATACTGCAACATTACATACATCTTCACTCTGTTCCCACATCATACGTCTCCTTGGTACAACAGCATAGCCGCTTATAAGCAGCACTGCTAAAAAGGCCCTCATTTCATCTGGACTGACAGTGAAGTTCAGCTTACCTTTGAAAGATGCATAGAACTTGCTTTGGTCACACAGGTATTGAATCACTTCTTCATCAAAAATTGCTCAAACCAAAGGTGTGGTGCCCAGTCATTCTCAGTAATTTGCAGTGTAGTGCTGTTCCATTCAAATTTCTTCTGTTCTGTTGCTGGTAGATCCTTCTTGTACCACTTTTGTCGTGCTGATTTAGCCTGTTTTCGAAGTGAATAGCTTGAGGTGGTGACCGTAGAAGGACTTGGCTGTACTTCCTCAGCATCAGTAGCTTCAGGTGGAGCATCATCACCTTCACTTCTGCTGTCATAAACCTTTTGACCATGTCTGTACCCAGTGAAGTCTGCATCTACTCGCAGCTGCTTTCCAGACAGGTTATTCACACTACCTCCAGTGTCCTCATCTCCACTGTCTTCTGCACTATCTGCACCATCATCAGGTGGAGTAATAAAAATTTCAGCCTCATCAAACTCTCCTGATTCTAGTATACTAACAACTTCATGAACACTGTACTTTTTCTTTAAATGTGCCATCTAAACTGTGAATAAAGTACTAAAGAAGGAAATGGGTATTACCTGTCAGACAAGCTGAATAAGATCACTGGTTTCATAGATTGTATTCCCTGGTACATGGGGAATCAACAATATAAGGGAACCAGACACAACAATTATGGCACCAGACAAAAACAATAACATTATCAACTATATTACCATAGAAAAAACCTGGCTGCATCTGTGCCTGGCGTCCCATATATGGGACGCTACAAAAACAATGCTCAGTTTAGACAATATGCAAATTTTTTTATAAAATGGTTATGTACAGCTACAGCACACCCTGACCAACATAAATTCATGAAAAATAAGAATGAAAGATAATGGCTAAATAGATTTGCATCAATATCTCTAAGCTATCGCTTCTTTGCATTTTTTGCTCAATTTGAAAGATTGCATTTGATGCCGAGGGAAGAAAAAACCTGGCAGCCAAATAATAAAAGCAGGAATTATAGAACTATAAGAGGGGAATATTTTACAGGTTTCATTATTTCATTTCAGTGAACACACACCCGCGGAGATGCACATTTTCACCCCGTCCCATATATGGGACGCTAGGCATTAATGGGTTAATGATATAAAAAATATCCCGTCAAAATATTTAGGAGAGTACATTTTCAAAATACTGGTAGTAGGGGGCTCCTGAGCGGCACATTCAGTAAAGGCGCTCCGCATGGAGTGCAGGATGCGCCTTATAGCCTGGGGATCGCTGGTTCGACTCCAGGCTATGCCATAGCCGATCATGGCGTGGAGTTCCCAGGGGGCAGCGCACAATTGGCCGAGCGCCGCCCGGGTGGGGAGGGTTCGGGTCGGCAGGGTAATCGTTGGTTCACCGCGCACCTGTGGCCGATAGGGTACCAGCGGGTCTGCTGGAGAAGCCACTCAGATCTGTGTTGTCCTCTGGCACTAATAACTGGGCATTCCAACTTGGGGAGAAAACAGGGTAAAAAAACATTGGCGACGACTAAATTAAAAAGAGAAATAAAATATTGGTAGTAAATCTACAATAGGCTACCCTACTCATCCACATTTCCCACTACATAATATTCTTATTATAATAATATAACTAACTAATAATATAACTAAATCCGAAGATAGATGTACTATTAATATCACTGGTAATTTCCGATCACAGCATCCCTGAGGCTACATGTCATGTTCACCCAATATACAATGTGTTTTTTATATTCTACAATTACAAAAATGCTTAATTTTTTTCCCCTACTTTGTATAAAATATATTAACCATGTACAAAGACCGCCTTCAGGTTATGCATTTCAGTTGCAAATGCAATATTCAGTGAATCTTTTGTATGTATCTCCATGCTTAACTTGATTTGTGATGCTGGTGTTCCAACAAAGAGTATTTTATGTTCAACAGCATCATAAAGTCTTTCCTAAAAGACTTTATCCAGACGTTGACCCAAATACTATACTATATGTGATCTCTGAATACAATGACTCAATTCTTAACGTAAAAACAGGATGTGCAGTCTTTAATTCTTAGGTTCTTTGAAAGGAAACTCACAAACAAGCATTTGTATTGAACATACCCTTCTGATTCCAGAAAATCTATTTTTACATTAAAAAGACTTCTAGTTGTGTTGGTCAAGGTGCATTAAATATCTATCTGAAAATATCTTGAATACAATCTCTTTAAATATAAATATACAATATTTACATAAAGTAACACAAAAGGATATAAAAAAAGACCCTATTGGTTGCAATCTGCAAATGGATGTAAAAAAGTCAAAGATCGTCTTCGGTTAACCTGCTCATAACGGCCACTCAAGGGACTGCCGAAAAGTGACTTTTACAGCAAACATGATTTTATTTTATTAGGCTACAACTACTTAATAAGAAACGTGTAGTTGTCACTACAGACAGGTGGTCAGTCCAATTATATAGTTGGGTCTTTAAGGCAGGTTTTGCTGTATGAAAATTCAGTTTCATCTGAAGGTCGACCTATATTGATTTTTTCAATATGGTTACCGACAGGGCCGGCCTTTGGCGGTGATGATTAAGTGCAGGGTCCAGAACATCAAATGAATGCTACAGTAGCAAACTTATCTTAAAGTTAGTATATAGGTGCATCATATAATCATATGCACCTACATAATGTTAAGATACAGTAAATAATATTAAAATGTTAATGAATACTTTTGTTCATTTTCTAGACATAATCATTTTATATAACTTTAAAGCACTCAGAATTCCAGTCTACTTCAAACATATCATGTATTAACTTTTTCTAAAATGACCATGCCCCAATAGGCCTACTGAAAAATACTGTAATGCCCGACTAAGTGGATTCTGACAGGTTGGAGGCGAGAATAACCAGGCATACATAAATAAATAAATAAATAAATAAATAAACCAAAAAATCCCTTTTTGACACTTGCCACTTTTTACATTTTTTTTTTTTTTTTTTAACAAATTAACCCCTAGGCATTATCAAATCCTTTTTTTCATTTTATGTTCTAAATTGCGTAAGAACATACATTACAAAGACATTTTCCTAGCTTTAGAGGCAGCAAAGTCCTTTATCAATTATTCTAAATTCTTGGCAACTTTGCTCTGATTTGAGAATGTGTGGTGGCTTCTTAATAAACAAATGTACCACTTCAGTGTTTGTAGTCTAGGTTGCTTATACATTACGACGCATCATCCAGTTACTGTGCTTTGCATATTAGTTCACCTTCTTATATCGTATAGAATAATTCCAGGTGTATACACTTTTCAAACTTCAGAAACAAAAAGCATCACAAGTGATGGCTTTTAACTGCCTGTATTTTTGTTGTGTGTTTTATTAGTGAATCTGTTGTTTTTAAACTGCTCCTAATTCCCCTGTGCACTGTGACTGACGTTTGGGTTAAGCACTTTCCCCACAGTCGATAGGAAGTCCCGCCTTATTAAAAGGGAGGAACAGGGACCAGAAAGAGAGAATTGTTTTGGGAAGAAGCACACAATCCATCTGGAAGACTAGCGAGGAGACAGCAATATTGTAAAGAAACAGCAGCATGGAGAGTTTTTGTTTTTTTCTATTTGGGACTTTGTTGCAGCAGGACTTGGTTGGGATCTTTTTGTTTCTTTGGATTTTGTGTTTTTTGGGGATTTTGTTTTATTATCAACTGCCACTGTTGGACTATGTTCGAGCTACCTTTTTTTGTGGTAACAGGTTGGTGTAGAAACAAATAGATTTTTATTTTAGGTAACTGCCTTGCTGTGTCTCGTTGGCACTCCTTGGACAATCCATTCCCCAGTAGAGTCAAGGTCGTGGTCCCGGGAGACGGCCAAGGGTCTGAGGGCGAGAAGAGATAACATTATTTCATTTGCACTTTAATCATTTCCAGAAATGCTCTAACTAATATTTTTGTACTTACCTACGCTGAGTGATCTCTTTGTAGTCCTGCCAGGACATGCTCAAGGTCTGCCAGCGTTCTACTTACCGTTGTCCCAAGGTTCGAGGTCCAGCATCCAGAGATACTTACCAGTCAGCACGGAGGGTCGAGGTCCAGCGCCGGTCTCCAGTGTGCCACGTCGGGGTTCCAGGAACAGCGGCGAGAGAGAAAGGAGACACACGGGGTTTAAAGGTAGGTTAAAAGGAATTAACCATAACTCCTGGGTAGAGGTGGCAATTCTACTTACCTGAGTGTACGTTTCCTGATGGCCATTTTCTTTGCCCTGCTCCTTTCCAGGTTCATCGAAGGTGTTGGCTGGTCGGCGGTTGGAGGTCCGGGCGGTGGGTTCAGGCTGCAAGGGAAGCAGACGTCAGGGAAGAGGGGTCTCTTGGGACTCCTCTGACCTATCAGAGACTGTTCCTTCTTTTTGGCTTATCAGCCATTTTGGACAGTAACCTTTTTTTTTTTTTTTTTTTTTTAAAAAGAGAACTACCAACAGGTGGGGACTGCCTGGTGTGGTTTTTATTTTTTGTGGCTTTTCCCTATTTTTCAAATTCTAAAAGCAGGTTTACTACGGTTACCCCTGGTCACCCCATGGCAGTCAAACAGGTGGAAAATCCTTCCATTGTACAGCAATATGTTCAACAACAACAACTCCGTACAGCTTCATACTAACAGTCTTCAGCTTAACTACGACTTATTTATCTTCTTAAATTCTTATGCATTTACAACTCTCCTATTTCTTATGTATGTCTGTATTTCTGACTATGTATGATTTTAAAGCTTATCTGTATGGTCTATAATACGGTTAACGATTTAGGAACGGAAACAGACATGAGTATGGAGAGTACTTCACAAAAGACGGAGGGACTCAATCTTTTACAATGGGTCATAAAAGATAAGCTTGCAACATTGCGCAGAGCTGAGCGCCTACGGAAACGCTACAAAAAGAAGGAGTGTGCAAGAACTAACTTTTATAAAGGCCCATTCAAATTTGTAAAGAAGTTATTCACCAGTGAGAAGAATGGCACACTAAAAGCATCCAAGTTTGAGCTGAAGAGATATTTGGAGGAAACACATACAGATTCAAAAAGGCAGGAGCCTATGTCAATTTCTTCAGACATCCCACCTATCAGTCCACCAGAATACCAAATGGAGGACTGTGCACCTAAGTGGAAAGAAGTAGAGCAAGCTGTGAAAAAAGCAAGGGCTTCATCATCACCAGGGCCGAATGGAGTTCCGTACAGAGTGTACAAGAGTGCTTCAGGAGTTTTACGAATCCTATGAAAATTGATGAAAGTGGCATGGAAAAAACAGGTTGTACGAAGAGCATGGCGCCGAACAGGTGGAGTCTTTATACCTAAAGAAAAAGATTTTACAAGCATCAGTCAGTTTCGCCCTATTTCCCTGTTAACCCTTTGCGGTCCATTGTCGGACTGGGTCCGACATTGCAATTATTCCCACCAGGTCCTTTGTCGGACCCTGTCCGACATCATTTTAAAAACGCTGAGAAAACCATTCAATGGCCGAGTGGGAACGAAACGAGCCGAGACAAGCCGATTAAAAAAAAAAAGCGTATCTCATGAATAGTCATACTAGCCCCCCTTCATCAGATGGGGTGGTCATATGGAAACCAGCTAGGAGTACAGTATCAGCGCACAGAGACTATCACGGACATTTGCAGAGCTTTTTTGAGATGTTATAGTAATAAAATAATGACTTGGATTGCATTATTGAGGAATTTGGTGATAAAACGAGTCATCAGGAGACGATTGATCGGTATGTACGACTATTATTATTTTTTATTTGGTAGCATATGTGAAAGCGATA
Organism: Acipenser oxyrinchus oxyrinchus; assembly: GCA_030684275.1. NCBI lineage: Eukaryota > Metazoa > Chordata > Actinopteri > Acipenseriformes > Acipenseridae > Acipenser > Acipenser oxyrinchus. The sequence continues at coordinate 23,198,229 of CM060247.1, read as the reverse complement.
GCAAACGAAAGGGTGGGGCGGGGCTGGAAATGCCTAGTGAGTGCTTTGTTGATATGCAGGGCCATTTAAACCCGTTTGACTGTGGAAAAAAATACTTTTAAACAGCGCGTCTAAAATTAACTGCGCGTGTAAAAATTAATTAGACCTGGCGAGCCTGACGCAGAATTAACAAATGGACCGCAAAGGGTTAAACGTAGAAGGCAAGATTTTCTTCAGCATTATTGCTCAGAGATTGTCAACTTACCTATTAAAGAACTGTTTCATTGACACTTCAGTACAAAAAGCGGGCATTCCAGGTTTCCCAGGATGCTTAGAACACATCAATGTGATCAGGCAACAAATTCAATCAGCTAAAAAGGAGAAGAAGGAGCTCCATGTGACATTCCTGAATTTGGCTAATGCATACGGTTCAGTGCCACATGAACTTCTTTGGGCAGCACTTAATTTTTTCAGTGTACTGATGACAATAACACATTTAGTGAAAGCCAACTTTGGAGATTTGCAATTTTTAGTTTTTCAACTTCAGAATTCAGCACTACATGGCAATGCCTAGAAGTTGAAATAATGGCAGGATGCACCATTTCTCCACTGGCTTTTACCATGGCAATGGAAGTAATCATTAGGGCATCAAAATGGGTAGTGGGAGGAGAGCGCTTGGCTTCTGGAATGCAACTACTACCAATTCGAGCAAACATGGATGACATGACAACTATGACTACAACAGTAGCCTGCACTAATCGGTTATTGGGCAAATTAACCAATAACATCGAATGGGCACGAATGCAATTCAAGCCCACTAAATCAAGGAGCATCTCTATAATTAAAGGTAAAGTAGTAGATAAAACGTTCATTAATGGTGAGGCAATACCAACAGTGTCTGAGAAGCCAGTGAAGAGTCTTGGGAGATGGTAAGACGGGGATCTAAAGGACACAGTTCGTGTGGGAGAAGTTAGACAACAAGCAGTGGAAGGGTTGAAGAGCATAGACAGCAGCGCTTTACCAGGCAAACTAAAACTCTGGTGCTTTCAGTTTGGTCTACTGCCGAGGTTGCTGTGGCCACTGACTGTGTATCAGGTTTCTTTGACAACAGAAGAAAAGCTGGAAGCCTTAATCAGTTCATACATTAGGAAATGGTTGGGAGTTCCATGCTGCCTCAGTGGAGTGGGACTTTATGGTAAAGGAATATTGCAGCTACCAGCATCCAGCATATATGGGACTTTCTTTAGTGCGCCTCAGAATATCGTTCCATCTTTTCTTACTCCTCCACCGTTCTTATAATAATGCTTACACTCTAGAAGTAAAGGCTCTCATTAGAACCTTGCTTTGCCACTGTGGGGAGACCTTTTTACGTGCTTCTAGAACCTTTTTTTTTTTTACATGGATTCTATATTCTCTATATGCAGACTTTCTTTTTGTCATATATTTTACTTATTACAATTACATTAGAACATTTATTTAGTCATGTATATTTATGTTTTTACAACATTTATAAATATCAAGAAACGAGTGGATATAAGCAGATACTCATGAACTAAATGTATCAGGTATGTTTTTTCCCTTATTACTGATAATGGAATGAATAATTATTATTTATAAATATTTATTTTGAGAAAATGAACTGAGAGTATCCATTATTGCTTATAAAGACCCTGAGAATAAATGTGTATTATGTCCTTGCATTCACTCAGGTGAATCAATGGCTGGTAATTTGCCCAAACCAATATTTTTCAACAAAACTTTCAGGAAGTATTGTAAGGTCCCTCGGGTCATAGAATAATGTGTCCCTAAGCAGAATACATAATAAAACACTTAACTTTCAAATATTGTATTGAAAAAAAAGCAAAAAGTTTGTATGGTTTCTGCAGTACTTTATAATGTTCCCAGGGTTCTGAAAAATAGGACACCATTTCCAAGATGTAAAAAATTGATTTTTAGTGATATAGAAAGAGAGTCAACGACAGCCAAAAAACACCTGGTCCTGGGGGAGCATCCCACTGAAAAATGCGTGGCCCTGAAAGGGTTACTTACAACCCCTTAAATAGTTTAATTTAAATCACCCATGTTTCATATCCTCCACAATTAATTCCCTAATACATTTATTTACAAGCATGGCTTTGCCCTACCACACTAATTATGTGCAGGGCTCTCTTCTGCGACGCTACAGTATTTTGCAATTGCTCTTATTTGAAATCATTCTCATCCATTTATCATACATACTATGTGCTCATACTAGACTTTTACTCGTATAAGCAAATATTTTTAATATAAGTTAACTGGTCTTAGTCAAACTCGCTCTTAAATGTAATTATTTACTGTATTCTCTGTTTTGTTCTTATTTGAATTTGATCTTTTTTGCTACTGATTTTATTGTACTTTACAACTGTTCTTATCTGTAATATGATACTCTATACTCTACAATGTGATATTTTGCAACGTGATACTTTGCAATGTGATATTTTGTAACAGTTGTAATGGATAAGGTTGTCTGCTAAGAAATAAATAATAATAACAATAATAATTAATTCTTATCTGTAAATATACGAGGATTTCCATGGTACCAGAAGGATGTGTTTTAACAAGCAAGGCTAAATTTACTAACAAGAACAGGTGCTGTTGAAGCATGATGCTATAGGATAGGATTATTATTACCTTTAGAGATGTGCTTTAAGTGTGCTTTAAGTGTTAATGCTGTTAGTTTGCAAAGACACCAGACTGCCTGAATTGTCTGAGCTAGGATTCGACATAGATGTGATCACGTGATCCATTAAGCTTTAATAAACTGAAGGAGTAAATATATACTCTGATTCGTTAAACTTTGTATAGACTGAGTCTGTGATTGTTCTTGATTGAAGGTTGTCTGGGTATGTGAAAATCTGTATGTAAGCCAGTAGACAAACGCACTGTAGGAGTTTATACAATCTATTTGTCCTCCTGTTGACCTCCCATTATTCTATTAGAGAATTAAAGAAGCGCTCAAACGTGACATAGGGGTATGGATTGTGGGTTTAGATTTATTCATGTAACAATGTTAAAGTTATATATTTGAGAATGTTTGTATTATAAGATTACATGTATGTTATTTAAAAATGTAATAAAAATATGTATATACAAATACATTGCTTATTATTATTAGTATTATTGTTAGTCTGCTGCAGAGTCACTTACAATAGAACCTCGGTTTTACGTCTCATTATTATTATTATGAAGAAGTAGTCTTTTTTTTTTAAATGTATTATTTTTTGTCATGTCTGTTTTTAGGTTGCCTGCTGTAAAATAAAGTTTTAGTAATTTGTGATTATATTTGTATATGTTTATAGTATGGCATGGAAATCAATAATGAAAACTGTTTTAATGACAGGCCAAGCACATGATGTTTTCAACAAAGTAGTTTTTTTTTTTTTTTTTTTTTTAATTGCTTGCCCTGTGGAATACGAAAGTAGATTTGCCCTCCAGGTATCAAACATCACAAAATAGCATTTTCCTCGAAATTCATCTTGATATAAAAGTAGTTTCAGTGCCCATAGTTTTAGGAAGACATCTCATCAGAAACAACTCTTATCTGTTTGAAGTTTATCTTGACAGCCAAGGTCAGGCGATCTATGATGATTCGACACCATGATAAGGAAAGGTCATGGCGATCTTCAGGGCAGGCAAAGTTTGCAAGGGCTTATGATTTTTTTTTTTATTTTTTTTTTTTTAACTGTCCCCAGTGATTTTTTTCAGACCTTAACTCCTGAGCCACACAGCAGGAGAGCCTAAAATATATTGAAGGTATATCCTAGAGCAGGGTTCACCAACCTATAGCTCCCGAACAATACCTGGCTCTTCAAATTGCCACATATGGCTCTCTTAGTCATTCACACAAAAATATTTAAGAACGTACTAATAGCATCCACACAAATGTACCATTGCTCAACTCACAGTCATCACATACTACCTTCACTGTTTTTAAGGTCCACCTACCCGCTGCTCTTATTGATGTTTCTATTTTTGGAATCTGTTTTTACCATGTATTGGTTTGCTTTGCTGTAACCACGGGCTCTTTGTAAACTACTTGCTCTAAAATTTCTATTCAGTTTGGCTCTCTTCCATAAAAAGGTTGGTGACCCCTACCCTAGAGCATAATTTGGAGTGACAATGGGGATGGTGGTCCTGAAAAAGTATATAGCCATAGAAGGTAATTGAGATATGACTGCCAGCAGCTTTATTAGATGGAGGAGTGTGATGGGCTGCACCCCAACTGTGTTTATTTGTATTTTTGTTGTATTATGATTTAAATGTACTGTTTTGTGTTTAAAAACACAATGTTGTGTTATTATTGTTTCCAGCTAAACACATGCATAATGTGTTCCTTAAATGCGCTTTACTTGCTCTTATCTGCCCCCTATTTTACTGCATTTAATCCTGTACTTTAGAGTACTGTAATCTGTCAAGTGTTATTTAATCTGTAGTATTTTGTATTTAATTATATCCTGATGTAACTATCACTGCCACTGTTATCTGCTCTGTTATTGAATCATATTTTGTCATACTTGTACTTGCTAGAACCAAAGTCTTTGTATTTATCTTGCTCTTAATTGTATTATTACTTCTACCATGATTCTTGATTCTTTTATTTACGACTAAGTTGCCCTGAATAATGGCATCTGCTAAGAAATAAATAATAATAATAATAATAATAATAATAATAATAATAATAATAATAATAATAATAATAATAATGTGGCCATCTCCAAATGAATTAGGGATCCTAGTTTTCCGCAATAAAAAAAAACTTAATTTGCCGATAAAAAAAAGAAAAATCCACATTATTCCATGAGTAAAATAAAAGGGCTGAAAATGAGTTTTCCCTGCCACATTATATAACACACAAACAGTACTACTGGGTAACAGTTAACACAAAGTTGTTGTTCTTGTTACACTTGTGTGTCTCTGTTGTATTTTAGTTTATAACTTTAATTATTCTTGAACTGTAACCTTGTATTACAGTGTAACATGTGTAAGTCGCTTTGGATAATTGCGTCTAAAAAATAAATAAAACAAAAATGGTTACGCTTTCAAACTCTAAGCACGTTACAAGCTTACCAGTGCCATTAATCAATAAAACAAATAAACTTACTTTTTTAAAATTCAAATATTACAAATAGTTCCCTGTGTTGTAAAAAAAAATAAAAAAAAAATATTCATGTTAGTTCAATTCCGAGTTAGTCTTCGTTACCCAGACGGCTATTGTTAAAATAGAGCTGCAGCATTCCAGATGCAATTGGTCTGACTTTGGAATGGCACCACCTCCCTAATGTGCTTACTAAAAAAATCTCCAACTGCCGGTTGATCCACTTTGTACAGAGGAATGTCGGCTTTTACACACATTTTGACAAAATCTGAAACCACAGTTTCTCACAGTTCTTTGGCAGTTGTAAGACGCTGAAATGATCCAAACATAGTGGTCTGTTTCAGTGTTTTCGATGGCACTGCTGTTTTAGCGTCATCTTGTTTACGTTTCCTTTCATTCAATTTATGTTTAGCGCTTCCCATGTGTTCTGCAATGGTCTGCCTACGAGTGTAATCTACAGCCTTGCTGCATGAAGTACAAAACAGCACATTACCATCAGCGTGAAATTTGTCCTTGCCAAACTCGTTGACCTGATCTTTAGGGGTGATTTTTATTGTTTTGGGCATCTTTGAACAGCTCTGAATAATGAAGTAAACTGAACCTGAATACCGGAAGCAGTTTTATTAGACAGGTATGTTTAAGTAAATTTAAAGCAAAGTTGCCTGTGTTAATGTTTATATATTATACGTGTATTGTTTTGGTTATTATCAATGTAATATACTGATGCGTGGGTTAGTGTAGGGAAATAAGTTCACAGAGACCTTGTTACTGGAACATAACTCAACCCGTTTATTCTGTAGCTTACTTTTTAATGCTTCTCCAAAACAGTGCGCACATCCGGTCAAACCTTAACTTAACGTTGTCCACTTGAGGGCGCTACACAATACGTTACCCTATACAACACTCCTCCCTCTTAAATTATGTGGTTCCCAATGTCCAAAAAATGTCCCATTCATAAATTAACAGGAAGCAAACTAAACCCAATTAACAATCAAGGCAGAGGTAGACTGCTCTAGCCTTGAAACTCAGTTCAGGGGATTATTCTGCCCCAGTTGTGAACTGGTTAATTTAGAACACTCAGCCTAACTATTGTAATTTAGTAGAACTTCTACAGGTTCAGCTTTGCGGTTGCTTTTCTCTGACGAACTGGGTAACGTCTTTCTTGAAGTCCTGGTGACGATGTAGAAGCAACCACTTGTGCTGGCTCTGGAACCTGTGGAACCGCTTCAGCAGGTGCAGTGTTGGTAGCTTCCCTTGATGGTGAGCAAACTACTGAGTTTTCTGCCCTCTGAGGCGTCTCACTGACGTTTTGCTGGCGGTCAGGTAGACAAATTCTAGGGAAGCTGTCAACCTCAGAACTACCTCCTTGGAACTCGCCTTCTGATGTAACCCTTCCACCATCTCTCAAAGACAACATATGATCCACATGAACATACCGGACTTTGTCATGCACTTTAACTGAATAAGTCAATGGTCCATGCTTTTCCACAATCACTCCTTCTAACCATTTCTCGTTTCCCCCTCCAATTCTTTACATGGACTCTGTCCTGGACACTGAAAGTACGTTGTTTTACTCTGCTTTTGTCATGGTGGAGCTTTTGACGATCTTGCTTGGTTTCCACCACTTTTGCTAGATCAGGTCTTAGCAGGCTGAAAGCGAGTGCGTGGCTGACGCTTCAAAAACAGTTCTGCAGGAGAGCGACCAGTGACAGAATGAGGAGTGCTACGATAAGTCAGCAGGAAATTTGCCAATCTGTGCTGCAGAGATAAATCTGACTTATTTTTGTCTGAGTCAAGCATTTGTTTCAGAAGTGCTTGTTTCAATATCTGAACTGAGCGTTCTGCTGCCCGTTCGAAGCAGGGTGGTAAGGAGGTACCAACGTGTGTTTAATTCCATTTTGTTTTAGGAATTTGGTGAACTCAGCTGCAGTGAATTGAGGACCATTGTCGAGACAAGCTCTTCTGGGAAACCGTAAGAAGAAAATAGGTTTGAAGGACTTCCATGGTTTTGCTGTAGTAATCTGTGTCATTGGAAACACTTCTAGCCATTTTGAGTGGCTGTCCACCAATACAAAGAAAAACTGACGACCCTTTTCTGCAAAATCTACATGGATACGTTGCCACACTCGGGTGGGCCATTTCCAGGGATGTAAGGGCGCTACTGGAGGTGTGTTCCGTACTGCCATGCAGACAGTACACTGTTTAACCCTTTCCTCAATGTCTCTGTCCAAATTTGGCCACCAGAAATAGCTTCGTGCTAAAGCCTTCATCCGGCATATTCCAGGATGCTCCTCATGGAGGTTTTCTAACAGCTTGGCTCGATAGCTTGGTGGTATTATCACCCTCAAACCCCACAAGATACAACCTTGTTCAGCTGACAGTTGCTCTCGTCTAATAAAATAGGGCTGTAAGGCTTCGTTTTTCAGGTGGTTTGGCCATCCAGTCATGGTAAACTGCCACACTTGGGATAGAACAGGATCCTGGCGTTGCTTCTGAAATATCTTTTGATGTGACAGGCAGATCATCTATGCAAGAGAAAAGAAAATGTCTGAATGAACGCCTGGTGTTTCTGTGTCTTGCCGTGGCAAGCGGGATAGCGCATCTGCGTTGCCATGATCTCCTGAACGTCTGTACTCTATTTCATAACGGTATGCTAGCAAAATCAATGCCCAGCGTTGCATTCGAGTGCTGCTAAAGTAGGTACCGCTGTCTTCGGCCCTAGAATGGTTGTCAATGGCTTGTGATCAGTCACTAAAGTAAACTTACGACCATACAAGTATTTGTGGAATTTTTTACTCCAAAACAATGGCCAATGCTTCTTTCTCAATTTAGCATAGTTTCTTTCACTGCTGCTCAATGTTCTTGAAGCGAAAGCAATTGGTCTCTCTTCACCGCTGTCCAACATGTGGGATATTACAGCTCCAACTCCGTATGGTGAAGCATCGCATGCCAGTCGTAGAGGCTTCCTTGTATCGTAGTGCACTAACACCCTGCTATTGAGCAATTGCTGCTTGCATTTAACAAAAGCTGAATCACACTCCTTTGACCAACTCCAGTCTTTGTCTCTCTGTAGAAGCTCGTGTAAAGGCTGCAAGATAGTGGAGAGGTTTGCCATAAATCGACCATAGTAGTTTAAAAGTCCCAGAAAAGATCTAAGCTCTGCTACATTCCTTGGTCGTGGGGCTTTAGTGATTGCCTCAACCTTCTCTTCCGTAGGGTGCAACCCTTTAGCATCTACCAAATGTCCCAGGTATTCTACACTTTTCTGCATAAACTTGCATTTGGACAATTTTACTCTGATTCCATAGTGTTCCAGTCTGTTTAACACTTCATCTAGTGTTTTCAGGTGCTGCTCTTCACTGCTAGCGGTTATCAGGATGTCATCAAGGAAACACACCACATTTTCCAGTCCTTGAAGTATTTGATCCATTACTGACTGAAAAATTGAAGGTGCACTGGAAATTCCAAAAGACAGTCTGTGGTACTGATATAGCCCCTTATGTGTATTGATCACCAAATACTGCTGAGAATTTGGATCTAGCTCTAGCTGTTGATACGCATTTGTGAGGTCTAATTTGCTGAACACAGTACCCCAGCTAACTTTGCAAACAAATCTTCAGTGTTAGGCAATGGGTAGGTCTCTTCCTCAATGCACTGGTTTACCGTGACTTTATAGTCACCACAGATCGAATGGACTTGTCTGCTTTGGGAACTACAACAATGGGTGCAGCCCAGCTGCTCCTCTCAATCTTGGAGATAATGCCATCTTTCTCCAACCTGCATAATTCCTTCTCCACATGTTCTCTGAGTGCATAAGGAACTGGCCTTGCTTTGTGGAATACTGGTTTAGCATTTGGAAGTAACCGAACTTCAGCTTTGAACTCTCTAATTGTGCCAAAACCTTCTTGAAACACGGCTTTATGACGGCTCACCACATTCTCAACAGTGCTGCTGGTGCTTCCTTCCACCGCAAAAATATTTGTCCAATCTAAGCGAATATGCTTTAACCAGTTCCTTCCCAATAGAGCAGGCTTGTCACCCTTCACAACAATCAGTGGTAGCTTAGCAGCTTGTGACTGGTACTGTACAGGTACTGTGATTTGTCCCAGCAATGAAATTTTCTCCCAGAATATGTTCTCAATTGCAGAGATGTGCTTTGCAAAGGAAACTGTGCTAAACTTTGCCTGTAAGTGGATTCAGGCACAATTGATACAGTGGCTCCTGTATCCAACTGCATTTCAATTGGCTTTCCATTTAGCTTGACCCCAATTTTAATTCCTTTTTCACCTTGGCTAGCTGTGTACACTGTAAACATAGCCAGCTCTTCCTCTGATTCATCAGTGGCATTTTCAGTTACATACTGCATTGTACCCGTTTGCTTTTTATTTCTGCACACTCGAGAAATATGTCCTATTTTAGAACATGCATGGCACTTCTCATTTTTAAATTTACATTCCTTTGGTTGGTGATGTCCTCCACAGCGGTAACACTCACTCTGTTGATGTACAAATCCATCTCTCCTCCCCCCTTTAAACATAGGAACAGCCCTGGTGTGTGACGTAGGGTTGGTAACACACGCCTTTGTAACCTGCTTTCCCGACTTGAAAGTTCCATCCACCTTATTTACATTTGCTGTGTGACTTGTACTTGGTTTGGCTGATAATTCTTTGGAATTTTTACTTGCCATTTCCATAGCTAAAGCAACATCGCAAGCAGACGTGAATGTCAGATCTCTCTCAGACAGTAGCTTTTTCTGAATAGCTTCACCCCTTAATCCACAAACAAATCTGTCACGTAAGGCATCGTTCAAAAAATTCCCGAATTCACAGTGCGTAGAATATTTCTTTAAAGCCACAATATACTCGGAAATGCTCTCACCTTCATTTTGATTCCGTCTGTGAAATCTGAAGCGCTCATAATCACCAATGGCTTGGGCCGGTAATGAGCCTGCAGTCTCTCTGTGAGATGCTGGTAGGTTTTATCCTTCGGTTTCTCCGGTGCAACTAAGTTTTTAATCAGACTGTACACAGTTGGGCCGATGACAGACAAAAAGATGCTTACTTTTCTTTCGTCTCCGACATCATTAGCCACCAACCATTGTTCAAATCTTTCCAGATATGACTCGAAATCTTCCTTTGATTCGTCATATTCTGTTACTTTCCCCACGTACGCCATCTTGCCTTGCACATCCGGTCAAACCTTAACTTAACGTTGTCCACTTGAGGGCGCTACACAATACGTTACCCAATACAACAATCAACAAACAAAAAATCCTTGCATGTTTTTTGCCCCTCCACAAATGTAAAACTAAAGTCTCCAAAAAACATAGAAAATCCACATTTTTCCGTGTTAGCATAGAAAATCCTCACTTTTCCATGTTATTCCGCAGCAAACGGATTCCTAGGATCTCTGATGATTACCAATATGGAGATGGCCACGTATATATAAAGAGCAGATCAGCCACTCATCAAGGTTGTTCAGAGAGAAGGAACGTAAGATGTAAGATAGAAAAATACAATTGCTACTCGTGCTGGATTTCAACCAGCACAGTATTTGTTTTGTATGAATCATTGTGTTTATTTTGGCCACCATGCCGTTTTGTTTTGCTTAAACATTTTATTTATAATTAAAAAAAGAGCGCATTTGCGACTCACCCGTAGTACCTTGCCTGTGTGTTTACTTCCTGGTCTGTGACATCACCACTCAGTCTGGGCAGAGCCTTCACTGAACTTTACAAAAACCAGATATTAAGAACCATAGTAACAAATACAGTGTACACTCACCAAACTCCTCTCTCCTAGACAGAGGATTCCTTGCTGCTTTTATGCAGGTGGTCACTCCCCAATTAACAATAATCTGCACTAACTGGAGAGTGGCCACACCTGTGGTTATTGGCAGGAACATTAACCCTGTCCCTGCCACAAGCATATATTTGACACTGTGATGATCCTCCTTGCATTGCTTGTTTTGAGGTAATGTGATAAGCATTTCTCAAAATTTGATTTGCAGGGATATTACAGAAGTATATTTTTGTTTCAGTAAGATTAGTTGATTGGTACAGTGGTTAAATTGAGCCTAAATGACCCTTCCATGCATACTGTGGTTTAAACAAGCATTTCCAATAGTTTGACGATGGTATGATTACATTGCAATTCTAGAAATAAAATCCATTCCATGGGTCTGAAAAGTCGGTTTAAAAGCGTGTGCTGTGTAACTATGCCTCCGAAACAAAAAATAATTTCATGTTGCAACAAAGCTGGAAACTATATTGATCGTTTAAAAAAAAAAGAGTAATGCAGGCATGTCTCTGTCGTGAATATAGGTTGTCAAAAAGCACTCTGTTTTTTGGCTTGAGTAGCAATTGTGAGGCAAAGCAATATTGATTTAAAGAAAAAACATCAACAACAAAAAAAACTTGAGGATCTGATTATCTTTTCATGTCGGGTTGATTTGGAATTAAAACACAGTTTGGGATTCTTGCATGTTGGATTAAGATTTGGTGCACTTTGAAACGATTCGTGTCAGATTGATTTTGAATAAAATTTCAGCTTCAATTCGAGATTTTTGCTTTTTGTACTGTGTTTTAATTATTCAACGAATAGGATAAAGCAAAGGCAGAATACTGCATACATGAGACGAACAGGTTCAGGTAGTTATTAAATGCAACAGCTCAAACCTAAGTATCTGAAAGGTAGTATAATCCTTACATCAACGCATAAATGTAATAGGCTATCTAGCAAGCTTGTGGAGTTCTTGAATAACTGCTGTATATACACAGCCTTAATTTTCCTCTTTTTGAATGCCACTAAGAACCCTCTATGGTTCAATTTTAATGTTATTGGGAGCAGCAGCTGTGAATTCAAAACATTGGCTTGTTGTTAACTTGGAACCTATTTCTTTGTTTTGTTCAATCTTTCATCCAGCCTTTATTAATTCTCAGTGGAAATATTCCTGAACAATCCTGATACAAATCAGTTGTGCTATCTAATTATAGACTGCTATCACACGTTTTCAAACAGTTCCAAAGCTCTTGGAGAGAATTATTTGCATAACAAATTCATGGCTTCATTACAAATGCTAAATTAAAAAAAAATGTGCAAAACAGCAGGTTTTTATTTTTGCATATCTCAAAGTTTTTTTTATTTGGCTTTAGTTTTTTTCTGTTGGACTGGCATTTAAGGCACATGTGCATTTTCATTATGTGTTATTTGATTATTCTCTTTTTAGCATAGCTATCAAGGTTGCAGCACATTGAGAAAAACATGAATAAGAAGAGGTAAGACTAAATATAGAGAAGAGCCAGCACCAAAATGACCATAAAAATATGTTAGCAGTACTGCAAGGGCCAAACACAAGATTGACAATTCTCCCAGAATAAGTTTATAGAGATGATGCCATAGCCAAGGGGCAATTCATGGTCCACTACCATTTAAGAAATAAGGACACAGAAATAGTCACAATTGGAGCAAAATGTTTTAATAATGGAAAACACGTGAATTTTACTGACAGTTCCACTGTTACTGATTATCTTATCTCTTTATTATTTTTTTTTTTAAATGTTCATACTTAAAAAAAATTAAAATAACAAATATACGCATACCATGTCCAGATATGAGCCAGTCTGTTGAAGGTTTAGAGTGGGGCATACTGTATGTCACTGAGGAAACACAGCATTTAGAATATATTAGAAACATTTTCTAATTTCCTTCACTTGAAATACATATTTTATTACATAAGGTAACAAAACTAATTGCATAAATACAACTTAGACCACATTAATTATAATAATAAAAAAAAAATCACAACTATTTATTTCTAATGTGGCATTAAGTGGTACTAAATATGTACCTCCAGCAGCTAATTGTATATTATGTTTTGTGTAATTTGCCCTTTAAGAGCAGCCTTTAAAAAATGTCCACGTCTGTCTCACAAGAGCTTCCTGTTTCCTGTTCTGGCAGCATGTTCCAATGTAGGCTAGTTAAGTAGGAAAAAGCTCACAAGAAAGTGTTTTAGGTTTGCATATACCTGTAGTTTGTTGTTTTGTCAGTTTTGAAGTAAAAATTGTAAAAATGTTTTTTATAAGTCGACTGCTGTAAACACTAAATAGAAAACATTAACTAACTAAACAAATTGATGCTGTTGCAAATGTGCCTATACACAAAGCAGCTGGGACTGAACAACGTGGAATTAGACTGCAAACACCTGCTGGGATTTTCTCAACTACTCATCTCAATCTTCATTATGTTTGATTTTCTGGATGAATTCATTGATTTCCATTGTGGATCGGATGAGATTGAAATATTTACTTTTATTTTAGTTTTTTTCTAGCAAGGATTGTATACTGTGGGACTTTGCCGGCTTTTTTCTTCTGCTTTGAGATTTATTCAAACTCATTGGGACATGAGACATCCAGTGATTTCCTTATTTAGCTGGGAACCCTTTGATCTTATTCGCTGTCTTGCTAATTGTGGGGATAAAAAGTGCTTCATGTAGATGTAGTTTGTTACAAAATTGGTGGCCCGCACGGGGATCAAGGTTTTTGTTTTTAAGGAATACTTGCTTTATACTGCATTTTGGTATTTGAAAGTCTGGTTTCATTAATATGTGTTAGTGTGTTAATGCAATTTTGTCAGTGGCTATTTCAACTCCAGGTAATATGCATAATAGCAATGAGGATGATACTGATTTTACACAAGGCCCATTGTGACTAGAAGGGAGCCTGTAGCTGAAATAGCCACTAGGTTAAATTATGTTTATATTAGGGAACCAGAGGTAGAAGATGCTGGACCAGAGGAAGAAGAAGAGCTTATTAACCCTAGTCAAGGACTTGCTATTATCACTGATAACCTAGCACAAATTACTGCCAGGTTTAATAGTGTTGAGGAGGAGGTTAGGCTTGCACATGAAAGCCAAATAAATAGAGAGGAATCTTAAAGGATCTAATTTGACCAGTGGTTTGAGCGCTATATTAACACTACTATAGCTAATTTGGATAAAGCCTTGGCAAAATGCTTACAGAGGCGAGACAAAAATTGGGAAGGAGAGTTTAAAAAAATGGAGATTAGCTCCACAAGAATGTTTTCTCTTCCTTCTCACCCACAAGACCGTCTTCCCACATTCTCTAGCATTGCCTTTGATGATGCTCCAGTGCTTTCAGCAGTCACTCTGTGAAGATCAGAATATAAATATGACTAAACTCCCCATTAGGGTATGTTTCCCAGAATTCGGAGAAAGAGAAGGAAATTCAGATCCTATGATCTTGATTTGTGTGAGGAGTTTCTTGCTCTCCATCCTTTGAAGAACAACGAAATAAAGGCTACTTTATCATCCGTACTGAAAGGGTCTGCCAATAGCTTTGACTCAATTTAAAATTGCCTTTTGAAAGCTTTTTTACCAGTAGATTTCATCACAGATGTGGAAGATCGAGTGTGCAGCAAAGTTCAGGCCCCATGTGAAGGAATTTGTGACTTTGCCTACGAATATAGAGCTCTGTGTTTGAAATATGTAACGAAGAAGACAGAACGATAGGTTACGGGTGTAACCCCGGTTCTCTGAAAGAGAAGATGACCGCCAATTATACTTTTGGGATATGCCTGCTTGTCAGGTATTCGCTGAGCATTTTATATCAAAGCTGCCGATGAAGCCCTCCATGAGTGACGTCCTCGGTCCCGTCTCACCGAGGTAATAAATAGTTACTGTATGGAGACGTCAGTCTCTTTTGCATTGAACCCACGAATGCCTCACAAGGTTGGCGGTCATCTTCTGTTTCAGATAACCGGGGTTACATCTGTAACCTATTATTCCCTTTCAATTCAAAGATGACTGCCAATAATACTTTTGGGAAAGTATACCAAAGCCGTCGTGAGGGAGAATGAGCGGACAGCATATGCGGGACATCTCGCTACCGCCATCTAATGTTGGTGGTGTAAGCGTGCAACCTCAAGGACCCTAGTGCCTATTAAAGGCATAGAGGGCAAATGTATAGAACCTGGTAAATGTATGCGGGGTAGTCCAGCTAGCCGCAGTACATATATCGGTCAATGAGGCACCTCCGAAGAGGGCCCATGACGTAACCACACCTCTGGATGAGTGCACGGCAACCTTCCCAGGTGGGGGTAGTCCGGCCTTAGTATACGCGTGTGCAAGGCATGGGGAGTCATCAGAAAGTTGACCACAGCTTACCACCCTCAAACGAATCTGATGGAGTGAGTCAACCGAACCATTAAAACCATGATAGCATAATTTGTGGGAGATCAACACCAAGATTGGGACCAATGGATCCATGAATTTTGTTTCTCTCAACACAGCGAAGCAGGAAACCACTGTCTTTTCGCCTGCTGAACTGGCAGTGGGATGCATGCTTAAAGGGCCCCTCGACCATTTGATAACAGTTCCCCTAATTCCAACAAACAGTAGAATGAGCACAGATTAGATGTGCATTTATGTGAATGCTAGATGTAAGATTTTTTTTTTTTAAATAATGCTGGCTAAAAAAAAGGCAATTTTGACAAGACATACGTGCCTTCGTAATGTGTAACAGTTATTTAGTTAGTATTTGTTTCACATAAGAAAGCCGTTTCAGTTAATGGTGGCTTTGAAGGCGATGCTTGGTATTGCATCAAAGGGACAATATTTTATGCAATAACTGCTTAACCAAATTTTTGGGGAGTTGTTTGCGGATCACCTGAAGTTTACTCACAGACAAATGGTCCATGGACCTCAGGTTGGGAAACACTGGGCCAGGTTGTTGTATTCTTAACTGGAATTTCCCTGTGGTAAAGGCAATTGGCAGACCACAGCTGCCAGATAGCAGATAACAAAATTAAAATATAGCAATGTAAACAAAGTAGTACCCACCCCTCATGTCTCTCTCTTAAATCATTTAAACAAACAATCAAACCCTGATTACAAAAGTAAAATGTAATTAATACAGCAAAACAAATGTGCCAGTCTTGCACAAGCTAAAATACATAAAATATACAAATTACATAAAATACATCAGTACATGGGGAAAGAAATAGCGGCACTGTGAAGCGACTCAGTGATGAACACAAACGGTGTCACAAATCTCAAACAGTTTCTACAGCGTCACTCTCAATCCATTTCAGCACTCCCTTCTTTCTCTTCGCTTCCCTTTTTTCAGAGGGAGAATAACCACGCATTGCAAACAGGTGTGGAGATTAAGTAATCTCTGACCAGTAGTTATCCATAGAAAGCAAGGGGAGGGGAAACTGCGGGGGAGCAGATAAAACAATTAATACTAGACAGGGCTCCAAACAACAACAAGCTCTTTGGTCTGCAGGAAAGACGCACACAAGCTACATATAAGCAAAAATATAAATAATTAAATTACGACAACAAACTATCTTTTTAAATTAAAGTCAACATGGACTTTAATAAAGCAAATTACTTAATATATAATAATCACATTAAATAAAATAACACAAATACATGTTACACTTCTCGGAGCCAACTGAAAACTGAACACTCAGAAGCCTGTGTGCAGCTGAAAGTGTCCAAATACACAGCCGATACTGGATGCCTTAGTCGGGAAAAGCAGGTACAAGGAGCACACTAACAGTGAGTTTGCTTTCAAATTTTAATTTCTTGCATTTTTTATGTGTTTTGTGTGCTGTGACGAGGAGAGAAGGACTCTGAGCTGCAAGTCTACCTCCCGACCAGGAACTGCGCTAGATGGGGTTGGTGGTACGCTTTTAAAGAGGGCCCGACTCGAGGGTAGGACGGAACCGGAAGTCGCCCATCTTGGAGAAAGAGCATAGCTGCAGACTGCTAAACAAATCTATTGTGATCAGCTGTGGGGCATGCTACGATTGGATAGAGCGTGGTGCCGGGCTGATCACAGGGAGGAGTTTGGCAGTACAAAGGTGTGCTGTTGTTTGTTTTGTTTTTGTGTTTGCAGATGAGTAGAGGCCAGGGAGCTGCAGCCACGGAGCCAACACAAACCCTATCAGTGCACAGCACAGCACAGCACCACAACAACACCACCTGTCCTGGAGCGCTTTTCTGTGCACAGGTGGTTTAAAATAATTGTTTACTATTTATTGAACCTTTTTGTTGAGGACTGAAAACCTGCCGTTTTACCCTCATACCATTACTGGTATAGGGGGTGACAGGAATTAAAATAAACTGATGTTTTGTGCTTAAAATTGCCATTGTTTGTACTTCTACTTATCCCCACACCACTCTCCTCCTAACAATACATATATAGTTTCACCGTTACATACTCTGTTAATACTGTAGCAAAGCACTACAGTGAGGAACATGAAGCAGGTTTGCAGTTCAGTACAGCAACTCTATTTATTAGCAGCTACAGCAGGTTCAGCACAGCAACACAGCAACCACACAGGAACATTAGCAGACAGGACTAATACACACTAACTGCCAGCATGTGGGCTACCATTGTTGGTACCCTAATGGTGGCACCTTGCATCAAAGTAACTGTTAAACCCAACAAATCAATCTGCGTGCCTCGGGGGTGTCAACGTCACTCCTGTGTCTCTGACTCCTTATCAGTGGATAACCCACACCCACCTTCTACAGTGTGGCTTAGGATAGTGGCAAGATGAATCAAAATTGGTACTGACCATGTAAGCACTTGGAAGAAAAAAACAAACCAGCTACGGCAAGCAGACAAACTCCCATTGAAATAAATGTCCTGTGACTGAAGTTATCTTTCTGTATGCAAAAAAACAATCATAGTACATATTATGGGAATAGCCACAGCCTGGCCAGTAACTTTAAACAGAATATATGGGTAAGATAGCTAAAACAGCTTGGCCAGTTGATTGGAACGTTAAGATGTACATTAGATAATTTGTTCAGCAAGCATATGACAGTGAAGCTAATGTGTGTTAAGGTGATTTCACTCACAACAAGTTTCAAAGGTTTCTCTCCAGCAATTGTACTATAAAGCAAACTCTCATATTCACACAAGGGAAATTATGTCTTCTTAATCACTGAAACTGTTTAATTTGCTTTTCTGCATGTGTAGTTACATCATCATCCCCAACCACAACAGCCAAATCTTTCTCTCTGACGTGTACATGTTTGTGCTTTGTAAGGAGGATGTGTGGTCCAGTGGTTAAAGAAACGGGCTTGTAACCAGAAGGTCCCCGGTTCAAATCCCACCTCAGCCACTGACTCATTGTGTGACCCTGAGCAAGTCACTTAACCTCCTTGTGCTCCGTCTTTCGGGTGAGTTGTAGTTGTAAGTGACTCTGCAGCTGATGCATAGTTCACACACCCTAGTCTCTGTAAGTCGCCTTGGATAAAGGTGTCTGCTAAATAAACAAATAACTTGACGGTGAGCCTTTGCACTTTATCACTGTGCATTTTGGGCAACAGAGTCTCAGAATCATCCCAAACATATATCAAACATATACATCATTTCTTTCTTCTTAGTGCAGCTTGGACAGAACAATCCCAAATGAGTTTTCATTTTGTGCCACACAGTATGTGATATCAAAAACTCTGACTGTACTTCCCAAGGGTATAGCACAATCATTTACATACTTTTATATTTAGCACACCATACTGTTTTTATGTGTCCTCCACTTTTGTGACTGCCAGCATTCAGCAATTCTTTAATTATGTTACTAACTTACCTACTGTATTACTATTGCTCTCAATCCCTAAACACTCTGTATGAATTTAAAAAATAAACATCTGCACAGAAATAACCCAGCATGATTAGCTTTTGCTATTGGTATACAGCTTTACCACTGGCAATTGCATTCCAGATGTCAGCATGTTCATTTTTAATCCTTATACTGAACTTCAAGCAGGCACAGAGAAAGCACAAGCACAGTAATTATGAAAATGTTACAAGATACCTGCTGCTTTATTTTATATGTACAGCTTATAAACGTCTGATATTGAGCAAATATTAAACTAATGACTCAATGTTATTTATTGTCTGAAGTCTTGTCTAAACATTATCTCCTTTTAATGGTGAAGCCGGAAGGAGTCTTCTTTGTGCTCTTAATAGCTCCTAACAGGGGGTCACTGTCACATTTCATGGAAATAAAATCATTTCGAGGCTGTGTGGTCCAGTGGTTAAAGAAATGGGCTTGTAACCAGGTCTCCGGTTCAAATCCCACCTCAGCCACTGACTCATTGTGTGACCCTGAGCAAGTCACTTAACCTCCTTGTGCTCCGTCTTTCGGGTGAGACGTAATTGTAAGTGACTGCAGCTGATGCATAGTTCACACACTCTAGTCTCTGTAAGTTGCCTTGGATAAAGGCGTCTGCTAAATAAACTAATAAACTAATAATAAGTAATATTCTATATTAGGATCAATGGTTAGTTTAATATTTTCTACAACATATCTAGGTTTTGGGGATTTTGCAATTTCTGTAAAATAATTATATATACATTTGTAAAAGCACTTTTGCGTATCAACAAGCTTAAATCAATGCACTTGAAAATATACTGAAATATAAAAAATGCCAAAATCATATAATGTAGCTTGTTTTCTACAGCAGATGCAAGTCAGGTCGCTTAATTTATTTTCTGTACTTTATCAGCATTTAAAACACAGATATTGTTGTAATGTCAAATATTGCAATATAATCTTTAATAACACATAACTAGACATATTCTTAAATGCTTAAAAAAGACTGTATAGTGTAGCCTTTCATTTCCATGGTAAGACAGAATATACGTGTCTTGTCCCTTGATAAACATTTTCCGTACACCTTACAAAAATGAATTCTTAGGTTTAGCTCTACTAAATGCTCAATTGTAGTTCACTGTTGTAGCTATGTCCATGAATATGCATTGTATGAATCAGTCTATTTATGGACTATTAAAGTTGCAATATGTTATATTATACCTGGGCGTTTTGATTGTCGGAGCAGTAACTGGGATAATGGATTTTGTGGGTGTTTCAATAAGGTAGTGAATAAAAGTGAATTTACTGGCATTCTGTAAGTTACGAGGCAGCACAAATACACTAATTCACAATTATACTAGCATGTCTACCACACATGGAACCTATATTGTTTTCTCTACTGTGTAAGAAAGTTTTTTTTTTAAATACAAATGTAAAAGTTTAAAAGGTAAACAATATGTTGTATGTTTAACTCTATAT
This sequence comes from Acipenser oxyrinchus oxyrinchus, assembly GCA_030684275.1. NCBI lineage: Eukaryota > Metazoa > Chordata > Actinopteri > Acipenseriformes > Acipenseridae > Acipenser > Acipenser oxyrinchus. The sequence goes on along the minus strand of CM060247.1, from coordinate 23,178,003 downwards.
ATCTATATGGGGAATCTAATGGATTTTATACAAGTATTAGTGTTAGGATGGTTCTTGGTCTTAAAGCTTTGTTCCATCAAATAGCATTAAAATATGGCACTTCAAAAATTGCAGGCAAAGTGAGAGATCAAAGCAACATTAAGCAATTAAGTGTCATTTTTGACATTAAAATGGACCCCACTGTGTCATGTTCAACACTCCATTACTTAACCTACTGAAGTGTGTACAACCATTAATTATATTTCACACTCAATTTTATGTTTCCTACTGGGAAATCAAGTAACATATCTTTAAAACAAATATTTAAAATGTGTATTTTTTTCTCAAAAAGGAACTTACAATAATCATTTTCAATTTATACTAAATATTTAAAATGAATTAATTTAAATAGAAGAATATCTATTGACTTAACTTTGCAACTTTGGAATTCCTGATTTCTAATATTTGTTTTATACATTTATAAGGGATATGAAAGATTGGCTGTGGTTTTAACAGAGACAAGTCTTGCCTTCAATAAACTCATTCGATCTTCTGACTCCTGCATGCCAGTATGAACAATAAATTCTATACTGTACTCACCTTTTCATTTCATCCAACCGTCTCCCTATTACATCCAATGCTGCTAATTGCTTATCTGGTAACTAATCTGGTGTAATATATATATATATATATATATATATATATATATATATATATATTGTGAACGATAGAGCCACTCACGGTTCGTTGCCCCTTTAAAAACTCGACCCAGAACACACAGGAATGGAGTTTTCTGCGCTGACGCGCTATATTTAATAATCACACAAACAAACAATACAAAACAAAAACCTAACTCCTCTTGGGCGCTAACTACACAGGATTTTCCCTTACTAATACGCGGGGACGGCTAAGCCGTTTACCTGCCACACACACAAAACCCACGCTGGCTTAACACAGTACTCCCACGACTGCTCGGAAGCAGAGCACCTCATCTACCTCCTTCTACTCAGCAGCCGTCCCGTGCAGACTGGCTGCACGTCTTAAATACCCTGACCCGGTTCTAATTTTTAATCACCCCCGGGTGCAGGGGATAATACACAATAAAACAATTAACAAAACTAAATTAAACAATAAAACAATTAACAAAAAGTGCATTTTTTTTCCTTCAGGGAGGTTTTAACCCCCTCCCTGCTGTCTCACACATCCCGCTGCCTTACAATATATATATATATATATATATATATATATATATATATATATATATATATATATATATATATATACAGTGCACCCCCTTTCAAAATGTTCACCTTTTGTTGCCTTATAGCCTGGAATTAAAATGCATTAAAATAGTTTTTTGTTTTCATTGATCTACACATCCTACCCCACTTCCAAGTGAAAAAAATATTCTAGAAATTTGTAGAAAATTAATTCAAAATACAAACTGAAATAGCTTGGTTGGATAAGTGTCCACCCCCCTTGTAATAGCAATCCTAAATTAGCTCAGGTGTAACCAATCACCTTCAAAATCACACACCAAGTTAAGTGGCCTCCACCTGTGTTAAATTGTAGTGATTCACATGATTTCAGGATAAATTCAGCACTTCCTGTAAGTTCCCTCTGCCGGGTAGTGCATTTCACAGCAAAGACTCAACCATGAGCACCAAGGTGCTTTCAAAAGAACTCCGAGACAAAGTTATTGAAAGGCACAGATCAGGGGATGGGTATAAAAAATATCAAAGGCCTTGAATATCCCTTGGAGCATGGTCAAGATGATTATTAAGAAGTGGAAGGTGTATGGCACCACTAAGACCCTGCCTAGATCAGGCCGTCCCTCCAAACTGGATGACCGAACAAGAAGGAGACTGATCAGAGAGGCTACCAAGAGGCCAATGGCAACTTTGCAAGAGCTACAGGCTTTTATGGCCAAGGCTGGTCAAAGTGTGCATGTGACAACAATATCCCAAGCACTCCACAAACCTGGCCTGTATGGTAGGGTGGCAAGAAGGAAGCCATTACTCAAGAAAGCCCACCGTGAATCCCGTTTGAAGTATGCAAAAAAACACTCAGGAGATTCTGTAGCCATGTGGCAAAACATTTTGTGGTCTGACGAAACTAAAATGGAACTTTTTGGCATCACCCAAAGAACACCATCCCTACTGTGAAGCATGGTGGTGGCAGCATCATGTTATGGGGATGTTTCTCATCGGCAGGGACTGGGGCACATGTCAGGATAGAAGGGAAAATGAATGGAGCAAAGTACAGACAAGCCCTCAAGGAAAACCTGCTGCCCTCTGCAAGAAAGCTGAAACTGGGACAGAAGCTCACCTTTCAGCATGACAACGACCCAAAGCACACAGCCAAAGCTACACTGGAGTGGCTAAGGAACAAAAAGGTAAATGTCCTTGAGTGGCCCAGTCAGAGCCCTGACCTAAAGCCAATCGAAAATTGGTGGCATGACTTGAAGATTGCTATCCATCAATGCTCCCCAAGGAACTTGACAGAGCTTGTAAAGAAGAATGGTCAAATATTGCCAAATCTAGGTGTGCAAAGTTGGTAGAGACCTATCCCAACAGACTCACAGCTGTAATTGCTGCCAAAGGTGCTTCCACCAAGAATTAACTCAGGGGGGTGGAGACTTATTCAATTATGATCTTTCAGTTTTGTATTTTTAATATAACATTTTTTTCTCAATAAAAACTTTTTTTCCCCTTAACAGTGTGGAGTATGGTGTGTAGATAAGTAGAAAAACATAAAAAGAAAATCCTCATTTAATTGCATGAAAAAAAGTTAAAGGGGGTGTAGACTTTCTATAGGCACTGTATATATATATATATATATATATATATATATATATATATATATATATATATATATATATATATATATACACTACCGTTCAAAAGTTTGGGGTCACTTCGAAATTTCCTTGTTTTCCATGAAAACATACATGAAATGAGTTTGAATAGGAAATATAGCAAAATGAATAGGAAATATAGTCATTGACAAGGTTAGAAATAATTATTTTTAATTGAAATAATAATTGTGTCCTTCAAACTTTGCTTTCGTCAAAGAATCCTCCATTTGCAGCAATTACAGCCTTGCAGACCTTTGGCATTCTAGTTGTCAATTTGTTGAGGTAATCTAAAAAGATTTCACCCCATGCTTCCTGAAGCACCTCCCACAAGTTGGATTGGCTTGATGGGCACTTCTTACGTACCATACGGTCAAGCTGCTCCCACAACAGCTCAATAGGGTTGAGATCCGGTGACTGTGCTGGCCACTCCATTATAGACAGAATACTAGCTGACTGCTTCTTCCCTAAATAGTTCTTGCATAGTTTGGAGCTGTGCTTTGGGTCATTGTCCTGTTGTAGGAGGAAATTGGCTCCAATCAAGCGACGTCCACAGGGTATGGCATGGCGTTGCAAAATGGAGTGATAGCCTTCCTTCTTCAAGATCCCTTTTACCCTGTACAAATCTCCCACTTTACCACCACCAAAGCACCCCCGGACCATCACATTGCCTCCACCATGCTTGACAGATGGCGTCAAGCACTCCTCCAGCATCTTTTCATTTGGTCTGCGTCTCACGAATGTTTTTCTTTGTGATCCGAACACCTCAAACTTAGATTCGTTTGTCCATAACACTTTTTTCCAATCTTCCTCTGTCCAGTGTCTGTGTTCTTTTGCCCATCTTAATCTTTTCTTTTTATTGGCCAGTCTGAGATATGGCTTTTTCTTTGCAACTCTGCCTAGAAGGCCAGCATCCCGGAGTCGCCTCTTCACTGTTGACGTTGAGACTGGTGTTTTGCGGGTACTATTTAATGAAGTTGCCAGTTGAGGACCTGTGAGGCGTCTGTTTCTCAAACTAGACACTCTAATGTATTTGTCCTCTTGCTCAGTTGTGCACGGGGCCTCCACTCCTCTTTCTATTCTGGTTAGAGCCAGTTTGCGCTGTTCTGTGAAGGGAGTAGTACACAGCGTTGTACAAGATCTTCAGTTTCTTGGCAATTTCTCGCATGGAATAGCCTTCATTTCTCAGAACAAGAATAGACTGACGAGTTTCAGAAGAAAGTTCTTTGTTTCTGGCCATTTTGAGCCTGTAATCGAACCCACAATTGCTGATGCTCCAGATACTCAACTAGTCTAAAGAAGGCCAGTTTTATTGCTTCTTTAATCAGCACAACAGTTTTCAGCTGTGCTAACATAATTGCAAAAGGGTTTTCTAATGATCAATTAGCTTTTAAAATGATAAACTTGGATTAGCAAACACAGCGTGCCATTGGAACACAGGACTGATGGTTTGCTGATAATGGGCCTCTGTACGCCTATGTAGATATTCCATTACAAATCAGCCGTTTCCAGCTACAATAGTCATTTACAACATTAACAATGTCTACACTGTATTTCTGATCAATTTGATGTTATTTTAATGGACAAAAAATTTGCTTTTCTTTCGAAAGCAAGGAAATTTCTAAGTGACCCCAAACTTTTGAACGGTAGTGTATATATATATATATATATATACAGTATATACACACACACACACACACACACACACACATGTGCCTCGGGCGTTGTGAGGCACGAGACAAGGTCAAGTTCCTCCCACCCCTGAGACATCTGTATATTCAGAGTATACAGACGCTCTGAAGGGTCAAACAGTGTATCTGAAGAAAAAAAAGCATAAATCGTGTTTATGGCAAACAATTATTAGTTTTTTAAAATAAATATCCTTACGCCAATAAAGTAGTCCCATTTATAGCTTTGAACTACACACTACGTAAATCTGAGTATATTATTACTGGAACATGCAAAAGAAAGTACATCTGTATTTTTGATATTGTGAACATTGCCACTGAAAAGATGCACCAGGGGGCAGAGTTATTTTTTTCCCCTGTCACTGACAGTGCAGACACAATGTTTGAGCAGAACAGATGGGAGGAATAAAAATAAATACAACAACGTCTCAGATTTCAGTAATTTTTCAAGGTATGTGTCTGAGAGGGGATGGATAATGTGCAGAAGTGTCTTTTTGTGTTTTTCTGTAGTGTTTACAAACCGCTAAAAATACATTATTTTAAGTGACCTAGTCAGGGTGACTGAGTATAAAGATGATTTTTTTTTGGTATTTTCTTTTTTGCTATCATCCAGTTCATTTCATTGTTCTTCATCCAAATCGTCTACTTTACTATTTTGGTCACTCAGTTAGTTACAGCTCTACATCTGTAACTATAAAAGCAAGATGGCTACCGTCCGATACTTTAAATTCTGTGAGGCAGCGCAGTGATTTCGAATATGTGACAAGGCTCCAACTGTCCGGATCCATCCAATATACGGACAGCTGGAACCTTGCTCGACCAATCACATTGCTTGTTTCATGTTCCATTGCCAGTCCTGGATTATATATATATATATACAGTACTGTGCAAAAGTTTTAGGCAGGTGTGAAAAAATGCTGTAAAGTAAGAATGCTTTCAAAAATAGACATGTTAATAGATTATATTTATCAATTAACTAAATGCAAAGTGAGTGAACAGAAGAAAAATCTAAATCAAATCCATATTTGGTGAGACCACCCTTTGCCTTCAAAACAGCATCAATTCTTCTAGGTACACTTGCACAAAGTCAGGGATTTTGTAGGCATATAGTCAGGTGTATGATTAAACAATTATACCAAACAGGTGCTAATGATCATCAATTCAATATGTAGGTTGAAACACAATCATTAACTGAAACAGAAACAGCTGTGTAGGAGGAATAAAACTGGGTGAGGAACAGCCAAACTCAGCTAACAAGGTGAGGTTGCTGAAGACAGTTTACTGTCAAAGTCATACACCATGGCAAGACTGAGCACAGCAACAAGACTCAAGGTAGTTATACTGCATCAGCAAGGTCTCTCCCAGGCAGAAATTTCAAGGCAGACAGGGGTTTCCAGATGTGCTGTCCAAGCTCTTTTGAAGAAGCACAAAGAAACAGGCAGCGTTGAGGACCGTGAGGCGCAGTGGTCGGCCAAGAAACTTACTGCAGCAGATGAAAGACACATCATGCTTACTTCCCTTCGCAATCGGAAGATGTCCAGCAGTGCCATCAGCTCAGAACTGACAGTAAACAGTGGGACCCTGGTACACCCATCTACTGTCCGGAGAAGTCTGGTCAGAAGTGGCCTTCATGGAAGACTTGCGGCCAAAAAGCCATACCTCCGACGTGGAAACAAGGCCAAGCGACTCAACTATGCACGAAAACACAGGAACTGGGGTGCAGAAAAATGGCAGCAGGTGCTCTGGACTGATGAGTCAAAATTTGAAATATTTGGCTGTAGCAGAAGGCAGTTTGTTCACCGAAGGGCTGACAGCGGTACACGAATGAGTGTCTGCAGGCAACAGTGAAGCATGGTGGAGGTTCCTTGCAAGTTTGGGGCTGCATTTCTGCAAATGGAGTTGGGGATTTGGTCAGAATTAATGGTCTCCTCAATGCTGAGAAGTACAGGCAGATACTTATCCATCATGCAATACCATCAGGGAGGCATCTGATTGGCCCCAAATTTATTCTGCAGCATGACAACGACCCCAAACATACAGCGAAAGTCATTAAGAACTATCTTCAGTGTAAAGAAGAACAAGGAGTCCTGGAAGTGATGGTATGGCCCCACAGAGCCCTGATCTCAACATCATCGAGTCTGTCTGGGATTACATGAAGAGAGAGAAGCAACTGAGGCTGCCTAAATCCACAGAAGAACTGTGGTTAGTTCTCCAAGATGTTTGGGCCAACCTACCTGCCGAGTTCCTTCAAAAACTGTGTGCAAGTGTACCTAGAAGAATTGATGCTTGATGCTGTTTTGAAGGCAAAGGGTGGTCACACCAAATATGGATTTGATTTAGATTTTTCTTCTGTTCACTCACTTTGCATTTAGATAATTGATAAATATAATCTATTAACATGTCTATTTTTGAAAGCATTCTTACTTTACAGCATTTTTTCACACCTGCCTAAAACTTTTGCACAGTACTGTATATATATATATATATATATATATATATATATATATATATATATATATATATATATATATATATATACTTTCTCCATTTCCATTCATGGTGCATTGATAGTTTGGTTTCTTCTCTTGTAGGTGGCAGAAACTTGTTAAAGGGTACAGACTTAAGCAGTTGAAGTGCTTGGTAACTGCTTTTCATCAGGGGCACCAGGCTTTATCTTGCCTGATTCCAGTCCAGCGGTGGACTGCTGTACTCACACAGGTCTGCGTCTACAGATATCCAGGGCACCTGAAAAGACATGTACTGTATCCCCATTGGCTTATCACTGTACTATATTTCTTGAGAAGCAAGATATACTTGTGACACTGAGTGGTGCAGAAAAAGTCTGAGATTTTGCAAGGTACTTCAGCAAGCTTTTTTTTACTGAGAATCTTCTGGTTTCTCTAATATCGAACTGCAGATTCCTGATGAATAGAGCAGATACCAGATAGTGCAGCACATTTTCATCTTGTTTTAACACAAACACGTCTCTTAACATTTTTCGCTGCCCCTCCCCACAATACTTCCTTACAAGGCTGACAGCTTGGGGAATATTGCAAGGCTCTGCCCTAAAAAAAAAAAATGTTATCAGCATCTTTCATTTTTGCTGATAATGCTGGACCTTGACTTTACCATTTTTTGTAGACTGCTTCAATATGCTGCAGTCTCCCACAATCATGCTAATCTTTAATTCCTAGCTGTCTGTTTATACTTTCATACTGCAGTACCTCAAAGCACTTTATAGTCCAGTGAGCCAAACAGGCATTGTGTAATTGTATGTAATATAGTGGTATTCATTGAAATGAACAGTGACTATTTTATTAGCAACTATATGGTTAAACATTTTACTTTGTTCATGATCACATGATCAGAAATCTAGTGATCAGTTGGTCAGCTCTTAATTCACATTGATTGAACATTTAAAAAGGTTATGCTTTCCCAGACGTCCTTGAATAGTTTATTTTCTGGTCCTTGAAGATAAATGGGTATATTGGACTAATCAAAAGTAATAAATCATTGGCCTTTCTGCAGATCTGGAATGATGTACTCTACATTTCAGGGCAGCTGTCAGCTAATAGTCTAGCAAAACACTTGATGTCTCTCACAGGCTGGTTGTACAGAATGTGATGAGGAGGAGAAAAGTGCACTGTGTATAAAAGGATTCTGTAAAATGCAGCCTTGACATATACTGCTTGCAGATCTTTTTTTCTTCTCTGACATTTTTTAAAAGATTCGACTTAGTGTTACAGGTAATATATAATATTTCAAATGTAACAAATTGTACTAGAATACATTCAGGGGTAGGTGTACTAAGATGGGCCAGTCACAGCCCAAACATACCGCAGTTTGCATTTTCGTTGCAAGACTTAAAGTGAAAATGTTGTCGTACGTACTAAGAAAAAATATGTTAATGAAGACAGCCACAATATATTAATTTTAATATTTGTTGCGTCTTCTTAACGGGCCCTCTAGCATTATACATGTTGTGCGACATTGTTCAAATAATTATCGGGAGTTGTGGTTTGCTGCAGCAGAGGGTGACTGAAGGATAACGTCTATGCGTGGAGGAAACAAAATAACATTGTTTTTGTTAATTGTAAATGTCATCTGTACAATGCATTCTGTTCTGTCTTCACTTTACCTATTTTAATACTGTTATATACAGTATATAAAGTGAGAGACAAGTTTGCTCCAATTGTGTCTTATTTAACTTGCTTCTGCAAAAAGAACATAAAATGCATATACTGTATCTGTACTGTAGCTGTACTGCCTTGTCCCCTCTCTACATCCTGTTCCATACTGGGAATACTAGGAATGCTCTTCTCTCTCCTTACTCTTTTTTGTCCCCTCTGACCACTCCTAACTCTCTGTTAATACCTTTGAATTTCACGCTGTCCAACTAACCTCTCCCTGTCAACTCCTGCTAATTGTACTGTACCGTCCCCCTGGACCTCTCACTCACTTTCTCCATGAACTCGACTATCTCCTGTCCTCCCTCCCCTCTGTCTACCCCAACTGTCCTGTTATGTGATTTCAATATCCATCTCTCCAACCCCACCCACTCTGCCGGATTCCATCCTCTCATTCACTCCTTCAACTTCTCTCTCTCTCTCCATTCACTCCTACCCACAAAGCTGGCCGTCAACTGGACCTCACCTTCTCCACGGCACTGCCGCTCCACCCTCTCTGTCACCCCTCTGGACCTCTCTGATCACTATTTCATCTCTTTTTCTCTGTCGCTCCCCTCCCTCCCCCTACTCCACCTACCCCCACTGTCACCTCCCGTTGTAACCTCCGCTCTCTCTCCCCTTCTGTCCTTGCCTCCACCGCTCTCTCACCTCTCTCTTATTGACTCCTTCTCCCAACTCTCTGTAGACTCTGCTACCTCCACCCTCTTCTCCTCCCTCACCTCCTCCCTCACCTCCCACTGTCCCCTCACCTCCTGACCTGCCTGCCCCTCCCCAACCCTGGCTCTCCTCTGTGCTCCTGTCACCAAACTATGCTCTGCTGAAAAGAAATGGAAGAGAACCAAACTCCCTGTTGCCCTAGACCTCTTCCGCTCCCTCCTCTCCTCCTTCTCCTCTACTCTCTCCTCTGCTAAACGCTCCTATTTTCAATCTATTATCCAATCCTCCACCAAAAACACCCGGAAACTATTCTCCACCGTCTCCTCCCTCCTCAACCCGCCCCCCTCCTCCTCCCTCCTCTGTCTCCTCTGACGACTTTGCCTCTTTTTTCTCCTCTAAAATCTCTGATATCCACAAACTCTAACACCTCTCCACAGAGGTGGAACGACCTTCGTACGGATGTCAGGACTGCCCAGTCCCTGACCACCTTCCGGTACCTCCTCAAGACACACCTCTTCAGACAACACCTGTAAAATTCAGCTCTTCCCTTCTGGACAATATAGCACTCTGTCTTTAATGCACTTTAAAGTGCACTTATCAGTTTGCGGTTACCATGCAGACTTGCAGACCCAATCTTAAAACAAAACTTTGATTTCAATCGGTTTAAAATGACTTCTTACCTGTTTTGTTTTCATCTGACTCAGATAAAGAATGTTTCTCTCCTTCTGGCTGTCTTCCTTCAATAAATAATCCACCAAAATTATTTCAAGGAAATCTGTCCGTACTGCTTCTCCTCCATCTGACAATTCTGCTGCTTCAACCTCTGTTCAGCTGTGCCCGCTGCCATTTCTCTTCACCGCTCTAAACACATCAAACCTCAGGATGATTCTCCAGCACAGATTTTTTACAAGGATTGGCCCATCGACAAACTCATGAAAGCTCTTTTCAAAAAAAAGATTGCCCATTGAAGCAGTTTTCAATTTCATTTGATCCTTCCTTCGATTTGCGTTATCAAATTTTTTATGATATCAAGCAACTCATTCATCCTCGTTCCACCACAATTTCTACCGTATCTGATCATCTGGATGCGTTAGAGAGCAGGATCACTCGCTTGGAACCAGCAGCCATTACTTCCTCATCAATGGCAGTGGCAACAGCAACAGCGCTTGTCTCTCCCGCTGCTTCAGCCATGATCACACCTACTCTAGAGTTGCCAATCTTCACTCTTGTGACCACCTCTGGTTCAGGAACCTCCTCTGCTTCAGTTGTTCATCGCCACACTGAGACGCAATATTATTTAAGGTAAAGATGTTAATTTGGTCTCTATTCTTATTGCAACCTCAGAATTTCTGGCAAATATAATAGGATCGAGCTTTATCTTCTGCAGACTCCGACCTTGGTGCAACTATGGCACCGGCCAAAAAGAAAAGGAAAACAAATTTCCAGAAAGACTAAATTCACCTGTTAGTTAGTGAAATGTAAAAAAAAAATCAGGAAATATTATTCAGGGCCAAAAAACATTAAGAAAAGAAACATGAAAAGAAATAACTAACAAAATAAATTCATGGGGACAGACTAAGCGACAGACACTTGACATAAATGGCATGACCTAAGGAGGATTACAAAAAAGAAAGCAGCAGAAAATAAAAAAAAACAAACAGGACAAACTGAATGTGATGTGTTAAAAGTAGCGCAGACCCTGGACACAGTGAAAACCAACCAAAATGTAAAAGAAAGGGTCCACATAAACTAAAAGCATAAACTTGAACTGCCAGGCAGTTTTATGGCTCCCAAGCCTCAGTACCAGTACCAAACAACTTCACCAGAAGTTCTCCAGAAGAAGATTTGGAAAGTTTTTTTCCAAAAAATCCATGAGACGGCCATCTTGGTTCATGCGCAAACATAATTTTTGAAAACGTTAATTGTACTGACACAGGCATGATGGTTTTCAGGTTTGGAGTTAATCAAGTAAACCATTTTTAAACTGAAGCAGTTTTAAATTTAATTTGAAAATGTAGGTCTGGCAGCCATCTTGTTTAACAAAGCAACGGGATGATGCCTACCAAGTTAGGAGTTGGTTAAATGGTGTGCAAACAGAAGCAGTTTGATGTTTGGGCGCGTTTTGGCGAATTTGGTGGCAGCCATTTTGATAGTAAAATTTATCGCAGCAACTTCTGCTTCGCGGGTTTGGTTGCTGATGACGTATGCAAAATTCCAGGTCAATCGGTTCACCGGTTCCCAAGATTTTGAAAGGTTTTTCCAAAAAATGCGTCAGGCCGCCATCTTGGTTGATGCAGGAGTGCAATTTTTTGCATCTGAACTGTAATCTACACGGGATGATACCTACCAAGTTTCATGTTGATTGGTTACACCTCATGTGAACAGGAGCAGTTTGAAGTTGATAGAAGAATAATAAGAAGAAGAAAAATCCTAACAATAACAATAGGCTTCCCAGCCATTCTGGCTTGGAAGCCTAATAAAACTAAGCTTTTTTCTTTATTATTATTTGTTTATTTAGCAGACGCCTTTATCCAAGGCGACTTACAGAGACTAGGGTGTGTGAACTATGCATCAGCTGCAGAGTCACTTACAACTACGTCTCACCCGAAAGACGGAGCACAAGGAGGTTAAATGACTTGCTCAGGGTCACACAATGAGTCAGTGGCTGAGGTGGGATTGGAACCGAGGACCTTCTGGTTACAAGCCCTTTTCTTTAACCACTGGACCACACACTGGACCACACCATGTTTGTACTCGTCTGTACCCTAACCATGTTTCCCTATCCTTTCAGTGCTTTAACAATATTGCAGAAAACTTGTTTGAGTCTATGTATATTTTTGTTGTGTAAAGGAAAAAAGTACAGTACATACAGTAGACTATGCAAGTAAATACTTTTCGGCGTATTTCACTTGTCTATGTGCTATTGTCTATTAATTACTGAGAAGAAAAGATTTCAGTTTGTGTTTAATTAAATAACTGCAATGATTTGTTTTCCTTCCATGGGGTGGTTTTGATATACATTACATGGTATATCCCAAATATTGATCTTTTACAAACAACATTCTGTTTAATGTGTTTTCTCATCTAACTACTAACTAACTAATCTGTCCTTTTGGTTTAGATAAAATATAATTTTCAAAGGAAAACACTTAGCAGTTTACCATGCTTTTGCCATGCTTGTCTGTTGCTTACCATGTTTTTACTATGCTTTATTTATACTTTATCACATCTTGCTGTGGTGTTGCCATGCTATAGTCATTTTAAAAGGCATTTTATATGCTAACTGACTTTTTTAAAACTGTAATCATTCCCAAAGTGGCTTAACCTTGCTGAACACCTAAAATACAACCAAACAGTGGACTCATCAAAAAGCTGTTAAAAGCTTAAAAAACTGATTAGAGATAAGTGTAAATGGAGGTGCTATATAACAAATGAACAACAAATGGTGCCACTATAACCTGCAAAATCATTCTCATTGTCAAGCTAAATTGGTACTGTGTTACTGCATTTTATTTACCACACTGTTTGAGCTCATACCTAAATGTATACAGTACAATATATCAAATATTTGCTTGGATAAGTTCAGGATTACCTTGGACACAACAACAGGTACATTTAAACTGAGAGAAGTGCCAGATTTATCAAGGTTTTGATACTGAAAGGGAGTTTGCATGGTTAAATTTCACAATTGTATAAGACATATTTAGAGGACAAACCTTTTACAAATTACATTTTATGAATAGTTAACTCTGGGCCAAAATCTGTGAATCTGTGGGCAAAATTATGTTTAAAACTAAATTAACAAATCACTAAAGGATGATAAAGACTGGAAAACACTTGAAAAGTATATGTTTATCACTCCCAAAATTATTGAGCAAAAAACAACGCTTTCTTATGTCTCCCCTTGAGCTACCAAGATGAGCAAGACCTGAAATCAATCATAAAAAGAACAGGAAATATAGTTTGTGGCTCCCTTGCTGCACATTTTATTTTCTCTTTTTCTGAGAACATATGAGCAATATTTGGGATGATTGGAGAACTTGTATTTTACTCTGGGGATCCCTAACTTATGTGACAAGGCTTAATCTTTCTAGAAGTGATTATCTGTGTGCATTTAGCAATGTCAACTTTATATTCTCCTGTGGACACAGAGGCCTCACACTCTCCTCTGCAATGGTAGGGATTAGTATTGAATAGATAACCTTGGGGGTTGAATAAAGCAGACAAATTGGACTTGTTGGTCTCAATCGTTTGATTCTGTTACTTTTAGTTTGTCTGTGGATTAAATGTACATACAGCATAAGCTACCACTGAAACATGAAATATAAACAACCACCCTCGTCATAAGGTAATTCAATGGTGGATCAGGATTGTGACCCCATTTACCAAGTTTTTACATAAATCAATTTTACCTCAACAGCAACAACAACAGAGTTGTGTTCAAAGGCTTTCCTTAGTCTCAGATTCGGACTCCTTTTTTGTATATATGGATACCATCTGCTCTATGGAGGAGCACTTTGGTACCGTGCTGTTCAGAAGCCAGCTTTTTTTTTTCTTTCATTTATTACGTTACAGCCAGACTGTCAAAAAAAGTAAAGAATGGCTGCAAAGGCCTTTTCTTTCATTTTCTTTTAATATATTTTATGATAGCTGCAAGCATATCTGCCTTTTTGAAAATGCATGTACTGTATGTGATTCAAATTGATGTACAATGTACATGTTATGTATCTACTGAATGTCATGGTTGACAGAAACCAAACAAATACATTTTAACAAATAAACACATGATATGTAGTGAAATAATTGATTTGCAAGCTGCAGGGGGGTCTTTTAAAGTTGGTAAGGATTGTGTTGGTCTTGAGTAACTGGTAACAGCGTTACAAATACATATCCTGAGATATGTATTTCAGCCAAGAAAATATAATCATGAACTGGGCTCAGTTAGATCAATCACAATCTCTTCATTAGAGTTTTTCTGGGCTAAAAGCAAATTCTTGCTGTGTCTGTAGCTCATTCTTTCATACTCCTACAATCAGCAGTGTCATCATCATTGTCATCATCCTCCCTGACTTCCTCCCCAACCAATCAAGTCTCACCTCCAACTTCAACAACAGCTGCCTCTGGTTCATTGTAGCAAGTAAATTACAGGACGCCAAAATTCCCCAAATCACATAGCCAACAGCTATTCCATATCTTCAATTTTGGAGTTTGAGTAGTTTGCGGCTACAATTTTCTGCACATGTGCAGCCATTATGGGGATGCACAGGCACATAGCATGTGTCCTCAACGTGCAAAAATCACTCCTTCCACATCCCATTCATGAGTATAATCCAGCTCAACCCGCATTAACATTCCAAATGTAGCCTCTGCCATTCAAAACCACCCTGATCTTTGTTTTGTTTCCTACCTCCTCTCTGGCTTGACATATTACATTTCACTGTCCATACCATCCCCACTACTTACTTTATTTGCAATAACCTAAACTGTGCCTTAGAAGACCCACAAACCATAGCTGTCCTAATTGAGAAGTTAATACATAATTGGGCCCTTTGTCACACCTCTTATTTCTATTTTCAGGATCAGCACTATAGAGGTCGCTACAAAAAAATATAGTGGGTAAAAATGGCTAATTATTAACCTCTCTGACCCCACAGAGGAAATCAGCCGAAGCATCTATTAACTCATTCCTTCCGATTCATTCTTTCAACTACCGTACCATAGCTCACGTCATTCAGTTTATCAAAACAGCTGGCCAAGGTACCTGGTTTTCAAAAGCGGAGATATTACATGCTTTTGAAGAGGTGCCCATTCACCCTTCTCAGTGATATCTGTTCAGGATCCAGTGGAGGGAAGTTTTATCTTTCAGTCAAGTTATAACTTTTGGCTGCTATAGCAGCCCAAATATATTTAACCCTGTCTGAATCCTTATGCGGTATCCTTTTAACATAAATCCCATTCTTATTGCATCTTCTAGACAATTTCCTCCTCTCTGATCAACACAGCCTCCCAATTCCCACAGTCGAAGTCCTAACGATGGACTAACTTTCCATCTCCAACAGCTAGTCAGTTCATTCCATCTGGTCTGTCTACATCTCCCGTTGTTCCATTACTTCCATCCCACCATAATGTCAACCTTGACCATATTCTTTGTTTTATAACTTATTGTTACAACCGTCGCTGAAACTCTCTCAAATCAATCAGCTCATTTCATACAGTTCCATATCTGACCGTTACTCTAATCGCACCATTGATTTGAGGCATTCAAAGATCTGAACCTTCTTTAAACCCAAAACGTCTACCAATCATGTGCTTTTTAAACTAGTGTGCTTATTGACACAAGGCTGTTTTTCCCCGATATGAAGATGTCCTAATATGTTGTCCTGTAATAACAATAAGCACTTATATTGCCGATCTGGTAGGCACTTCTTTTTATCCTAAATAACTGATCATGCAGAAGCACAAGGTGAACAAATGAAAGGAAGGAAAATTCACCAAAAACATCCCATGCTTTTCAACCTTTATGGAATAGACATTTTGGAAAGTTAATCTGACCATTGGTGTCCTTCAACTGATGAAGTTACTTGAGGGATCTGTGAGGAGGGTGAAGTTTTGTCTCAGGAGGTAGTACTGAAGTGTCTTGATTGACTATTTTACCACTTCACCCAAACTAGTCATGCTATGTCAATTGTTTTTAATGGGTTTTTTTGTAAATTCAATCTTTGTGTATCAGTGATTTGACTGAATTCCTACATACTTATCAATTAATAGATTTTTTTTAGGTTAAATGGTGGGACAGCTCTGTATCTATAGCTCTAAAAACATTAGCTTTGGGATAATGAACACTTGACAGACTACTGAGGTCAAACCAAGGCTTTCTGACTGTTATTGTGTTGCAACAGATGCACAGTTAATTTTGCACAAGCAATTAAGTAGCAATTCTAGACCCCCCACCTCTACATCACATGGAAGCCAGAAAACCAAGATATTTTCTGAAAAAAAAGGTTGATCAAGTCAGTTAATTGTAGATTCATAAAGACACAAAATGTGATATGTTCTTTTATAACTAGTTTTATAATTTTCCAATAATCTTTAATTAAAATATTTAATTTGTCAAGCTGTGTGTGCTGCATAAATTCCAATTGTGGCTTAGAGACTAGGGACCTCTCATATTAAGTCTGACTTGATTTATACACTTTTAAAGCAAAATGCTAATTTCCTAAAGTTTTCAAACTGACAATAATTTGCATTCAGCTGAAATAAATGCATTGACAAACTTTTAGGGGTGATTTTTATTTAGAGGCTAAAACTGACTAGGGGATTAAATCTAAGTTATGTGCGTCGCCTTAGCTAAGTTGGGATGAATGTTGGTATTCACAATGCCACCCAATTGCTTTCTATTAAAACAAAAATATAGGGTGTGTCATTTTAACGTGTTATAAAAACACATTCATTCAAGCATTGTAGAACCCACAATAGATAACGCAGATTTTTTTTTTTGTGGAAAAAATTCACATTAAAAAAACTGATAAAACATATACATTAAATATAAACTAGCCATGCTGATTGGCCAATCAGTGGTTCTAAGCCGTGATATAATCCCCGGTATGGTAACTGTTGGGTAAATCACTAGACCCGTGGCACTATTGTATCACTGCGCCTATTAAAATAACGGTAATAAAAATTTTTTTAAAAACTGTCAAAATACCAGCAGTCGTGGAATATACCACTGAAGGCATCATTTTTGAGTTCTGTTTGCAAAAGGCACAAGCATTCACCAAACACTAGCAATCATGCTTTCATGTTTTATTTACAATAAATAAATACAGTTAAATACAAATTAAATACAATTAACACAAATTATTCAATTATTAGTCATGTTAATTGATCTATTAGTAACTGTCATGTATATAATTGTGTGTGTGTGTTTGACAAATTGTAATGTTGAATATTGTTGGGTTGTCTGTATGCTTTTGTGTGGTTTTAAAAACCAAATGCAATTTAAAAAAATGTGTAATTAGATTTTTTTTTTACACAGATATATTTAATAATGTCAATGAAAAGTTTCACAAATTATGAATACATGATATTTTTTCTGTTATTCAAATGTGTGCAATTAATTACTTAATGTGGTGATTATATTGATGTCACTAATAGGTTAATTAACATGACTAATAATTGAATAATCTGTGTTAATTGTATTTCATGCTCTAGGTATGGTTTCTCTCACAAAGGAATGATCTGTGACGCACTGACAAAGGCCTATGGCTGCAAAGCATTTGCTTTGAACTTTTTTTGTATTCAGCTCTTGTTTTGAATCTTTTAACTAAATTATTTTTGGTAAATAAAACATGAAAGCATGATTGATAGTTTTTGGTGAGTGCTTGGGATTTTTCCTGTGATTTTTTCTTTTCTAAGTTTATATCTCACATGGTATATCTGCAGTAAAATACTTGTTTAAATAATGTTGAGTAAAACCGAATTTATTGCAATCCTTAAATTACATGACATAAGTGTACTAGTGTTCAAATAGTTTGTCATTTATATTTTTTTCTAGTCCCCTGCCATGCCGGGGTAGACAGGTTTTACTGTACACTACTGGATGCCACAGATTCTGTAATACGTTTCACAAATGCTCTGTTTTTGGGTTACATGTTTTACAGTTTGTAGGCTTTGCATGAAAACTATTTAATACAAATATATTTAGCTGACAAAATTGACAGTGTTCATAGACATATTTGTTTATTCATTTCAATACAGCAATGTTCAAACTAATGTAACATAACATAATGTAGCCTATAATAGAATAGAAAAAAAAAATAAGATGGCAACCTGCAACAGGCCTATAAGGTCATCTCTTTATCTCTTTGCAAGCATACATACATACATACAAAAAAAAATCTAAAGATCTGGCATTTGTAGCTAAAATGTAACAGCAATTTAGCATATAGCCTACCGACAACAGCAAAAAGGTCTTATATACTTCTATACGCCTCTAAATACGTAAACGTCTTGGCAAGATGCTTGAATTAATAAATTATAAAATACATGTTTTTTTTCCCCCCTTCTGTTGTTTTCATGCTCCTAACGCTGGTATTTGCGCAGTTCTGGTTCTTTCTTTTGTAAACGTTGGTCTGATTAATGGAAATGTTACCTTCAGTTCCCTCTGAAAAGGTAAAACATCCCATATTATATCTCTCCTCCCACCGTGTGGTGGCTTCAATTTCAAAATGTATTGATATTGTAACGTTTTGTGAGAATGAAGACAGACGGAGACAGGGATTGCACTTCTCGAATCCACGGTTTATTATTTACAGGAGTCACTGTTAACCGTGACCCACGTCTCCAAAACAATAAACCTCGCTGGTTAATGGTGTTCCTTTTTTTAAGTGTGCTACTGGATTTAACACTGTTTTTGGCTCCTCTCTCTCTTCTATCATTTTTACCGTTGCAAACCCACGCTCTTTACCATTGCAAGCCCACGTGTTTGCTTCTCAACACTCTCTGCGTCCAAACAGCAAAACAAGTCTTTTTAGTTAGCGCAGACTGCCTGGTCGTTACAATATGATGCTGCTTAATAGAAACCGCAAGTTGGAAAGCAGCGTTATTTCCGCAGCTTCTCAGAATGCACATCAGCATTAGTTTTAGATTTAATCTACCTCTAGTAGTATATTAGCTTTTACTATTCTTTTATGCCTGTCAGCTTCTATTTAATATTGATAGTTCATTAATGTAATTTGAATACCAATTTCATTTACTGACATTCAATATATAGCACTTCATTCACTAAACAGCGGTAACGTGTTTGCATACAGTAAGCCCCTTTACTGCATGCTTTGTACACCTGCTGTATTCACTAACCAGTGGCAGGCATCCTAGCGCATGGAAAAAGTACCGTGTTCGAGTCATTTAAATATAATGAATAATGTTAATGGCTGGAATTGTATGCAAATTACATCACAAAATACCGCGAGGGAGGTATTTGATATGCAAACCATATTCACTTAAGGGTGCTGACTTTACTAGGTGCCTCAGCTTGTTGTAAAAGTACCGCTTATTGGGGCTCCCGAGTGGCGCATCCAGTAAAGGCGCTCCGCGTGGAGTGCAGGATGTGCCCTATAGTCTGGATGTCGCGAGTTCGAGTCCAGGCTATTTCTTTGCCGACCGAGGACAGGAGCTTCCAGGGAGCGGCGCTCAATTGGCCGAACGCCGCCTGGTGGGAGGGAGGGTTAGGTCGGCCAGGGTGTCCTCGGCTCACCGCGCACCAGCGACCCCTGTAGTCTGGCCGGGCGCCTGCGGGCTTGTCTGTAAGCTGCCCGAGAGCTGCGTTGTCCTCCGATGCTGTAGCTCTTGGGTGGCTGCATGGTGAGTCCGCAGTGTGAAAAAAGCGGTCGGCTGACGGCACACGCTTCGGAGGACAGCGTGTGTTCGTCTTCGCCCTCCCGAGTCAGCGCAGGTGTGGTAGCGGTGAGCTGAGCCTAAAAATAATTGGCCACTTCAAATTGGGGAGAAAATAATAAAAAATAATTGGCAACGACTAAATTTAAAAAAAAAAAAAAAAAAAAAAAAATTAAATTAAAAAGTACCGCTTATTGAAACCAGGCGGTGTCACAGAAAAAGGAGAAGAGCTGCACAGGAGAGTGAGAACAAGAGTCAGGGAGAGAGTATTTCGGACCAGGCAGACATTACTAGGGCTATGTGAGGAGGAGGTAATAACTAGATACAGATTGAGCACAAATCATACTTGCCTTTTTGTAGGGCTCCGGAAAATTTGCGATATTACGAATTTCACAGAAATCGTGTATTTGACTGCCTACCGTGAAAAATATGCATTTTATTTTCCTTACAGTATTTTACATTACTCTTCGCCTCCCCTGTTCATTTCATACTTTTATCATGTAGAAGCAGCGCTACAGTGGCTGGGCACATCAGTGCCATGCATTTGGTTACTACGGCCACGGGGTCAAACAAAAGCCGGTTTCATGATTGGTGAATTCCTCATACTGTACAATGACATAACATGCGAGTCAGAGGCGGGAAGTTTAAAATGTTGTTTAGATATTGTTGAGGTATTATCTTGCAGTGTATGATAAACATTAAAAATGCAGACAGCTGACAAATCAAAAAAAGCTAAATTAATTTCAACAGAAGATCGTGTTCAGAGCTACGAAAAGGGGACATTGCATGCAGATGGTGGGATTCTGTTTTGCTCAACTTGTAATGTGTCTTTTGGATCATCTAAGAAAAGGTACTATTGACAAGCATGTTGACAGTGCAGTACACAAAAACAAGAAAATCAAACTTGAAGTTCAGGCTAAACAATTACCGAACAAGCAGGTCAAAATCACAGGACTGTTTAAAAAGAGCACAGAAAGTGGAGAAACACGTAATGTCAGCACGTTTGAATTAGTGGAAGCCTTTGTGCAGCGAACATACCGATACAATGGCTGGTCAATGAAATATTACAACGTTTTTTTAATGAAGAAAATCCCGAATTGTGGAGCCGTGCCTAACAGTGACACACTCAGACGAGAGTGTCTCCCTAAAGTGTACGAAGAATATTTAAATGGCAAAATGAATGATTCAGAGTCTGTTTGCTTTGTATGCGACGAGGCCACTGATGAGCAAGGCAACTGTGTTTTGTACATGATTTTCAATCCACAGAGCTTAACAACTGCTAATTCAGAGGAATTTAATGCTTGCTTAGTAGATACTGTAGTGATCCTGGGGGAGGGAAGAGAATCAGGATAGTGTAGAGGGTGTGTGTGTGTGTGTGTGTGTGCAAGGGGTTGCATGGTGGGTGTATGTAATTGATTACACATTGTAATTAATGTGTCAACATAAGTTTTAAAGGTTTACAAAACTCGAAAATGTTGCTGAATATGTCATTCACAGTTGTTTTTAAAAAATCTATTTTGTCTGCTTGTTACTTTTTTTTGCAGCCAACACAGACCATTTTAAATGACCCTTGTTTAAAGTAAAAGTTTGTTATATATATTTTTTAATTATTTCAATAGCGACAATGTTATTATATGTATTTTCTTAGAAATAAATATCCACCCATTCAAGAATGTGTATTTTTGTGTGAAATTCTATCCACTGTACCTCGTTGTATAGTGACCCAGATTAATTAAGCACAAAAATGTTTTAAGTGTATTCTACAAGGTGTTTATCCTAATTATAATATTCATTTTGGAATTTGGAATGTTTACTTCCAAATTCACTACACTTAAAAACAAATATGTGCTATGATACACCATTACTTTATGGAAAACTACATTACAATGTGTTTTCTTCTCTTTCTTTTGTTCTCTTTTCATTCTTAGATACATTCAACTTTAATCAATTTTTATTGATTGTAAATCTCTGCCAGTGTAAAAAATTCCCTTTGTCTTTAGTAGCTATCATGAGACTTAAAGAACATTCAGCTATATTATAATCACAATAACAAAAAGCAAGTAACAACCAGTATCTAATTGCATTGTATACCTTCTGATTATTCTATAGTTAGAGAGGAACATTACTCATCAAATTAGCAGAGCAGAGTATTCATACATTGAAGTGGGTTGATGTAAGGATAGGCGTAGTGCAAACAATTGCGGCTGCAAAATCCAGATTGCCTAGCGGCCAGGCAATTATTTTGCACTGCGGCCTATGTAAGCTTAAGAGCAATGCAAATTACTCAACACACACAAATAATGAGCTGCAATCATGATAATGAGGGTCGCAATGAGCGCCGCCTGTGAATCCGGCTATTTAGCGTCCACAGTTTCAGCCTAGAGGTTAGGGGAGTTAGAAGTACAAAGAGCAATAGGTGCTGTTTGAGATTTGTGGAGCACGAAAATCAAACCAAACAAAAAAATATGTTACAGGAAGGGCAGCAAAGTCCTCTTGCAAATGGAAAAGAAAAATAAACGTTTTCTGAGGAGGAGCTGAGAGCCCTTACGGCTGAGGTCACTCAGCATGAAATAAAGTTATTTGGAAAAGCCTCAGCCAACATCAGTTATTCCACCAAAGAGGCCATATTGTCCTCTATAGTGGAGAAAGTCAATGCTGTCGGTGTTACGAGGAGGACAGTCAACCAGGTGATGAAAAGGTGAAATTCAGCTATAGGGTCGAGGATGACCTGCGGAGTGAGACGATAACATCACACCACGGCATCCCAAACAAAGTGACCCTAGGTCGCCGAAGGTTTTCCTGCCTGTCCTCAACAAGAGCCAAGCGTCGCCACATCTGGAAGTGTACCACAGCAGCCATCCTGAGGCTAATGACAGGTCTCTGAAGGTGTGTAGTTTTATACAGCTCTTAATTATTCACTTCTACAATGGTTTGCACCTTGTAAGAGGAGGTACAAAGTTTTTGGAGGGTCAGCAATTGCCAAAGGCAAAATCCTTACATCTCATTATAATGTGTGAGCATGCTTAGTATTCCAGATCCCTTTCCAATTCCATGCTTGTTTCTTCATTTGAATACATTTCAATATCATTTAAATGGTTTAATGATGGCAAAGTGCTAATTTGATAGTGGGTGCAGAGTGCCAAGTGAAAACCATTCTTTACATACGACACATTTTTAATGGCCACTAAAGTCCCACTTTACAGCAGCTAACCACAGTTTGCGCGTGCAAAACACAGATTTTGGCCGCAATATGGGTGTTTTGCAGCCGCAAATCACTGCACGTATCCTTAAATCAGCCCCAAAATGAGCACTGATTAAGTTCATTCACATGCAAACTTTGATTTGATGCAGAAGTTTACATTAAATAAAATTAATTGGTCAGATTGATGTTGAGGGTGGTTGGATCATGTTCAACTTCAACTTCCTAATAAACTACTCTGTCACGACTTGATACCCACAATTATCTTACTCGTTTCTAAGCATTCCCACAGATTTGGCATTAAAACAACTGCATTAAGGCTAAGATAGAATGCAATATATTACTGAATGTTTTGTCAATTCCAAGCAATAATTAACACCATTAATAAATACAAATTTTAAGATTTTTTTAAATAAGACTGCTGCAAGAATTGTGCCACTTTCCAGTTTGCAGTATAATTAATTTAGTGGCAAGAGAAAAATGAATGTTTGTTTTCCCCATATTATGTTAAGCTTTTTTTTTTGCTGCACTACACTCAAACAATGGCTGAAGATGAAAATATAGCCTACAGTTGGAGTGTTCCAATATTTAAAAAATACGTACCTGTAAATACTGACAATTTAATTTATATTAAATATTTTTTCATAAAGAACATACAAACTGGAAAATATGTTACTCAGTCAACAACAGAGCGCTTGTAAAACTGTGTTACAGAATTTACATCAGCCAACAGTGTATTTTGTTACTGCCTCTTTAAATCAATAAAATGTAATAATACTCTACAAAAATCAATGTATTTAAAAAAAAAAAACTTTTTACAGTTAGATAGTCTACAGTTGTCTTTGATGTACAGTACTGTGCAAAAGTTTTAGGCAGGTGTGAAAAAATGCTGTAAAGTAAGAATGCTTTCAAAAATAGACATGTTAATAGATTATATTTATCAATTAACTAAATGCAAAGTGAGTGAACAGAAGAAAAATCTACATCAAATCCATATTTGGTGTGACCACCCTTTGCCTTCAAAACAGCATCAATTCTTCTAGGTACACTTGCACAAAGTCAGGGATTTTGTAGGCATATAGTCAGGTGTATGATTAAACAATTATACCAAACAGGTGCTAACGATCATCAATTCAATATGTAGGTTGAAACACAATCATTAACTGAAACAGAAACAGCTGTGTAGGAGGAATAAAACTGGGTGAGGAACAGCCAAACTCAGCTAACAAGGTGAGGTTGCTGAAGACAGTTTACTGTCAAAAGTCATACACCATGGCAAGACTGAGCACAGCAACAAGACACAAGGTAGTTATACTGCATCAGCAAGGTCTCTCCCAGGCAGAAATTTCAAGGCAGACAGGTGTTTCCGGATGTGCTGTCCAAGCTCTTTTGAAGAAGCACAAAGAAACGGGCAACGTTGAGGACCGTAGACGCAGTGGTCGGCCAAGGAAACTTACTGCAGCAGATGAAAGACACATCATGATTACTTCCCTTCGCAATCGGAAGATGTCCAGCAGTGCCATCAGCTCAGAATTGGCAGAAAACAGTGGGACCCTGATACACCCATCTACTGTCCGGAGAAGTCTGGTCAGAAGTGGCCTTCATGGAAGACTTGCGGCCAAAAAGCCATACCTCCAACGTGGAAACAAGGCCAAGCGACTCAACTATGCACGAAAACACAGGAACTGGGGTGCAGATAAATGGCAGCAGGTGCTCTGGAGTGATGAGTCAAAATTTGAAATATTTGGCTGTAGCAGAAGGCAGTTTGTTCGCCGAAGGGCTGGACAGCGGTACACGAATGAGTGTCTGCAGGCAACAGTGAAGCATGGTGGAGGTTCCTTGCAAGTTTGGGGCTGCATTTCTGCAAATGGAGTTGGGGATTTGGTCAGAATTAATGGTCTCCTCAATGCTGAGAAGTACAGGCAGATACTTATCCATCATGCAATACCATCAGGGAGGCATCTGATTGGCCCCAAATTTATTCTGCAGCATGACAACGACCCCAAACATACAGCGAAAGTCATTAAGAACTATCTTCAGCGTAAAGAAGAACAAGGAGTCCTGGAAGTGATGGTATGGCCCCACAGAGCCCTGATCTCAACATCATCGAGTCTGTCTGGGATTACATGAAGAGAGAGAAGCAACTGAGGCTGCCTAAATCCACAGAAGAACTGTGGTTAGTTCTCCAAGATGTTTGGGCCAACCTACCTGCCGAGTTCCTTCAAAACTGTGTGCAAGTGTACCTAGAAGAATTGATGCTGTTTTGAAGGCAAAGGGTGGTCACACCAAATATTGATTTGATGTAGATTTTTCTTCTGTTCACTCACTTTGCATTTTGTTAATTGATAAATATAAACTATTAACATGTCTATTTTTGAAAGCATTCTTACTTTACAGCATTTTTTCACACCTGCCTAAAACTTTTGCACAGTACTGTACTCTGGTATGGTATAATGGCCATTCCCTTTCAATTCGAAGACGACCACCAACAATACTTTTGGGAAATGGAATCAGAAACTCAGCTTCTAAACTGAGCTATTATCGTTGCACTCTGCGCTTCATTAAATCTTTCCTTCTTTTCACCAGCCTGCATTGTTTGCAGTTGCAGCCTGCTTTCTAACCACAGCGCCTGCTGTTCTGTGTTTTTTTCTCCTGCTATTTGCAGCTAAAAAAGAACAAAAAATCAGAGGGACGCGGATTCCTCCACCGGGACTCGGCGCGGTCAGTTTCCACAGCTAGACTGTTTTGTGAGCGTGTGCCTTTACTTAATGCGGTTGTAGTGTTTAAAAAAAAATCAAACAAACGTGTGTCTCCTCCACCGGGCCTGGTTCTACCTTGCCCGTGGTCGAGTAGAGTTCATTGGCTGCGCTGGGCCTTCAAAAAAATAAAAAATAAAAAACAATAACAACAACAACAATAGAGAGTGCTGTCTTATTACTGTTTAAAAAAAAAACCTGATTGCCTACCGCAAAAATCTGAAGCCTGTGCTCCACTCTGCTGCCCCGGTCGTGTGAATGCACGTGGTTAAGGCCAGATTATCACTCGCGCTGTACTGTAAGCACTGTGCTCTTAAAGGCTACTCTCTCATTGCCTACTGCAGCCATCAAGCCTGTGTATCCATCCCAGCGTATGCTACGTGCTACCCCGGGTTGTGTGACTGCACGCAGTTAAAGGCTAGGCACCCTCGGTGCTTCAGTACCCTATTTTTCAGACGTTCCTCATGCTTCGTCACCTTTGGAGCTTCAGAGCCTTGACGCACTAGGTACCCGTACACCCCTCGGTGCTTAGGTGCCTCGGTGCCACAGAGCCTTCTGCACTCAGTGACCACGGTGCTCCTGCACCCTTGGCACTTGAGTGCTCCAGTGCTGGAAGCCCTTGATGCTTTGGCATTTCGGTGCCTCAGAGCTTCGGTACCCTCGCTGCTTTGGCGCCTCGGTGCCTCAATGCTTCACTGATTGACGGACCTCAGTGCTTTGCACCCCCCGGGCCTTCAAGGCTTCAGCACCTGATACTTAGCCACCCTCGGGACCTCAGAGCCTCCGTGCTCTCGACACCTCAGCGTCAAACGCACCCGGAAATAGGTACCCTCTGTGTTTTTACATCTGTGGGACCTTAGTGCTCCAGCTCCTCGCACTAAGGCCTTGTTTGAGACCATTCACTCCATAGAGTTGAAACTCCTCTCTATGAAGACAGCCTTTTTATTAGCCATCACCTCCGCCAAGCGGATCAGTGAGTTACAGGCTCTGTCAGTGCACAGCTCCTGTATACGCGTCCGGGATGAGAGGAAGATCAGAGACTAAACTACCTCTGCCTGGTTCGGGCATTGAGATGCTCTGTTGACGAACGAGAGCTCTGCGTCAGTCTAACCAACTCTTCGTCTGCTATGGTGCAAGGACCCTGGGCCAAGCTCTCTCAAAGCAGCGGCTGTCTCTCTGGATTGTGGACAGCATTCTACAAGAGGAGAGGCTACATTGTGGGCCCTCTTTAGCGGAGCCTCACTATCTGACATATGTACTGCGGCTAGCTGGGCTACCCCGCATACTTTCACCAGGTTCTACCGACTTAATGTGGTAGATCCCTCTATACACTAGGCACAAGGGTCCTTGAGATTGCACGCTCGCACCGCTAACTCTTGTTTTGCAGTTTCGAGTTAATTTCTAGGAAGTCTCTCAAACCCTCAGCGAGCAATTTTAAGAAAGCTTCATTCTGGAGTAGGAATGAGTTAAAACGAGTTTAAAAAAGAGTTTAGCACTCGTGATTCCTGGAACCAAGTCAAGTGACTACAGAACCGCAGTGATCAGAAATAAGAATTAGCAATATATCTGTGGAAATAATGAGTAGCATAACAATTGGGGAAATAAAAATGTAGTTGATGTGAGAGTAAGTTTTGTGTCTATGTGAGAAGAATGTGAAGTCCTTAACACCATTGTTTCTCAATCGTCAGGCATCATATACATTTAGGTCTTGAAAGCATTTGGAGGCAAAGGGAGGGGACTGGGCAGTGCCCTGTGATGAAGTATCAAGAGCTGGGTTGAAAGTCAAGTTAAAATCTCCCACCACAATCCTGATAGTTGAGCCTGATGTTCTCAAAAAACTGAGGATCAAAAAACATTGGATGCATAAGCTGATGCTAAGCATAATTTAACACTGTTAAGCGTTGCCATTATTTGACAGAAACAGCCTTCAGTATCGTTACTACAACAATTAATGGTAATATTTATCTTTCTGTCAACCGCAATCAATACCCCTTTTGTTTTATTCAAAGCACAGGAGTGAACAATGGCTTTATAGTGTTTATTTTGAAATCTGTGAACATCAGCAGATTTGAGATGGGTCTCCTGAATTAAAGCAAATACCCACCCTGAGTGCAGAGAGCTGCAGGCTTTTATTTACTGTGACTGAGGGGTTTACTATCAATTATCTCATTACCCCTCGGCCACAATCTGCACAAGTTTTTTAAATACTACTGGCAGAGGACGCGCTGACGACCTTGCCTCTGCCAGAACACATTTAAATGAAAATAAACAAAACATACAGCTTCACCGTCACATTTATAAATAAATAAATCATAACAATAACAACAACAACAACAAAAATAATACAGCAAAAAAAATACAAAATAACACAAATGAGACACAGGGGCGGAGGGGGAGACCCCGTTCTAAAAATAAATAAACAATCATGTACAGAGCTCCTCATATATATAGTAGCGTCAGGTCTCGCAGTACCGCTGAGTGGGACTCTTTGTGTGCTACGTTGAAATTGTGGGGGGACCGGGACTATTGCTTTGCATGCAAATAGTTGTATTCTGTGTATTGCTGTACGGTGTGTGTGTAGAGTGACAGAGAGAGGTCGAGAGCGACAGAGAGTTATCTAAATCAATCCATTTTGTACTAAAAGAGATCATTCCTTTCCATTTTTCTAGAGCAATAAACGGTACTTTCATGCGCCAAAGAAATACCTTTGCAGCATCTCCTTCTTCCCACTGGAACCAACTACACACCACCGCCACAATATATATATATATATATATACACACACACATACATAGACATACACATACAGTACATACACACACACACATACATACAAGAATGGTAAAAACATTGTACGACAATTAAATACAAAAACTGATTTGCTGTAAATAAAAGTACATAAATAACATCATCCTAATATAAATAAATGTAATCAAAAAAACAAAAAAACAATTAACGTTACCTCCCCCCATATAAATGTAACTCGCATAGTTAACAAAAACTGAAGTTCAGTTCCAATGAAGCAGAACCTATGCTGTGAAGTCAAGCCAGTCAAATGCAGCAGTTTATTTTTCAAAAGCCAAAAAAAGGGAAAAAAGAAAGAAAAAAAATGTAATATCCAACTCCAGTGTTGAAGTGATGCAACACATTTATTCCATAGATTAAATATTAGACTTTTGTAGCTCTGAGATGAATCTTTCCACTTTTTGTGCCAAATCGAACAGACTGGATTAGCTATCGTGAATGACCTTCAATTTTCACGGGTACAGCAGAAAGTTCTGAAACTCCAAGCTGCCTGAGAGATTTCTGAACCGGGGCGAAACTCTTTCTTTGCTGGGCAGTAAAAGCAGAGTAATCCGGGAAAAAAAGAAGAGAGCTGCCGTCATGCTGAGGTGGTGTGTCTAAATTTCTGGCAGCCCAGAGGATGAGCTGCCGATCAGTATAACGAAGTAGTTTAAAAATAAAGGTGCGAGGTCTGTCTCTCAAAGAGCTAGATCCACCTTAAATGCGGTGAGCCCTCTCAATTTCAATAGGCCTGGTCACAGAGGGCAGCCACAATGGTATGGATTTTTGTAGGAAGTCAATAGGGTCACCCCCCTCGGTACCCTCCAGCAAGCCAACAATCCGCACATTTGATCGGCGGTTTCTATCCTCCAACTCAGCCAGGCGAGATTTAAGTAAGGAAATCTCTGTATCTGATTCTTTAATGCTAGCCCAGTTTTGGTGCTGGGCAGCCTGAATATCTGCTCGCTTGTTCTGCTTATCAACAGAGGAGAGAGTAGCGATAATCTTCTCTGTTTGCTGGAGAAGAGCCTGGATAGACTTCATTTCGGCACAAACAGTTTTAACGTCCGTGATGATTTTGCTTTTCAAACATTCCTTGATGCATCCCACAATGAAATCCCTCAGCGAATGAAGCTGTGTCTCTGTTAGCCAGGGCAGTGTCTGTCCCTGTTAATCCTTGTGGCTGAGCTCTGTTACCTTCGGTGCTGCGCCATCAGAGAAGTATCTGTTTTCTGGCAGTTTTACCCTTGATTTTTGTAGTTGGTGTTCGGGTCCATAGCTGATGAATCCCTTTTCTCCGGTGTCTCTGTTCTGTGATTCTAACAGTAAAAAGTGCCCTTCACTGAAATAATACATGTATTTTGTAATAAATCGGCAATGAGTGTAGGAGCTCTTGAACTAAGCTACCATCTTGGGTGGAAGCTACCGGAAGTTCCATTGGTAGGAATTTAAAGTGGTCACTTAGACCAGGTGGTTGCTAAATAAAGGTGGTCACATGAACAGGTTTGATTGTACAGCTACATTGAAAAATTCTGCCTGTCACACAACATTACTCAGTTTCATAGTGAAATTGGATTAGAAAACGCTACATAATTCATGCAATATACAAAGTTTTAGCATTGAGACAATTAAAAAAAAAAAAAATTATATAAACTGTGGCAAAGCAGGAAGAGGAGCCAGACAGGAACACCTGGCTCCAATTGAGTTAATGAGGCCCCTGCATAAAAAAGGTTGTAAACCCTGCAGTCAGGGCTGTGTGCCAGGCTGTGAAGCTGCTTGTCCGAAGACCTGTGTGAGTAGCAAAAGAAATGGTTGCAAGAAGCACTGCTCGTTAAGATATTAATATTATTTCGAAAATCAACATAATTTCGGAAATCACATTAGGACGATTATTTAATACTGAAATAGGCACAACGACCCCTTGAAAATGCCAAAATCAATGCTACATACCGACTTGTTGATTAACACTGGAGTTATCATTTATGACTTTTTGAAAATACCCCCAATTTGGCTATGTTTTGGCTAGCTGCTTGGGGTATTGCAAAAAAGAAAACCTGCCAGTGCTGCCCTAAGACTGATGCCCTAAGCTTGGTTTAGTAGACATATTTTTATTTGTTTTTTTATTTATATTTGACATATATATATACTCACCACAACTAAGTTTGGATGTAAATAGAAATTACTTTGAAGCAATATGTATTAAAATAAATATTTGTACCGCAAATGACTATTCATAAAAAAACAATCAACAAAATATGTGGTTAACTGGTCACATGGAACACTGACTATATAGGTTGCCGTGGGTTCTTCATTAAAAAGCCTGGCAGTTATTGTGATAAATAAAGGTAGTGATTTACGGATTGAGAGCCAGGTGCAGAGCTATGTTCCTTTTGGGAAACAGAAAGGCAAACCATTACTATATTGCTCAATTCATACTCTATCCACCCAACCTAAATAATGAACGATTAGCACGAGCTGAAACCTTATGGTTTGCATTTACAATTATCATTTCAAAACTCATATACTAGCCTAGCAACAATCAACGAGGTTAGATAATTACCCACCATCAGTTTTTCCCAGATTTCAGCAACTGGCAACTATTGTTGTGCATAAGCAAATATATTAATATATGTCTTGTAATACTGTTGAAAGATGACACTATAAAGTATACTTACTGTATATTAGACTTTTTTAAAGACACAGTTGATGGCCATTATGTAATTTTTTTTAATAATTCATATTAACAGTAATGATAAAATATCATGTGTTACACATGTTAAGCTGAATCATTTTTGTTCTTTACTTACAGGAGTATCTTTAGAACATAAGAACATAAGAACGTTTACAAACGAGAAGAGGCCATTCAGCCCATCTTGCTCATTTGGTTGTTAGTAGCTTATTGATCCCAGAATCTCATCAAGCAGCTTCTTGAAGGATCCCAGGGTGTCAGCTTCAACAACATTACTGGGGAGTTGGTTCCAGACCCTCACAATTCTCTGTGTAAAAAAGTGCCTCCTATTTTAGTAGTTTTTGGAAATGAACGTGGTTGTTGGTTAGCTTCACTGCTGCACTTTAACTTACATTTAAATAAATTTGTCTGCAAAGTACATATTCCAATCTCTTTATCAAAATAATCATTGTATGACATATTTTGTTCATGTGTCATACCACGTTTGATATTGCCCATTACTGACAATGGAAATATTTGTTTTGTACAGCTCCTAAGTGGCATCTGATGTAGTGCATCATTAATGTACTCCATAGTACCATTACTACATTCTCCCTTCCCAGTGGGAATATTTCCTCTTCTAATGCTTAACTATTACAAGTGAGGTCCAGATAAACAACATTTCTAAGGCACTGCATTGAAGGCATGGCAACAAGCAGCGCCAAAGGAAATCTTCTCACTAGGGAGAGAACATGTTGCAGATATTCAGTGCTGTATATTATATCCAGCACCTTAGCTCTCCTTTACCCGAGTAAGGTAATGCAACCAAAACTGCACAATTATTTTAGATCAAAATACAAGAATATGGAAGAAGTCTACATACATAAACTCACAAAATGACAAAAAAGCAATCAGATTTGCTCACAAATGATATCCAGCATATTTTGACTAAATATAATAATAACAAGTTCACAATTTAAAATATTTATTTTATCAACAAAAAAAGAAGAAAGGATTGTAAATGTTTAAAAACATTACACGATGCAACCCCTTTGTTTGCATAACACACAAAACAATTTCTGGTTATATTATAAAGACCTTCAATTCTCTGAGGGAGTGTGTGTTGCCAAGCAATAAAAGAGGTTGCCGATTGGCTGGTAGAGGATTGCCAACAAATGTGCGTGGTAGGTAAAAACAGGAAAGTCAATTTAACTGTAGAATTTTGTTTGGACTGCAAGCAATTTCTTAAAATAAAACCACATTTTAAACTTAATATTCTATATAACGTTTATCATGGGACTAAATGTTCCTTTAAAATTAATTTGTGGAGCTTGTCATCACGCTACAGGAGTGGTTTGACTCTAAATCTTTCATACTGAACTCATAATAAAACAGTATATATTTTGATTGGGCACAAGATCAAGGCTAGGAGACACTCATGCATAGCTCCTGCTCACCAATGATGTAACCAGACTAAAGTTTTTTGGTATCGGCAAAATTCTTCTCTAAGCTTTACTACACATGTTGACTGTGCACTGAATGTTTGTTTACTTGACTTAGTTTTATCTATATCTTTTAATTGAGAATTTTTAAATTATGTGTGATTTACTACACACATCTACTAGATATCTACCAAAACAATATCTGATATCACTTTTCTTGATTACTTACACTATACAACTGTGT
The DNA here is from genome assembly GCA_030684275.1 of Acipenser oxyrinchus oxyrinchus. Taxonomy (NCBI): domain Eukaryota; kingdom Metazoa; phylum Chordata; class Actinopteri; order Acipenseriformes; family Acipenseridae; genus Acipenser; species Acipenser oxyrinchus. The sequence goes on along the minus strand of CM060247.1, from coordinate 23,145,150 downwards.
ACAAATTAGACATAAATGTTTTGATATAAACGTTGAAATCATCAGACCATTGATCTCTGCTTAGTAACACCTTACACACATTTATACACCTATTCATATTGTCATATACTGTATAAAGCAGCTGTGCTCCTTTAATCAAATATAGCACAAATAGGGTAAGAATATGTGGTTATATCATTTATGCCAAAACCCCTTTTTGTAGATCTTTTGTTGTAGATTGTTGCTGTGCTAGTATACAATGGGTTTAACCCTTTCAATTTTCAGGGTACATTGATGGGCAACTATTTGTTTATTACTGTGAAACACATTTAAAATAAAGAGAAGCTTTTAGAAAAACATATTTGGTAATCTGATTTCCGCATTTGATCGGGATTATATTGTGTAATTGAGATTATTGTGATCCGGATTTCACTTTGCTAATCCGATCGTACTTTTAATCGCGATTAAATGATTAAATGTTGTAATTAGGTCTTAGAATTTAAAGCGGAGATCAGGATTACTTTTGTCCAAAACATCAGGATCATTTTGCAAAGGTGGATTTCACTTTAATCATAGATATATTTTGTTTGAATTTCAGTGGAAAACACACACTATGCGCTCTATGTAGCATTCCTTTTTCTGTTGTATCTTGACATTTTTTATTTGATTTTTTTTACTTCATAGACCTACCCAGGATGTATTAAAGCTGTTTTCACTACCGTATCTTAGTTTCACCCATACTGCGGTAATTTTGTTACGTCTGTTTGTTTCAAACTAATTTTGTATGCATGTCCTACGAATCTCATTATAATACATGTTCGTCGTACTTACTCCTGGTATATTATCATTTTCTTCTGACTTACGCATCTGTTTTCTTGCGTCTGGTGTAGCTGCCACTATGACTTTGTATGTAAAACTTCCTGTTTGAACGCTTCCGTGTTTTTAGTTAATTTAAAATAAAGCATCTTGAAATAGGAGAAAAAATAAACAAATTAATAATAGTGTGGAAAGTATTAGCGTCATTATTATTTTATGCAATAGGATCAATTTCAAAGAATGGTTTCTGATTTAATAGGAACAGAGCAGAGCACTATGTTGCAGAGTTTACGTCTAGTTACCACAGCTTTACTTCAGCACCACAAAGATTTCATCAAATTCCCTAACACTGCTGAATCAATTAGACAAACCAGGAGTAAATTCTACTCAATTGCAGGATTCCCAAATGTTATAGATAGCTTGGCTTTTATTAATAGACTGAACTTTCACAGTGTAAAAGTTCAAGTCACATGTCGTTGCAAAATACCCAAGATCCTATCACGACTCTTTCATAGAGGATTATGGGAGTATATGGATTCATTTTAGGTACATAGTTAAAAATATATTATTATTATTATTATTATTATTATTATTATTATTATTATTATTATTATTATTATTATTATTTTCTTTGTTCTATTTAGGTGACTCTGTCTACCCTTTGCACACATGGCTAAAGACTCCAATAATTAATCCAGAAAGTGAAGCAGCACTAAAATACAATGATGCTTATTGCAGAACAAGAAATAAGATAGAATTCACCTTTAGAACTTTAAAAATGAGATTCAGGCATAGACGGCGCATATAAGAGGCTTGGGGAGGCTAAGCCTCCCCAAAATAAATTGCCCAAACCCTCGCAAGAAATTGTTCTGACCAACACAAAAAATATTTGTGAGAGAATATCTATTTTTTTTTCCCACAAGCGCGCAAAGCAGGTCTAATGAACATATTTCTTGTTTACCTACTGTGCAACACCATCACCAAGGTCCGAAATACAGCATTTAGTTGCATTTCAGTGTCATTCGTGGAGACAATGCTTGGCTGGTTTAATGTCCATTTCTTCCCACCGATCTGAGCCCCCAGTTGTGCAGTTTTTTTGTTTTTTTTTTGCAAATATACCTTATGAAATACATTGACTGCCACTTGATTATAAGTGCGATAGTAAGTGTGTGTTTAGAAGCTTAATAGTCATTATTAATAATTGATTTAAATTGGTGTGAAGTGATGTAATGGTGTTCGAAACTGGTGTAGATACTGTAGGACTGCAGAACAGGTTAACAGATTTAAAGGTTTTAAAAAACTGTGCAGCTTGCTTATCCTTACTGTTTTTCTAATATACTTAAATAGGCATAACATGTTTTAAAGTACAAGTTATTGCTATTTTAAACTTCATTTATTTGGCCACCTTATGTTGGAAAAAAAAAGTCAAATATACAGTATATATATATATATATATATATATATATATATATATATATATATATATATATATATATATATATAGCATCCCCTGAGTGGTTTCGAGGTCTGTTTTGTGCTATAAATTATTTACAGTACAGGAGAATAAATTATTTAAAGATGCAGGAGAATAAATCCAGTTTACAGCTTTTATTTTGTCCGTCAGTCCGACTATTTTTCAAACTCAACACAATGAATGAAACAGTATCCTATATATATGCTGTATATATAATGTGTGTGTATCTTACTGTACATCGTTGGGTTCAATAAATGCAGGGGGGAAAGTGTGGAATAGCCTCCCCAAACTAAAGACTCACGTGTTGCCCATGGATTCAGGTGTTTGGGTAAATCTCCTCAAAAACATTTTGTGGTATGCTGTATGCTTCACAACCTAGCTTTAAGAAAGGGAATCGTTGATATGTTGGAGGTGTTTGGTGGGTGAAGATAAACAACACATTCTTGCAAACCAACATAATGACAATGGAAGGGAAACACAAAACCAAATAATTGCAGCGTTCTTTAATTAAGTACACATTCAAGCAAGCATCAGTAGAATCACAGAGTGTGGGTCAAAAATGGACAATACTATGGACAATACTACAGGTGCAGTTGCAGCTGTTTTAAGGCCTGGTTTACAAATGTATTTATTTCAAAGGTACAATTTGCATTTTTTTAAAAACATGTATATAAATTAAAAGGTTACAAAACCAGTGACAAACAACTCAGAAGGTTTACTTTAAAGGCTAAAAAATGTGCTTAAGTTGCTTGTTATTCATTTTGAAAGTGTTGATTTTCCTATAAAAAAAAGTGCAAATTGTACTTTGGAGTAAAAACCTTAATAACTGTGACAGAGACAGAATGATTCTTGGTGGTAAAGCTCTCTCTCTCTCTAATTGAAATCTAGCAGTGTCATTTTCTGAAAAAAACTGATCAAAACAATCCAGTTAAAAGTAATCTCAATCACAAAATATAGGATTACAAAATCCAGATCATTTTCATGCAGATTTTTTTTGAAAAAACTGGCCCCTGTGTATCAAATAGCTCACCTCTTAACACAATACTAGCCGTGCAGCTGAACTAATTAGTCTGAGTAATTATACACCTATTATTGCAAAAATTAAATTACTTCTTGCTACAAAACATGAATAACAAGTACAGTAATAACCATTTCATGGTCTCCACTATTACGACAAGCCCAGTTTGTTAATCTCATCAAATAAACGACATACAAGAGTATTTACATTTCTGCATAAAGCTCTTTTTTTACAGATACCAAAAAAATATACTTCTGTAAACAAAAAATGCTTTAAATCAGTAAAGGTGCTTTTCATATAATGCAACTATCCCATCACATAATTAAGTGCTATATATTCTAGATCTTGTTTCTAACATGCTGGTGCAGGCCATTTACAGTATGTGCCAGGCTTCACTGGTTTAATAAGAACATAAGAAGTGTCGGCAATGAGAAGAGGCTACCCAGGTCATCAAGGCTCATCTCTTGTAAGCTCTCTATTTGCCTCATCTAAGGAATCTAATGCCAAAGGGCAGAGATGAAGTATTTTTAATGTTCTTAGTATTCTATGTTTATTTTTAATCCTTGCTAAATGTCTTTTTAAGAACACAACTAAACTTAAACTATTTTAACAGCATACCTGAAACTGTAACTACAGTATTAAAACAATTCTAATAGTTTCTGTTTAGACAAGTGCTTTTATATCCTGCTGCAAATTGGGAATATTTGATTGTTTTGACAAAATATCTTTTCAGGTATACATTGGGATTTTTTTTTTTCTGTTAACTTCCAGCTGATCATCTGGTTAACATTGTATCGCTTTGTTATTCACAGTTCATTCACTGACACACAAATTACCTTTTAAACAAATAGTATTTTATTTTGAACACAAATAAACAACAAGTTGATTCTGGAAAGTTTGATATGTTACTTAACCTTGGATCTTACAATGGCATATTTCTGTGTTGGGATTGATGGGATGTATGGCCAAACCTTTTTCTCTGTAGAGAAAGAAGACCACGTACATATTTTACTTAACTGAATTATTTATTGATTTTTGACATTTTGAAAGGAGCTTTAAAACAGACTTTAAAGTTATAAGTGTAAAACTTTGTCAGGATGTTAACAATGAAAAGAAAAATTACAGGCATGTTATTTAAACAGTTGTAGCAACACTTGGGAACGTTTTACTATATTTTTCAGAACCCTGCTTCTTACTCTTTAAATGAGCTTATTTCAGTCTCTTTTATGTCTTTTTACAAGAGACAGTAATGAGAACAAATGTGCACAGTTTGTGTTCTTATTCTATTCATTCTTTCCAACTGAGATAATGATGTCCCTAATTATAATAATCTTTTTTTCTGCATTTAATAATGTAACTTCATCATCACATGTGAAAATGTTCAGCTCTTTTCAGGTAATTGTAATTCAATTTTTTTTTGTTCCCAACCATAAATCTGTTTGGCACAAAATACTAACTTGAGCACCAGAAGAAAAACCTCTACTATATGGCAACCCCTTCCCACTGAGCATAAACTTTCCTAGCCCAATTACTTTACCTGATGAACACCCCTTGGGACCAAATCCATTCCCTTTTGCATGCCCAAAATAAGCAATTCCCCACTGCTCTGGGTACCCCAGACCTGAACAGCTGTCACGACTACTTCAATACTGCATTTCAGCAAAGATTCTCGAAGTGGCCCACCACATGTAGTCAAGTCTTCCCAGGCTAAATTACTACAGTATTTGACCACTATTTAGAGGTACTCTTTAGCTTCAAAATGACATTTTAGGTTTTTTGTTATTTTACCCTTACCTTTTTATGATATTTTCAATCATTTGGAGTAGTTTCCGAATGTGCTTTGAACTGTTTTGAAAATCCCAGCCATCTGTTGAATTTGCTGCAACATCACATTTATCTTGCACTTCCCTATTACACGTAATTCATTATCATTGCTACCAGTCGCGTCCCTTGACCAATCAATGCTGAGAACAGATTGAATATTGAGGATTGTCAATGCTAAACTACAACTGTGAACTACAGAGTGGGGTTGGAGGTCACCTCCATATAAGGTAAGCCTACCTCCAGCACTCTGTAGTTGGGCTTGGTAATTATGAAAGCCTCAGGCTATGGAGCCCTACTGGCTGCCTCAGTATAAATCATTCCCTGTTGGCACAATACTATTTACAAATATACCTGCTGTTTGTTGGGGATGTTTCACATTAACTTAAACTTGCTGAAACATAATCTCTTAAGACATGTGTAACAAGTATCAATCATAATGATCCACTAGATGTGACCAATTATTCTGAATTAAATTTGATCAGAAGCTTGTCCCTTGCCCACGCACCATTTGTCCCATCTAAGAAATTGAATGCCAAAGTGTTTTTTATGATGCGAAGGCTTTGTTCAAGGGATGATTAGAACACTGTGTCTTGTATTTGTTATATTTTTTACATGTACTCTTTATGTTGGTAAATTACTCCATTGACTGAAGTACAGGCAATTGTCATTAAAACAAACTCAGATTAATCGCATTCCCTGATACTATGAATTTTCTGCATGGTCCGCAGTTGCTTATTGTAAATTACTTCTTATAATATGAATTCACTTAACACAAATGTTCTGTTTGTACGAATTATTAGGGAGCCCTCCAGGGAAGAAAAATGTGAATAAAACTAATTAACCTAGTTCGAAAAACTGAGTGTAAAGGATATTGGAAAATATATTAACCGAAAATAATTCAGAATTTTACCAAAAAATTACAGGATTTTTTATTAACTGGACATCGTTTTTTTTACTGATTTATACCCGGTTTTTGTCTATTATTCAATATTATCCCGGTACTATTTTCTAGGAAATACACACTAATTTGATTAAAATGCTGTTTTACTTTGACTCCGACATTGTAATAAGCAGCCCTACACTGTATCCTAGGATACAGCAGATGTTTAGACGTCAGAGGATCAAATAACGTTCAACTGTGGTTCTCTGTCACGTCACAAACACATGATCACCTGATTATGTTGGCCAATCAAAGTCTGATTATTGTGGCAATTGCTGTGCGTATTAACTAATAACTTGATCAAAAACTAAATTGAAATACTTACACGAAAATATAATAATTTTAGTGGATGAGGAATGGGGAGAAAATGTAAATCAGTTTATGAATATTCAAAAGAAAACAAATGTTTAGAAGACAGAGGATGCATAGCGCTGCAAATACTGCTGCATTGAGGTACACGTTCACACTGACAATAAAAGAACATACTGAAAAATAAGCGACACATTAAACTAAAACAAGAAAGTGAACTGAAAGACAAGCAATCCATTTATGCGGCTTTTACACGCACTTTAATAAAAAGAGAGCGCAGAATGACTGTTTTAATGAGTTTGTCAGAGTGCTGTGCTTTGCTGGAGAGCCACTGTTTATTGCAGAGGTATGTTTCGGTGACTTCGTGCGACAATACTGCCTGTCCATCAGCTAAAACGCTGCCTAACACCGACAATCTTAATCATAAATATTTGATAGAAAATGGTGATGCTTTAGTTGGTAAACTTACATGGAACGCATTGATGGAAATGTCCAGTGTGATTTTTGATGCGTCTTCCGATGTCTTGCACCACCCAGTTCTGTCAATTTTTTAAATTTTTTTTTATGATTTCAAGGCGAATAACCTGGCTTGTTTTGTGCTGATGTCATGTTCATACCTTCTGTAGATACTATTTCCGTCAGCACAGCGATTGCCCAAACGTTCGCAAAGTACTAACTTGGGAAAATCTGGCTTCGACTTGCACAGATTGTGCTTCATCAGACATGCCAGGGACATTAAACCTAATCAGAAACCAGAGCTGCTACACATCATATTCCACATGTAAAGTGTGTATACTGTGTGTATACAGATCCCCCCCGATTTTTACCGATGTTTCAATTAAAAACTATTTTTTACCGATTTTATCCCTACTTTAATATATGTAAAATAAACTCCGAAAAATTCCTGGAAAAAAATTTTTAAGATAAAAAACGAAAACGCGGAACACTAAATATACTGTAACTTTCTGTTGCCTTTTCGTAAGAAACTGCTTTTGCAAAATTTCACTTTCAAGCATATTTCAAATAAAATGCTCAGTACAATTTATAATAGGTTTCATTGCACTGTAATTTAAATTTGATGATATTGTTACTGGAACTTCAATAAAACAAAACACATTCTGCCAGTATCCATTTGGCTTAAATTCCTGATAACAGCAATTACTGACAACACTATTTTTTTTGCTGGTCCCTTATAATTAAAATTAATGAGAGTTGACTATATTTTAAGGATCTTCAACTAGGTTTTGTTTCTTCTGCTGGCTGCTGTCCAGTTCTTACACATTGAGCATTATTGGTCAGTTACCTCTGCCAGGGATCATTTTACACTAAAAGGAAAAATACCAATGGATGTAAACTTTGATTTGTATGGGCGAGATGCCTTAGCATTTGCTCTTTCTTACTTTTAGGCATCTTTCATGGAAACCTTCTTCCCCAACTTCCACCCATCATAGATAATCCTTGATGGTTGCTAGGATACAGTTAATCAAAACAACCTTCTACTAAATAATTCAAATTAAATACATTTGCATTGTGAGTATAAAATACTGGTATAAATAGGATAGCTGATTGCAGGGTATTAGGTATAATATTTATCTAGTGGTGGTATACCACCTACTCAATGTACCCAACAGTGTACCTAATAGCCTGGAATCAGCTATCCTACATTCATGTAGTCTATTTTTGGAACAGGGCACATATGACTAAGAGAGATTGATCAGCTTCTTTTTCAGGGTTGTATTCTGAATAATCTAAAGAGGGACAGGCCAGTGTACAAATGTAAATACTGATGCATGGGTTAATAACAGGTATATATAGCATGAGTACGATGCACAATGAAAGATGGGTGAGGCAAAGGATAGCAAAAGAAAAGGCAGGCAACTGGGTTACGTGTATAATGTTCTAGCAAATTGAGAAAGTTTCCAAACTCCATTTATAGAATACAGTGCAGACCTGTTAGGTTGTAATCGGATTCACACATCAGAAAATACAATACTGCTGAAACAGTGAAAGAATGAAGGACCTTAAAACAGAATACTACAGTATTTACACAATTTCCTGTCAACAAGGCCTACCTGTGAGTTAACCAAATTTATGCAAAGCATACGACATGGTTTATTTAGATTTCCAGAAAGCTTTTGACAAAGTCCCGCATAAAAGATTAATTCTCAAACTGAACGCAGTAGGGATTCAAGGAAATGCATGCACATGGATTAGGGAGTGGTTAACATCTAGAAAACAGAAAGTACTGATTAGAGGAGAAACCTCAAAATGGAGCGAGGTAACCAGTGGTGTACCACAGGGATCAGCATTAGGTCCTCTGCTATTCCTAATCTACATTAATGATTTAGATTCTGGTATAGTAAGCAAACTTGTTAAATTTGCAGACGACACAAAAACAGGAGGAGTGGCAAACACTGTTGCAGCAGCAAAGGTCATTCAAAATGATCTAGACAGCATTCAGAACTGGGCAGACACATGGCAAAAGAAATTTAATAGAGAAAAGTGTAAAGTATTGCATGCAGGCAATAAAAATGTGCATTATAAATATCATATGGGAGATACTGAAATTGAAGAAGGGAACTATGAAAAAGACCTAGGAGTTTATGTTGACTCAGAAATGTCTTCATCTAGACAATGTGGGGAAGCTATAAAAAAGGCCAACAAGATGCTCAGATATATTGTGAGAAGTGTTGAATTTAAATCAGGGGAAGTAATGTTAAAACTTTACAATGCATTAGTAAGACCTCACCTAGAATATTGTGTTCTGTTCTGGTCACCTTGTTACAAAAAGAATATTGCTGCTCTAGAAAGAGTGCAAAGAAGAGCAACCAGAATTATCCCGGGTTTAAAAGGCATGTCGTATGCAGACAGGCTAAAAGAATTGAATCTATTCAGTCTTGAATAAAGAAGACTATGTGGCGATCTGATTCAAACATTCAAAATCCTAAAAGGTATAGACAATGTCGACCCAGGGGACTTCTTTGACCTGAAAAAAGAAACAAGGACCAGGGGTCACAAATGGAGATTAGATAAAGGGGCATTCAGAACAGAAAATAGGAGGCACTTTTTTACACAGAGAATTGTGAGGGTCTGGAACCAACTCCCCAGTAATGTAGTTGAAGCTGACACCCTGGGATCCTTCAAGAAGCTGCTTGATGAGATTCTGGGATCAATAAGCTACTAACAACCAAACGAGCAAGATGGGCTGAATGGCCTCCTCTCATTTGTAAACTTTCTTATGCTTTTATGTTCTTATGATGGATTTTGAATTATTAACAGAAGCAAAGGCATCCAAAGTATAAGCATTAACTTGATGCACTTGTAGTCACATGTATGTGTACTCTTCATACTAGAATACATTTTATCACATTACTCTACTCTGGGAGCATACCATAATTTTTATTCCATTTCTTTGAGTTTCTGGCGCCTATTGAAACTAACAGGGCTTGAAAGGTTAAAAACAATTGCGTTTGCAATTATTATGCTCAACCAGTCTCTGCAGGTATACTTTGTACTAGCTGAAGAACAAAATTAGTTTATAACTGACTCAAAAGCAGACGTTTGACAAAATGTGAAAGTGTGGAGATGTGAACTGAATTAAATGTATTGATGGGATCAAAGAAAGAACACTTGCATAAAAGCATCTCAGTTCTTGCATGTGTGACTGCTCACTGTTAAAACATTTTTTACCGACAGGACATTGATTTTTTTGGTTCTTTATTTCCTGAAGCTGGGAAGTAAATACTTTCTTGGCTAATGCTAAGAAAGTGTAAGCTGTGAAATCACTTTAACAAACTAAACCTGAAAGTGAACCCGTATGTCACAATATCCATTATAATATGGCTGAAGCACAGACACCATGTGTCTCTCATCCAGCACAACTGATTATTACTAATAAGACTTCAAAATATAAAAGTAGATTGCAGGCCAGTATGGTAAAAGAACCACAGGGACGTGACTCGTGTGAGGCTGTGAAAAATCTAAACCCAAATAATTTGTCAATTGTGCCAGCAACCACAGGACAAAAACAAAACATTTTATAAAGGTATTGTACCATTCCAAAACTATAATACTTTTTCAACCTGTTCACACTTATTTATGTTGTATGCCATTATATTAATATACTGTAGTCTGACCTAACAAAAAAAAAAATGAAACTTGAAATATTGTCACCAGAGTCACTTGCTTGTATCCTTGATAGCACCTTAATATACATGGTTTTCTTTCACTAAAAATGGTATCCCTTCAGCCATTTTGAAGAAACTTCGCTAAAAGGTAAGCCAGTAAAAGATCCTCTGCAGATTCTCATTGGTTGGTTATTACACCTTCCAAGTTTAAGTACAACCAATAGTTTCAGAGATGATGAGACAGAGCATTTCTAAAATAAGTCAGTTGCTGGAAGGACAGGAGAAAACATTGCAGATACAGACGGATGAAAACTAACAACAAGAAGTACCACATAGTTTTAAGGTTGCAACTAGCGGTTGTACTGGAGTTTATTTTTTTTTTCGTAGACCATTTTATATTTTCAAACCCTTCCTAAATTGTGTGTGTGTGTATATATATATATATATATATATATATATATATATATATATATATATATATATATATATATATGTATACTAAATATGGACTGGAGAGGAGGACTATAGTGGAAAATTATTGACCTGAGGGAAAACTATTGTTACCGGCAGGGTGCATTGCACCCTGGAGGGCATTTAATTTTCCACTGTGTCTGCAGTACATATTTAATATATGAATCAGTCAAGAAAATAAATGAGGCAAGGTTGGATAGTAAATACGACTTTATATATTTTGTTTAAATATAGCTGATACAGCCTTCGTAAATAAATATTGACTTACATATTTTGTTTAAATATAGCTGATACAGCATAAGTAATAAATAACAGAAAATGTTTTTGAAGTTCATACCAGTGACGTTTTAATCACCATTTTAGTGTTTGGAGTATCTTTCTTTTGTAGTATGTTTTGTAATTAATTTTCTGTTAAATCACAGAATCAGTGTTTAGCCATTTCTCTTGCTGTGAGTGGGGAGGATGTCAGGGCAATAGTTCAATCTATTTTTGCTCTGATGATGAGATTTTAACCAATCACAGGCCAGGATTTATATATATATATATATATATATATATATATATATATATATATATATATATATACCTCTCTGTCCTACACCTCGCCTCCAGAGCCCACTCCTTCTCCACCCTTACCCGCAGTGGTGGAACGATACTGGACTATATGGAGCCCAACTGTATCAGTACTTGCATTGTGCTTGCACTTAACTGCTCCTCACTTTGCTGTATTCTACTACTGCTCTCAATCATAATTATAATTTCTGTATCTTGTACTTGATTTTACTCTTAAAGGTAACCGTATTCATGTTTTTATTGTAATTGCCCTTATTTGAAATCGTTCTTATCCATTTATTGTACTTACTACTTGCTCTTAATGGAATGTACTCTTATAACCAAATATCAGTTGTACAATTTATAGGTTACTTACAGTATCATTCTGCATCCTTCACAAACACTGTATTGTTCAGTATATTACAGTATATTATATTACAGTATATTACATTACTTACAATAATTTTCAGAAAATTATTAATTTGTTAATTTCTACTATTATTCCTTCTAGGAATGTAATGATGTTTATTGACTGTTTTATCCCTTTTAAAATATAAGTCAATTACTCAGGATCATATTGCATGATCGCTTTTTAATCTTGGACTTTGAATTAGTTGTATTCCTACAAACTATATTAGTCCGGCCTTACCATCATTTACAGGATACACACGATTGTACATTAGTCTAAAAACAGAACTTTTGGTTCTATGTAAGTCACTTCCATTCTGCAGATCAGTTCATAAGGTATAGGCGCTTTTAAACTGCAGGGAAAAAGAAGTGGTAATAATCCAACAACAAGATTATGTTTACAAAAAAAATCATTTCCAATTGACATTAACTCCACTTTAGTTAGATATATAGATAAGGGTTACACTCCTTAGACCAAAACTGAATTTCCATTCAACAACTGCCACTTACAGTGATTGTACAACAGGCATGCTTGGGCTTAATTAGTTGTAAAACTACTTAATTAAATTTGGAGTTACCTACTTTTAGTCTCAAACTACTTACATTCAATTTATAAGACTTAATTTCATTTGCATTCTCATTGCCTTTTAGTCCTTACCAGTATAGCATGGAATATTAACTAATTGTCAAATTAGCAGTGATTTATTTACTTCACTCTTGGGTTAGTAAACACTGCATGTACTCAGGTTATTATGTATAATTCCAGATCCTAGACATACGTCGGTTTTCATGTAACAAAAAAAAAGAAATGAAACTAAGTCCCACAGGAAATTCTGCTGGTTGGCTATTCCTGCCAGCAATCCCCCCTTCCCACCCTTTCTCAGTTAGAGACATGGAGTGAGGAGTGTAGGGCGGGGGTGGCGTGTCGCTGCCTGGTTGTAATACGATTCACTACTAGCTCCTGCAGGAGACTGAGTACATCTATTTTCAAAGCCTTTCCCAGCCATTCCTGAGCCAGATTGAGACATTGCAGACTTTTAGGGGCTCTGTTCATGCTTATCCCTCGTCTCAATTTTATCTGGGGGCCTTCGACTCCATTTAGTGCGGTGATCACTCCTTTTGTGGAGATATGACCGCACTAAACTCGAGGGAGGTTTCCCTGTTGGCTGTTTGTGAAGCACAGCTTTGCCGGTGTTTCCGCACTATCTGTGCCATTTTTCAAAATTTCTTGGCTGCTCGTGTGTTCATAATCTACAAGTAGCATAATGTTTTCCCTGTCTGAGGGAGATAAGTTAACAACAATCAATCTTTTAAAGAAAACGTCCTCTTCCATTCCTGGATAATTCTGTCCAGAAAAATGTGTGTTTCTCAATTTTTCAAGCTCTTTAGCTTTTGGCATAAACTGCAGGGCAAAATTCAAATCCTTAATGTACGCTGCTACGTTACAATTGGGATTGGCAGGAACAATGTTTCAATGTTTCTAGCCAATTCTCTCACTTCTTGCCAATCTAAGCTCGGATCCCCATCTCTATGAGAGGTAGTCTGAATAGCGAGGGGAAGAATGGACGGGCTGAACTCAATTTCACCGCGGTCTGTCGTGCAGCTGCCAGGAGAGTTTTCGCTGTTATAAGAGAATGTCTCCTGGGCTGAGAGTGAGAGATCCCCATTTACTGGGAATGAAGGGATTTGATTGAGAGATGCTGCAAGGCAGGGAGATTGAAAATCATTCTCCCTTTCTTGTATGTCCTTTGACCACAGCGGGTCAGTCTGTATGGCACAGCTGCTTCTCAGTGCTTGCACCCTGTCTAGCAAAGCAAGCTGATCCTAAAGGGACTGCTCCTTCTATCACAGTACACAATGCCTTTTGCAGACTAGCTCTCTCATCTACCAATGCGTCACACTTATTTTCCAAAGCATTTTTTTCACAGATCATTGATAAATATTTCAAATTTAACTTGTCTCTCTCTTGAACCACCACCTCGCTAATTTGGCTAGAATTAACTTCTGCTTCTTTTGCAGCTGTTATTTCAACCGAATCAGTTTGTTCATGTCCAGTATTTTTAGCTTTCTTTAACTCTTAAATGCTTCAACCATTTCCATTTCTAATCCGAACCCAGTTTCCTAACATCAATTTGAGATGGCTTTTGTTTAATGCCATACTTAAAATCAATGTTCAATATACTTTCAACGCGAACAGGGACCTCATCCTCTTTTACTCTCTGTGCTAAACATTCAAATTCACAAAATAACAGTGCCATTGTTATGTAAATACCAGCAAAAACAATTATATCTAATTACTTTCAACCAAAATCTGCTTGCAGCTGATTTAATGTGCACCGCACACAACTCTTTCACAGTCACAGGATCACGCAGACAAACTGCAGCTCAGCGGAGACAAGCAGGGCACACCCAGTTACTCTGCTGGGTTTGTGAGAGTGGTATCAGACTAGTGCACCGGGATTCAATTTTAGTATTTCTGAACATCTGCTTTTAAAGAAATTGTTTCTAAATTATTGTCAATGGAATTCAGTTCATTTCAGTCTATGATGCCCATCCAGGGATGCCAAAATGTAGTGAATTACAGGGCCATGGGGACGAAATGTTCATCCTCTGTGACCGAGCCGTCTGAGACCCTTGGAGAATCGGTTCCCCCCCTCCTCTAACTGTCCCAGAACCCCTTGCAGGGTATCCCATGCTCACAGTTTCAGCCGCCACCCTCTCGCAGCCGCTCCACATCTCCACAGACGACGAGGCGGGTCAAGCGCTCGAGGCAGGCGAGGGACATCATGGACCTGAAGGCAAAGATGGCTCAGGTCCTGGAGCTGTTGGCACAGCAGCAAACTGCCTTCTCTCCAACCGCGGCTCCACCAGTGCCTGTCCCAGTACCAGCCCCTGTCTACCCTAGGGTAGTTCAGAGTGAGCTGAAATCGCCTGCACAGATGGCAGAGGAGGAAGACACGCTCTCAATAGCAGCCTCCTGGAGCGAGGACTCCTTCCCCACTGAGATGGAGTAAGGAGAAGAGCCTGCACTCTCTACCGAGGCACAGCCCAGCTCCGAAGTTGCCTCGGAAGCTAGTGCCCCCCTGTTCTCGAGCTCCATGTCGGCCCTGATGGGACGCTCTGCAAACTTTTTGTAGGTCCCTTGGGCGACAGCGACTGAGCCACGCTGGTCCGTGTTCAAGACGCCGCCGGTGAGGTGCTTGCCCAAGGACCCTGCGTGCCCGAACCTGCAATGCAGGGTCACGGAGATGCACTTGAAGCAGGATTACGCAGCGGTGACTCGTCTATTCTGACCGAGTATTCTAACCGCCTATATGGATGGCATACTACGGGAAGCCCCACTCCCTGAGCCGGTGGCTTCTGAGTTACGCCTCCTTTCAGGCATGCTGCTCCAGATCTCCGGCCTGGCAAGCCTTGTGATGGCTCGCAGACAGCTATGGCTATCACAGACGAGGGTCCCCGATGCGGCTAAGACGGCGCTGTTGGATGCACTGATATCTCCGAGACATACCTTTGGGCCAGCAGTAGAGGAGATCCTGCAGCACTCCCACCGAAGATCCTGCAGCACTCCCACCGAGAACGCAAAGCGTCTCAGCAAGTGGCCGCACTACTCCCTCCCCGTGTTCCGGCGCGAGGCAGGTCAAGCCGTTGGCAGTCTCCACAGGCACGCACGATGGTCCTGGATGGTCCCGATTCCCACGGCTCCGGTGGGTGACCTGAGGCACAGCCTGCAGGCCACTGCAGCAGCAGGCAACCGGACCCTTCCTTAATGAAGAGGGAATGCAGGGTGTGGTGGACCCAAGCAGCAGCGCTCCAGAAGGCAGTTCCAGGGCCATCGCCCTAGGCAGCCGCTTCAGCGTGCTCTGCCTCGACTTCAGCAGCCCCAGCAGGAGCTCTGAAGGCTTGCGGTCTCAGGCCCACCCATTCACACAACATCAGCTGCAGTACTGGCGGAATTGCATCTCGGACTCCTGGGTGCTCGCCACCGTACATACCGGTTATGCACAGGACCTCCTCCCTTTCGAGGGTTAAATCTGTGAACGACCCTCTCCAGGCTCTGGCCCTCAGGCAAGAAGTAGAGAAACTGCTTCTCAAACAAGCCATCCATCTCGTAGAACGCATCTCTCAAGAAGAGGGGTTCTACTCGAGATACTTTCTAGTGCCAAAAAAGGACGGTTCAGCGCACAGAAAATATCTCCTCTTCGCTTTTAAGTGGAGCGTATTCAAGTTTTCCGTGCTGCCATTCGGCCTCTCCTTAGGCCCCTGTACCTTTTCGAAGTGTGTGGATGCAATCCTAGCTCCCTTGCGGCTGCAAGGGATCAGGGTGCTGAACTACCTGGATGACTGGTTGATCTGTATCAAGTCACAGGAAAGAGCAGTGGCCTACATGGCGACAGTGACAAACCATCTAGCGAGACTAGGTCTCACTCTCAACGAGGCCAAGAGGCAATTAATACCGGTGCAGAGTATGGTCTTCTTGGGTCTCTGGCTGGATTCCCTCACCATGCGAGCCTACCTGTCAGAAGACAGAGTAGCGGCTATTCAAAACTGTCTGGCCCTGTTTCAACAGGGGTCCACAGTGCAACTGGTGTTGTGTAAAAAACTATTGGGTCTGATGGCTGCAGCGTCATCAGCTATCCAACTGGGGATACTGCATACGCGCCCCAATCAAGCGTGGTTCAATGCCTTTCGACTACACCCCAAGCGACTGACAAGATCTGCTAGAGGTGGGCAAGTCCCCCTCTGCTGAAAGTGTACCTGGCAGCTATATCTGCATGCCTCGTTCCTATAGACTCAGTATCCCCGGGCGTCCATATTTTGGCGACCCGTTTTCTAAAAGCTGCTCGGCGACTGCGTCCCCCTAGAAAGGACCTCCTCCCCAAGTAGAGTCTAGACGTGGTACTGGAGGCTCTCACTAAGGCCTTGTTTGAGCCTATACATTCTAAAGAGCTGAAATATCTCTGTATGAAGGCAGCCTTTTTATTGGCCGTCACCTCGCTAAGCGGGTCAGTGAGCTGGAGGCGCTGTCTGTGCACAGTTCCTGTATGCACATCTGGGATAATGGAAACAGGCTATTGTTACGCACAAACCCTGCATTCCTACATAAGGTGATTACGGCTTTCCAATTGAACCAATCAGTGGAACTAGAGGCCTTCTATCCCCCTCCCTTTGATTCGGAGGAGGATAGGAAACTGAACTCTCTCTGCCCAGTGAGGGCATTGAGAGGTTATATGGTTGGGATGAAATCGCTGCGTCAGTCTGACCAGCTCTTCATTTGCTATGGTGAAGTGACCCTGGGGCAAGCCCTCTCGAAGCAGCGACTGGCCCACTGGATTGTGGACACAGTATCGACTGTGTATAATGATGCCAACCTACCCCCACCTGGGAGGGTAGCCGCGCATGCTACCAGAGGTGTGGCCACGTCATGGGCGCTCTTTCGAGGTGCATCATTGACTGACATTTGTACTGCGGCTAGCTGGGCTACTTCTGCATACATTCACCAGGTTCTACCGAATCAATGTGGTAGATCCCTCTATGCCTTCATTAGGCACAAGGCTCCCTGAGGTTGCACATGCGCACCACCAACACTAGTTGGCGGCAGCGAGGCGTCCCTTGTATGCTGTCAGCTCATACTCCCTCGCGACGGCTCTGGTATACTTTCCCAAAAGTATTGGTTGGCAGTCGTCTTCAAATTGAAAGGGAACATTAGATTACTTACCATAACCCTGGTTCCCTGAAAGAGAAGATGCCCACCAAACCTTGCGAGATCGCAGCACTCACATTTGCGGGTTCGATGCAAAAGACGAGGGGCCTATCAGCAGCTCTGACATAAAATGCTCAGCGAATACCTACTCAAGGCAGGCATATCCCAAAAGTATTGGTTGGTGGTCATCTTCTCGTTCAGGGAACCAGGGTTATGGTAAGTAACCTAATGTTTTAATAGTATATAGCAAAGAAGAAACTTCGCCCCATGAAAAAAAAAAATGTTTATCATGGCAAATCTTCTGTCCTTTTCTGTGCATTCACCATAGATCACTCTTGTAAAGTTATTATTTTTAAAATGTTTTACCATACTTCACTGCTTTCCCTTGTTTTATATGGTGTTACTAACTCGTACACATTTTATAATACACTGAGTTCAATATAATTAAAAGCATGCAATTGATCATGTCTGCAATATAAAACAAATGCATTGTAACAGTATGTTATTAACTAAACGTGAAATAAAAGATCGTTGCCAACTCGACTAAACATTTTTTAAGTAATTTAAAAATATATAAAGTGAGATTAGTATTGCAACACGGTATATCTGTCCTTATCCATTAGCTATACATGTCTTACTTTCATTTGACAGAAAAGTAAAATGAAAGCAAAAGAAAAGTAACAAAGTAAATGTATTGATGTAATGGACGTAAAATTCTCTTTTAATGCTCTTACCCTACATCATAAATGCTAAAAATATAAAACATAAATGAACAGACTGAAGAGGATGAGGAAGTGTTGCGTAGTATTAGATGAAAGGTGAGCTGTGCAGTAATCCCACTGGATGTAGATTCAAGATCCCACTGGAAAAGTGGTATCTTAAAAATAATCCAGTTGACAATTATTTGGTCTTACAAAATATTGTCTAAGATGAACAAAAACAACAAGTTGATCAGCCATATATACTGAGGCCACATGTATCAACATGAATTCATGCACTGTATATAGATAGAAATCACAGCGAAAGTGTTGCTGTCCTCAATTAAGGTTAATTAAGATTTCTGTTTAAATTCAAATTTAATTAGGCATTTAGACCTTTGTAATTTACACTGTGATGGAAAATAACTATCTAATTATAAACCTAATTATATTGCGATGATGATGCTTTTCATTTCTGCTGTAACAAGTGAAGTATAACATTCTAAATATGTTTTATTAGAAACTACACTTAACAAAAGAAAAGAACCACTGCTTTAAAGATAACTGGGCTACATTTTATTTGATATAAATAAAGAAAAAAACTCCTTCAAATAATGAGTCACTCCAATGTGGTTATGAGCAATTAAGTCAGGGTGTTTGTCCTTGGCAGTTCTGTCCCTTAAGAACTGTGCAAGTAAAGTGCTGAGTAACATGACTTTGCATTTCTGAAAGCAAAGATGGTTTCTTTCATACACAATCTGATGCAACTAAGCAACATCCATAGGGTATCAGGGTATTACATACTGTATAGGAACGGTCATGGCAGGTAAACTTGGACTTCTACATGAGACAAGAATTTATATTTTAAGCAGAAAATTGGAAAGGATAGGTGTAAATTATGCCTGGGTTTAGCCAATATTGCTTCCAATCCAAACAAAAGTGCTTCCTTTATTTAGTTTTTTAAATGTAACGCATCAGTATCAAACACTGAACAATTCATTAAACACAATGGGCCCTGTTCACAAAAGCTTTATGGACTGTTTCAAAGACTGTTTTGATTAACTGTTAACCTATTAAGTGTAGTTCGGGGAGTGGGAGCTAGGCTCCTTTCTATCCTTTGATGTCTTATCATCAATCAAATCTACTTCCTATTTAACCCTTTGCGGTCCATTTATTAATTCTGCGTCAGGCTCGCCAGGTCTAATTAATTTTTACACGCGCATTTAATTTTAGACACGCTGTTTAAAAGTATTTTTTTCCACAGTCAAACGGGTTTAAATGGCTCTGCACATCAACAAAGCACTCACTAGGGATCTCCAGCCCCGCCCCACCCTTTCGTTTGCTATCGCTTTCACATATGCTACCAAATAAAAAATAATAATAATAATAGTCGTACATACCGATCAATCGTCTCCTGATGACTCGTTTTATCACCAAACTCCTCAATAATGCAATCCAAGTCATTATTTTATTGCTATAACATCTCAAAAAAGCTCTGCAAATGTCCGTGATAGTCTCTGTGCGCTGATACTGTACTTCCAGCTTGTTTCCATACGACCGCCCCATCTGATGCCAATGGGTTGTATTACCTGTACTGTAACACTTGAAATGTATTTGCTTACAATTGTAAGTCGCCCTGGATAAGGGCGTCTGCTAAGAAATAAATAATAATAATAATAATAATAATAATAATAATAATAATAATAATAATGGGGTACTATGACTATTCATGAGATACTTTTTTTTTTTTTGTCGGCTTTTCTCGGCTCCTTTCGCTCCCACTCGGCCATTGAATGGTTTTCTCGCTTTTTCCGCTGAAAACCGACTTTTTATGCTTTTGCGTTTTAAAATGATGTCGGACAGGGTCTGACAAAGGACCTGGTGGGAATAATTGCAATGTCGGACCCAGTCCGACAATGGACCGCAAAGGGTTAAATCATTAGTCACACCCTATACTTCCATCTTGCATTTTTTCGTTTTGGTTGTAAACCTAAGCGGATAGCAAGACCCCCAGTAATTTCTTTCAGAGTAAAGAATGAAAGAAAAATTTAAAGTATAGAGTACTTACCGCATACCTCTTCCTCAGATTTGGAGGTTTTCGAAGATCATTTCTTGTCTGTATTGGAACTTTCTCCTACAGCTTCAACCCAGAATATGGTCTGCCCACCTCTCTTTCCTCTATCAGGCATCTCCGTAACATCCAAACAGGTGCCTCCCGAACAGGACAGCATACCACTACCTACCGTCTAAGAAGTCATTCCCTGTTGATCTAAGCAGCTCTGGGCCCAGGATACACCTCCAGAGCGACTGTACTTTAAGGACTGGACTCTCAACAAACTCAGAAAGACTCACCTCAGAAACGGCAGCGAGATCCCAGCAGGGAGCAATCAGGAGTCTCTTTTCATTTCTATTGTAATTTCTTCTCAGCAGAACCAATTTTTCCACCCAAGAAAACTCCCCAGCCACGCTCAGCTGTTCAGCAGCCCAGCTGCAGCCAGCCTCCCGCAGCAACATTTCAAAGCTGCGCTGGGCTGTGCAGGATCTGCACAGATTTCAGCAGGTGCAGCTTAGTGACGTCACACAGCAGCCCTCGAAGAATGTGCATCTGCAACAGGAACATTCTCACTTTCTCAACAAAACAAAAGCATTCATGCAACCATTTGTGATACCTTATCCTCAGTCAATACCAAACTTAGCAATTTGGATAAACGGGTGTCCAACATCGAGCGAGTTACAGTATTTTCCTCCATTCCTGCAATAAACTCAGCTGCCGGTGCAGCAGCTACCATCAGTTCCAGGTTTATACCAACCCCAGTCCCTACAGTTGAGCCCCCGATCTACAACCTTGCAACTGCCACAGCACATTGTTCCGCTGCTCGTCGTCACCCAATATCCCCACAGATTCGGCGAAGCATAATCGAAGGTAAGGACGTTAACCTGGTTTCACTGTTGATGGCTACATCTGAGTTTCTGGACCATAGAGTTGTGGATTGCGGAGATCTATCAGTCACACTGAAATCCAGAGATCCCAGATTACTAAATAATCTCACCCTGGGGGAATTTGTCCTAGCCTTTGCTATATACAGAGATGTGCTATGTTCTGTATACCCGAACCGCAGGCAAGAACTGTATTCTAATGAAGTCTACATCATGGAGCTGTCTGTCAGGTATGGAGGGACCATGTTTTTCGACTACCACAAATCCTTTTCAGCAAAAGCAGCAGCTATTTTGGCATCAGATAACCACATCATCGACTGGGCACAACCTGATTTAGATCTGTTCAACAGGATTTTCAGTGGTCTCAAAGCTAACGCATGTGGGGTCTGCGGCTCCACCGGCCACTCAACCTCCCTCTGTCCGAAAGCTGCCATAGCATCAACCTCCTCCAGATCAGCAGTCTGCATCACTCCTCCCTGCTTTTCAAACAGAATCTCGATCCCTAACTCTATCCATTCTTAAGCCCCACCTGAGCAATCCACAAGGGAAGACAAATTTGGGCGAAGAATCAGATATGCAGGAGGAAGGCAAATCAGTAATAATTTCAACTCCATTATATGGTCATTCAGGCAGTGCAAAAACATCCATATGTCTATTTAAAACCATCTGCCCAGTAGCTCCAAAGTGACTTTCTCCAACACTTCAAGTCTCCACTCCCAAAAATATTTCAATTTTAAAACAACTTCTGAATCATCCAGACAAGATTTTCATCAACTACCTAATTGATGCACTAGAGAAAGTTTTTTCAACCCTCCCTGCTCCTTCCAAAGCAAAAACCTCCATACTGCTATTCAAGAGCCCAAGACAGTGCAGTCTCATCCAAAAAGGATTAAAAAAGGATTTATGGTCGGTCCGTTCTCAGCTCCCGTTTCCAATCTACAGAATTAACCCTATCGGCATCGCTACTCGGAAAACGTCACGAAAAAAGCGTCTCATCGTAGATTTGTCAGCACCACAGGGATCAAGCACCATTAGTATCAACTCGCTCATTCCTCACAATCAATTTTCTCTGCAATACATTACCATCTCAGATGCAAGTCATTCAATTAAATTAGCAGGTCGTGGTTCCAGGTTAGCAAAATCAGATATATCAGACACATTTAAAGTAATGCCTATCCATTCTTGTCTTCATCACCTGTTTGGGAACATTTTTATTTTTCTACACAGTTAACTTTTGGTTGCACAGCCCGAAAATATTTGATACTCTTTCAGAAGCTTTATGCTGGATACTTCTCAATTCATATCATGTTCCATTTTTGCTCCACCTACTTGGTGATTTTCTCTTGATCTCTCCTCCCTCAGATCCACCAGCAGAAGTGATCACCATTCTTAAAAGTTTATTTTTAGAAGTCGGCGTCCCAATTTCAAAAGAAAAAACAATCGTCCCCTTTCATTCATTGGAATTTCTAGGAAATATTACTAGACACAGAAAAGTTTGAAGCCAGCCTTCCCGTATCTAAACTATTAGTTCTCTTATTCACAACTTTCAGATCAGTAAAACAATCAGGAAACGCGCACTGCTCTCTTTGCTGGGCCATTTCAATTTTGCAATTCGCATTAGCCCCCAGGGACGGACATTTATAACTCGATTACTTGCTCTGACAGCAAAAAACTTGGACTCCTACATTAATATTTAATCAGAAGGAAAGACATTATAATGTGGTCTGCTCTCATACAGCATTGGAACGGCCTGTCTGTGTTCTATGATGATTTCATTTCAGCACCTCATGACCTGTCTTTATTATGGAAGTTTCATTCACAGGATTCGGAGGTCTAAAACAATCAATCAATCAAAACTACTCAATACAGCGCAAGCCAGGGGTCCATCCTTTTGGGGGGTTAGTGAGTCGCACTTACCCGACCTTTGTGCAAGCTACGCTTCCTTTACCTACACAAGAGATGTTTTGTCAGTGAGTCAGAGGGGACCCCCAGCCAAATCCAATCTTTTAGCATCTCATGTGCGATCGCTCCCCTTGCAATCCAAGGATCTAACCTTTATATGCCTAACCTTTCAGGAGCTCTTCCTTTGTAACACAGGGCAATCTTCTCATTTCAGGTTCTCTGGGGGTCTCTCCGCCCAAGCTTTGGAAGTCTATAATTCACCTCATCGAGGGCAGCTCTCAACAAGCCAGAGTTCCACTTTTTTCTTCCTTTCAGGTTTTCAAGCCTCTTTTTTATGTGTTATCTGTGTGTCTGGTCCCCCAAGTGGCAGGGACCCCCCTTCTATATGTGGGCCTTAGCAAACGGCGGGCCCTCTCTTATATGTTTTCAGTCTTAACTAACTCTGTGTCCCTGAGGGTGCCGAGCACCCAGCCTTGTTGTTAACAGCATCACGGTGCAACCCTCTCATAATCTGCAGCGGTGTCACCACGATGCGGAACTCGTCCTGCTGAGGGCTTGGTCCTAATGGTGGGCGGCTCTCAGAGAAGTCAGGCGACATCCCTATAGGTAGTCTGGCTCCCACCATGTCAATTCAATTAAGTTCACAGTTCAGAGACGTAAGGTCGTGGGTTCAATCCCTGGTTGGGGACACTGCTGCTGTACCCTTGAGCAAGGTACTTTACCTAGATTGCTCCAGTAAAAACCCAACTGTATAAATGGGCAATTGTATGTAAAAATAATGTGTAAAAAAAGTAATTGTATGTAAAAATAATGTGATATCTTAACCATTGTAAGTCGCCCTGGATAAGGGCGTCTGCTAAGAAATAAATAATAATAATAAATAATAACATAAGAGATGTCTTCAAAAACAGTCCTCAATGTTTTATGAACAGGGTCCAATGTTTTACAATTCATACAAATCTAATCTAAAGTAATACTTTTGTGTTATCCATTTACTTCTTGTGCAGATGGACTAGATTGAATATTTGTTCTTCATTTTACCCCTAAAATGGGAAACACCTAACATATTTATCTGTTTCTTAGTAACAACATATAATAATGATGTAGATAAGTAATCTGTGCCATTACACAAAAGCGACAATTCGCAAATCGCAAGCACCTCGCAAATAAAAAAATTGGGTTTCATCAAACTTTCACAGGGGTGCGACAGACAGTAGCCGCAAGTAGCAATTTACATCGCAGATCCTGTTTTAGGACATACCATGGAGCTCATAGAACTAGCTTGCTGTGGACTTTACTGAATGGATTTTTCAGGTAAAACATTCTGATGACAATATGAAGTTGTCTCTGTATCTTTTAACTAGAGGAGTCCAAATCTGCAGGAAAATATGCAAAATACTGCAGAAAATTTAAGTTGATAGCTGCGGTGTGTTCTGCGGAGGATCTTATGTGTTTAGTATTTGTATTAACAATTGCTTATAAAAATGCTAATCAAGTAAACATAATCAGATCAAACAATTTATGGGTTAAGTACTTCCAATTTAATATAACATTTTTGACAGTAACATTTTAGGAACTGTCAAACAAAAACACTACATCACATTACATGAGACTTTTTATTGGGCCACATTTTCAAAGCCTTAACTCCAGTCTTTAATTAACTCCTACTTTTCAAAGGAGACAAAACATCTGTTAATTTAACAAAACTAGAACCAAACAAGTTATATATTTCATGTCACTTTAGTGGTCTGTTTATGTTTATGATTATTATGACGATGTAGCTGTAGAATATGGCAAATCTGTGGAAGACTGTGAATTCTGTAGGAGCCTGTCAATTCTTCTGGAGCCTGTGAATTCTGCGGGAGTCCGTGAATTCTGCAGGAGCCTGTGAATTCTGTGGGAGCCTGTGAATTCTGCTGCAGCCTTTGAATTCTTCTGTAGCCTGTGAATTCTGTGGGAGCCTGTGAATTCTTCTGGAGCCTGTGAATTCTGCGGGATCCTGTGAATGCTGCTGGAGCCTGTGAATGCTGCTGGAGCCTATGAATTCTTCTGGAGCCTGTGAATTCTTCTGGAGCCTGTGAATTCTGCTGGAGCCTGTGAATTCTTCTGGAGTCCGTGAATTCTGCAGGAGCCTGTGAATTCTGTGGGAGCCTGTGAATTCTGCTGCAGCCTTTGAATTCTTCTGTAGCCTGTGAATTCTGTGGGAGCCTGTGAATTCTTCTGGAGCCTGTGAATTCTGCGGGATCCTGTGAATGCTGCTGGAGCCTGTGAATGCTGCTGGAGCCTGTGAATGCTGCTGGAGCCTATGAATTCTTCTGGAGCCTGTGAATTCTTCTGGAGCCTGTGAATTCTTCTGGAGACTGTGAATTCTGTGGGAGCCTGTGAATTCTTCTGGAGCCTGTGAATTCTGCTGGAGCCTGTGAATTCTGCTGGAGCCTGTGAATTCTGCTGGAGCCTGTGAATTCTGCTGGAGCCTGTGAATTCTTCTGGAGCCTGTGAATTCTTCTGGAGCCTGTGAATTCTTCTGGAGCCTGTGAATGCTGCTGGAGCCTGTGAATTCTGCTGGAGCCTGTGAATTCTGCGGTTTCTGAGGAATTCCGCTTTCCACAAATTTGGACTGCCTCTACTTATAACACACCCCATACACACACACACACACACACACACACATATACATCAACAGGGGTGAGATGGAGGTATAACAAAATGGTTTATTTATTAAATACAATCATATACCAAATGTACCGAGTAATTCAGTATGATAATAGCATTATTGGGCAGATTGCCTTGCTTTAAATTGGTGACAATGCTGTGCAGCAATTATTACATGGATAATAATAATAATAATAATAATAATAATAATAATAATAATAATAATAATAATAATAATAATAATACAAGCTACATTAAATGTGTACAGTAAATAAGTTAAAAGAAACCCGCCGATCTCCAAATCACAGAAACAAAAACCACTTTGTTTCCTCAGTTTGTCTCAGCTGCAGTTCACCACAGCAATAACAAATCTTTGTTGCAGCAGCCACCTTCATGTTATTACCTGGCGCACAAGTTTAAATAATGAGGCTAAATGCAGCTTGCTTATCAGGCATGCCCCCTAATAAAGCTGGATACATACGTTTTGGCCAAAAGCCCTTTTTCAGCTGTGTAGAAAGGAAAGTAAACCCTGATCAGAAAACTTTTTCTATACAACCCTTCCACTGTGTATTTACCTAATCGGTCAGTGTGCCTTAAAATTGATTACAGAGTTAGTAATTTCACTCATCGCAGATCACAAAACAGTAATTGCAAGCGCCAGGACTTGCAAAGTGCTTTTTGAAACGGACGCAGCACTGACCTGCGTCCACGCGACCGCATCGCAATTGCAGGACTTTTGTGAAATGGGCCCCAGGCTTGCTCTAAAATGTAACTTGTTGTTTTCATGTGCAATTGTTTATGTACATTTTGTCCTGACAACCTGGCAACACTGATCATATCCATTAAGCATAAACATGGTGTGGCGGAGTGTCCCGCCCCTATATATATTTGTGCACTGTTTTTGTATTATTGTTTGCGGCGCGGATAAAAGCGTCGTGTCTTTTGTTATTGTTTTTGTATTTTTAAAAACTTTGTGAGGATGCGTGGCTGATCAGCTACTGATTATTTAACTAGCTGACAGTCATGTATCCTTACTAAACTTGTGCAGACTGTGGCCGAGGGGTAATAAGATAATCAACAGCTAGTTAACCCCTCGGCCAGAGTATAAGAACCTGCAGCTGTCCGTGCTGCGGGGTTGAGTGTAGAGAGGAGAGTACGGGGAGCGGAGAGAGCGAGGAGAGAGATAGATGAAAAACCAGCCCGCTTATTTGTTTGATTATTTGTTTGGCCAACGCGCCTTTTTGTTTTGTTTGTTATTTGTTTAAGTCTTTTTGTTTTGTATTATTGTTTATTAAAAACGCTGACCGCAGTAGCGTTCAGCTTCACCCGCCCATCCATTGTTGTTTTGGTTCAGTTACTTCCTGGTCCGTGACGTCACCACACCTCACCACTGCAAGCCATCCTGTCACATATGGTGTCAGAAGAGGGACAAAACGCCTCCAGCAGCTGGACCAGGAATACTGCAGGGTTGTTTTTTTTTGTAATTTTTGTGAAGAGTGGAGAAAGGAGGAGTGTCTTTTTGTGTTTTTTTTAAAGGAAAAAATGGGGAAAAGTAGCCAGAGGAGAAAGCAGCAGCAGCAACAACAACAGCAGCAGGAGGCGCAGCAACAGCAGCGTGGGGCTGGTCGCAAGTCCCGTGGGGTCCTTACCACGCTGGACGTCTGCCTCACCTGCCTGAAGGGTGAGGAGTGGTGCTTCGCGGTTGGTGAGGTCGGGCATGTGGCACCCGACCAACCCCCTCCATGGCAAGGGTGAGAGAGGACCCGCATCCTCCGAGGCGGAAGAATCCTGTCTCCTCTGAGGGGATCTGGGACTGGCTGGTGGAGCCTGAGAGGGATATCATGGACGCCCTCCCTGCTGTGATCAACCTCCTGTGGGCGAGAGATGGGGAGCGCTGGGAGGCCTGGGAACAGAAACACCACCCAGCATCCCTCCCAGACATCGCAGCCATGGTGCTCAACTACCTGGCTGCAGATATGGGAGGGGCCCCGCTGCTGTTTCCAGCGCCAGAAGGAGAGGAGCCATTGCTGCCGTCTCCAACGCCAGAGGGAGAGGAGTCATTGCTGCCGTCTCCAGCGCCAGAGGGAGAGGAGCCATTGCTGCCGTCTCCAACGCCAGAGGGAGAGGTGCCATTGCTGCCGTCTCCAGCGCCAGAGGGAGAGGAGCCGTTGCTGCCGTCTCCAGCGCCAGAGGGAGAGGAGCGGTTGCTGCCGTCTCCAGCGCCAGAGGGAGAGGAGCCGTTGCTGCCGTCTCCAGCGCCAGAGGGAGAGGAGCCGTTGCTGCCGTCTCCAGCGCCAGAGGGAGAGGAGCCGTTGCTGCCGTCTCCAGCGCCAGAGGGAGGGGAGCCGTTGCTGCCGTCTCCAGCGCCAGAGGGAGAGGAGCCGTTGCTGCCGTCTCCAGCACCAGAGGGAGAGGAGCAGTTGCTGCCATCTCCAGCACCAGAGGGAGAGGAGCCATCGCTGCCGTCTCCAACGCCAGAGGGAGAGGAGCCATTGCTGCCGTCTCCAACGCCAGAGGGTGAGGAGCCCTCGCCACTGTCTCCACCACCGCCAGGAGCAGAGCAGCAGGAGCTGCCTCTGTCTCCACCACCGCCAGGAGCAGAGCAGCAGGAGCTGCCTCTGTCTCCACCACCGCCAGGAGCAGAGCAGCAGGAGCTGCCTCTGTCTCCACCACCGCTAGGAGCAGAGCAGCAGGAGCTGCCTCTGTCTCCACCACAGCTAGGGGCAGAGCAGCAGGAGCTGCCTCTGCCTCCACCACCTCCACCAGCAGAGGGTGAATACCTGCTGGTTCCGCCTCAACCACCGCAGGGCAGGAGCTGCTCTGCACCTTTCACCTCCACCAGCAGAGGTTGAATACCTGCTGGTTCCGCCTCAACTGCCGTGGGAGGACTGCTTGCCGCTCCCAGATCCACCAGCAGAGGGTGAATGCCTGCTGATTCCGCCTCAGCCGCCGTGGGAGGACTGTTTGCCCCTCCCACCTCCACCAGCAGAGGGTGAATACCTGCTGGTTCCATCTCCACCTCCACCAGCAGAGGGTGAATACCTGCTGGTTCCACATCCACCGTCATGGAAAGGACTGCTCCTACCCTGCCTCGCACCGCCCAAGGATGCCTGTTGCTCCGCACTCGCCGGGGCTGCCTGTTGCTCCGCATCGCCGGGGCTGCCTGTTGCTCCGCATCGCCAGGGGCTGCCTGTTGCTCCGCGCATCGCCGGGGCTGCCTGTTGCTCCGCATCGCCGGGGCTGCCTGTTGCTCCGCATCGCCAGGGGCTGCCTGTTGCTCCGCATCGCCGAGGGCTGCCTGTTGCTCCGCATCGCCAGGGGCTGCCTGTTGCTCCGCATCGCCGAGGGCTGCCTGTTGCTCCGCATCGCCGAGGGCTGCCTGTTGCTCCGCTCCGCATCGCCTGGAGAGCCACCTGTTACAGGGTACAAGGGAGAAGTGGAGCTCCCGCTGCTGCCTCCATGGCCAGGGGCTCCCATCCCGAATTCGCCTCCCGAGGGTCCGCTGCTGCTGCCGTCGCCTGCCGAGGGTCCGCAGCTGCTGCTGTCGCCTCCTGAGGGTCCTGTTTTGCCTGGGGTCGCTACCAGTCCTGCCATGCGGCAGGAAATACTGTGGCTGGGGCAGCTGCCGGCCTCGAAAAGGGGAGGTCAGAAGACCAGCTCCCCCAGCCGCACTTTCGCGGCAGGAAATACTGTGGCTGGAGCCCCATGAAGGGCAGCTGCCAGCCATGAAGAAGGGGTGGGAGGTCAGGAGACCAGCTCCCCCCACAGCAGTTTTGCTGCAAGAGAACGGTGGCGGAGCCCCACGGAGGAGCTGCCGGCCATGATGAAGGGGGGCAGGTCTGGAGACCACCCCAAAATTTTTGGCCAGAGGAGCCGGCCTGTCGCTGGCCATCGGAACACTCGGCTGTTTGGGTGGGAGGAGGACATCCCACCGTGGCCGCCACCTTTGGCCGTTGCTGCCCCTGTTCCTGGGGCGGGACTGCTAGCGGGACTTTAGGGACTAAGGGAGGAGGTGGCGAAAAAGGCCATGTGTGGCGAGTGTCCCCCCTATATATATTTGTGCACTGTTTTGTATTATTGTTTGCGGCGCGGATAAAAGCGTCACGTCTTTTGTTATTGTTTTGTATTTTAAAAACTTTGTGAGGATGCGTGGCTGATCAGCTACTGATTATTTAACTAGCTGACAGTCATGTATCCTTACTAAACTTGTGCAGACTGTGGCGAGGGTAATAAGATAATTAACAGCTAGTTAACCCCTCGGCCAGAGTATAAGAACCTGCAGCTGTCCGTGCTGCAGGGTTGAGTGTAGAGAGGAGAGTACGGGGAGCGGAGAGAGCGAGGAGAGAGATAGATTAAAAACCAGCCCGCTTATTTGTTTGATTATTTGTTTGGCCAACGCGCCTTTTGTTTTGTTTGTTATTTGTTTAAGTCTTTTTGTTTTGTATTATTATTCATTAAAAACGCTGACCGCAGTAGCATTCAGCTTCACCCGCCCATCCATTGTTGTTTTGGTTCAGTTACTTCCTGGTCCGTTACGTCACCACACCTCACCACTGCAAGCCATCC
Source organism: Acipenser oxyrinchus oxyrinchus (assembly GCA_030684275.1). NCBI lineage: Eukaryota > Metazoa > Chordata > Actinopteri > Acipenseriformes > Acipenseridae > Acipenser > Acipenser oxyrinchus. The sequence goes on along the minus strand of CM060247.1, from coordinate 23,114,773 downwards.
TGTCACACATGGTCATTATTGTGTTGACCTTTCATTTTGTGAAATTACAGTAATGTGCTCCCTCACATTCCTTTACACAAAAAAATGTGTTTGTTCCACTTGAGTCCTCTCTGTGGGTTTTGTTGAAAGTTAATTGCTGCTATCACTTTTCACTTTTTAATAGTAACCTCCTTTGGTCTTATTTGTTTAATTTTGCCCTGATGCTAAACGATTGCTGTTTTATGCATCACTGCGTCACATCATGCTGTGATTTGTATAATTAAGGAACCTTGGCCAGACAACCATCATCCTGCATCCACTTGACTAATCTTGTAAATTTGTATTTTATCCTGTAATATACCTATAAGCACATTTGTAAATTATGTGTAGTACCACTTAGAGTGACCTCTGATGTACAGTATGCAAAATATAATCAATCAAACACAATCTGCCTTGCAGCTGATTATTATGTTTTATTGTTTATTTTATATGGAAAAAATTGAATATTGAATGTAACGTTTTTACTGTTGGAAAAATAAATGTTGAAAACCCCTCTCTGGCCCTTGAGGCACAGCTCATATTAGCTAATACATAAATGTATACATAATATACATTATGTTTTCCATTATAGAAAAAACCCATAAAACTGGAGAAGTGGAAACCATCCCTTTTAAAAAGTGATTGAGAAGCCTGAATCAGTGTGGTAAATTATCTACATTTTTTTATTAAAACTGTACCTCACACCGATTAAATTTGATGACAAAATTGTTATGCCAAGAAAAAAGCTTAGCTGATGTTTGTTTCTTAAGCACATATTGAATTTCAATATTTGCATTACAGACCACATAGTATGAATTAACCAGTTTCTTTTATATGCTAATATGATTGATTTTTTAAAATTTTTTTATCCAACTTCAGAGAGCTTTTCCACAAACTTAGCCGGGTATAAAAAATAATAGTGCTCACATAGGGTTAACTTCAGTAAACTGTCTTCAGTTTAATTCATATTGATATTGACTGTTGTGTCCCCAATTGCCCTCTATAATGAGGTCTGCAACTGTGCTGAAACAGGGGTCATTTTTATGTAAATAGAATTGTACTACAGTGTAGATCACACTGTGTAGTTTATATTAATAAAAAAAAACCTTATGGTCTGTTTCATGTTATTTTAAAAATAGCTAACTAGCGAATAACATACAATGTAAAAGGAGAAACAAGTTACGGTATCAGTACATTATTCAATCCAAAGGTTTAAAGTCTCATTTTGAAAACTTTTGGAGAGGTCAGAATGGTGCAGTTTGGGTGAAATAATGTAGTGGTGTTGTAACTGGTGAAGCCAAGGAGCTGTGACAAATAATGCTCCAGGGGATTTGTATTATTTTGACAAAATGTCTGGCCTTGTGCAGGGAACAGTTTGTGCAATTAGTGCACAGCAGAGGAAAACATCAGGGGAAGGGGGAGGAAAAGCAGCACAATAAGTGTCTCCTGCCTCTCACAGCCATATACTGTGCAATTCAAAGTGTGCTGCATAAAGGAGTCATTATTACACAACAGGTACCTCTGTAGAAGGAGTAAAGTGGCTCTACCCTGATCACTACAGTGCTGACCTGAAAGAAAAGCACAGACTGTAATTAACTAAACTCGTGGCGATTTGAGTACTTGTTATATATAGTGTACCTACTTTGATTAAAATTGCTTATTTTACTTTTAAAAAAGAATTTCATTGTTAGTATTTGTTCAAATAACTAAAAAGTAATCCAAATAAAATATGTCAACTGTTTTGAAATTAAACTTATGAAAAAAAAGGGTAAGACACTTTAGGTATTCAGTCACATGGTATCCATTAAAAAAAAAAAAAAAAGCTTTATGGAACTCTGCTTGGAAAATTCAAAATTCATGCTCTAGGAACATCCACACTTTGAATAGCATCTGCTGAAAAGAAAATACATTTCAATCATCCCGCTGGGGGTTTAAATTGCAATTTTGCAACTTGATAGTGACTTTAATGTTAGTATTAAGTTAAAGATAAAATTATGATTTATGGTTAGGGTTTATATTTATTCCCTTAACTTAACAAAGTGATTGCTTTCTAAGCGCTTGCAGCACTTTGGGTTTTGCAATGCACCCCTGGTATTCTGTTGAGGTCAGAGGTTTCCCACAATTCTCACTTTACCTGTATCACAATGCACCCCTGGTATTCTGTTGAGGTCAGAGGTTTCCCACAATTCTCACTTTACCTGTATCACAATGCACCCCTGGTATTCTGTTGAGGTCAGAGGTTTCCCAGAATTCTCACTTTACCTGTATCACAATGCACCCCTGGTATTCTGTTGAGGTCAGAGGTTTCCCACAATTCTCACTTTACCTGTATCACAATGCACCCCTGGTATTCTGTTGAGGTCAGAGGTTTCCCACAATTCTTACTTTACCTGTATCACAATGCACCACTGGTATTCTGTTGAGGTCAGAGGTTTCCAACAACGGGCCATGTCCTTATTTTCAGCGGATTAAAAACAAAACAAATAAACAACTTTAACATTGCAGTCTCGTCCAAAAGTCAATGTACAAAAAAAGTAAAGTTTAAAGAAAATTCCAGAGTCAAGCAAGTCAAGTTTCTGGTCGAAAGTTAACATATTCTTATGCAACAAAATAAGTATATCTACATGCTCTGGTGACAGACGACTGCGAAGTCTATTAATGATAAGCCCTGCAGTGGAGAACACTCTTTCTGCTGGAACTGATGTTGCGGGAACACAGATAGCATTTTGTAAACGACTGAGCTTCTCTAACGGCTTTTGTTAATTTTCCACCAAATAAGTAGATCCTGATCAGGAGAAACGCACAGACTTTTGATTGTGGGTGATTTTAACATTCCTGTTTGGATAACCTTTCTAAAAATGTCATTTGCATCGGCATATCTCAGCACCTACCCACATGAAGGGGCGTACTCTGGATGTGGTTATTACATTAGGTCTATCTCCTAGTAACCTCTCTTACTCCACTTTCTTTTTCTGATCATTTTCTGGTTTATTTTGATATTGCTTCACCTCTTCCTGCTGCAGTGCCACAAACTGTTGTCCCATCGACTTTCAGATCAAGTTTCATTAACTAGCTTGGTTACTGATTCGACGTTAAATACTGCGATGTTATTACCAACTGATGAGGCAGTTGCCCTGTATAATTCTACTCTATCCAGTATTATTGATAAGGTAGCACCACTTTGTACCCGCACTATCAGTCTAAAATGCTTTTCTCCCTGGTACACTGAGGATCTTAAGGATTTAAAAACTGAAGGTCGCAGTTTGGAACAAAAATGGAGGGCATCTGTGCTCCGTGTTGACCTTGAAATCTGAAAGACACATATGAAAAAATATCAATTGGCCTCGACCACTGCAAAATCATCTTAGTTTTCTAATATTATTTCCATTGGTAGAAATCAGCCAGAAGAACTGTTTAATACTGCTGATGAACATTTAAATCCTAAAACAATTAAACCAGTGCATGGAGATCAAACTGACACCTGGGAAAACTTTACATCTTTTTAAAGATAAAATTGAAGTGATTAGGACTCAGCTGCCCTTTGCCATTAGTCCTGCTGCCCCCTCTACTCCTGATTGTTATTCAACTGTGACTGCTCTTTTTAAGTAATTTACAACGATAACTGAGGCTGACCTAAAGGCTGTTATAACTAAAATAAATTCTACGACCTGTGGTTTAGATTCTTGGCCTAGCTGGCTTATAGGGACTGTTCTCCTATCCTGGGTCCTACTCTAACTCATATTGTTAACTCCTCTTTAATATCTGGAATGGTTCCATCTTCTCTAAAACTGGCTGAAATTAAACCACTTCTAAAAAAAATATAGTCTAGCTAAATCACCTAGTATTGAAGTCTCATTTGATAGTAATCTTCTGACTCCATGTAATACTGTGGAATTGGGATGGCCTAATTTTATCATTTGAGGAACATTGCTAAATTGAGACCCATTTTATCTGCTAAATATGCTGAAATGTTGGTTCATGTTCTTGTTCTTTCTCGGCTGGATTATTGTAATGCTGTTTGCTGGCCTCCCTGATTCTAGTTCAAAATGCTACAGCTAGAATGCTTACACGCACCAGCCGTTCACAACATATCACTCTGATTCTTAGATCACTGCACTGGCTTCCTGTTAAATTTAGGATTGATAACTACCTATAATGCACTACATGGCCTTGGTCCTCAATATTTGCAGGAATTGTTGATGCCCTATGCTCCAAGTCACAGCTTGCACTCAGTAAATGTATATGTCATTGTAGATCGAACTTATTGAAATCCTAACATGTTGCATCTGAGTTCATATTGTATTTTAGTAGTATTATTTGAACTTAGTGTAAACTATACTGTATTTAAATATTAATCTTGCATTGTAACCCTGTACTGCCCTGTAACACCTGTAAGCCACCTTAGATAAAGGTGTATGCAAAAATAAATAAATAAATAAATAAAAATAAAATTATGAGTTTTTGATTCATTAGATAACAGCCCCACTTATATCTGAGAAAAAGCAACATAATAATAGAGAGGTCTTTCAGACAGATGCAATGTATAAATCTTGTTGTTAGGGAAAAACTTATAACAGATTGAGTAAATGTATAGCTCACTATTATATCACTGGGATGTTATTAGAAAAAGAGAAAGTGGCAAGACTCGATTGCAATGATGGTTGCACACCTACCTGTCAGTTCCATTAATATTTAATACCTAAAAAGAAGACTCATGCTTTATTCATAGTTAACTGAAAGCCTTCATGTCTTATGTGCACAAATTGTTAAACAGAGAAACTGATTACCTGGAATGTAGACATATAAAAATAGGAACAGCTGTGACAAACAAAATATGTCAACAGTCTCTGACCAGAGCAAAGACTAATTCATATGCCATCATGGAAACTTTACTCCAGCACTGTATCTCACTTTAATATTAACAGTTGAGTCCTGAGGTGTCAGATAATAGGTTTTTGCAACAAACAATTTTAGTGTGACAGCAATCAGTAACCAACTGCCACACATTACCAGGTACAAAGGTAATTTACATTTGACATTATTAAATTGCTACAATTTATTGCACACTTAATGAAGTGTTTCTGTTATGAACTTTAAAACACATCATTTAGTCATAATTAACTTAAGTAAAATTTATGCTCTATTCATTATTAATCAAACTAGTTAAATGTACACAATGCAATAAGATACTTCATTATGGTGTGCTAATAATTTTTTTTAATGGTTCTGTTACTAGAAGAACACCATTTTCAAGGAAATGATAACATGTTAACATATCACAGGTGTTACTGTGTTATGAAGATGAGATTAGAATTAATAAATAAACACAAAATGTAAGATGCTGTTAAAACATTTCTGTGACGTCACCCTTTGATCTTTTGAATGATTGATTCTACGAATCTTCTAACTAAAAGTGGTTGTGATGCTTTGAAGAGAAGGGAAGTGCGGATATATTGCTGATTAATGAATCCACACTTCATGCAACTGTAGAGTGCAAGGTATATTTGTATTTGGACTAGTTTAAGTTGTAATCATATAATACCTTATTTGAATTCAAAATCATGTAGGACCCACCTCTATTGAAATAATCAGACTGGACAACGCTCCCGGTGAATATAAAGGAACAGATTTATTAGAAATAAAACTAAATAAAGGAAAAATTAAAAGGTGCAACGACTAAACTAAAGTAATACAGAAAGGAAGAATTAACTACACTAAACAGTACAGAAAAGAAAATATAAACAACTACACCCCACTCCCAATAGTTGATTAGCGATCCAAAGCAATCTATGGGAGATTCCCTTAAAGGTTACAACCGAACTCTGGACAGTTATTTAAGATGTTAGTAACACAAATATTTACTTTCATTAATATCTGATAATCAAAGCATCATTAAATCAGCCTCATATATATGTTTTGGTTTAGAAGGCAATTCTCACTCTTGCGAGATAAAGACGCTCTTTGCGTCCAGACAACCTATCGAGAATGATCTATTATCAAGACAGCTAAATTTGGATTCTAGCCTTAAACGCAGAATGATAATTGCCTTATGAAACTCACATTAATTTGTATAAATCGCATACAAACAAATACTATAGTGTTCATTAACTCAAAGCATGAATTGAAAGCAATAATACTTTTCTTATATTCTACCTCAAACAAAACATGAATTTTACTTTAAGTGTTGCTTATTCTCATGTTCATAACAGGATAAAACACTATGTGTCGAACACTTAAAAGATTTTTGGTCCTCCTTCAGCTGATCCGTGTCTTCAACAAAACAGGTACTCAAAGGCGCTCCTGTAGGTGAAGGGAAAGTTCAGATTTCGGTTTCTGTTTTCCTCATGTTTCGTCTCCTTACCAGGGGACTAAAGAAAATGTCTTTGCAAAAACAAGAGTCATTAACTATTTAGGTATTCCACTGAAATAGCAATTCCTCCACCAATATGTGCACTCTTCGTCCGGTTATGTCTGGGATATTCCACCGCAAACTCCGACACTGCTGGCTAATACAAAACTGAATATATTTCAGTCTCTGTCGACTTCAAATGTTCATCCAACTGTTTCTCTGGTGATCAATCAAGGTTAAGTTACATTACTTTTAGGATTTAGACGTCTTATGCTGCGGACTCCCACACCAAGGCAAACACTAAGCCGGTCGCAGGCTGGGAGTTCAGATTGTCAAAGTTCAGAGACTTGTTTGTGTGTCAAGAACCTTGGGTTTCATGTCAGGAGCCCTGTTTGAATGTCACGCTTGTCCTTTTCTAATCCTCTCTTTACCCCTGTGATTGGATAGTTTGTTTATTTTGGGCTGTGCCCGAGTCCATGTGGGGTGTTTCCCATTGCTTGTTCTCGTTCCAAGACGTCCCAGTGTTCTCAATTGGTCTGCTGTTTCGCTCCCTGTCGGATGGATTCATGAGGTGTCCAGTCCTCTCTCAGTAGTGTCAAGGGCAGCGTTTACATGCACAAGTCATGACAGTTTTCCTCACAACCTGTTTGCCGTACTTTTCAGGAAATGCGTTGTTATGCAGTTCTGATTTAGGAAAAAAAATCATCTGTACCAATGCAGATTATTCAATTCATAGTCGTTTAGGGGAGGGGTTATTTAAATGTCCGTGTCTGCTTACTAAGTAGGAAAAGAATGACTGAATATCGTATGGAGAGCTTCATGCGCTGCCATGAAGATAAAAACATTTAACAAGAGAAATGAATTCACGTGTTGTCACGCACATTCTGAATTACACCACGCATTAGCTACTTGTTTGTCTGGTGTTTGTGGAACATCTAAAAGTTACATTTCATTAACACTAGAACCGCCTTTTACAATACATGTTTTTATTTTGAATATAACTAGGGCTTCTAGTTTTTGTTTTTTATTTTCCATCTCTCTCCCTCCCTTTAAACCTTAATTAATAGTTGTTAAGACATAACTGAATACCAGATTGTTTCAATTAGCGACACACTACTAGAAACTAACGCAGTGGAAATTAATAAGCTGAATTTGGCGATTAGAGCCAGAACGAAATGCAGGTTCAAATAGAATCAGGTGAGATCAATTCACGTCGTTTGTTAACTCAGTCAAGATATGAGGGTAAAACGAAACAACCTCCTTTGGTAATTAGAGTTTGATTAAGAAAGCAAATCGGCTCAAAATATGTTTAAAGGGACATCACATGATCAAAAATAAAACCAGAAAACTAGAAGCCCTAAATATAACCTACAATATAGATTTTTTTTTTTATATATACAAGCCTGTTGTTATCTCTACTGGACCAGGCAGCCATCAATTCCTTCGTTTTGTACAAGGTAGGAGAGATTTCATCTCGAAGCTAGCCACAGCGCTTCAGCAGAAACATTTCAATCAGAAAGCTGCAGGCTGCAGCAGCTCAACCTGGATTCTGTGCTGCGAGTGACACACACACAAGATAAATCATATGGCATTTCGTATGCAGAAAAGAATTGAATCTATTCAGTCTTGAACAAAGGAGACTACTCGGTGATCTGATTCAAGCATTCAAAATCCTAAAAGGTATAGACAATGTTGACCCAGGGGACTTTTTTGACCTGAAAAAAGAAACAAGGACCAAGGGCATTCAGAACAGAAAATAGGAGGCACTTTTATACACAGAGAATTGTGAGGGTCTGGAACCAACTCCCCAGTAATGTTGTTGAAGCCGACACCCTGGGATCCTTCAAGAAGCTGCTTGATAAGATTCTGGGATCAATAAGCTACTAACAACCAAACGAGCAAGACGGGCTGAATGGCCTCCTCTCGTTTGTAAACTTTCTTATGTTCTTATATGTTACTTTTGTTTTAGATTAAAAACTACTTTTGTTTTTACAGTTTTGTTTGTGCATATACCTGTTTACACACTAGTTTCTTTTGTTGAAGTAGTTTTGTCTGTTTTGTACAGCCTTTCTGCTGGAGATTACATGATATTAAGTCAGAAAAATGGGATCTTGACTGCTGAAAACTCATGAGCCACAAGCATGATTCCTGCTCCGGTTTACATTGGTTTTAAAATTATTTTTATCTTGAGAAAGCAATTGACCCTACCCTTAAAGTCGCGCTGCCAAAAGGACGTCCTTTTGCTGTTTCACAATGTATTCACTTGACAACGTCACACAGTCATGACTGTAGAGTTGATTTTCAAGTGCATGTAAACCAAGCCAAGGCATTCAAAACCATTTGGTTTTACCTTTTGAAAGACACCGCCAGTGCCACAGCATTTATCAGCACTGGTGAAGTTAAACCACTTGTCCAGTATTAAGTTTATGACTCTTTTTAAAAGCATTCTTTGTCAGTGGAGGAGTTTGTGACAAGAAACCAAGTAGACACAGGGAATGGCTTAGGACCCCCCTCTGTATATTACAATTCTGTTAATTTCATAAACAGAATGATATTATGACCCACTTTGACCTAATAATTATAGTATTACACGTTTCAAACATAACACTTAGAAAAGGGCTTGCGATTTCAGTTTGCTAAAAGTAAATACAATTATACATTAACATAATGTAAAATAAGTTTTCATAATTACAAATTGTGACTTTTTTATGTACAGTATAACTTTGAACACAATTCTGGGTTCCTAACAAAGACGTGTGGCAGCTGTTGTTTCTAAGACCTAGCCAATTAGTAATTGTCAGATTGAGTTCTATATACATTCTCACTACCCTTATTAAAATAATTATAGTCTATTGTCTTAAAGTACAGTCTCATTAATTAGTCATCCATTACTGATGAGTTAGCTGAAAATAACACTTATCTGCTTTGTATAAATGTGCTCTGGCTAATGATAAGGTTATATTTGTATAAGGTTATAAAGGTTATATTTGTTTTTTATTTATTTGTTGTTATTATTATTATTATTATTATTATTATTATTATTATTATTATTATTATTAGTCATTTAGCAGACGTGTTTATCCAAAGTAACTTACAGAGACTAGGGGGTGAACTATGCATCAACAACTGCTGCTGCAGAGTCACTTGCAACAGGACCTTGTTTTTATGTCTCATCAGCAATCTTTATTCAAGACATAGTTCATTAAAACATTTTTATCTATCCAAACTCCAACAGGAAGGTAATAAAAGCACATGTAAAAGTAATGGTTTATTGTTATTATTGTTGTATGAATATGATTTAAAATGTGTGGTTGTGTTTATTTAAAACACAATGTTTGTGTTTGTTATGGTTTGGCAGCATGGATGGGGTTAAAGCCCCATCCCACTAAACCTGTGTAGAATGTGGCCGTCTCCAAACTAATTAGCTGTTAATTTGGAGATGGCCACGTGTATATAAACATGTCTGTGCGTTGTTTGGGGTGGGGTTTTCAGGAAGGAAGAACAGGCGCGAGAGAGGAAAAAATGTAACAGAAAAAAACAAAAATGAAAGTAAAAGTAAGACGAAAACAAAGAAGGCAATTGTTACTCGTGCTGGGCAGACCACCACGGTATTTGTTTGGGTGTCAGGATATTTTGTGTTTGTGACCTGTTTTTGTTTCAAACTTTTATTTTTGCTCTGTGAGCAGTGTTTTTTTGTCTACATTTTTTGTTTTGTTTTGAATAAAAATGGCACACCAGCTCTTTCAACCCGCAAATACCTCTGTCTGTATTTTGAAAATGAAGTTGGTTTATTATCATACATTATAACCTTATTCTCTTTCCTTTAAAAAAAGAAAATTAAATGATAGATATCAAATATGACATATCCCAGGACCAACACTTGGTTTTTCATTTACAAGAAGTCCAGTATTTCACAGCTATATATGTAACAATTAGCCAGGCTGGTGGTTTCACACACGCTACACAGGATTTAAAATCCCTCACACAAGACCCAGAAAAACATAGTTCTGGAAGCCGCTTAAACCCTTTGTTTACAGTATAAGCATACAAGTTGAAGCATAAGCAACAGGTAGTATACTGGAAAAGAACAGATGGCTGATGAAACAGTAAGAGCTTTTGCAATTTAACTGGAAAAACCTAGTGATACATTTGTATAGTGTGTTATTAGGCACTCTGTGACACTTTACCTAAAGTTATAGCATGTCACTTTTAACAAAAGTAAGTGATTTTAGAACCACTTTTAATTGGTTTGATTATGGTTTGTATATAAACTCAAAACTGTTTTCTAAGCAGAAACAAAGGTTTTGTCATCCCTCGAAGGTTACAGCTGCACTTGCTGTGTTATGAAAAGCCAGTTACTCCCTACAAGGCCAGGGCAATACATAGGCAAGAGTTTCAAAAGCCTTACAATAGTATAGTGCAGAATAACTGATGAGTCTTTGTTGGATCTGGTGAGACGAATCTCTAAGGGTGGCTATGTTTTGTTTTCTGGAGACAGGTTCATATACAGCCCTCCTTAGGGTACTGACAAGAACCCATTGATCATTCTTGGCGTGGGGCATTGGATAGTGCATTAAATAGTAACTTTCCCTGCAATTTAATAATGAACAGAAGAGCTGTGGGATTAGTCCAAAATTCAGTGGGTGAAAGCTGTTGTCATTTTTACTATTTTTACTGTTGTATTACTGTAGTCGGCTGGAGTGGTTAAACTTAAAATAGATCAGTATATACAATGGAATAAAAGTACCTTCATTCCATTGTGTATATATATATACACTGTATATATATCTATAACAAAAACATTGTCAATGTAAAAAAACAAGTTAGAAAAACGCAACAGCCGTTTAAAGGGGTGATAACAAACACAAAAGCACAAGTTAGGAGAAGCAATTGCGGCAACCTGGTCAAGCATCAAGCAAATAGGCACAATTGGAAAGGTGCTGGGGCCCAACATTCAGACAATTCTTGCTTCTAACTTGGCGCCTTTTTTTGATCGCTTCGCTCCACTTTATCACTCCACTTTATCGCTCCACTTGAAATGCTCTTTGTATGACTTGAAGTGACTGAGACACACACACACTCAGACACATACACACAAGACAAACACACACACTGACACACTCTGAGACACAGACACACACTGAGACACACACACAATGACACATACACACACACACACACACTGAGACACAAACACTCTGAGACATACACACACACACACTGACACACACACACCGAGACACACACACACACCAAGACACACATTCACTGAGAAACACACACAGTCTCAGCCTCTCACCCTTCCGGAAGAAGGTCTGTTCTGTCTTTCCATGGCTTGAAAAGTAGGATAGCATTGAAGTAGTTCTCTGGGTAGTCCTGTACACTATAATGGTAATGATTGATTAAGTAGGGCGTGCTTCTCTTTTTGATGTATCCAAAGGGAAACATGTAACAAGGGATGTTTTCATTTTTGGGCTTCTCTGTCACCACATCATGCCATGCAATGAAATCATAGAGGCTCATGTCTTGCAGAGCCTCCGGACGTTTTGGGTAGTATGAGTCAATCCAGGAAGGAAAGTAGATGTCGGTTGAGTCAGGATTTTCTTTTGCTAGCATGTCAATGTGTTCCTTGGATTTCAGCCGGCGGCTAGATACCTTTGATACATCAATCCACTTGATGGTTGTCTGCGGATCTGTGCCATAGAGAGGTAAGCCTAGGAGATTGTCTGCTGCTTCAAGTGCACCACATTCTTTGATGGACAAGCTGCGGAGTGCAACATTCCAGTCTGCTGGCCAGAGACTTGTTTGAGTTGATGTCATTCATGATGCCAAGGGCAAAACTCTTCTCAGGTTTTGAAAGGTATTTTGTAATGTAGTGGTTGAGGACTGTAGATTGTTCACCAATGAACTGAATATCCATATTGCCTTCCCAAGCTAGCAAAATGGCTGGATTGTAGTCATTGATTCTGACTTCTGTCTACTCCGTGGGAAGTCATAGAGTCTGCCGTGAGGTTTGAGTGCTTTCCGTCCAGCAATGGCCTCAGCCACATCTCGGGTTACCACAATGGTTTGTTCTTTTCTGGGAAATCCAAAGCGACAAACTATCACCACCTTGTTTTTGATTTTCTTGGATCTTAGACAGTATTTGTTGCATTTATGTTGCTGCCATTTCAAGACACGGTCTCTGAGTACAGGTGCTATCAGGTCATTTGGAATGGTACAGACAACATGTTGATTAATGTACTGTGCAATTTGTGTGGTGGGGGAAACTCCAATAAGTGGTGCATCTTCCACCCAAAGAAGCATGTGGAAGTGCTGCATTCCACAACCCTGGTACTCTCTGCACCAAAAGTAATGTGTAACTTTGCCCAGAGGGCCATTTGGGGATGTGATAAAATTCAAGATTGCAAGAAACTTGTTGTGCATGATCCGAGATACACTGACAGGATCTCGTGCAACAAGTTCACTAATGGGCATGTTTGCAAACCCTGGTCCATTCACCTCCTTTATGTATTGTCCCAGGTCAGTCCAGGTCCATTCTGCAGGACTCAGAGTGACAAACCATGTTGCTGCTCTGTATGCTTGAGTCATAGCATCCACATCATTTCTTGGTTTACGCCAGTATTGTGGAGTGTTCTTTAAATGGGAGAAAATGGTGGTAAGATCAGATTCAAGGTCATCATTGGACACCTGTTGCAACCACTGTGCTGCAGTCTTGCATAATCATGCTATAAGAGCTTTTGCATTAAACATTGTTTGCAGAGGGCTGGCAGTATGGAATGGCATTGTAATGGTCCAATCATCATTTTTGCTCTGAGCAGTTGATATAGTATGTCTGTGCATATTTGGTCACAGACGTGCTTAACGTTGGTTTGCAAAACTAAACATGGGTTTTGTGAAGCTACAATTGGGCTTAATATCCAGTCAGTTAGCCAATATGTAAAGGAAAATTAGGATTTGGTTGAAAAAATCATAAAAGGAAAGACAGAAATCATATGCAAGTACTGCAGTTGTAATTCCTAAGATTAGTTACCCAACTATACATAGTTTACCTGCTTGGTATCTGTTTACAGTAGATCTTCAGTTTGCAATGGGTTCTGAGTTTTCTTTTCTGTCCCACTAGGCAGACATCTGCACTTCTACATAATAAGTTTACCTTTTGTTATTTTAATTTTGCGTGATACATGTGTGTAATAATGAGTGTTAGAATGTAGTGTATTTGGATGGTTTTATTTTTTATCCCCAAAAGTCATATATACATATATATACACTTAGTCAACATGGGTCATTTCTGCCTCTCCAGATGAGCTACCTGGAATTTAATGGGTTAAAACCTGTACATTTTATTTAAAACACAGGTTATCCCATTTTGAATTGTCATTTCTGCCTCTCTAAATGACCTACCTACCGTTCAGTAGATGTAGCCCATTTGGAGGGGAGGCGCTATTTTTCACATTAGTCTGTTAATCTGCGCTACTGGTTGCCCATTTTGAGCACCTGCGCAGCGCATTTAAGCATTTAAATGTGGCAGCTTATGCCGTGCCTAATTAATTTTGTTAATACAGTTAATACATTCGGGATGGTGTAAAATTTGTGCCGCGGCAGAGCGATACTTTACACTCTGCTAATTTAGCACTGCGTCGGTCAATCTTGATACATGTCCCCCAGAGTCTTTATATATACATAGAACTTTAATAATAGAAAATAAAAACAATGTATAAATACTATAATAGCAATCAATACCAATGCTGAAAATGTATCTTTGGCTGTTTACAATGACTTTTACTATCTTGTTATCTGTTTTACTATCTTGTTATTGTACTATCTTCCCATAATGCACTATTATTTCACACACTTAATTTATTTTTTATGAAGTGGTACAACCCAAAGGATGGTTTGCTTGATAAACAATGTGCCGTACCATTCACTTTGTTATATGGTAGGCAGAAGAAGAAATCTTCACACAACTGCGACACAAACATTTCACATTCCAAAATACCATTTACCTTAAGGGTGCAAGCACACATTTTTCAAAATGTTTTGTGGCACTTGACAGGGTAATTTTTATTAATATTAATATCAAAGCAGACCTTATGATGTCAGTTTTTACAACAGGTTGTATTATATGTGCTCTTAAGACAACAGGTGGTGCAGTGGTGAAAAAAGCAAGTTTATATAGAGATAGGATTCAAGCGTATTGACTAGGCAATAGCCTACGAACACAGTCACATTACCTAGGCAGAATGCTGTTAAAAGCAAAACATTACAATGAAGACTTAAATAGTGAGTGGGAGATATGCCTTGGAGACAAAATAGGGATGCACTAAATATACAGTACTTACACACATCACTCCGTTGAACTGAATCATTTTAATAGGCTATATATGTTTTTTTTTTTTTTAGACCTTGCAGTGCTGTTTTGCTTTGATATGTGGTTATATTTATTTCACTATACCATATGTCCCAAATGTATTTTAATTTTAACTTTCATTAAACTCCGCTAAATGCAGCTAAATCTAAAAAAAAAAGTATTGTATCAAAAAGGTACGTCAACAGCATACCAGTCCCTTTTTTTCGTTGTAAATCATCTCAGTTCCTCATTTGAAAGTGCAGTTTATCTTTGCTATCAGCACTGCAACATTTACATTGGCTGGTAGTCTGGGTGGGATCATAACGAGCTAAGCATGACCCATAAAGCCAGTCAATGGGGGAGGGAGCTTAAGATAGGATTTATGCTGGAGTGAAGCAGGAGTATAAGAGGAGTTAAGAAAATCCATTAAGTGAGAAACCTGGCATGGTGACAGGACTGTAACTCTGGATGGGCTCTTCACCATGCAGTCAGCAGTGAAAGTGTAAGGAATTAGGCTTCAGTTCCTGTCGTTGAATTGTCATGCCCTATCAAAACAAAAGCTAGGTGAGAGATGCTTTGAGGCTCAACTGGAAACACTGTTTTCGGTCTAAATATTTTCATTATAGTTACAGAATAGTTACAGTATATACAGTACATCAAAGAAAATGGCCACTCACTTCAGTACTGGAAATTGTCTTTAAACATCGTCTCCGCAAAAAAACTTTCCAAGGTTCCCTAATAAAATCCCAATAGACTGTAAATTATGACGGTTTATGTTCAAGCAGCCTAAGTAGATTTAAAGAAAAAATATGCAATGCAAAAGACATTAACACAGTCTATGCTCAGTGAATCCTTCCCCTTGTATCATTTTTTAAAACACTCATGTATTATAGTTAATTTTACTAGTGTCTTAGATGTACATTTAATTAGCATGTTCTTATTTCACTTACAACTACACCTACATATACAATATTGTCTAACACTAAATCAATTACATTTCTGACTTGCACAATTTAATAATCAAAACACTAACAAATGTGTGCTAATTATTCATTTACATTTTAAAAAGGTTTCCAATTACTGTATTTTTGTAATTATTTAAGTTGTATGGTTTTTTTTAGCCAGACACCTAGGCTAAATATGAAAAGATGAATTATAATATTGGATAAGTGCCAGCCAAAAACGAATCAACAGTTTTCATGATCTCCAGCATACTTGGAAATAGCATTAATGAAAGCAATGGGACATTTCTTTTAAATCTCCCTGTTGACTTATTGGATTGCCATGGACCATTACAAACCTACAGCGCTGGAAAGCTCATTAAAATGCTTATGTAATACAGATTTTAAAATACTTGGACTCAATTTGCATTTAACCATAATGAAACTACTTTATCATAATGAATTAGATGAGTATACAGTATATGCTATGTGTGAGTATATAAGTGTGAGCAATATTGGTTTCTGCTTACTGTAGTAAACTGTTTTGCTTGGAAGAACTGTAGATATAACAACACCCAATTTTTATGTACATTTTAGCAAATATATTATTACATTTTTTTTTTTTTAACAGAACAGCTGTTCAAGAACCATTGGGACCTAATTATGGCTTCATCAACAGGGGTGCTAGGAATGTGTTTCCTGTGGGAAAATGCAGATTTTAAATCATAACAGAAAAATACATTTTAGAAAAAAGACCACAAATATGCAATGGAGTCAATGGGCTTCAGCTTTCCAGTGAATAACAGTAGATTACTCATTTAAACAGTGTGTTGTAAAATGGCTTGGTTAAAGATGCAGCAATACTTTTTAAAACCAGTGTTGGAAAAGGATATATTTGCATATATTTTCTTAATCATTAAAAACACATTCTTGAAAAATAGCATCACTGGTCAATAAGGGAAAAAAATAAATCTCAAATTTCTATATTTTTGTTTGTTATTAGTTCTTATGTTTATAATCAATCAAACTTTCATGATGTGCCAATATATTTTACAAAACACTGTTTTTACTGTTTCCTTCATCTTTTGTTATGTTTACAATTATTTTTTTAGCAAGGTTTTATTCAGTGATGAACCAAAAAAGTGATTGTAAATATAAAACTGCTTTACAGTTATGCTTCCACTAATGCATATTAAAGTGTTTCTTGTGTACAACAACTGCCGCATTATTATTATTATTATTATTATTATTATTATTATTATTATTATTATTATTATTATTATTAATAATAATAAACATTATTAGTATAGCTACACAAATATCAAACATTAATCAGAGTACCATGCTGAATGTTTAATCTTAGTAAAGGTGGGCTGAAAAAAAAAAAAACATGAACTAGTCTGTAGTGTGACAGATAAGAGGGGGGAATAGGGCATAAAATGGAATATGTTACTTCTCACAATTCTAGGATTCTAACTGCATCCAGAGTTCTACATTGTCTGAATCCTAAACGTGGACATTCTCTCTTCAACACAGTACATGTATTAATGAACCATACATGCAATTTATTATATTAACTGAAAATGTACTGTATGTGTTTGAGTGTTGTTTATTTGTAATAACCGAAAATAACTGATTTTGACAAATAATAATACAAACCGAAAAAAAACACCCCTGAACTAAGCAAAAAGTAAAAACAGAAAAAGTGCACCATTCCAGTTTCCTAGGTGCTTAACATCGGATAGTGTAGCTAGAGATTTCTCTCACAAAGAGATTTTCAGATCACAGCTGACTCATGACTGTGTTACTATAGTAATGTTTGAGTGAATGTTAGTTACTGTAGAAACTCGATAGTTAACTGAATAAAACAGTGTGAATGTAGAGAGAGTCACTATGGCAAGGGAAAAATGGTCTGGTTCTATCTATCATGAGAAATGAGCATTTTGAAAATGGAGAGAATGGAAAGAAATCTGGGCAAATAAAACTTGAAATAGCTTCTTATTCAAAGTTTTATAGATTTTTGAACACAATTTAATCTGGGATTTGGGAATCCTTGGCAGGGTATTTGCTCACTGTGAAATAATGAGAAACACAATTAAATTAAAGACAATTGCTGCAAAGAAACAACAATTAATCACAGATCTGAAGTTACACAAGGTACATACAAAATTCGTTTTTCCAGTTAATCAGAGAACAATCCCCAGACACCTGTGTAGTTTGCTTTGACATGCAGAAGAACCAGCCCCTGCCCAAACTAAGTGTAGGTTTTTATGCACATCAGTTTTGGCTTTACAATCTGACATTTGTGAAGAATGGGAAACAACAGTATAAGGATGTTGAAATATATGCTTGGTTAGAGACCAAGGTCATGGAGCAAATCAGGTTTCATCTGACCTGGTGAACTTTCTGAATAGCTTGGAGGAAAGTCTGCAAGAGACTGACAACCCATCAACTAAGCTTGGGTTATTCTCAGATGCATGAGCTTTGCAGGTAGCACATGACAAAACTCTGTTGTCATGTGCTACCTGCAAAAGTTCCAGAGAAAAAACACAATTTTCCAAAACACATTTTTCCTGTAACAGGATGCAGCTACATGCCACCAGACCTCATCTGTGGTCGAATAAAAAATAAATAAATCTATTCTTTCACTATCTCAGTACTATGACACTTTTTTTAGACCACAGAGCTGTTAGACTGTATGGAAGGGACTAGCAAATGTACAATTACCACACTGTTGCAAAGAGCATTCTCTTAAGGCCAGTCTTCCATTCCGTATTCAACAACGGCGATCTTTACATATAGCCAGAATTTCTTTGAAGTTCAGAATGTATATTCATGTGAGCCAACTGGTGTCTTCATCAATGTACAAAAGTCACCAGTATTGCCAACTCTCGCGAATTCATCGCAATTTCTAAGTTAAATTAAGACCTACTCGCGATCTCGTGACAGTACTGTTGGATCTCGGTATTTTCCACTTTTCGAAAGATATATGTTAGTCATGGCAGAAAACTCAAAGAAGGGCAAACACTGTACATGCAAATTCAACTCAGACTGAAGCAGTTGCTTTCCAGCTCCTTCATATTGCTAAACATGCAACACTCCAGTAGCTGTCATCACAGCAGCTGTCTGCGCTGCAGTAACAGGTACGATAATAGATACTGTTGTTTGTAATGCTGAATGGTGATCTGGATTGTATGATTTTGTTATGCATTTTGAGAAGCACTAATAGAGGTTTGTAAGAGATTTATGGTGTTATAGACTCAATATAAGCTGTTATTAACAAGGTTTAAAAAAACAACTGAAAATATTGGTTGTCTCTTAGCATTGAAATATTGGTTAATGTTTTGAAAAATAAAATCTCGCGAATCGAACGCCAAAGGTGTGGTTGGCAATACTCAGTCACTGAGTGCATGCTGGAAACCATCAAAACTGCAAAACAAAACCATGTGAAAGGTTGGCCCCCAGCTGGGGTAGATTTGCTGCCCCTGACCCATTGCCATACCAGCAACAGGACAGATACTTAACCACTGCTCATTTGTTTCAGATGCCAACAACAGGGACATCTCGCCGGTCATGCCCATCCACGGTAGGGGGTGGCCTTGTATTGTTGATGTGGTTATAGGGAAAGTGAAAACCCACGCATTAGTGGACACAGGGTGTGAGCAGACCTTAATTCGAACGGCTCTCTTAGGCGGTATGTCTTGGCAGCCACAAGGCAAGGTGGCTATCTCCTGTATCCATGGAGACACGATGACATACCCTGTACTATAAGTATATTGCTGGTAGGCCCGATTAAACGTCACCTGGTAGTAGGGGTGGCGGAAAGGCTACCACACCCAGTAATTCTGGGCCGGGACTGGCCAAACTATAAGCAAATGGTGAAATCAGTCACACATGTAAACATGGCAGAAAAAGAGAAAGGGGAATCAATTGGTGAGATTTTCCCCTTTATAACTGAAATGTTTTCCTCCACTTTTCGTCCGAGAAAAACAAAGAGAGATGGACTGACAAGTGGGAGGGAGCATCAATGAGACGAGGCTGGGGTCTAGTGGGAGAATGCTCGGATGGTAACAAACGCCAATCAAAGGGAGTTGGTACGCAGTGTGATCGAGAGGGCCTGGTTACTGGTCCATCCAGGGCAGAGGCTACTCCAGCCCCTCTCAATATACCGGACATGTGGGCCTCAAGCGCGGACCTAGTGTGGGGCCAAAGCAACAACCCCACACTGGTGCATGCTTGAGAACAGGTCCGGTCTATTGAAGGTAAGGATGTTGACGGCGCTGGGGTGCTAGTAGTCCCACACTTCATTATCAAGGGGCAATTGTTATATAGGGTAAACCTTGCCACGGGCACAGGATAGCCTGTAACACAATTGATGGTTTCCCTGTCTTTTCAGCTCAAGCTCATGAGGCTGGCGCATGACATCCCTTTTGCGGGGCACCTCGGAGCTGACAAAACAAGGGAACGGCTATTGGCTCAATTTTATTGTGTAGGGCTTCATAAGGAAGTGTCGAAATATGTAGCCACATGCCCAGACTGCCAGAAAGTAGCGCCTGGTTGAGTTTGCCCTGCCCCTTTGGTCCCACTGCCCATTATTTCCATTCCGTTTGAACGCATTGCAATGAACATAGTGGGCCCTTTGCTACCTTCTGATTCCAGGTATACGCATATGCATTAGTAAGACCTCATCTAGGATATTGTGTTCAGTTGGTCACCTCGTTAGAAAAATGATATTGCTGCTCTAGAAAGAGTGCAAAGAAGAGCGACCAGAATTATCCTGGGTTTAAAAGGCACGTCGTATGCAGACAGGCTAAAAGAATTGAATCTATTTAGTCTTGAACAAAGAAGACTACGCGGTGATCTGATTCAAGCAGTCAAAATTCTAAAAGATATTGACAAATTCGACCCAGGGGACTTTTTCGACCTGAAAAAAGGACCAGGGGTCACAAATGGAGATTAGATAAAGGGGCATTCAGAACAGAAAATAGGAGGAACTTTTTTACACAGATAATTGTGAGGGTCTGGAACCAACTCCCCAGTAATGTTGTTGAAGCTGACACCCTGGGATCCTTCAAGAAGCTGCTTGATGAGATTCTGGGATCAATAAACTACTAACAACCAAACGAGCAAGATGGGCCTAATGGCCTCCTCTCGTTTGTAAACTTTCTTATGTTCTTATATATTGGTGGTAGATTATGCAACACGATACCTGGAAGCAGTTCCACTAGTGCAGCTGCAATAACCAAGGAACTAGTGCAGATTATGTCGAGAGTAGGGATCCCCAAGGAGATTTTGACTGATCACGGAACTAACTTCCTGTCTAATAAATTACAGCAAGTATATAAAATATTAAAAATATGTCCCATCAGGACATCTGTTTATCATCCACAGACGGATGGTTTGGTGGAGCGACTTAATCAGACCTTAACCCTTTGCGGTCCATTGTCGGACTGGGTCCGACATTGCAATTATTCCCACCAGGTCCTTTGTCGGACCCTGTCCGACATCATTTTAAAACGCAAAACGCAAAAAGTCGGTTTTTCAACGGAAAAAGCCGAGAAACCATTCAATGGCCGAGTGGGAACGAAAGGAGCCGAGACAAGCCGATAAAAAAAAAAAAAAGGCATATCTCATGAATAGTCATAGTACCCCATTGGCATCAGATGGGGTGGTCGTATGGAAACAAGCTGGGAGTACAGTATCAGCGCACAGAGACTATCACGGACATTTGCAGAGCTTTTTGAGATGTTATAGCAATAAAATAATGACTTGGATTGCATTATTGAGGAGTTTGGTGACAAAACGAGTCATCAGGAGACGATTGATCGGTATGTACGACTATTATTATTATTATTTTTATTTGGTAGCATATGTGAAAGCGATAGCAAACGAAAGGGTGGGCGGGGCTGGAGATCCCTAGTGAGTGCTTTGTTGATATGCAGGGCCATTTAAACCCGCTTGACTGTGAAAAAATACTTTTAAACAGCTGCCTAAAATTAACTGCTCGTGAAAAATTAATTAGACCTGGCGAGCCTGACGCAGAATTAATAAATGGACCGCAAAGGGTTAAAGCAGATGCTGAGACGATTTGTGAGCCAAGAGCAAAAACATTGGGCAACACTTCTCCCCTACCTCCTTTTTGCAGTGAGAGAGGTGCCGCAGAGTTCGACAGGGTTCTCCCCCTTCAAGCTCTTGTATGACTGACAGCCTTGGGGCATCCTCGATCTGTTGAGAGAGGGGTGGGAAAAGCACAAAGGCTCGTCCAAAAATGTAGTGCAACATGTGCTCCTACTTAGAGGTCGTCTGGATTTGGTTGGTCATTTGGCCCAGGACAATCTCAAATCGGCTCAGCACCTGCAATAAAAATACCAGAATTCTGACCTTTCGATCAGGAGACAAAGTAATGCTGCTTCTTCTCTCGTCAGAATCGAAACTGTGTGCTAAATGGCAGGGGCCATATGAGGTGATTCTGGCTATAGGAAAGGTAAATTATGAAATTAAGCAGCCCAATCGCCGTAATGAACGCGTACTCCATCACGTCAATTTGTTAAAGCCCAGGCAGGCAAGGGGGGCCTTATTAATAGCCCCAGGCGAAGTACAGGATGATTTAGGCCCCTGTCAAGAGGCTCCTAGCACCAGCGACATTCCAATAGGGGAACAGTTACTTCCAAATCAGCAAAGAGAGCTGCATAAGTTAATTGAGGAGTTCAATTATGTTTTTCCTGTCTTGCTCGGTAGAACTAACCTTGTTGAATATGCTATTATCACTTCCCCAGGTGACACGGTGCGAGAGAGACCTTACCGGATCCCAGAAAGTCGACGAGGTGGCGTTTGCAAAGAGCTACGGGTGATGCTCGAATAAGTAACTAACTTCATCCCTCGAATAATAAGTAACTAACTTCAGCCCGGTCCTTCTGTAAAGAATTTTGTTTTCAGTTCAGCCCGGTCCTTCTGTAAAGTTTTTCAGTTGATTGACATTCGTAGTAGCCAATGAAACCATAGGATATGCAAACTTAGAAACGTGATTGGCTGTTATGTTAAGTCCCAGAAAAAATGCTGTCTGATGGTTGACAGAGAATTTACAGAGGTTTTCCATGACTCGAAATTTGAGTGACAGAGGTTTTCCGTGACTCGAAATTCGAGTGACGGCGGACACAAAATACAAATGATACCTGATACAAATAATGGCTGACAGAAAAAACACATGAGGGATGACAGAAAAAATGATTGAGAAATGATGACTGATCGCCAAACTAAATGATCCATGATAAAGAAATTCCTGATAACTGACGCTGAAACGTGAGAAATGACAATGTTCTAATATGGACACCGTAGTAACTACCTCTTTTGCTGTTGTGTCGTCTGATGAATCTGAATCCCTGTCACTTTCTGCCTGACATTCTTCATTCTCACTACACTCAACACCAATGTCACTGTCATCTAACACCTGTAGAACCTCGTCTGCACTCATTCCAGAATAAACATTTCCCCCCAAAAAAACGGAAGCAATATGCAATTTATCAAATGAATTCCATACTTTATGCGTGTCACATGTAAAGGATTCTAACAGGTTTAAAGTCCTTAATTCCAAATGTCCAGATTACTGGACTGCATTTGTTTCGTCGAAAAAAATATTACTAAATACCAGCATCAAGATGTTATTTACATTCCTGTAACATCAGCAGGCTCTTATAAAAAGATTAATGTATGAATGTAAAAAAAATATTGAAGGTAATATTGAAAAAAAAAAAAACGTATTGTTTTTGCATTGTCAGCCAAGGCACGCTTCGCTGCTGTAAGTCTCCATTTCCACCTTCTTTTGACGTAATGCAAACGTCTTCCGGCAAACAGCACTCCAATAGAAAGCCTAGGTGTCCAGCTATCTGCACACACAGACCTGGTTGCTGTACTGCTGATCTGTGTAATGCAAATCTCAAACGAAAAATGTACAGTATACTGCACGGTTGGAACGAGGAGGTTATTATGAATTATTTTTGGAAACTTTTTATTTATTTATTTATTTTTTAATAATAGCATCACATTTTTTAAAGTGGGTCTGACTGAAGTGTTTGAATTTATTCCCTTCCCAAATGGTAAAATATTCCTGGTTACATCTCCCATCCAATTTTGAAAATTGTTCGATTTGTTGCTGCTGTGTAAGAGACAATGCAAAATTACATTAAAACCTGCAGACCCATGACAGTCGTTCTACAAGTTGCAAATTATATCATATTAAATTAACCAATGCTTTATTTTTATTTTATTGATTGAAAATGTCATTTTAATCATTTAGGTCAGATTGCCCAAATGTTCTCTGGGAACAGGGATACCCAGACACCCTCAACCCCACCCCCTCCGCCCAGCCCGCCCGCCCGCTTATCCATGGCAGACAGTCTGGACCAGCATTCCAGTTGATGAAACATGGACTTATGTGAAAAGTTGCACAAGTCTTGCAGCTTCCCAGAATGCATGACACCACTGAAAAAGTGCTGTATGTTAATTGCTACTCATTACTTTTTGATCATAAGCAGTGGGGGAAGTGTAACTTAAAACTAAAAATGAACCAGATATTATGTATTCCTTAATTTGATGTCTTCAAATCTGCACCAAACAATGCACTATTTAAATACAATTTTAACTAATACACTTTATTAAAGAACAACACATTAAGGTATTTCATTAAATTAAACAGGGAATGTGATGAAATCTGTTTCATTGGGCACATTTTAAATTAATGAAATTATTTTTTGTTAAAGCCTGTAAAGGGAAAATCCAAGCTGATTTTGTAACACATACAAATGATGCTCACTGGAATAATGCCTGGTGTTCAGTGACAAAATGTAATTATAACTGAATCAATTAAAAGTGTGAGTCAGTAAGTGTTGATTATATTCATCTAAACATTACACAGCATGCACATGACAGCTTTTCTAAAAGTAACAGCAGGTACAGTATAAAACAATTGTAACAATCAGTGACAATTTTTTTTGCAACACAAAAATAAACTTGGAAACTGTTGTCATACCTTTGTAATAAGTTAGCATTTTAAATGCATACATGCCAACAGTCCCGATATTTTCGGGACAGTCCCGATTTCCTCGCAAATGTCCCGCGTCCCGATGCATAGGAAGAAAGTCCCGATATTTACACATTAAAAAAAAAAAAAATCATATATTCTGCACAGTAGAGTTAGTTAAAACCGCACGCTGTGCTCTTTGTGTGGCTGACACATCTGCTGATCACTAACTTACCGGTATACAAAGGTAAGAGCGCTTCATTGCGTATGTTTACTGTCATGCTGGTCGTGCAGTGTTGAGTTGGGGGGATACATCTTATATGATAAGTGTTTTTTGCGTATGGCCCCTCCCATGTGTATGATGCGTGTAACACCCTCCTCCCCCTAGAGGGAGAGGGAATGAGAGAGAGAGAGACACGAATAAATAATATCCGGGTAAACAGGTTGTGGGGGTGGTGGGAGTGAGAGTGTCTAATGCTTCAGCGTATGATACTCCTTGAAGCTTGGAGCAACGCACAGAGCTTGGCGCTGCCTCTTCGCTGGACGCCTGTCACTTCATGTTGATGGTAAATATTCTTAACTTATGTCTTCACTGACACACTCACTGGCATCCGATACAGTGAAAGAATTGTATGTATTTGAATTTAAATCGGAATCTGAGTATTATTTCTAATATTTCTTTCTCACTGAGCAATTTTTGCCAGTTTACAGACATTGCTGACATTTTTGTGATGGTTTATTGTATGTAATTCAATCAATATCTAGCAGAGGGCCCAAGACAGCAATAAAAGGTGTTACAATATCTTGTTATCAGAAGTTTTGTAGGCTCAGTAATTCAAGTTTTGTACTCCCTGGGGAATAGAGAGCAGTGAACATACCGGTATGTTCGTACTACTCAAAGGGTTAAATATAGGCATGTATTTTTTATGTATTATTCGCAAAAATATCTGAAGGAGGAGAGAGTAAAAGACCATTATTAAAAGAAAAAGAGCTAAGGAAGAGAGAGTATCAGATCGTTACTAACTTAGGGTAATGTTGCTGCGGGGCCATGAACGTGTTCAATTCCCACCACAATCTATTATTTTTAACTTTAGCAGTAGTTTAAGCAGTAGTAAATATATCAAAAAGTGTAATTTCAAAATCACACAAGCCTGATTTTACTTTAGTGAAAACGTTTGCTAAGTAACTTAGTTGCTCTTTGCTGATATTAATGCTCAACTTTCATATCGAAACGTGTGTACTTACTAATAATTTAAACTCACATTCGTTTAATAAGAAACATTTAGGTATGTTATGTCCCCCAATGAGTACAAAATTTAGAAATAAATGCTGATTGATAAAAGGGGCGACTCAATATTTACCAATGTAGCTCATGATATACTGAAATCTCTTAGATTTCAGTATATCATCAATTCCATTGGTCTGGAACAGGTACATTTCACATACTTGGCGCCTAAGGATGCAGGAAGCGGGAGTGCTGTTGTTGTTTCTATCCCGCTCCACAGATACCCAGTTTTTTTTAAAGAAAGCCAGGTGAGGGTCTTGGAGAAGTTGCCCTAAAACAAAAACATGAATTAAAAAAAAAACAGGTTTGGTGACCACCCACTATATCCTGTTTCATCAGTCCCGATTTCTGTTGGAACCAGATCAAGATCAAACCCTTTTCGAATGGGACTCTGGGACTTGGTAAAAAAGCTTATAGTAATGATTTTTCTTGTAGTGAAAACATAGCATATAGCTATAGATATGAATGGTATAGGCTATGTTCATTGCACTGTATGCATGGACCTTTCCACTGAACCCTCTTTCTTCCCCTTTTTTACTTCTAACGGTAACCAAAATATTGGCAATGTCAATAATCATATCTGGTTTTACTATGATACAATCATAAATGTCTTTTCTTCTGTCTGTCAATATTCTGCCCAACATTCCTACTGTGAAAAATAACAGAAATTTAAATAAAGTTGATGTTTCCCTCTATACCAGTATGTATCCTTCTATAAACACTATTTCATTATCATCTAACCTGTGCCCAAGAAACACAATATATAGAGGAATATGGAATAGTGTATCTCTGAATGAGCAATCCACAAATTCAGCAGGATATGAAAAAAAATAATTGCCCAAATAGGCCTAAAAGTTCAATCACTTCACTTGACAAAAATAGACAGGAATGTATGTACATGTTCTCATAAGATCATGTTGTGTGCATAAATGTCAACTCTTTTTAAACTTAAAAATACACAAACTGCTGGAATATAACATTATAGTGACATTTACTATCTGTACAAAAGATGCTTTAATGCAATTCCAGCCACTTAGACTATTTTTGTCTGGCGATAACTCAGGTATCCATCCTTGTAAAAGAAAATGTTCTTGAAGCTCTTAGCTTCTCTGTTCCCACACTGTGAAGGATACATCTATATGTGTGTTTTTTTTATTACCTCGGTCGATTACTTAATTCAAAAGTTTGTTTTAATTATTTAATCTTAACGTTATTAAATGTGATTCAATATTTTTAAACTGAGATGCTTGAGATATTACAATTTTATTTAATTACTTTAGATTGAAAGCAGATTATTGTGGTGAATGGTATCAGAATAATTTGCTTTTATGAATGTGTCTGTTTGAAGGAAGAGATTCTAATGGTTCAAAAAAGTATTACAATTTTGAAATGTAACTGTTTAGAGCCCGATGAAACACTCTGGTTCAGGTTTAATTTAGTGTTTCTTATTTTGTAGTGTTACTATATGTACTCCCATTGAGTGTTATAAAGTTATTGATACATTGCTCCATAATAAATTAATTAGTACCATACCTCAACTCTTAGCTTTAAATGCAGCCAATACATCCCAATCAGGGCCATTTTTCTTTCCTTTAAGCCATGGTTTGGTATAATAATAGTCTTGTATTGTCTTCTGAAAGACCCAGCTTGTTTATACAACAGGATATTATTTTGATATACACAGATCGTGTTTCCTGCACTGTCTAGTGATTTTATTGTTTCTGATTTCAACCTAAGATTGTATGCTACAGTACCTTGCCTGCAACATGTTTTGTCCACTGTCACTGAATCAGCAACTTTTTTTTTTAATCAATTAACTTTTATTTGCAGCACTCTGATTTTTCTGATCAGTTTAATCTTCCATTAACAACATAGAATATTTGGCAGTATTGTACACGTGTACTGTACATTCATAAACCAGAGAAACAATGGTGTGTACTTGCAGCAGTGCATGAGTTCTGTGTTGCTTAAAAACTGTACTTCTGGGGCCGGTTGTACTAACGAGATCAAAAAACAGGATCGGATCCGGGCTCACTGGAGTCAGATCTTGAGAAGTGTACTAAACGGATCATGAGCAGGCTCCACTGATCCGATTCTTTTTATCCGATTCTGGCGTTGCGCATGCCGTAACTAGGGAAACTGACCAATGAGAAGCAAATATTCGTGGCGCAGCGCTTAAAGATTCTGAATGTCAGAATATCAAGTACATTTAATTTAAAACAACATAAATCCTGTCCATACTTTTTTTTTTTTTTTTTTTTTAAATCCCGCCCATACTGGAACCTATTAGAAGCAACTACTACATTTATAATTTAAAAATCCAACGCTTCTATAAACAGATTGAGTATGTTAATATCTTGTTGTTTTTTTTAACTTCTAAAAAGTTTATAACAAATGTTACCGTTCAGTCGTGTGTATTTTCTGACAGATACACTCACAATGCTGTATTCTTTACAGCGTAAGTTAGCCACCAAAAACACAAACAGCTAGCTGCAGCATAGACCTAACTGAGTGTTTTTTGTACAGTGATATTTTCTTAATATAGTATTTATGGCTACTTTTAAATGCACCGTTACTTAGATAATGTTAATGTTTTCTAAAATGTTAAAGTATCTCCGTTTTCATATAATAATCTAAGGGAAATATTTTTGTGAAATCCTGCAAATATTTGAAGTTTATTAAGTTACCGTTATGTCGATCAATTATCTAAATACAGTGTGCTTATTTAAAGATTACTTTAGCAATTGTAAAAAGAGTTTCCTTTATGTGTTATGATGGTGTATGTCAAACATATCTGTTATTTAATATATGATGATATACAGTTTCATTTGTTTAATTTGCAAGCATCAACCGTAGAGCAGGATCAGATTGGGATCAGAGCTGAGTTTTAAATGGAGGAATTACATTATTTTGTTTATTCCTGTGGTCAAAACTAAAAACATTTAATTTCTCCATTTATAAAATGTTCAATGAATATCTGATCCCACTCTGATCTTGGTCTGAAGTAAGATAGAAATAGGATCAGATTTTGAACCGAAACTGAGCTCAAGATCATCTCTGTTCCGTTTAGTGCAACCCAATACGTCATAGGATCAAGATCGGAGCCTGGATCCGGGATCGGATCCGTTTAGTACAACCGACCCCAGAGGATACGGGGAGGGTGCATTTTCAGTGCTGATTTAGACCAGTCTTAACCCCCACCCTAGTAAAATGTTAACAACTATCTACACACAGGATTCATCAACCATTTCTCTGACACAGGTTATCGCTTCGTCCACTTAAAAAGGCTTCAGGAACATCATTGGCTCTGTCTACACACAAACTGAACACATCTACAATACTTTTATTCATAAACCAATCACTCTTTTCTTAGCCGTTTCACTTTCTCATTATGAACCTCAAGCTCAAGTGACAAAAATTGGAATCTTAAACTTTTTTTTTTTGCTACAAGGAATTCAAATACAAATATATTTACCACTTTAAAATAAATAAATAGCACATTCCTATACAGAAGAAGCCCAGGATGCAACCCCCTGTACCATTTGGAGTTTTACAGTAATAATAAAGGAATGAGTCTGACCCCTTTGTGCTATCTAGTTCATGTGCAGATACTCCTGTGAGTGATACTCCTGTCTGCTTTTCTGACACTAAATCTGCATTTCTTCCAGCAAAAAATTAGCATTATTAGAAACAGAACTTTATGTTACCTTGGATTTCTTTCTACAAGTCATCGGTTCAACATCATTAACCCTTTGAGACACAGTAACAACATTTTTTGAGATACTGTAATTCTGAGATGACATTCCAACCTAGTATGGTACAAAAGTCTTTAAAAATAATAAAACTTGTCCAAGAGTTTTCAGGTGGTCACTTATAGAAACCACTGTGACGTTAGAGACCCTCATAGTCAACCCACTAATAAACACTGAATCCTCTATTTCTGGTGGAATACAGCAAAACATTTTTTCTCAGAGCTCAAACACAAGCCCACTTTGCATTCTGAGCACATCCACCAGGATCTGTAAGGGTTTTCCCTTGTACTGCATGCAGCGCAACGCCTCGAGGTGTTGTGAACAGGCATGTGTCGTGCCTGGCTTCTGCGTTGCTCAACTGGAACGTAGGGTTTGTATCGCAGATTTATCTCTTGATGTCTCCTTTTCAAAGAACTCTCCTTAAAGCTACCCTTCACCGAGCTTGTTCCTATGAGTCCACTGACAACCCTGCAATGGAAAGCTTTCAACATCATCTGTCTGTCTTGAAATATTCCTTATACAAGACATATGCGTTTACTAAAGTTACATCAATAAAGTGCCACAGGAGTCTGTGCCATCACTTGTTCTTTCTATAAATGGCATAAAAGGTCTTCAAAATGTCAGCCACATCCACACAGCCCATGTAACAGTTGTAATCTACAACCATTTTAGTACAGGGCACCCAAACAAACCCATCTTTTTTCCTTTCCTTTCACTTGTGCATTGTCAGTAGGACAGTGCAAGGCTGACAGTAACTGGACAGCACATTTATCCTTCCATCTGACACAGGACACTCCATCAGTTGAAACTGAGTATCATTTTCTCCTCTTTTTAACTCCTCTAATTTCAGACTTGGCAAACCTTTCCTATTAGCCCGCACAGTCCCTTTGCCTTTATTTCCTGCAGTAAGGGTACAGATACGACAATCCTTTCTGGAAATTACTTTTTAGTTTGTCAATGAGTGGTCTAACTTTGTAACGCTTGTCATGGTTTGTGACATTTCTCGCAGGCATTACTGAATTATCATTCAGATAAATGTTTGCAAGAAGCCAACTAAATCTGTAATGACATCTCAGCTCAGGGTGTGATGACCAACAATCACGGTAGGCAGGAGTAGTTTTCACCCCCATGAGTATGTTGATGGCAATAAACACCTTCATTTCATCTTTTGTTGTTGGCTGAAATGGATTGCCTTTATGTGTGGCATAGAGGTTGGTTTGAAATACAATATGCTCTACCAGTTCCTCATCAACAAGCACATGAAAAAATCTACTGGATTTTCCAAGTTATCTACATCTTTGGGGTCCACATCTTAAATCTGGTACATTTAGGGTAATTGGATCCTTCACCCACTTCATTCCCACTGGCTTCTCTACATGCACATCTGCTTCAGTTTCTATGCCCTCACAATCTACTGCCTCACTTTCATAAGGGTCAGTGTCCCTGTTTTCTAACTCAATGCAGGGTTCTAAACCCCCTCCCTGAATGGTGCTTTCTGGGAGTCACTTCACATACTCCTCACACTTCCTTCTACCTCTGACTCAGGACCTGTCAGCAGTATTGCTACCTTGTCTACATTAAGTTTTCTACCTGCCATTTTCTTTCTAGGAACCTCTGAAAAAGAACACGTTTGGATTTACTTTTATGATAAGTGAAAACAGTTGCATCAGAAGGAGCATGTTTTCAAACAGCCATCAAAGCACACAAAAATGCATTGCATTATGGTGCTATCTATATAAAACAAAGCAATATTAAATATATTTTGTAACATCTGGTATTTTTGACAAGTTTAGTATTTGAATGTACTTTTAATAATCATTTAGTTGACTAACTATTTGTTAATCTTAACTGAATTAGTTCAATACATGTAATGGTTGCTAGGAATGTGTGAAAGTGCTATGCAATAGGGTCTGATTTCCATCCTTGTGTGTGTGGGCATCACAGTTTGTGTGTGTCTGGGTTTCTCTCTCTCTCTCTGGCTTCCTTTTCTCTCTCTCTCTCTCTCTCTCTCTCTCCAGAGTTTGGGGGTTGTAGAATGTATCTATTGTGGGCTGGGATGGGGTTTGTGGGTTTATGTATTATTAAGGCCACCATTTTGTTGACGGCGATATGTCGTCAGTGATGTCATCGTGAGAACCTTCTCAACATGGACAGGGCGATTTTTTGTCGTCCAGTGAGAGAATGTAGAAGGCCGACTGGCAGTTTTATGTGCTTATGCAACTTTTGCTTTGAAAAGCAGTTCATGTAATGGTTAATAAAAACTAAAAACAAATTGCTAGTAGTAGAGTTAATGCAAAACTACCCGAGACTCCCGTTTCTCAAATGCCTTCAGTGTTCTTCAGTATTTGCTCCAGGACTTACAGACTGAGGCTCAATGTGGCCCCCTCTCAAAATTTTAGGGGGACATTTTGTTGAGTGAGGGGGTCAATATGTTTGATTCAGAACCAACCACCATTTCTTATTTTTGTTTGTTTTTAAATATGCCAGCAGAGTTTAGTGACCTTTTGTTTCTGAATAAAAAATAAAACTGTAAAGCTGTAGATACAACCAAGGTGTCTCTAAATACTAACTCACTTTTGGGGACAATATTGGGAAATGTGTCACAGTGATGCTGGTGTATCACTGAGTAGAGGATATTAATTGTACCAAATCACATTAGAACAGGGGTTTTCAATCTTTTTAAGCTGCGTACCCCTTTCCAAAAAATGTAGTCCACTGAGATAGTCATAAAATGAAAAAAGAAAAAAGGTCTGTACAATAACATGATACAACAAAACGCACAAGCCTTGGAGTGTGTGATGGATACAATTATAGCCTCCGTGCTAGCCTCAAATCACTCAGAAAAAACATAGGACTATTCTATGATAGCAAATGGCAATCATGTATTTTTATTGATAATAAAATTACAGAGGCAAAGAAATGTTCACTGTCCACGCATCTCTACAGCTGACCTCATTACGAAAACATATTATTGGCATTTTTAAATTCTTGGTGATTAAAACGTACAGTACTGATGCTAATTTTTAAAAAAAAAACAATAATAAAACACTTACCTAGTATGTGATGGATGTCCCTGCTTGTTATCACACAACTCACTGATGATGGCAGGGAAATTGGAGAGAGCTTCAGTCGCAAGACATTTTTGGCGTTTTTAATCTCTAACGGTATTTCGTCTTGATCACCCTTTACTAGTGATGTTCTATTATTATTTTTATTATTATTTATTTCATAGCAGACGCCCTTATCCAAGGTGACTTACAATTGTTACAAGATATCACATTATTTTTACATACAATTACATTATTTTTTACACACAATTACCCATTTATACACTTGGGTTTTTACTGGAGCAATCTAGGTAAAGTACCTTGCTCAAGGGTACAGCAGCAGTGTCCCCCCACCAGGGATTGAACCCATGACCCTCCGGTCAAGAGTCCAGAGCCCTAACCACTACTCCACACTGCTGCCCTAGTATTGAGCCAACAATCCATATTTTTTCACTGGATTAAAAGCTAAAAACTCTCACACCAGACGTAACGCATGGCAATACTAGATCACACGGCAATACTTTGGTTTCTGATTGGCCATACATTCTGTATTTTGAAATGTAGTACTTAAGTTACAATAAACTTTAATCGGGTCATTGAAAAAAATAAATATCGATTTGCAGGCACGAACGCACACGGGAAATAAAATGAGTTAAAGACTAGGATTCTGGTTTTTTAAAATATGTAATTTTTTTTATCCCAGACAGACCAACTTTATATATGACATTTAAACAACAGGGCTTATTTAAAACTTACATATTTAATATGTAAATTAGTCGTGTGTACATTGAATGCTCTGTCACAGCTCATCAGTCTGGTGTTCGCGACTAAACTCTGATTACATGATAAAAGTTTGCAATAGATTGGCAAGTGGTACTAAATAAAATGCGTTGTCTGCCATTTCAGAATTTTTCTCGCGTATCCCCAGGGGTACGTGTACCCCAGTTTGAAAACTGCTAGAAGAAACCACATTACTATACAGTTTAATAGTCGTAGTATTTAAATGCCATTGTCCTGACTGGTAAATTCTTACCTTCCAGCTTCCCCTTTATTTTGACTTTTTTTTTTGTTTACATTTTTCATTCTTAGCCCCCAAGTAAATATTTTGGACAGTTTACAAAACAATTGTTGCTTTATTTTTACAACACGTTGGTGTTGTTGATATGATAAACGTGTATATCTGCTTCAGGTACTGGATTTAATTTTTTTCATGGTTAAACGATAGCCCGTGTTACACAGAACACTAAAAATAAAATGTCAAATATACAATATATTTCGTTGGTTTTGTGGATTTGCTATATTTTTTTTAACTTATTTTAATACTGCACATAATGATATGAGTTTTGAAAATGCTACTTACCAAAACCGTGACTGCACGTGAACTGTATTACATAATAATGTCCTTTATTCTGATTCCAGTGGTTTTCTCAGTGCAAGATGTATACAGTGATGTATAAAATCACATATATATATATATATATATATATATATATATATATATATATTAATTACAAAATTTCACATATTTTATAACGCTACCGTAGGCTACTTTTTTTTTTTTTTGTCAATTATGCGGTTTTCGTTTCGCAAATCTACTGTACACAGTATTTTTAAGCACAAATATAAATAGCCTGCATTTCAAAAGTCGCTGCCGAAGCTGATTACTTATTCTTCCAGAAGTAACAGGGATACTATTTGCGTAGGGCCATGTTATTAACAAGCCTGATGACGTCCAGGCTTTACTGTGAAACTGATTGTAACCAGGGAGGGTGTGAGCGCATTCTACTGGACTGGAGAATAAAAACACGGGAGTTTAATGATGCAAACGCAAGTGTAAACAAACAAGTAAAAACGATTAGCCTGTCGTCAGACATGTCATGGTAATACAAAATGCATTAATTTACTGCGTATTGGTATTGCGTCTGGTCTGGGAAAGGGGGCACACGGGCGCGTTAAGAGAATTTCAGCGGGACATTTTTATTTCAGGGGGCATTGGCACAATGGCGCGGCCTAGCGCGAACACTGGTTCTTGGTCATTTCGTTTGGGGACCGACATTCGCTTTTTAATAAAAAATAGTTGGAACCGCGGTAGGTTTTAAAATCCTTATTCTTTTCATACCAATGCCCGTCTCTGCCATCATAATTGGGCTCTCTTCAAAACAATTCAGCACAAAATGCACATTTCATATGTAGGTATACTTCCATGTCGACATGCACCACTTTCTTTCGGTTTTTTTATTTGTTTCTCCCATATACGTTGCATTTGTCTTGTCTTGGGGGAAATTATGTATACTAATATTTAGTTTTTTGTTTGCCTGATTGGGACAACCAGCTACAAAACAAACACAAGGCATTTTAAAATTAAAAAGTGGCCTGTCTATATCAAAATGTATGTATTCGTTCATACACCTTCTCCCTGTGTTACGTCACTTCCGGTATCTTCCAGCCGCTTTGAAAACTGAGAAGGGATGTTGCGTCAGTTACATTAAAATTTGCATTTTATTAAAAAACTTGATCATTGCCAACAATTTTAAATCTCATTTGGGAATACTTGTTAGTCATACATTATGTACTACACGCAGGCAATAAAAATGTTGTTAAAAAGTTAAAACTTTACAATGTATTAGTAAGACCTCATCTAGAATATTGTGTTCAGTTCTGGTCACCTCGTTACAAAAAGGATATTGCTGCTCTAGAAAGAGTGCAAAGAAGAGTGACCAGAATTATCCCAGGTTTAAAAGGTTCAAAAGAATTTAATCTATTCAGTCTTGAACAAAGACTATGCGGTGAGCTAATTCAAGCATTCAAAATTCTAAAATGTATTGACAATGTCGACCCAGGGGACTTTTTCAACCTGAATAAAGAAACAAGGACCAGGGGTCACAAATGGAGATTAGATAAAGGGGCATTCAGAACAAAAAATAGGAGGCACTTTTTTACACAGAGAATTGTGAGGGTCTGGAACCAACTCCCCAGTAATGTTGTTGAAGCCGACACCATGGGATCCTTCAAGAAGCTGCTTGATGAGATTCTGGGATCAATAAGCTACTAACAACCAAACGAGCAAGATAGGCCGAATGGCCTCCCCTCGTTTGTAAACTTTCTTATGTTCTTATGTTTTTTTAAAGTAGTTTGGACCGTGTCAGTGGGTCTTTAACACAAGAATCCTCTCCAAGTCTCAACCTCTGACGTCACATACTTGTTCTGTTTCCTGTGTAGTCCACTAGAGCAGTGTTGTGCAAACTTTTTATATGACACCCCCTTTCCTTAGCATGCATTTTGTTGAACTTCTTAATTATTGCCCTAATAGTGGTAAGTGGTTGTGGTAAAGTCCTGGTATACTTGCCTCAGGCGGCCGAGGAGAACACAGATGACACTGAGGTAGAGATTGACGTTGATACGCCGACACAGGAGCACGGGATTTTATCAATGAACATGGACAAAAAGTAAACAATAATGTCATGTGACGCTACCAGCGATGGTAGCGCACAGAGGACGATACATGACTGTACAGACACTCAGAATAAAACACAATAGAACAAACTATAAATCAAATGTGCCGTGAAAACGGCAGGCCTTGCAGCAGCCCCGATCACTGTGATCTCTATGTTTTTATACTAACGCTCTGCCAAGACACGCCCACCTGCCTCCTGGAACAGCTCATTGCTTTCAGCTGCTGCTCCACGCAGACCGGTAATCGCCCACGGCAGAGCGCAACATCAGTTAAACAATTAATTAAATCAATTTACAACACATAATGCAAAAATATACAATAAAACTACATATTTCCCCATGTGTAGGGCTTCCGCCCTGCCACAGTGGTATATTTAGTTTTTTAGCTATTGTTTTGTACCCATTGCCTGATTTATGAAGGTCAACAACCATTTGTCTCTTTTCATTTGTGAGTTCTTTGCCTTTCCCCATGGTGATGGATGACAAATGGATTTCATATGCGTGTTACCTCATTTTTATACCCCAGTGAAACAGGAAGCCATGGAAGGCCACAATACAGTTCCTTAAGACTGGGATGAATATAAAGAAGTAGAATGTTAATGCAGATTTAATTTTGTTTGATTTTATTTATAAGATTCTTTAGGGGTGCCAATAATTGTGACACCTATCTTTTTGAGAAAAAATGATATTACTTGTTAATAAAAAACTTTTTCTCTGAGCAATTGTATTAGAATAAAAGAATATGGTTTTCCCATATATTTGAGCATAAAATAATTTTGGAGGTGACTGTATATATACAGTACTGTGCAAAAGTTTTAGGCAGGTGTGAAAAAATGCTGTAAAGTAAGAATGCTTTCAAAAATAGACATGTTAATAGATTATATTTATCAATTAACTAAATGAAAAGTGAGTGAACAGAAGAAAAATCTAAATCAAATCCATATTTGGTGTGAACACCCTTTGCCTTCAAAACAGCATCAAGCATCAATTCTTCTAGGTACACTTGCACAGTTTTTGAAGGAACTCGGCAGGTAGGTTGGCCCAAACATCTTGAAGAACTAACCACAGTTCTTCTGTGGATTTAGGCAGCCTCAGTTGCTTCTCTCTCTTCATGTAATCCCAGACAGACTCGATGATGTTGAGATCAGGGCTCTGTGGGGCCATACCATCACTTCCAGGACTCCTTGTTCTTCTTTACGCTGAAGATAGTTCTTAATGACTTTCGCTGTATGTTTTGGGGTTGTTGTCATGCTCCAGAATAAATTTGGGGCCAATCAGATGCCTCCCTGATGGTATTGCATGATGGATAAGTATCTGCCTGTACTTCTCAGCATTGAGGAGACCATTAATTCTGACCAAATCCCCAACTCCATTTGCAGAAATGCAGCCCCAAACTTGCAAGGAACCTCCACCATGCTTCACTGTTGCCTGCAGACACTCATTCGTGTACCACTCTCCAGCCCTTCGGCGAACAAACTGCCTTCTGCTACAGCCAAATATTTCAAATTTTGACTCATCAGTCTTGAGCACCTGCTGCCATTTTTCTGCACCCCAGTTCCTGTGTTTTCGTGCATAGTTGAGTCGCTTGGCCTTGTTTCCACGTCGGAGGTATGGCTTTTTGGCCGCAAGTCTTCCATGAAGGCCACTTCTGACCAGACTTCTCCGGACAGTAGATGGGTGTACCAGGGTCCCACTGTTTTCTGCCAGTTCTGAGCTGATGGCACTGCTGGACATCTTCCGATTGCGAAGGGAAGTAAGCATGATGTGTCTTTCATCTGCTGCAGTAAGTTTCCTTGGCCGACCACTGCGTCTAAGGTCCACAACGTTGCCCGTTTCTTTGTGCTTCTTCAAAAGAGCTTGGACAGCACATCTGGAAACCCCTGTCTGCCTTGAAATTTCTGCCTGGGAGAGACCTTGCTGATGCAGTATAACTAACTTGTGTCTTGTTGCTGTGCTCAGTCTTGCCATGGTGTATGACTTTTGACAGTAAACTGTCTTCAGCAACCTCACCTTGTTAGCTGAGTTTGGCTGTTCCTCACCCAGTTTTATTCCTCCTACACAGCTGTTTCTGTTTCAGTTAATGATTGTGTTTCAACCTACATATTGAATTGATGATCATTAGCACCTGTTTGGTATAATTGTTTAATCATACACCTGACTATATGCCTACAAAATCCCTGACTTTGTGCAAGTGTACCTAGAAGAATTGATGCTGTTTTGAAGGCAAAGGGTTGTCACACCAAATATGGATTTGATTTAGATTTTTCTTCTGTTCACTCACTTTGCATTTAGTTAATTGATAAATATAATCTATTAACATGTCTATTTTTGAAAGCATTCTTACTTTACAGCATTTTTTCACACCTGCCTAAAACTTTTGCACAGTACTGTATATATATATATATATATATATATATATATATATATATATATATATATATATATATATATATAGCCAGCTACCGGTATAGGCTGGTTGCATAAAACTATATTACACTTGTCTTAATTTGACAGTTAGATTAGTTAGACTAGTCTAATGCAAGTTAGTCAGTTGCATAAAAATTAAGACTGAGACTTAGCCTAAAAAGTTACCTTCCTCACCCCCAGGCTAACTTATAACTTAAGTCTATTTAAGTCTATGTTTCCATGGAAACCATTAACTGTCAGAAAGAAATCATGGCCTCCCAGCACAATCTCTGGCTGTATGCACACTGTCTGAGGAGAGAGAGAGAGTATTCAAAGACAGTAACAATCCACTGGAAGTGTACTGAGGTAATTGAAAGGCTTTGTTTACCAAGGCAAACCATTATAAAATTAGCTAAATATCTAAAGGATAAATTGAGGCCTGCCACAGGCAGAAACCACAGTGTCCCTGTGCTGTTACAGGTCTGCTTGGCACTCCGATTTTACGCAACGGGTTGTTTTTTAAATTCTGTGGGAGATTTCATAGGGCTGCATAAATCCACTGCCTCACGGATAGTCTGCAGCGGGGGTCGGCAACCTCAACGTAACCAGGGGCCACTGTGGCAGCCCACAAAACGGCTTGTGGGTCACCACCGACAAAACTGAACAATTTTTAACTCATTTATCAGGTTGTAATACCTACACAATACAACGAACTTACAGAAACACACTGGACAAAGCATGGAGTACAATTATACTGTATTTCTTTAAAAAAAATTGAAATCTTTAAACAAAGACATTACCGCTATACCGCTGCTAGCATCTTTTCAGTCAACAATATTAAACCACACAGAATTCAAACAGTGCTTAACACTAATCTGTGTAACAGCAAAGATAAATAACTGTTTAAATGTGTTTCATTTACATTTACTAGCTGCCTATTACTATTATCTTTCTCAAAGAAAAGAAAAAAACTCCAACGAAAAATAAGTGCGCTAATAGTATTTTGAAGGTACGTGGATTCCCACCAAAAGCAGCCATAACACACAAATGCAGGTTTAATCTATTCCCATTTAACATTATACGTGGTTATTAAATTGTACATTTTGTTCCCAGCAAGGGGGGAAAAAAACATTTCTCTTAACAAATTAAAACAAACAATTTATTTAATTTGGCCAACCTCACCTCTGTCGTTCCACTGGCTCAGCACTTCACATACGGTTACTGCATAAGCATTGATAACGTACTTCCACGAGACATTGGCTGCGTGCCTTGGAACTGTTGCCTAGCAACCAATGACAGCCTGCTTGCGGTGTGAGAAAATCACTCCAGCAACAACAACACAGAAGCTGGCTGCGGAAGTGCGGAGGCAGCGGATCTAATTAATGTTGTTTTTTTATTTTTTAGTTTTTTTTTTAAATGTAAGACATTTATAAAGAAACTCAGAGGGGCCGCCACTTGCCGACCCCTGGTTTACAGTGTCAAAGGAACTTGCAACAAGACTGCCAGTGTTTCCTGTTGAGTCAACTGTTCTGAACAGAATGAAGTGTGACTTTTTTTCTATTGCTGGTTTTCCTAATGTTGTGGGAGCAGTTGATGTGGTGTTAGGTTAAACACAGTGTTATTGTTCTGGTATGTGTTGAACCAGATGTTATTATAGGGGGAGAAAGAGAATATCCTGGAAGCAGGGGGTAGTTTGCTGTGTTAAATAAAACAAAGTTAAACATACAAAAGTTGTCTTGCAGTTATTGTAACCCGTAATTTATGACAGTTGATGGAACTCATGTCAAGATACAAGCTCCTTCAGCTGATGAACACCTGTATGTGAACAGGAAGGGATACCACAGCATAAATGTTCAAATGATCTGTGATGCTAACCTGAACATCATCAACTGTGTGGCACACTAGCCTGGTTCAACCCATGATTCTCGCATCCTGAGGCAGTCTGTTGTACATGAAGCTTTTGAAGGTGGTGCAATACCTGGAATATTGCTCGGAGACAGTGGATATCAGCTGAAACCGTGGTTACTTACACTATTCATCAACCCAACTAATGAAGCCCATACCCGCTATAACAACGCTCACACAAAATCAAGGAATGTGATAGAGAGGTGTTTTGGTGTGCTGAAGGGAAGGTTTCACTGTCTGCATGGAGAACTGAGGATGGTGCCTGAGTGAGCCGGTAACATAATCTGTGCTGCTGTAGTCCTGCATAACATTGCAAGGTAAGAGCAAATGTGCCTTCATGATAATTCTCCCTTCATAACAGGTGTAATCCCATTTAAATGTATATTTATAGTTTATCTTTAGTTAACTTTTTATAGATACTGAAATAAATATAAAGATGTAATTAAAATACATTGTGGAAAATAAAATGTTTACTTGATGTAATACATTAAATTATTGTTTATATAATGACAGGGAACTTGCACTGCCAGACCCGGAGAGACCAAATGGTGAGGCTGTGTATGAAGAGGAGGTAGTGCCTGAGCAAGCAGGAGTGGATGAAGATGGCTCAGGAAGATACATTCACCAAATGATTGTGGATAATTGCTTCTCCAATAAATGTTTTATTATTTACAAAGCCACATGAAATCCCCTCACAGAATATAAAACCACAACCTGTTGTATAAAATCCAAGTGCAAAACAAACCTGTAGCAGCTCAGGGATACTGGTTTTGGCCTGTAGCAGGCCTACAAGTATACTTTTGATCTTCTTCTAATTTTATAATGGTTTGCTTTGGTATAAAAGCCTTTCAATTACCTTTATAATTGTAATAATAATAAACTTAGCGTGTAACGATTTCTGTATTATACCTCCAATTATTTCTTATTAGGGCTTTTTATTTAAGACAAATGTAGATATTTAAAAATAAACCTGTATTTAATACTTTAGATATTTTTTCAGAAAAAGTACTAAATAAAGATCAATTGCACTAACAAAATAAATTCCATAGTATTTTTTATTTTACTTACAATAATAAAATAAATACTCACACGTTTCTATAAATTACTAACAATTACTAAATAATAATAATAATAATAATAATAATAATAATAATAATAATAATAATAATAATAATAATAATGTACTAAAAGTTACTGTGGAATTGGATTTTAAACTTGGATTTACAAGTTCAACATTTTTGTGTGTTGATAATTTGTTGCAGTTTACTGTTCTGACGTTTTAGCTATTTCCAATTTTAGTTTCGTTTTTTCTAACTCTAACTTTTCTATTTCTAAATATAGCTTCCTCTCCTCAAGAATCAAATTGTGGTGTTGTTGCTCCATGATCATAGCCATGGTGATTCTCATCTCTCTCCTTCTCCCAGTGCTGCACTCACGCTGCTCCAATACATCTCGCTGGAGTGGGACCTTGCTCAGCTGAGATCGGTGGAGTTAAAAAAAAAAAGCTTACAGTTCTCTGTACAGTTCATCCTCCAAAGGAGGTCTTTATGAATGGAAAAAGCTGATTGATGATTTATGTGTGTCAATGGTGGCAACTTCACCTCCCCTAATCTCATTCTAGTATCAGGAGACCTTTGAATAGCCATCAAACAACTGCAAGAAAAATCAAAGATACAAACAATCCAACAACAACAACAAAAAAATAAGTCTTGTATTGACCTGGTAGTAGTATAATATTAAA
This sequence comes from Acipenser oxyrinchus oxyrinchus, assembly GCA_030684275.1. Classification (NCBI taxonomy): domain Eukaryota; kingdom Metazoa; phylum Chordata; class Actinopteri; order Acipenseriformes; family Acipenseridae; genus Acipenser; species Acipenser oxyrinchus. Next base: position 23,072,510 of record CM060247.1, on the reverse strand, counting down.
GGTATTTAATCATCTGAGAAAAAAAAAAAGTCGCCATAGTTACGGATTGTAATTTGCCATTAGCGGCGGGTCAAAGTTTTGATTGGCATCTACTAGGCCTTAGTATGACTTGGGAAATCACTGAGATCATTCTGTGCATATTTTGTGCAGAATCTGACCAATTTAGCCAATGATCTTCTAAGAATGATCTCTGTGAACGCACCCATTGGCTAAATTGGTCAGATTCTGCACAGAATCTGTGCAGAATGATCTCTGTGAATGCACCCACTGTTGCTACTGCGACGCTGTCACTGACACTGCACTGATAGGCGGAGCTTCCCGTTGGCTCACACACACTCCGCTCTCCCGCCCACCGGCAATCCCAAAACATCGGAGACCCCTCCCCAAATATTTCAATAACCAATTCTGTGGTCTGTTTAAGTTTTGAGGGAGGTCCTCCTCTAGTATGCGGATGTTTCCTCTTAAATATATCTTTTTTAGCATCTTGAAGCATGTTTACACTGAAGCAATTTGCCTTGTCTGTGGTGACACTGATTCGGTATCGCTTTAAGTGTAAATGGGAAATGTCAGTAAAAGTCTATTGTGATATTCAGAAGTGAAAGTGAATATAGTGAAAAATATCATGCATACCACGACAGGTACCAAAGGCATCATTGTTTTGCAGGCACTGATCCTGCATTTTCTGTGGGAATACGACTCATGGACCATATTCTTCCATCGTTTCGGCACGTCTTTTACAGACCGCACACACAGCGGGTTGATGCTGTTAACTTTTTTTGTTATTTTATCCCACGCCTTGTGTTTGAGTGCGTTAGTACAAGTTTCAGAAAATGTCCCCAAGATTGCATTTTATTCCTCTAACAAGCACACATTTTCAGTTAAACTGTGAACATCTCTGTTTGAGGGAAGCGTCGGCCATGTTTTTTCAAGTGTCTTAAATTTCCCAGAATGCGGTGCGAAATTGACAAAGTAAGACCAGTCTAACGAAAGACTGTTTTATGCAACCGTTTTAAGTGTCTATCGTTAGTCTGACTTATAATTAGACTAAGACAAAGACTTTAGTCTATTTATGCAACTGGTCCCTGAAGCTAACAGGCAAGCCCACGCCCATTGACGCGTTTGATTTTTTTTGCCCCTTTAGTCATAGTTGCACCCCCCTTACTGACTCTGCGCCCCCCACTTTGCCACCACTGCACTACAGGGCACCCCTAATGAATACCAAAACGTAGTGGTTTCAGCTGTAATCCACAATACATTATGAGGAAACAATTACGAATCTGTGGTTTCATATTGAAACCACATTGTCTGAAAGGGGAAACAAAAGGCATATGACCCTTGCACCCTTAAGCATGTTTTTCTGTTGCCAATTGCCTATATGATATTTGCTCTATGATTTTATACACTGTTAACAGTTCATGATGTCTGGATTAGAACCTGCAATAAAGAAAAAAAATATGTTATCACTTCACTACTTAAGAAACCATGTTCAGAACACCTTACTACTGGCCTAAAGGGTGGTTGCTAAGCAACTTTGTAGTCGCATGGATGATTATGATCTTTATGAGAAATTCCTGTCAGGTTTATATTCTGCACACAGTACCAAAACCCATAATTAGAGTGGTTTTCTTTACATATATGTATGTATCAGCATTTAAAGATTTCAGCTCTTTATTGGTATTTGCAGCCCATGAACAAATAAAATTACCTACATCCACAACTCGCAAAGGAGAATTACACACAAGGATTAGAAGAGACACCAAGCTCATTCCTAACAAATCCCCCCCAAAAATAAAATAAATAATAATTCTGACCTTGTGGAACCTTGTATTAAATCCAGCCCCTAAAATAAAGCAACTCCTATATACAGTATCCTATACACAGTATATATTTATTTGCTTTGTTACCCCTATGCTCTTTTTTTTTTCTCTGAGAAAGTACACATTATAATTGGTTAACCCTTTAAGGGACATATTTGTCAAAAAAAATAAAATTATGCTAACTTTCTTAGTTTTGTAATGAGGTGCATGAAACAGGGTTTAACATTTACTGATGGGTTGGATCTGGATCAAAGAAAATGTAGTTCTCTTCCAGAAATAGCAGTACACTATTTTTATATTATCACTAAAGAACGTTATTGTGGTTTGTTAAATGTATGGAACACTGTCTGGACAGATGTTTACTCATTTTTAAGTAAATATTGCTGTGAACAGATTAAGAACATAAGAACATAAGAAAGTTTACAAATGAGAGGAGACCATTCAGCCCATCTTGCTCGTTTGGTTGTTAGTAGCTTATTGATCCCAGAATCTCATCAAGCAGCTTCTTGAAGGATCCCAGGGTGTCAGCTTCAACAACATTCCTGGAGTTGGTTCCAGACCATATAGCCAATAAAGTATAAAAAAGATTTACATTGTAAATACATTTTTAAACAGTATAACTAAGTTCTGCACATTTTGTAAAATGTGGTAATGTTGACATTTCATCTACTTTGAAATTTGGAACACTTGTAGTTTAAATACACTGGAATAAATTGAGCCCAAACTAGCTGTCCGATTAAATGAAATAACTACAAGCTTGAAGTATGTATAAATGTATAATTTATTGATACATTAAAGTGTTACTGAACAGGCTGCAGTGTTTACAACAAAACTCATTACTGAGTATTCAGATAAATACAGACTTAAATACAGTATATGTGTTGAGTACACGACAGTATAGTTCTGTAGTTGAGCCAGGACGTGTTACTCCTGTTTGCAGCAGCTAAACATTTAGCTTGGTTTGGTGCTGCTCAGCTCTGTATTCAGCCACTAGTTTCCAGCTATATGAGATGGCTGTAGGTGCAAATTGGCTTGTATAATCTGGACTGACCCCTGTTAAATTGAATCCCCAATGTTTTTATTTGTTATTGGGTAGCTTTGAGGAATCACACATGGGTTAGAGTTAGGGCTACGATTGGTCTTGTGACACCGATAAAGGGGACATGAGTTAGGCTGTAGAGGCAGGACTGCAGGTAGATTCATGGATGGATGGGTGGGTATGATAAGAAGAGTAGGTTGTGTGTCATGGGGCTCAGCCACGCTACATGATGTTTACGTTGCCCTGAAGTGAGATACTCTGGGCTGGATATACAGTACATCTACGGCCAGTAGCCTTTAATAAAATCTGGAATTCTTAATGTATATAGAGGAACCAGGTCTCAGTGTATATGCTCGTTACCAAAAACATTTTCATGTTAATAATATATTGAGGTTCTCAGATGACATTTTTCTGACGGACTGGTTAACTTTATTTGATCCCATTTTACATCGACATTGGTTACCAAGGTAATTTAATATACTCATGTAGATCACATCACCACAGTCCAGGTCAGTCATTTTTATGTATATGTTACTATGACAGAGATCGAATGGTGCTTGGTGTTAGATCTCCCTCTCGACCTGTGAGGGCGCTGTGTAAAGGGAACAGAGTACCTTTAACTAAATGGCACGACAATTTATTCCGCAGGGTAGGTGGAAGTTGGTCATTTAGGAAAGGGGCGCAGCTACGGTATCCAAACTCAATGACCCAGACGGTAAATGGCGTGGCATCTGAGGATTGGAGGAGCAGATGCGCTTGTTAACGTAGGGGTCATGAGCAAGGATATAAATAGGGGTCATAGCTGATGTGATCTGTTCCTTGGTAAATGGTTAGTGTTGAAAACCTACAAGCAGTCTGTGTGCTGTATCGTGAACCGTGAGTTTTGTCTTGTGTTTGTTAGTGTTTTGTTAACTGTCGTCTGTTTTTAATAGACGACCAGTTGCACAATACGGAGCTGTAGCGAAAGCCAGCATAAACACGGACATCACTTTCACCCCTGCATTTCATGGAGAACTGTATTACACCACTAGCTTATTCACTATCACTAGGAACTGTGTTTGTGTTTTGTGTTAGTGTGTAAAACTGGACTTTTGGTTACGGGTCAAACCCGGGGATTTACAAATACCGAGTGATAGACACCGCTGTATCACTCCAACATTATTATTTACAGGCATTTGCCATAAGGCTCTGGACATTGTTAATTAAGTCAATAAACACCCTTGCACCTGGAAATCATTGTCTGTCTGCACTCACCTGTATTCACTCACCACTTTGCCACAGTTACTTACATACATTTTCTGGTTTTATATTGATTTTAAACCTTCAGAATTGATGGATTGCATCCTGCATTTATAATCATGATAAGCATCAAAGATAAAGCTGGTGTCACTGACTTAGCCCTTTAGTGCATCAATAAAAGGCATTGCTATTATAATGTTTGCTTCTTGAAGCATTTGAGAACCTGATGTATTTTTTGTACCACACTCTCACTACTTACATGGCTGTTTCTTGACTGTATTGATGCAGATTATTTGTTATCATGTAATTACGTGATCATTTCCTAACACGTAATTATGTGAAACATATCATATAAATACTTGAAAACAAACTTTCACGTAAATACATGTTACTTATTCAACACTTGGGAAATTGAAAATACTGATTTTGAACACTTGTAATTGTCTTTATATAGGCCCATTGTGTGAATTGTAGGATGCACTGATGAAGGCTTGACCGCCACAACGCATATGCTGTTTTTGTTTTTTCCCTATGAAACATATTCACTTAAAAAGGGATTTTTTTGAGTGAGTGTCGGCTTCTTTTCAAATTTGAAATAGTGTAGCCTGGGCTCCTATTCCTTGGTGTGTCATACTAAGTACGTATTTGTTATGTCTTCCTATCAATTAAACCTCAAATGCGGTCCAGCGTCCTGTGTCGCAGTACCTGCCTTTTGATTTCATTACATGTTTTTATAAGATAGTTGTCATTTTTTTCATCATGTAATTACGTAATATGTTTTTGTTTTTTTTCATGTGGCAGCAAAGCGCTTCTGTAAAAAGGGGCCTTGGATAAGGCAAATTTAAAAGTTCTGGTTAATCAATACCGAACATTAAAAAAAAAAAAGACAACAAGTAACAGTGCCAGCCCTCAGCCCAGCCCTGCACATTCACGCTGTCCACCACCACATTAAAAATAAAATGCTTTTTTTTTTTTTCGGGGTAAGGTTGCGTTACACTACATTTTTTTGGAACTGTGGATTTGTTGAATAAGTTGCTCTGTCAGTTTTAATGTTATTTCTCAGTTCTGTACTGTCATGAAGCTTGGACCCTGGCATTTGGGTTGAATTGAACCAACTCATTGGTCACCAAAGGGCATATCTTTACTGAATAGTGTAGGTATCCCAGCTATAGCAGTACAGCTTAAAACCGTTTGGCAAAGCAACATAATTACCAAGTTTGTTTAAAGCCAGCCAATGTAATAACCTAGCCATCAATGCGATTTCACAGATTAAGGGTTATACAGTGCTTGAAAATATTTTTAAATATTTATTTTTTATTTTTTATCATGCTTTGATCTCTGTAGGTATGAGTACAGACTGAAGTTGGGAATGAAGTACATTAAAGTAACCATTAACTAACTTTGAGAGACCAGTTTTTTTTACTGGAATGTGTAGTTTTACATATTGTGAAAAGCTGCTTGCGCATTTATTTTAAGTATGTGTTGTTGACCTCACCTTGGCAATGGAACTGGCAAAACACATACACATCAATTTAACGGTTAAAACAAAGTTTGTATGTATAAAAGTTTGACTTGTTTACAACAATGTATGTCTTGGACTAGCAATGGTGGTTTGTGCATAAAACATGCGTATAGGTCTTTCACCATTGTGGCTTTTTTGATTTTTGAAAACATTGTTACATAAAATATAGTGATCATTTAAAGACAGATCAGCAAAGAAAATACAAACAAAACCAATGTCAACTGTGATGACTGCTATAGAACCTTCAAATATGTAAACATAATCTCATTTTATTCAAAACAATGCGCTAGTCGTCGGTGACAGCCTTTTTAAACACACTGCAAGACGATATGTAATTGTAAAAAATACAATCTGCTGTGATTTAACTGTTTGATTCCATCTATTGTCTTTTTGAATCAGCATTTATATAGAACACTCTCTATAGCCATTGCTATTGTGGGAAAAAAGACAATCATCATGGTGTATCAAATCATATGCACTCATAAATCAATTTTTTTTACCACATTAAAAACAAAAGTATATTTTCTATTGCTTTAATAAAATGTTGAGAATTGTTTTTAACACACTACCTCCTTGTTCTGTCAATCAGCATGTTACACATGTATTTATATGTATTGCATACATGTGCAACATCCTGATTGAGAACAAGGAGGTAGTAGAAGTGATTTTTCAATAAGCATATCTTTGATTTGTACATAGGGTGACCAACCGTCCCGTAGATCGCGGGACTGTCCTGCATTACCCTTTGTCCCACGTCCCACAACATACCCATTTGGAAAAGTATGTTATTATCTAACACTATGGTTAATATTATCGACATTATTAAGGTTAACACAGTTTTTGTAAATAGACTACAAGTTCCAGTATGCCTTCCTCTTGTTTAAATGGTTTGTTTAACCCCATTTCCATGGTAATGAACCTCTGTGAATATTGGTGCTCGCTGGGGAAAGTGAGGCGGGTTTACTGACCTGACGCCTCATACGTGAATCACGTGCGCATTTATTGCACAGAAGTACAGTAGCTTGCGACAGTCAATTTTGAATTGCAGTTAAAGAAAATGGATCCTCCAAAAACAAAAAAGAGATAATGTTACAACAACAAAGAATGGGAAACAGCATACCCGTGGATTAAGTCAATGTGAGAAGATTCACAGAAAGCAGAATGCACAGTCAGCCACTTTTACTATCACACATGGGGGTGAGGCTGATGTAAAACAGCATGGCACGGGTGAGTCTCACAGAAGAAAGGCACTACAAAGAGAGAAATGCAAAACTATGTCCAGTTTCTTCGTAAGGCCAAAGGACAGCAAAGAAACTGCAGCAGACGTGACTAGTGTCTATCACACGGTACATCATGGACATTCCTATAGATCAGCCGACTGTGGAACGAAACTCTACTGCACTGTATTTCCAGATTCTGAAATTGCAAGGAAAATGTCATGCGGTCGTACAAAATGTGCTGCAATTGTTACAGACGTGCTTGCTCCTGCCTCTGTCGAAAAGTGCTTAGGATATTTTAATTGTAAAATGATTGAGACAGAGAGTGTCCAACCTCAGACTGAAAATCCAGCAAAGAAAATCTGATTCTTTTTTTGGGTTTGAGACCAACTCTCTCCTGAAGAAATTCCCTGCTTCACAGGCTGCCTCAATCAAAGAATACTTTTTAGTGTTTTACCAATATGCTTTCATGTACCTGACAAAATGGTTTGATTTCTCTAACGAGAATCACTTGAAGCAATTGGCATGCCTAGCACTGAAGAACGAGTTCAACTTTTCTGAGCTCTATGAAGCAGTGGAAGCCCTTCGGATGTCTACCAAACTCGACATGGATGCTCTGTATAACGAGTTTTGTGGTGTTCTGCCATGTCTGAAGGAAATTGCAACCTCAACAGATCCCGTTGGGAAAGGAATGGTGTACTTTATTGAGGAGCACGAAAACGCCAAACATGACTGTCCTGGTCTCATTTGTTTTGAGCATTCCTGTCACCAACGCCTTCGTCAAGAGACTGTTTTCACTAATAACAGTTGCATGGACTGACCAGTGGAACCAGAGCAGTGTGTGAAGAGTGAGATTCAGGTGAAAGTGAACTATGAGCAAGACTGCCAGCAGTTTTACTCCTATGTACTGAAGGAGAAGGCTCTACTGGAAGCTGCACGGTCTGAGAGGAAATACAAATATAAAGTTAGGAGATTGATGTAAGTAGCGAGCTAGCTAACTAACTCAAACGTCTGTTCCTTTTGGCATTGAGTGACTAGTTTTATTACATAATAAAACACTTTTAGCAATGTTTTAGCTAATTGTAGTTACAATTTATTGAATGCTAAAACTGTTTGTCACGGAGAAATCTCCCAAAAAGCTGTTGTTCAGTTGTTATTGTTGATAAAGGTTTACCTAGCTAGCAGCTAGAGTCTGGGAATTAATTAAAATAGTGATAATAGTGACATCCAGGAGAGGAAACATATGAAAAAGTGTTTAAGCACCACTACTAGCTAGCTAGCTAATTGCTGTAGTGTGTGTTCACCTATCTATTATTTACCTTGCTGCTTATATCGATAGCTAGCAGCTACCGGATGCAGAATTGTGTAACATTAGCTAAACGTGTTGTTGTTTTAGCTGTTTACAGCTTGCCGAAACGTCAGGCTATTTTGCTAGGGGTTGAAATGTAGTGCGCTCTTGGTTTCATTAAAGGGATTTTTTTTTTTTAATTTCGTAGTGTCCTGCAAACGAGATCATGCTGTCCTGAAATTGGACTTGTGTCAGTTGGTCACCCTGTTTGTACAGTAGAGGTAAAGGTGGCATAAAAAAAGTAAAATGCTCATTCTTATACAGAGAAATCTGGTATAAAAAAGCATAGTTATGGTCCCTGTGCGTTGATTAAAAAGTTTCCTGTGACTTTCTTCTGTTTAGAGGTGTAGAAAAAAGTAAGATGAGAGAAACAGATTGCTTGTGTAAGTCTCATCTGTCACCCCTAAGGGAATAAAAAACAAAAAACATCCATGAATGACATTAAGCAGTAACATGAGTGATGTTGTGTTTTTTCTTTTGTTTTGTCATTATACAACCCTGCGCAAAACAATAATTCTCAATGGTTAGCCTCATGTATTACTCAAAGGAGTGTTACAGAACATGATCTATACCATTAATTAGGGTGACTAGATTTTCAATGCTCAAAACCGGGACACATTGTTAAATAATTGATAAGACTAATTAAACCTGTTAAATATAGGCTATTTAATGGTTATTTAAGTAGCCATCCTCTCACTCTTAGTATTATCTTTTTTTAAAGCAGCTAGCTAATATCAGTACACTCCAGGGTGTATAATTTGTGGCTAATTAGTTTAACTTGCCATATTGTGTTATATATGTAGTTTTACTTTTTTTTATTGTGTTTAATAATAATAATAATAATAATAATAATAATAATAATAATAATAATAATAATTAATTCTATAGATCGTCGTTAAAAATACATTTACGTTTTGGCCTTTTTTTATTCGCTGTGTCAGGCTCTATTTATTGATGTTGTTGATGTGGTTTAACCTGGTCTATTTGGATGCTTGCAACCTCTCGCTGCTCTGCTTAGTTAAGTGTCTGTGCTAAATCCCGCCAGAACTGATCAGCTACGAAATTACCCTATTGCACATAATTCTAGATTCATATTGAATATAAACTACCGTAAAAATTGTTGTATAGGTCGCACTGGCGTAAAAGTCGCTCCCCCCTTTTTGAGACTTCAATTTTAGGAAAACACCTTTTTGTGTTTAAAATACCTATCTTACAATTCATAGAAATAAAGATAAATAATGATACACAGGTTTAGTTTCAAAATAACCGTTGTTTGCAAAGTTTGCGGTGGAGGTGGGAGCAGCATGTAGTCTCCTGGCGATGAAGGTGGGAGCAGCATGAAGTCTCCTGGTGACGAAGGTGTGAGCAGCGTGTGGTCTCCTGGCGACAAAGGTGGGAGCAGCGTGTAGTCTCCTGGCGACGATGGTGGGAGCAGTGTATAGTCTTCTGGCGATGAAGGAGGGTGCAGCAGTTAGTCTCCCTCTCTTGCAGGGGACTGGTGCGGCTCTCCCTCACTTGCAGGGGACTGGTGCAGCTCTCTCTCTATTGCAGGGGACTGGTGCAGCTCCCCCTCACTTACAGGGGGCTGGTGCGGCTCTCCCTCACTTGTAGGGGACGGGTGCGGCTCTCCCTCACTTGCAGGGGACGGGTGCAGCTCTCCCTCACTTGCAGGGGACGGCTCCTCTGCTGGTGGAGATGGGGACAGCAGGCATTCTTCCTCTGCTGGTGGATGGGAACAGCTCTCTCTCAGGCTTTGGATTCCCGCGGCCCCCCCATCTGGGCGCTGGACGCTCGCGGTCCCCCCACGGTCCCCCCGCGGTGATACTTTATCCAGTCTCAAAGACAGACACCTGTATTATTATCACCAAAATGGGGACTCGAGTCGAGTCATTGGGGAGTAAAGACTCGAGTCGAGTCGAGTCTTTGACATGTCAAGCTTGAGTCGAGTCGAGTCACCAATCTGGCTCGAGTCACACTGAGTCATTAGTTCTGACCAGTGCTTAATTTGTAAAGAAAGAGGTGCCGGAGGGCAAGCAATGACAACAATACCACCCTTAAGAACGGCACATTCAAAATCATAACACGTTTATTTGAAAGAGTATTGTACGTACTAGTGTTAGATGTTTACATTCACGTATTGTACATCATATACAAAGTAGTAGTACGTGCAGAAAAATTAATTTAGGGCAACTGCAGGACAAATAATAAATTAAAAAAGCCTGTATACATGTTTTGTTATGGTTTTGCATTTAAATGGTTTAAAAAACAAACAAATTAATAGGCATTCAGAGGACTCCAGAAGGACGACATTGATTAAAAAAATAAGCACCCTCGCGAGTTCGAGTCCAGGCTATTCCACAGCCGGCACACGCTTCGGAGGACAGTGTGTGTTTGTCTTCGCCCTCCGGTCAAGAGTCCAGAGCGCTAACCACTACTCCACACTGCTGCTGTACCCATGAGAAAGGTACTTTACCTAGATAGATATATAGGAAGTCTTTACCTAGATAGATATATAGGAAGTCTTTTTTTCCTATTGCAACAATAATTAACCTACGGAAATATGTAATTCTTCAGTTTTCATAAATTCCATTGTGTCCTAAGGCACTTAGGTTGGTTAAACTTGGTTTCATAACCACACAAACAAAGGCCTTGGTGTTAAGCTATATGCTGCTCATATAGAAGGTCAGTGATAAGTTTCACCCATTTTAAAATTATACAAAGTTCAGTTGACTTGATTTCCATCTCATTTACATATACTTTTAATTCATATTACAGTATTAAAGCAAGTTAGTTTCTATGATTTTCCTTCTAAACAAAACAAATGAGGCACTGAACTTCACATTAGTAAGATCTCATTAAATACACAACTCACACTCTTTTATTTTAAAATATCCAATCAAGGATCTTTAAAATGTGTATGCATTTCATTCTGACTGCATACACATGTCATATTATTGTTTAAAACTTTACTTAAACAGGACAAGGAACTAATTAAGTCTGGAGGTCCTATACTGAAAAACTATCTAAATGTTATTGGACATAAAATGATTCATGGGTAGAGCACAAAGATAATCCAGATGCTTGTGAATTAAAATAGGATTTTAAAGATTCCCATTTTATCAAAAACACTCAAATTTGAAATCTCAAACTAAAAATAAAACATTAGTTCACCACTCTTCTGGTCAATGTGCAGACCAATATAAAACGTTAGTTCACCACCCTTCTGGTCAGTGTGAAGACAAATAGTTTGTTCTTCATGCAAGGGAAAAAAGAAAAGAACATTGTTAAAAATAAAGTACACTAGAACAATTAGGATTAGTCTAACCTAATATGCATAGCATATTAAGTTTCAAAACAAAATCCTTGAATCTTTTAAAACATTCCAGAATCAAACTAATCCCGCTTAAGAAGAATTTATTATTTTATTATTAGTTTATTTAGCAGACGCCTTTATCCAAGGCGACTTATAGAGTATCAGCTGCAGAGTCACTTACAACTACGTCTCACCTGAAAGACGGAGCACAAGGAGGTTAAGTGACTTGCTCAGGGTCACACAATGAGTCAGTGGCTGAGGTGGGATTTGAACTGGGGACCTCCTCGTTACAAACCCTTTTCTTTAACCACTGGACCACACAGCCTCATTAAAATGGTATTTTAAGTCTAAAATACCATTTTAAGTGTCATATAAGTACATTTTGAACAGAAATCTGTTATAAGAAGGTTTTCAGCTCCATTATATATAATATAATGGGTAGCTGGCTCTATGAGTTAATATATATAAATACTATGTTATATATATATATATATATATATAACAAACATCAATATATTTATATTCAAAAGCAGTAAAGCATTGTGAGCTTCTCCCTGCTGAGAAAGGATTTAGAAGTTCTCTTAAACTACTGGAGTGTAAACAAGTATATTTGAAATTGGCTTTGATCTTCACATAGAAATAATAATTAAAAGCTCAAGTGATTAGTATCTTGTGAATTTTGTGATAACTACAGAATAAAGGTACTGTATACATAAAATTGTGCTTATTGCTTACATGCTTGATACAAGTAGTGAAGTAAAGAAAATGTAATATTTGTACCAGTCTAGACAAATTCCACCTATACTTTATGTATAAAAAAGGAATGCAAAATCTTAATTCTTTCAAAACCAGACTAACAGTACAGGTACTGAAAATTGTACATTAATTTTAAAGATGAAATCCCTTGTTTATTAGTTTTCAAATAAAACACAAACAGCCTATTCCTGTTGAAATTGATCATAGTTTGCAAAGATTTGTTTTTAATTTGGTTGTGAAATACACTTGTGCTGGATCTTTCCTATTTCATAACTTACCAAAGGTTGTTACACTTTATATGGTGATCACTGAGATGAAAACCGTATGGGCAGTTATCTGAAATGATGACACACCTATGTGTAACTAGCAGTGTTGTGTGATGCACTGCCATTACAGATTCTGACCCCTGTTGATGAGCTAAGATTAGAAAAGCTTTATAACCATGAATGCAGGTGAGCATGGCTCATTTGCACAGTGGTTAAGTCGCTCGCTTGGAATGTGAGTTATGCTGGTTTGTGCCCAGTCTCTGTCTGTTACATATGGCAAGTTTTTCAAATTGGAATGCTATCGTTTCATCAGTACTCCATACCCTTTTGTTGAATCACACAGTGAAGTACCATATAGAATCTTGAAAGACCCTAGCTAAACAATTACTGTAATCACATTTGAAGAAAGTTAAGAATATGCAAAACACAGACAACTACATCAATGATGTGAAGCATACCAAATCAGCACTATATAAATCAAATGTAATACTGTATATGTGACTGTGACAACGATGGCTGTAGGGGATGACGTCAGGCCAGGAAGAAACATGCGCTGTTGAGTGTTTATTGTAAAACAAAACAAAAGACTCTCACAAAACAAAACGGCGCATTGGCCAAAATAAATAAACAAACAAAAACATCCAAACAAGTACCGTGCTGAGGTGGTTTAGCAACAGTAGCAATTATTATTTCTTATACGTTTAGAAGAATCGCTGATATAAGAATCAACCACATATAGCGATCAAAACCACTGGGACAAAATAATTCCTATACTAACCAATGTAAAACACTCTGCTTGTAAGAATCAAGCTATCCGCTTATAAGAAATATTTCAGGGCAAACTGACTACATGCAATACGGTACTTGATCAAGTGCAATGACGTGTATAGCCAATAAAGCTGTTTTTGAATTTGATCACATCTCACGGGTAGCTTTACAGGGGTGACGTCAGATCAGAAACACAGACTTAAAACAATGAATGGCGGGTGAAACTGAGGCGCAGTGGCGCTCAGTGCTTTATTAAATAATAGAAAATAAAAGATTTAAACAAACACAAAACTACACAAAACAAAAAGGTGTGTTGGCCAAACAAATAACAAATAAGTATCGTGCTGGTGTTTAAACCAGCATGCTTATCAATTGTTATATTTCTCAGTTATTTAATTTAGCTCCTCACTCCCGTTCGCTACCTCTAGACACTCTCTTCCCCGAACAAGGAAAGCTGCAGGCTTTTATATTCGGGCCGAGGGGTTAACTAGCTATTAATTATCTTATTACCCCTCGGCCATAGTCTGCATGAGTTTAATAAGGGTGCGTGACTGTCAGCTAATTAAATAATCAGTAGCTGATCAGTCACGCATCCTCACAAGGTTTTTAAAATCAAAACAATAACCTGGCAGACGCCGTCTTGCTCGTCCGGCTATGTAATACAAAATACAAATAATAAACAATGGGGTGGGACACTCTGCCATACTGCACCACTGCATTGTGCAGGTATGGGTTTTTTTTGTGTTCTCTGTTACTGAAAATTTGTTTCAATAAAGTGAATACACATTCATTGAATACATACTGAGTACAGCAGTGTTATTGTGTGATATGCATGTAGAGGGAGTGGGGTTGCGGATTCTGCAGCCTTGAGTAACCATTGATCTATTGTCCTCAGTGATTGAGCACCATTGACATCTGTATACTGTATTCAAACTGCTGATGGCACGCTTTTGTTATTTGTAATGCGACAGAGTGACCGAGTACAGTGTGTGTTGGTTTTATTTTTCTTACACTGCAGTGGGGAAACAACCGCTAATAAAACAAACAAAATAAACCGAGCTCTCAGTTGGCGCACTAAGTAAACAATACTGTGTGTGGAACAAACACTAGATCTCTTACTCACGTTTTGGTTTCTTTCTTGAATTCTCCTCTATACCCCCATCTCAAAGCTGTCGGCTAAGCCCTTTTTATCGAGGTGCCATTAACTTTAACAAGCAGACAGTTAACCAATTGACCATTATCCTTAATTCATTAAGGAAAATCAGCTGTGGATTTTTTGTGGGTGTGCATACATGCGGGAACTCGTGACATCTAGTGGTCAACCTATTACACTGCAGGGAACAAGCTCTTATCATTCTCATACTAACATACTGATTCTGCGCCACAGTAATCATAACAATCCACTTTTAAGAATCAACCACTTTATAAGAATCAAATCATCCCGGACAGATGTGATTCTTATAAATGGAGTGCACTGTAATTAATTTCTCTCCTCTCTCACTCTCCCGTTCTCCACTTACGAACACTCAACCCCGAGGAAGTGAAAGTGGCTCTTTTTATGTACCTGTACAGAGACATGATTGCTAATCAATCATTCATTTGGAATCTCGGTACATCGGCACGTGAACTAATTGTGCTCCCCGTGCTTCCATCCTAATACCCACTTTAAGCTGCACGTGGAGTTATTGTGCATTTCCCTGTGCCTAAATACAAATATACACGTTACATTACCTGAGCTACATAACCTACACTGTGCACCACTTCAATAATACATATAACAGACAACATTAACACGCCACATACAACATACAACACAAACTACATACAGGGGCGGGGCACCCTGCCACAGTGACCAAATTAAACAGAATATGAAGCCACATGTAAACCATATATTTATCACCTTTTATATCTTTGTCATCTTTTTGTATTGGACGAAACAGCAGCTTCACTTTAAGAAACGTTAACTAACCCCCGTTGACAGAGGGCAGTTCTGCCTAATGTCCATAATCAAGTGTTGCTATGCAATTATATTCACTGCTCAGCAGCACAGGTCGTCATGGTGCATAGCTAAAATCTAACTCTCAAAGCTCTTATTTTCAGTTCTGATATCCATGTGAGTGCTCTCTCCTTAGTGATATTAACACATTGTCCACCAATTCAGCCATGGAAATTAGCCCTGTTGAAACTAACTACACAAGTTGCAATTCTGTTTTAAACAGGAATTTAAACCTCCTGTCAAAAAACATTGTTTAAAAAAATGCCCTTAGACATGTTTACAATTAATGCTGTGGCTACAGTGAACAGTGTGTATAGGTGTGCGAAATGGCTATATAGACACACACAAGACATGAAAATAACACCTCCACAGAGCAATGGGTTAGCAGTTAGCATTAGGTAATGCTAACTGTTTCCCAAGTACAATAAAGACTGGAATGCTGCTAGACCTGCTCTTTTTCTGCCAGAGCAATAATGGATGCCTTAATTCACTGTATATCTGAACACAGGTCTGTTCTTTACTACAGACAATCAACTACTCCCTCCTTATCACTGTGACAGTCCCCTGATTTTACCTTTGTCAATTCCACCTATTGAACAATGTCAGGCCTCCAGCCTGACCCAACCCCAGTCCTAACGACTCTGCACCCCCTATTGACATCATACAAAAACAAACAACTGAAAACAAAAACAATGGAGGACATGCTACCAACCAACTTCAGTTAGACTAGTCAGATTTTCAGAAAATCTAAAACCCTCTGGCATTTTTGAGTAAAAGTCAGTAGATACTTTTTTCTAAAGGATTTTGGGATGCTGAATCCATTTCTGCTGTCTGCCAAGCTGTATCTGTCAAGGTTAATGGTTAAAAAGCAGAAAAACAAAAAGGCCACCAGAAAACAGGACAAGAGCCAATTTTACATTCAGATGAATGAACAAAAATTATAACACTTTCAAAGATATCTCAGTTATCAAGCAACAACACAGTTATTTAAACATTGTTGCAAGTGTCACTGGTGTGCACTGCAGACGAGACTTTTTACACTTGCAGCGCACACTCATGCATCTTGTGGTACAGTTGCAAGTTATAAGTTCCAGACAAGACTCTGGGATGGGAGGTAGAGACATGAGGATAGGCATAAGGGAGGTCTCTTGCAGTCTCCACCCCATGGTCTCAGGAAGGGGCAGCTCTGGGTACTGCATGTGTGCTTGTCGCCACAATGCTGTCTGATAATGTGCATGTTTGATGTGGAAGGACAAGGCATCACTTATGGGTGGAAGGGTCTCCAGTGCATGGGACTTGACAAACATGACTGAACGTGCCTTGTTCACAGTGGTGGTATTTGGCACATTGTAGACTTTGCAGATGAACAGTTCTGCATCCTTGGCAGTTTGGTCATCAAGGTCACCCTCACTTAGGCATTTCAGAAGATCATGGTGCTGCTGGAAAACTTTCCAGCATGATTTCTTGCTATGCCCGGCCAAGTAGGAGGTGGTGTCACTACCAGTAAGAGCATAAAATGCAAGCATGGTTTCCAGCACAGTTTGTTCAAATGGTAGTTGCTCCACAATGGTGTGAATTGGGATATACTTCCTCTTCTAGGCTATCCCAGCCTTGAGCCAAAGTTTAGAACAAGACATCTTGTGGAAATGGGCCAAAATCAACACCAGGACATCAGTATCCCGTGCAGCTACCACAATGCTTGTTCCCCGACTCGCCACACAGTGGAGAATAATCCTTTGTGTCAGCCTTAGCCACTTGGATGGCAGAGGAACATACCTATTCTCTATCAAGCTTCTGATTTCCCCTGAGCCCTGACAACGCCTTTTCCTGGTTCCACTTTTGATTGAAGCCTCATAGTATCTGTCATCAATCCTCCTGAACAGTACTCGACCTTGTAGAACAGCTCTAACAAACACATCAGCACGATCCCCAAATGTGGTATCTTTTTGGGGTTTTCCAATGTCAATCACCAGTGTGGCTTCAAGGCCAGGGGGACAAGGGATTCCTGCAGTAAGTACCTGAGACAGAATTGCCTTTGAACCTGATCGAAGTCACCCATTTATTTCTGCTAGAGCCTGTGGAACTGGCAAGAGTTCATGTGTCAGTATATCAGAGAGGTTGACATCTCGTCCAGCTTTGTAGGCAGTAATGAGACGTTGCAGGACTTTTCTGTCTGTGTTGATAGATCTCTCAATGCCAGTGCATGAATATTTATGTCCCACCTCAATCAATAAAATATGTCAAGAGTCTTGTTCTTGGGCAGGGAATCTCTGAACTTAACCTTTCTCTCATCACAAGGCGGAAGCCTCTCCTCGATGAAAGTGTTCAGCTGCTCCTGACCTTTCTGTTGAGCTTCCAAGAGATCTTCTTCAATCTGCTTTGTGGCAAAGTCTTTGGTTGCAATGTTTTGCAAGTCTTGGGGCACCTCACTGGAGAAGAGATTGAAAGTCTGTAAGGTTGTCAGAAGGTTGTCTTCATCTTGACTGTCTTTTTTCTGTCTGCCTTTTGGTAGATTAATTGTGCAGGAAGGCATCATCTGAACCTAGGCCATACACGTCTCTTGTTTCATTAGCTAGATGATACCTGAGATTGTAGGAAAGTGCCCATCTGCTCAGAGCTGAGGATGTCTTTGTAATGCCAGTTATGCCACCTCCCTTCTTTGCAGTACCATTTAGCCATTCCTGACTGGTCAGCGTCCACTTGATTGAACCTTTGGTGTGCACGCTTCACCACAAAATTTCCATTGTCAAATTCTGTCTTGACTTCTTGGGGAAGCTGGTGCATCTCATTCACGTAGATTGTTCCCCAGCGGGCATAGTTTGTGTGATTATACCTCATGAAGAAGGGAAGCATGGACTGGAACGCATGTAAATGAAGTTCCCAAATACCATTTCTCTGAGCACGAGTGAACATGAGAAGAATCTTTAACATTTGCATGTAGCACCACCAGAATTTGAAGTTAGCATTGTCATTGAATGCTACAAAGGCTTCCATGACATCTCTGAACTCTTTGGTGGCAAGAAGGGAGAGCAGGTCTTCAAGAGCATTGCTATCTGATTTGTCCTCTATGGGGTTCTCATTCTCAATGTAGTTGAGCAGCTGTGGAATAACAATTCTCCACATGGCCTGTAGGGTCAGCTTGTGTGCTCTCATTCCTCTGGCATAGGACTTGCCAGCCATCACTTGTTCTGCTGTTCTAGGCCCAAGTATTTTGCTTTCAACCCATGCCTCCAGTAGTCCATATTACTGAACATGTTTCCCTGTGACTTTGAGAAAGTTTAGGGATCTGTGCAGACCACCAAGCCTGACGATCAGGAAATCCTGGTATTCTTCCTTTGCCCACTTCAGCTCCATGAGTTTACATTATAATGCCTCATCAACTGTAAGCACAACATGATGCTGACAAAGTGTTGTTGCCACGTGTTTGCATCTCTGGACCACTGTATTTAGAGTGTGAAGTTCATGGGCTGGTGCTTGGTATGTAACCGATACTTGTCAGCTCAGGATTCACTCTGCTGTTTGTTTGGTTGAAGTGTGTCCACCCTTTCTTAATTGCTGCATCATTCTGTTGTTTAATAATGTCATATCTTTTGCAAATGCTTGTACTGCTGTTTCATTATCATCTATTTATTCATTACACCACTCCTTCTTAGTGTCTGTAGTTGATGTGGGCTCTAACTTTCCTACTGTTTATGCAGCTGGCAAAAGTTGCTCCATAACATCAGGGACCTGGAGGGTAGTTTTTGTTGAAGGTTGTAAGTTCTGTAGCCCCATGTCTGCTTCTGGACCTCTTTGCCGACCTGCCACCTGTGTGGCGTGAAAACTGTTTTTCCCATCAAAGCTGGTATCATTGATGTCAATGTTGTCACATGTAAAGTGTACAAATCTGTTGTGCACAAAGTTGGGTGGTATTACTGCTCATGCTGTAGGATCCATTTCTTCTAGAGTGCTCTCTGCCAAAGATGTTTCAACTTGCAATAGATTTTGGTAACTAATGATGTGCCCAGCATTGTGAAATAACTGAAAAAGTTTTTTGATCGATTAGCCTGATGCAGAGTGCTTGCAAGACCTAGATGTTTAGGAGTCCAGTGCTAGTCACCACTAACATTGTACACTAAGTCCTGTGCTATGCTATGATCCCTCACTTGAGTGTTTGATTCACTCTCTTGCACCTCTCCATCTTCGGTTTCTTCTGGATCTGCTCTCAAAAGGCTCTGGCAACCAAACATCAGTTGGAGGAACATAAACAAGCTGTTGGGAACAGTGGATATCATTTCATTTTCATTGATAACAAATCCTTTTTACACTGGTTGCACCAAGATGTGAGATCTCAGTCTCAAAGCTAAGTGCACCATCTCCAGAAATCCTTTTTCAGGGGGTTGATACGTGGGCATCAATGAGGGTTCTTGATCCTCAGACAGTAATGTGGAAAATGGTACATGTCCACACTTTACTGGCACAAGCAATGTTTGTTGCACTGGCAGAGTGATGCAGTCATATATATATATATATATATATATATATATATATATATATATATATATATATATATATATATATATATATACATGGCTGAAGTTTTTCTTTGAAGGTAGATGTCCTGCTGGTATGGGGGTATTTCAACTTCTGTTTTCTTTGCCAGGTCAAAATACCTTTTCCACAACTCTAAAAGCTGAAGTACATGGGCCTTTGCTGCAGCTTCTTTGATTTCCATAATAAGCCATTCCATGGCTACGTCTGTTTGTGCTGAGCTCTCCTTGGTTTTTGATGCATTTCTCTGAAATTTCATGTAGCATGAGGTGTGACATTTATCCTCAGTAGTGATGAGATAGCTTACACCTGCGAAGCGTACACAGGCAACTCGGTCATATTTAGAGGCCTCCAAAATCTGGTCATTCATTTTAAATGTAGTGACAGATGAAAGACTGTCTTTTGTGGTTGTGTCCTGGCAAAACATGCAGGCATACCAGTTGACAGCTTCCATACAACTTCGGAGTGCAGAGGAAAGTCTGCTTTGATCAGCATCCTGAACACTTGACCTCACCTTGCTTGATGTACCTTCATGAGATTTTTGTGGTCTTGATATGTGTGTTTTGCTTGTGAAACATGCATAACACTGGAATGTGCAGCTTCTTGTATTGTCAAAAACCCTTGTTCACTGCCATTTAACAGTTTTTCTTTCCTGGTTTCTAGGCATATAAGGCAATTTTCAAATTCTGTGGGTCTTTCTCTTTTGAACCTACATACAGCTTCCATGATTTGACTGTGGTGTCGTCAATCTGGATAAGAAAACAAAATGCTAGCATAAGACTATTTGAATGGGTGTGTAACCCTTTATTGACCGAGCACAGAGGCGCTATGCGCGCCGAGTGCACAGAGCACCGCATGCAATGAGTGCATCGAGCACCGTGTGCACCAAGTATTGTATGCATGAGGCGCTATGCACACCGAGGACCCGGCGTGCGTGCGCAATGAGTGCACCGAGCACCGCGTGCACCGAGGTACTCTATGCACCGAGGCGCTATGCGCACCATGGGCACTAAGCACCGTGCGCACCAAGGCACCGAAGTACCACGGGCTGAGCTTGCACCGAGGTACCGAAGCACCGGGGGGCAGCTGCAGCAGCGGTGCCTACCCTAACCATGTGTAGTCACACACCTGGTCAGCATGTAGTGTATACCAGGGAACACACAGGCCGAAGCGGCAGCGGGCGAATCTGTGGACGGAGTACAATAAAAACAATACAAACAATAGGAGTGAGGAACACACTGCTGTTGTTGTTATTCAAATGTTGTTGTTTTTTTAAGGCCCAACTCACCGAGGTGGACGGGCTGAGGCAGCCGGCGAGGTCTACTCTACAGCGGGACTAGTAAAAATACAGTCCCATGGAGGAGAAGGCCTGCTGTTTTTGTTTTGTTTTTTACCTAGCTGCTGCACAACACAGGCAAGCAGGTGGACTGCATGTGCACTGCAGATGTGTCAGTGAGGGTATTTAGTCAACAACAACAATATATATATATATATATATATATATATATATATATATTTAAACTGCCACACGGCAGCTAGCTTAGTCGCTCGACAGCGGGGGTATGGTGGAGGACGTGCTCCCACACGAGTGATGGCTAGAAAAAACAACAACACTCACTCCTTTAAATCAATACTACACAGGCAGTCGACTCACATACCACAGATAAGAAAGCAGCAGCCTGCAACGCGAGCGCGTGTAGGTTGCTGAGGAAAGATAGAAAGAAAAAGGCTGAATCAGGAGTCACTGATTCCGTAAAAGTGGCAAGCCAGCTTTCAGCCTCAAGGCAAGGGAACTGCAGTAGACTCAAAGCTCTTTTTCACAATACGCTCAGATACCAAGACAAAGGGTCTTACCTTACCGTCTTGAGAGGCAAATAGAGAAATGGGTTCCATGGAATGAAGGTTTTAACCCCTTGGTAGGTGGGACTTAGGGCGTCATCCCAGGAAGGGGCCTTTCGGCAGCTCTGGTATAGAGAGCTCAGAAAATCCCTTCCAATAGGCAGGTATATCCGTAATGTTTTGGTGGTCGTCGTCGAATTGAAAGGGAACAAGGGATTTCAACATGTAAACAAAACGCTGGGGTAAATCACATACAAAAAAATAAAAAACACTTTTAAGTGCTGCCTTTACTTTTATTTTGTTCAAATGCAGCTACCCTAGTGTATTCACAACTATGTTGTGTGTGTTGTGCGACACAGTTCACACGGAAGGAGGGATCTGAACATAAATGATCAGTCAAATGCTGCAAATCCATAATTGTTTGTGAGCAATTTATTATGTGATTGTTGTGTTCTGAAACAAACCCTCAAACATTTGGTAATATTAATTATCATGCACATTATAATGTTTGCAATACATTATCGTACACAATATATTACTATTACAAATATAGATCTTTTATGCTTATGTTTTAAAGTGTGTATAATGCTGTAACAGGGGGAGACCTGTACTGACTCTTCTGATGTGTTCGAAGTGCTGCAGGAAGAGGGCAGCAGCCCGTCAATATTCGCCTGTCAGTCATGGCAGTGACACGGAGAGGTGGGAGAGTGTGTGTGCGGGCTTTCCCTCTCTCTGAATGGCTGAGCGGCGGGTCTTGGGGGATTGCTAGCCCTATAAAATAACATTCTGCTGTTCCCTCAGGTCTGCCCTTTTGAGAGAAAAACGGACGTCTTGGACGCACTGATCCCGAACACGGCCGGGAGGAAAAACCCAAAAGAAATAAAAGAAAAAGAAAAGAAAGGAGAGGAAACAGGGTTAGCGTGGAAACCGTGGGCAGACCCCATCAGTAATTGTTTTAGCAGTCTGAGGGAGCGGCGAGGTAGGGCGGAGACCGGACCGTCGCGAGTAGCGACGGTCGGGTGAAGCTGCCGAGTGCAGCACCTTTGTTTGTAGTTTTGATTAATGTGTTTTATTTTCCTTGTTCTTTTCCCCTTTTGCTTATTTTTGTGTTTGAGCACCTGCGAGTGCACCTAGAATTTAGAAAGGTACCATCCCTGGTATCTCTGTGGTACTGTCTATCATTGGTGATAGGCAGACCACAGACAACAGCGCCCTCTGCGGGCCAGAACGTGGAACTGCCCCACTTAAATAAAACTGGGCACCTGTGCGGTGCTGTCAAAATCACCTGTGTCTCCCGTGTGTCAGTGAATTACCCACCACCCTTCCACGTGGTGTCAGAAGTGGGATTCACTGGCACTGCCCCTGTAAGCAGTGCACACCAAAATGGATGCTGCCCAGTTCGCGGAGATGATGGATCTCCTGCGCCAGACCCTGACGGCTGCAGTGCAAGGGGCAGCTAGACCGGCGGGACCTGACCCCGGTTGATGAGACCGACTAAAATGGCGGCGGAGGATCGACCGAAGCCTACCTTGAGGTGTTCGAGGCCCTGGCGACCTCTGCCGGGTGGGATCAGGCCCAATGGGCCAGTTACCTCTTGCCCCAGTTAACGGGAGGCGCAAGCAGCAGCGAGGGCGCTGTCTCCCGACGGATGATGGACTACCCCACGCTAAAAGCCACCATCCTGAATCGCGTGGGGCTACACCGGAGGGATATCGCAGGAAGTTTCGGAGGCGCTTCTCGCCGAGGAGCACCCCAGAACCATTGCCCATCGCCTGAGCGAGTGCGCCATGGGGTGGTTAAACCCGGATGCGACCACGAAAGCCAGGCTGGTGGAAGTAATTGTGGTGGAGCGGTTTCTGGAGTGTTTAGCTCGGAACCACGGCTGTGGGTACAGCGGCAGGCACCCGCCACCCTGGATCAGGCAGTTGCATTGGCAGAGCAGTACCAGGCAGCCGAACCGGCGCCAGCCAGGCTGCCTGGGCGGCACTGCGGGATCATCCGCACCACCGGCCCCGGATAGGGCGAAGGGACTGGGGAAGGGGTGTACAATGGTTTGGGCGGGGCGGTGAGAGCTCCCGGCCCGGGAACCGGGGGTGGGGTCCCCACGGGCGCTGCGGTGTCGGACCGGGGTCTCGCCGACGGCCTCCTTACCGTCGAGCCCCTTTGATGGCTCCGGTGTTTCCACCTCTTGCTGAGGCTCCAGGGCGGAAACTAGCCCACTGCGGTGTTGGGCGTGCCGGAGGTGGGCCACCTCGCGGGATTGCCCGTGATGGAGTGTGACCTCAGCCGACCAGGTAAGCCTGTTCAATTACCTCAGTCACTTCAGCAAACGGGTTTTGTTATTCCTGTGACAGTGGATGGTACAAAAACCCAGGCGCTCCTGGATTCAGGGTGTGGTCAGTCCCTAATACAGGATAGCCTAATCTCACCGGGGCATAAACCGTTATTGGGACAGGTGCATATTAAATGTATTCATGGCGATGTACGCTCCTATCCCAAGATCAGTGTGAATCTAACTATTGGCCAGCAGGTGACGCCAGTGCATGTAGGATTGTGTCCTCGATTGCCAGTACCAGTAGTTCTGGGTCGGGACTGTGGGCAGTTTAAGGACTGGTTAGCTGCGCTGACAGCCCGTCTTCCCTATTGACTAAGAAGGAGGAAGTAATTGGAGAGATCTTCCCCTTCTGTGACCCGACTTGGTTTTGCCATAGATTTAGACCCGAAAAACTAAACGGGAGCGCCGGGCCGCTAAGAATGAGGGCTGGCAATGGAGGGAGTCCGAGAGGTTTCAGGTGGGGCGGTTGGGGAAGAGTCGGGAGGCTGCGGAGCCAGCACAGGGAGCTGGCTCTGCTGCCTCCGCTCGGACCGACCCGACCCGAGCTGGAAGCCATGGGAGCTGATTTTTAGCTCGTTCCCGTGACTTCCGACTCGAGCAAGGGCGTGACGGCGTGCTGGGCAGGCTCTTTGACCAAGCAGCGGTGGTTAATGGTCGTGTGGTCGAGCCCAGGCAGCGCCGCCACGTACCCCCACTTTGAGATTAATCGAGACCTTCTGTACCGTGTTGAAAAATTACCCCAGGCGGGGAGGTGCGTCATCAGTTGCTCATCCCTCAGCCCTTTAAGGAGGATTTGTTGCAGCTTGCTCACGCTATTCCCCTGTCTGGTCATTTAGGAAGGGACAAAACCAAAGCGAGGCTTGTGACACGGTTCTATTGGCTGGGGCTGGATGGTGGCGTCAGACGGTTTTGTGAACGGTGTGGGGAGTGTCAGAAAGCTAGCCCTAGAGCCGTCCCACGAGCACCACTGGTGTCGTTGCCCCTAGTGGAAGCTCCGTTTGGCGTATTGGGATGGACATAGTGGGGCCATTGGAAAGGAGTGCGGCGGGATACACACACCTATTGGTTATTTTGGATTACGCGACGCGTTATCCAGAGGCCATTCCCCTCCGATCTATGTCCGCTAAGTCTGTTGCCAACGAGCTCGTGAAGGTTTTCTCGGGTGGGGATCCCCAGGGAGATACTGACCGACCAAGGCACCAACTTTATGTCGGCTAATCCGTGGAACATGTAAGCTTTTGGGGATTAAGACCATTAGGACCTCGGTGTTTCATCCTCAGACCGATGGTCTTGTGGAGCGTTTAACAAAACCCTTAAGAACATGTTGCGCAGATTTATTCGTAGTGATGTGCATTACTGGGACCAGCTGATTCCTCCCCTTCTCTTTGCGATCAGAGAGGTACCCCAGGCTTCCACGGGCTTTTCGCCATTCGAGTTGCTGTATGGTCGGAGACCCCGGGGTGTGCTCGATCTGGTCAGAGAGGTGTGGGAGGAACAGCAGGATAATTCGACCAATACAGTCCGGTATGTGTTGGACCTGCGCAAACGTCTTGAGTCGGTTGGAAAATGGGCACATGACAATTTGCAGCAGGCTCAGCACAGACAGGAGACACAATACAACAGAGGAGCCCGGTTACGCACATTTCAGCCAGGGGATAAAGTACTTCTATTATTACCCAGTTCTGAGTCTAAACTTCTGGCTAAGTGGCAAGGACCCTTTGAGGTTACACGCCGGGTTGGGACGGTGGACTATGAGATCTGCCAGCCGGAGCGACGAAGAGAAAAACACATTTATCATATAAACCTCTTGAAGCCCTGGCTACAACCGGAGGCATTGGTAGTGGCGCAAGCCGATGACGTCCCAGATCTGGGACCTGATCTTTCTGTGCTGGGGAGAGAAGGGCGGTACAGATTGCGGAGAATCTGACACCAGCGCAGAGGGTCAGGCTCAGGCTCTGGTGAGGGAATTTCCTGATGTGTTTTCTCCGTCCGGGGCAGACTCGAGTAGCCCATCATCACATTGACATTGAGCGGGCGCCAGTTCGTCAGAGGCCATACCGTATACCTGAGCGTAAAGACAGGTAATAAAGGCGGAAATTGATGAAATGCTTAGACTGGGGGTAATAGAAGAGTCCCAAAGTGACTGGAACAGTCCTGTTGTTTTAGTGGATAAGCCAGACGGGTCAACTCGATTTTGCATTGACTTCAGGCGAGTTAATGAGAAATCGAAGTTTGATGCTTATCCCATGCCCGGGTAGATGAATTGCTGGAGCGTCTTGGCACGGCTCATTTTATGGCGACACTGGATTTAACGAAGGGTACTGGCAGATACCCTGACCCCAGAATCCAGAGAGAGGACGGCGTTTCGACTCCCTTCGGGTTGTACCAATTTAGGACCATGCCTTTTGGGTTGCACGGGCGCCAGCCACTTTCCAGCGGATGATGGATCGCGTTTTGCGGCCCCATCAGCAGTGCGCTGCTGCTTACATAGATGACGTGGTTATCCACAGTGAGGATTGGCCAAGTCATCTGTGTAAGGTAGCGGCGGTATTGCAATCCTTGCGGGAGGCTGGGCTCACTGCTAACCCAAAGAAATGTGCCATTGGGAAGAGTGAGTCGGAGTATTTGGGGTATCGAGTAGGGGCGGCCAGATCAGACCGCTGATTGCTAAGGTGAAAGCCTTGGCTGACTGGCGGTCCCTACGACCAAAACCCAGGTGCGCTCTTTCTTGGGACTAGCAGGCTATTACAGGAAGTTCATTCCGAGCCGCTACGCTTGCTGCTCCCTTGACAGACCTAACCAGGAAGGCTGCCCCAAATACGGTTCAGTGGGCGGAGCCGTGCCAGAGGGCCTTTCTCGCTCTGAAGCGAAGGCTGTGCAGCAAGCCAGTGCTATGCAGTCCTGATTTCAGCAAGAGGTTCACCCTGCAGACGGATGCGTCAGAGACAGGTCTCGGGCGGTGTTGTCTCAGGAGGTGCGGGAAGTGAGCACCGGTCCTGTATATCAGCAGGAAGCTCCTTCCCGTGAAAAGAACTATAGTACCATCGAGAAGGAGTGTCTTGCGGTAAAATGGGCAGTCGAGTCACTCGGTACTACCTCCTGGGCGACACTTCACCCTGGTTACAGATCATGCCCCCTTGGCATGGCTTCACCGGATGAAGGATAGCAATGCCAGAATCACGCGGTGGTACTTGGCCCTGCAGCCCTATGCCTTCAGGGTTGTCCACCGAGCAGGAAAGCTGCATCAAAACGCAGATTTTTTCTCTCGGGAAGGCATGGGGATGTAGGATTTTCGAATGGACCGGTGGTGCCATTCTAAGGGGGAGGATGTGTAACAGGGGAGACCTGTACTGACTCTTCTGATGTGTTCGAAGTGCTGCAGGAAGAGGGCAGCAGCCCGTCAATATTCGCCTGTCAGTCATGGCAGTGACACGGAGAGGTGGGAGAGTGTGTGCGGGCTTTCCCTCTCTCTGAATGGCTGGCGGCGGGTCTTGGGGATTGCTAGCCCTATAAAATAACATTCTGCTGTTCCCTCAGGTCTGCCCTTTTGAGAGAAAAAGCGGACGTGCGGACGCACTGATCCCGAACACGGCCGGGGAGGAAAAACCCAAAAGAAATAAAAAGAAAAGAAAAGAAAGGAGAGGAAACAGGGTTAGCGGGAAACCGTGGGCAGACCCCATCAGTAATTGTTTTAGCAGTCTGAGGGAGCGGCGAGGGTAGGGCGGAGACCGGACCGTCGTGGTAGCGACGGTCGGGGTGAAGCTGCCGAGTGCAGCACCTTTGTTTGTAGTTTTGATTAATGTGTTTTATTTTCCTTGTTCTTTTCCCCTTTTGCTTATTTTTGTGTTTGAGCACCTGCGAGTGCACCTAGAATTTAGAAAGGTACCATCCCTGGTATCTCTGTGGTACTGTCTATCATTGGTGATAGGCAGACCACAGACAACAGCGCCCTCTGCGGGCCAGAACGTGGAACTGCCCCACTTAAATAAAACTGGGCACCTGTGCGGTGCTGTCAAAATCACCTGTGTCTCCCGTGTGTCAGTGAATTACCCACCACCCTTCCACAAATGCATATAAACTAAATATATACTGACTAATATCTTGGCTGTAAATATTTAAAAAAGGTACAATTTAATTCATTGCTACATCAACTTCTGGAGTCCACACTGGAGATAGTGCTATCAGTCATGGTACTGCGTCCAAGGTCCAGCTTCACAGAGTTAAGGTCGGAAGCATTTTTTTTTTAAAAAAAGGTTTTAAATAAGTCGTAAAAAACAAAATGGATAAAATCAGGATCCACAAGAACCACAAGACATAAGTGACCTAAGGAATGCAAATTAAATTACCCACAGAGAATTATTAAACTGACGAATACCCACTAACTTACTCTTGGTGGTGGAGCCCGACTGCACAGCGTAACTTATGAGTGAGCAAAAAATAAACCATGTATGTAGGAAGAAAAATTAAAATAACTGACTAAATACTTTATCGTTTCCAAAAAAAAGCACTCCTAGCCAAAGAGTAATACCTGCCTGCCAGATATGGTGTTTAAATACGCAGCCGTTTTTGAGTTATTTTGGCACAAAAAAAACCTCTGACTAATTTGTCAAAACAAATATTTTCACAATTCTGTAACTTAAAAACTACTGCACAGATTTTCACAAAACAAAAAAAATCTCCACCACACAGACACGGATCATATGAAATACTGTCCCGATGCGTTATACTATACGGTATTTATAAAATAAAAGCAGGTTTTGCTGTTTAGCCTCCCCACTTAGTAAACTCAGGAGCCGCTACTGGCTGAATTTAGAAATACTAACAAGTAAATAAAAATGCAATGACAAACGTTTCGACTTCAAAATATAATTAAACAATCATGACAGCTGGTGAACACAGTAAAGTAATCGTGCAAACTCATTTATCAGTATACAAACTACTTTAATTAAAAGAAAAATACAATGACAGTATTACTGAATGCAAATTTTTTAAAACTTATATTAAAAGTTTTGCTCTTTTCTTTTTTCTTTCCAGTTCAACATTTCAAATATATAAATGTAGTCATTTTCTCACAATGGCTAGTTGAAAGGGCAAGGAAATACATTTGATTCCGCAGGACTAATCAATAGCAAATGAAAAAATAAATAATTGGACTTAATTGCTCGCTCTTTCAAAGACTCACAGTCAAAGCACTTTCATAGGATGAACCTTCTTTAAAAAAAAAGACTCAATTTCCTAAGAAGTTGTTTTTGTGAGATTGCCATACCAGAGGCCAAAATATAGTCCTTTGTCTTGCATCCTGTGAAACACTGTAACATTATGTTTTATTATGGAGGATGTGCTGTGCCTTCCTGATTCGTTTATAACAGGGTTCTCCAGTGATCTCGACATATTCCATAGAGTATTTCAACCTAGTATATCTAACAAGATGGGTTGAATCAGGCCCTCAGGGCAGTTTTACCCTCACCACATCATTTACTATTCCTCTGGTCCCCACTTCTATTTTCCATATCTTATCCCCTTTAGTCCTATTTTTAACTATATGCTGGGAAACCCCAGGAGTGAAAATCAATGAGTGACATGACCATAATTGTGGTCCAAGGGCCTGAGGGGGTTAGACATGCAATCCCATATCTTCAAAACCAGTCTACTGTACATGTAGGAAGGCAGAGGGGGTCTCTGAGCCAAACATATTTTAGTGAGGCAGTTTACTACAGTTGAATGTTATCTGTATTGTATGTTATCCAAGCCATTCAGCCTGGGAAACATACATTGGGGATTCATCAAAGTGGTCACTTTATCCAAGGGGTCCTTTAAAACAGGACCCCCTCTTTACATAAGTAAAAACAAAAGCAAGAATGCTGGACCACAAATCAAGTATCAATTAACAATATGACCATGTGTCAACTTCAGGAATAGATCCACACCCTTGGTATGGATCTATTCCTTATTGTTTTTTTAGGTGTCCCCTAATGGCCTGTTTATAGTTTTGTAAGGGAGCTTAATCAAGATGAAACTGGGGGTGGGGACAGGTACAGTAAAGCTCCTTTCACACTGGCATGCTCTACTCAGGTCATGACCCAATGACATGCAAGTTGGCTATGTGATTTCACACTGCTTTTTGAAGGAGGGTCGACCTGGGTGGCAGAAGCAAGTATAAAATAACCCCAGAAGCAGGTTGGTACAGACGCTTCCATCCAAGCTTCTCTTGATTGAATCTCTGGCCCAGATGTTGATTAGAGCAAATGTTTCTTCATCCCTGCTGCAATCTGGCTCATGATGTGTCTCAAATCTACAGAAATATGGCTAAACAGAACAAACAGAAATGTTCCTTGCAGAAGTGAAACCTTCACGCAGGCGTGGCGCTCTATTACTTTGTCTGCTTGCAAATGCCCATCATGCATTTGGTCTCACACTATGCTGGATTGTGACCCGAGTAGCCAAAATCCGGTTTGGGACCTGGATAGGAGCGCCAGTGTGAAAGGGGTTTAAGCTCTTGTGTGCTACGGACGTACCTGGTACGTCCAAAAAATAGCTTCCTGGGTTAAGTCCCCGGTGGTGGACACTGCTGCTGTACCCTTGAGCAAAGCACTTTACCTAGATTGCTCTAGTAAAAACCCAACTGTATAAATGGGTAATTGTATGTAAAAATAATGTGATATCTTGTAACAATTGTAAGTCGCCCTGGATAAGGGCGTCTGCTAAGAAATAAATAATAATAATAATAACTTTAGTTTTCTTTTCAATGTGGATTGATAATAAAAAAGTTTACCTTTTGATTAGTAGCTGTTTTATCGACCTGTGTTTCATGAAATTAGCAGTAACATCTGCCTACTGTATTTGACTACATCTTGTTTTGTTTATATGACGGTAGAGGAAGATACTTCCTGCTCCTGGTCTCATCACATGACACCATTGCAATGTATCAAGTGTGTGTGAGGTACTGCAGTTCAAATCTCTTTTTTTTTGTCCCATGGTGTAAACTCAGCGATCACGGGCTACAAAAAAACCCAGAACATTAGGAACCACGTGTTTTTGCTATATAGGTTTAGTTGGTGTTGAAGAGAAACTAGTCAAGTGAGTTTGATCATTCACACAATCTGTTTTACATTTGCATCTATTTTACATATTTTTCTAAATATATTATTTTTGTTTTCCTTCTATTTATCTATTTATACTTTTTTATTTGATCCTTTTTTTGATTTTGATTTTTTTTTTTTGCTTTTATTCATCATCAGATTTTGTTTCCAGGTCATTTGATTTTTTCCTTTCTTTTCTTTTTTTTGTTTTTGTTTTTTCAAATAACGATTTTGATTAAAATGTATTTATTTTTTAGTTTATACAATATATTTATTTCACCTCTTCTCGCTTCGATTTGACAAAGATTTGTTTTTAGGAAACGGTGGTTTTTCGTTCTGTACTAAAATCAGACTTTTTTTCTCATATCCCTGTTTCATAAATTCGTTTTGATTGATACAATATATAGCTATTGGTTTTAATTTGTTTTTTAAATCAACTGTGAAAAGGACTGACTTTAAAAAAAAATCTTAAAAAAAAGCATAATTATCTCCTCTCCTCTCACAACATAATAGGATATACTTGTATTATCAATATTCTACTGTGACAGCATTCTATATTTTAGATGAGATTCTTTTTCCTATTCTGCATTTTGATTTTTTTTCCACTTTTTTATTTCTTTTTTTTTGTAAAAAACTATTTTGATTAGTATTTATTGATTCATTTTAGGTTATATATATTCTACAGTTTTACAGTAATAAATTATTTTTGGGGGCTGGTTTTTCAATAAATACTGTACTGATCCCATTTTTTCTTTCCCAACAATTTGAATTGATTTTAAGTTTTCATTTGCTTCATTTAAAATATATATATATATATATACATACACTATATATATATATTGTGAGCCAGCTCACAGGTTCACCAGCAGGAGGCGTTCATGGCGGGCTAGGAACGAGCCCACAGGTGTTGCAGATAACAGAATGATAGACCTGTGGTCAGCATACTTGCCTGCCATGACGTCAAGGAGTTAACGGGTAAAAAGGCTGCAGGTGTGGTTAGGTAGGGGATCAAGGTTGTACCATGGTTAATTCTCATTAGCCTTAATTGGCCCGCACCTGTAACCTGTAACCGTCCAATTACCAGATGATCCAGCACCCTTTAAAAGAAAGCCTTCACAGCCAGTCAAGGTTGGCTTCCAACCAGTGAGCACCGTGAGCTTATCTACAACCAAGACTGAACGGGAATATAAAACAGAAGCTAAAAAAACTGCCTTTGCGACTGAAATCTTCTTTCCTGGGTCAGCGCTGTTGGAAGGGAATACAGCAACGGGGAAAGAGACGCCGCTGGTTTTCACATGCTGGAGACAAGCTGAAGCCAACAAACAACCTGGTAAAACCCAGGAACCAATTAATTCAACTGGACGTGGTTAACTGTCCAATTAGTTTACATTGTTGTTGTTGTTTTTTTTGCTATACAAATCCTGTTTGAACTGTTTATTTTCTTTACATCTCATCTCGAAACCAGGATGGTATTTTCTTTTGTGAAATAAGCGAGCAAGTTTATTTCTTTTACTTTTGTGAAGTTTAATAAACAAACTTGGATTGGAAACTACTGTCTGCTTCGTCTGTGTGCACCCTGACGCCCACAATATATATATATATATATATATATATATATATATAGGATAAATTGGCCTTGAAATTTATTTGTTTTTATTATTTTATTGTTAATTTTGAAGTTTAACTCAGTAAAATGGCAAGAAAGCGAGCCAGTGCAGAGGCTGTGCCTGATGACTGTGGCAGGGTTCCCACCTCTGACTTACAAAAAAACGGGACACCAGAGTCATTTCGTACAAAAATAAATAAATAAATAAATAAATAAATCATATACTTTGACATTTAATGTCCTGGGAAGTCTTACAGATTTCCCAGGACAGCTGCCTCAAAAAGAGAACAATCCAGGCAAAACCAGAACGGGTGGCAACCCTAGACTGTGGTAGTGAATATGTACCAAGTGACTTCCTCCAATCCAGCAGTAGTAAGGAGCCAATGGACATTGAGCCTGAACCCCTACCAGAACAGGGTACAGTAGGTCCTGGACCAAGGGGTGGTGGATTTCAGCCTTTGACCCCCCCTAACAACATCCAGCCTCAACACCTTTTTCTGGCACACCAGGTACCAGGGTGAACACAACTGGATTGACCCCCAATTGACTTCTTCCAGTTGTTCATCACTGATTGCTTTTTTGAGTATTTGGTTATTCAGACCAAATTGTATGCCCAGCAATATATGGCACAATATGGGGACAACCTGGGGCGATATTCAAGGGTGCGCAAATGGGTCCCCACTAATATAATTGAAATGAAAAAGTTCTGGGGTTTATCCCTTCTGATGGGACTGGTGAATAAACCTAGAATTTATTTATATTGGTCCACTGACCCTGTTCACGCTGGCCCAATTCTCCCTGCCACCATAAGCCAGGACAGGTTCCAATTAATTTAAACATTTTTACACTATAATGACAATTCTGATGCTCTCCCGAGGGACCATTTTCAAATTGTGTCCCCTTCTCGATCACCTACAGAATAAATTTGAAGAGACATATTCACGTATTCAAAATGTATCTGTGGATGAGTCCCTCCTTCTATTCAAGGGGAGGCTCATTTTTAAACAGAATATACCCATGAAACGTGCCCGTTATGGTATTAAACACGCATCGGTTCAGAGTGTAGACAGGGAAGGACTCTCAGATTGAACCACCTGGCTGCCCCCCATGTTTGCAGACCACTGAGAAAATTGTATGGGATATGGTTTTTCCCCTCCAAAATTTGGGCTACCATTTGTACAACTACACAGGAATCCCTCTGTTTAGGGTTTTGTACACATCCCAAACAATGGCTTGTGGCACACTAAAACCAAACCAGAAGGGATTTCCCCATCAGTTGGTAGCCAAGAAAAAGAGGCGTGGCAAAACCAGCGCTCTGCGCTGTGAGGAACTGCTGGCAATGAAATACCAGCAGTTCACAATGAGGCCACAGTGGCAGTTCCTGTGCGAAGTTGGGACACTTGCACAAATAAGCGTATGCTGAACTACAATAAACATATGGGAAGTGTAGATAAGTTGGACCATGGTATAAAAAACTCGCCATGTACATGGTCCAGATTTTGTTATACAACAGCAATGTTGTGTACTGCACGTCTCCAGAAAACAAGATTACTTTTCTAGCCTTTCAGACTTCTGTCATCTCCAGCCTCATATTTGCCAGCCAAGAAATGCCAGAAACAGTAAGATTAGAGACAGTGGCTAGACTTACTGAACGTCATTTTATACGCACGATGCCACCATCTGGGAGTAAAGAAAGGCCACAAAAAAAATGCTGTGTATGTTCCAGCAAGGGTATGCGGAGGGATACACAGTACTACTGTCCGCACTGTCCCTCTCAGCCAGGCCTCTGTTTGGAGGAGTGTTTTGAAAGGTACCACATGGTACATGAGTACTAGAATGACTAAACCCCAGAACAAACCACCTTGACCACTAACAAATGTAACAAAAGGTACTAAAAGTCACTTGTTGTCATGCAGCAACATTACCTTGTGGAAGGGGAAAGTTCAAAGTGACCTAGTCTCAGTCTAGGACCTATAAACACCTGACAAACTATAGAAAGGTACACATATTTGGTATTTCTGAATTCAGAACACTCAGGGCAATCCAGAAACACTGTATTCTTAACAGTGGAACAACAGCTGTTAGATTCACAGGTCCAAATATAAGGGGAAAAAAGTGACTTTTACAATATGCAATGACAGAAAGATGCAGAAGGATTATGAGTAACACCCCAATTGACGCACAAGGTCAAGTTACCGATTTATAAAATTCTTATCTTGTGCAGTTTCAGAAAATATATATTTATATATACTTATCTTATTCTTTGATGGAGTAGTGGCTATTTGAAATCAGGGTGGGTACAATAGACCATGGGCTGCGTTTTTCAAAGTGGCAAATTAAAAGTGACCTGGTATCTGTCTAGAGCATGTAAACCCCCCAAAACCAATCAAAAAATGTCCACATAGGCACAGGCACATCCAGCAGCTTAAAAGTTTCTACATTCTTACATGAAACATTATCATTTTAGGGACTAAATGTGATGCAGGTATAATACATTTTATGAAAAAGTTGCATTTTGCAATAATAGCTGTAACTTTTGGTCACATGTCCAAATAAACCACAAACACTTGGCACCAATAAAAAGTTCAGAGTCTGACAATATATATATATTGTGATGAAGCTAGACTTTGTCGCTTTTTAAAAAATGGCTG
The DNA here is from genome assembly GCA_030684275.1 of Acipenser oxyrinchus oxyrinchus. Taxonomy (NCBI): domain Eukaryota; kingdom Metazoa; phylum Chordata; class Actinopteri; order Acipenseriformes; family Acipenseridae; genus Acipenser; species Acipenser oxyrinchus. The sequence continues at coordinate 23,037,189 of CM060247.1, read as the reverse complement.
TCCGAGAGAAAAAAACAAAAAAACAAACTACATCTCCCAGGAGCCTCCGTGGCAGAGACAGGATGGGCGGGGACTCCTGGGTATATAAGGAGGCAAGCTGAGAGAGTCAGGGCAGTTCGTGGGAGGTTGCCGCAGGGAACAGACTCCAGACTCCAGACTCCAGACTCCAGACTCCAGACTCCAGACTCCAGACTCCAGACTCCAGTTTGATTGGAATAAAACTGGAATACCACAGCCTGTTGCAAGCTTGAAAGGGGTATGTGATTCAGGACTGCTGCAGTTTATGCAATTTTTTTTTTTAGTTAAATTGGCAGGTGAATGAAATTGCCAATGTTAATTTGCTACAGTGTGGGAAAGTTAAACTAATATAGCCAGCCAAATAGGGAACCTGGGAGTGAGAGGTAAACCTGAAGGCATGTGACTTTGTGATTGAATATAAAAATAACCACACGGACACGTGAGAGACTTTATAAAAAAAACAAAAAAACTTTATTTAGTTGAACACTATTTCTGGTGGGGAAACCAGAAAGCCTGCCTTCTTCACATCTGGGAGGTCTGGATCGGTCATCTCGGCAACGCAGGAAGTGTTGCCCCTTTTGGAGCAGTTTCACCAAAAGTTTCCTGATACTTACCTGAAGGCGAACCACTCAGAGCTGTAACAAAAGGAATAAAGAGGGAATAAAAAAAGGAGAAACAAGAAAAGAACTGTAGGTCTGTTGCGCACGTGGTGCGACGGAGTCTCCACTCACCTTACAGAACCTTCCTTACTGCCCAATTGGTGAAGTGGGGAAATACTTGCGTACAGACTCAAGTGATGTTTGTTTATTTCACTGTGTTTGTTTCACTGTGTATAGAGGGACAAAGAAGAAAGTCAGTTAGGCCCGAACAGGGCTAGGCATATTATTTTTGGTTTGTTTGTTTTGTGTAAATAATAAACTTACGTGGACCATACAGTCCATTCTTTGAGAAACTCCTGTCTGGATCTCCGGGTTTTTGGTCTCCCCCACTTACTTGTCTGTCACAATATATATATATATATATATATATATATATATATATATATATATATATAGTTTGCCAGGGGTACCTGAAAAGGAACAGAGTAATTTTGATGTAAGCCAGGAGAGTCCCAAATTCATAAAATGCCTGTACCACAAGGACCACAGCAGAGAAGGGGTTAAGAGACATGTTAGTATTAGCTGTGAAAGGTGCACTTTAATGTGGTTTGCTGCTGGCTTAAAGGATTTACAATCACGGGGACCCCCCCTCTGTGGCTGCTTACATGTTGCTATTACACCCTTGAGCATCATTAAAATGCACAGCAGTACATAATGTGGTTGTGGATTTGCTCAATATCTGTTACGAAACAGATGACCATGCAGGTGTAATGGACTGTTTTGAGTTCATATATTACTGTAGCTCTCAAATGAGGTTAACACTGAAAAATTAAAGAGGATATCTTCATAGGTAAAAGCAGGAAGGCAGTATAAATAGTGAAATGTAATTCTATTAACATTGTTTTCATACAATTACTTCCACATCTAAATATGTGGATATCAAAAAAAAAGCACTAGCTCAAAAAACCTCTATCATTTAATTTTGAGAACAGAATATAGTATAATAGATTATGGAAACAGCGTGCCCTATTCACAAACATTTAATTATTTAATTAATTAAATAATTGAATGATGGTTGGTGACCAGGATGGCTGGTGGTGACGTCACACCGGTAAGAAAATGGACCCAGACAGTTCTGCACAGTATGAAAAGCGCTGCTTGCGCATTTAATAATAAATAAACAAAAGGTTTAAACAAAACAGAACACTTACTCAAAATAAATGGCACGTTGGCCAAAACAGACAAACAATACAAACAGACACAGAACAAACAAGTGTTGTGCTAGTGTAAACTAGCACGCGTAGCAATTGTTACTTTAAGATTGACTCTTTTGTCTCACGTCTCTCCTTCCACCCTGAACACAACAACTCGACTGCAAAAGCTGCAGGTTCTTATAGTGGTGGCCGAGGGATGTAACTAGCTATCAATTATCTTATTAACCCCTCGGCCACATTTTGCACGGGTTTAATAAATCTGCATGACTGTTGGCAAGTAATTATTGAATTAGCCGACAGTTACGCATCCTCACGAAAGGTACTAAAACAATAACTAATAATGGCGGAGGAGTTTTCGCCAGTCCTGTAAAACATAATACATAATAATAATACATGCACGCAACCTAATTAGCACTGATTTCAGAGAACCTGAAATGAGATCACTAGATATGTAGCATCAAGTTTAGTTATATCCATATAGTCTACAAAATATTGACTTACGTGGCATTTTAGCCTTGTGTACATTTTATTTTTTATGAAATCTCATGTGCATCCTCGCTAGACTTCAAGTTTTCAAGGTAACAGAAATCTGACATTGGGTCTACCACCTCTGCTTGGCAGTATCACAATGTCCTTGTCATTTTTGAAACAGGTGTTCTTTTTTGTATTCTTCCAAAATGACTACCATATTACTTAGAATTAACGCTGCAGTGTTTATTTTAAATTGCTAAACAGCTGCGGTGCTTATTCAAGGGTGGCGGTAATTCAAAGTAATATAGTATGTAATTTAGATTGTAGTAGATATTATATTTCTGTATGGTACTTTCCTGATCCATGATCTGAGCCAAGATAAACATATTAGCATGACAAGAATTCCAGCCAGCAAGTTCCTAATCGCTGGACTCACTCTGCATTTCCATGTATCTCTAGATGAGCCACACATTGCAAAGCTGAAACTTAAAGGAGTTGACAGGAGTCCACCACCAGGAGCGGAGCCTGTGGCTTAATTTAATTCGGGGAACCTCACCCAGCCCGGACACAGAAATGATTGGCAGATTTTTAAAAAATGCTCATGAGTTACAATGAATCTGTCAATCCCTTCTGTGTTTCTTTGAGTTTCAGCTTTGCAACTTGGTAATAAAAATGATTTTTTTTTTTCACAAGGTTAAGAATTGAAAAGCAAAGAACATAAAAATGTGACAAAAAATAAGAACAGGGGTGTCCAATCATAGTCCTGGAGGGCCATTCTACTCCAGGTTTATCAGGTAAACTTAAAGGATCTTGATGGAGGTTTAATTAATTGATTCAATTAAAATATTTAGAACAGGGTTGGAACAAAGACCAGGTGTGGAAGTGACAATTTTGGCCACACCTGGTTAAGAATTAGAGGAGGCCACAAGGCCCATCATTCAGTCCCTAATTAATCACAGATCTGGTGGGTTCTTAAAAGATCTCAATGGTTCAGCATTAATAACAAGGCTTGATATCCAATTTAATAGAGTCACCACTACATTCTTACACAAGTTTGTCTCCACTGAATTTACAGCTATGACGTTTGGTGCTGGTCTCTGCTGCACCTAAATATTGGTTAGCTTTGTCAACTCCTGCTAGTATTTTAAAAACAGAACACAAAACCATCTAAGTTAGTTACATTTACAATTGCCATTTACCCCTTTTTGCAAAAGGAAAGCATGATCACGTAAATTTCATGTTGAGTTTGAAGAAGAATTATGACTTATGTGTACAGTGTGCAAGACTTTGCTACCATGTATGCCATGTACTGTAATTTATATCTGATTTTTGCCAGCTTGTAAAAATCAATTTTAATGGCTAAGCACACAGGAGATTGGGATGTTCAACTGGGAGATTAATGCTGACAAACCATAAGCAAAATTATTAGTTTTGTAATTAGCTAGCTACTCCTCTTGGGTGCAGAGCCTTCACCAGTGGTGTTCAATATACAGATCTAAGTAAATTCATGGCCATTAGCGTATGACAACATAGCTTATAATTGTTCATCCCTGTGCTAGTGCCATTTTGAGATAATCTGTTTTCTCACTTAAATAGCCATCAGGGTTTACATTCTTAAAGAGTAAGTAACGGGTGCTACAACTGTTTAACTACCCAGCTGCTTAAACCGAGATTTCCACCTGGAGCACAAGCAAGTCCAAATGTGTCACTCCCGTGAGAATAGCGTGCAGGGGGTTATATGTGCATCTGCAAAGTTTAACAAGTCTTTCAGACATGCTTCACTAAATCAATTTGAAGAATATAAGCTACTATAGTCTACGGTTTTGTTTTTCACTGGCAGGTGGCAGCAGTCCCTAAGAAATGTGCTTGACAGACCGACCCATTCGGCAACTAAAAAATGGATGCCTGCTCAGAGAATGAGACAATGGTATTTATTTGCTTGTCAGGATTGATACTGGCCAAAATAACCTATTTATTCTGCTGATGAAGTACACTTCACAGATAATAATGCATATAACAGCAAGATAGTAAGTAAATTTACCACATCAATGTTATGGTGCGTTGATGTGTTAAATGTACTTTCTAATCCCCTTGTATACGACGTGATTGAAAATATGCGACGCAGGTTTAGCGTTGATGAGAGTTTGAACGCCGTCTGCTTTGAAATCTATCACAAAAAATTATTTCTAAAAAGTGATATGACTGCACAATTATTTTTTGTGCAGTTATTGTAATGCTGCAATTGTAAAAATAAATAAATAAATATATATACTGTATATATATATAGATCTCAAACCCCAATGCACCACAGTGGCCATTTTGAAACACACTTTAAAGTTATAAGTGTAAAAAAATGTGAAGATGTTAACAATGAAAAGGAAAATCACAGGTACGTTATATAAACAGTTCTAGCAACACATAGGGACGTGTAACAGTATATTTTTCAGAACCCCGCTACTTACTTTTTAAGGTGCCACCAATTCTATTTTTATAGTATTAAGACTGTTTTTAGAGGATACCTTTTTTGCCTTGTTATAGTATAGAGCAGTTGAAACAAAACTAGTGGATCACCAAACTTTTCTGTCAGGATTGTCTTCTTATGGTATTGTCATCATTTATTGTGTGTTTGGCCTCTTTGAAATGATGTTAAAAGGTTTGTCTTCATTACAGAACATAACTGTTTTCAATTTCAATCCCTTAATCAACTATGACTTCTCATGTTTCCGGTTTATTTATGAATTCATAAACATTAGGAAGAGTTTTTACTATTACCTCGGCTTCAGCTTGCAGATATTGCTGTGAAGAGCAAAACTGACAAACACCTACTGTACCTACAGTATCCTTTCTTTGAAAACCGAGACTTCTAAACATCTTAAATGTAGTGAGAATACATTATTATACAGTGCTAATTTATATTCTGCCTTAATGGAGGGCTGATTAGAGTCTAAAACTGATAAAACAGACTTTATGTAATCTAAATCGATTTTTAAGCTTATAAATGGATTTAGACATCCATGTGCACGATTAACAATCTCAAAAGCAATTACACCTCTTAGTCTCTAGTCATTTTTGCAAATGTGCCCCACTGTGTCTACATCATATGACTTAGAACTGATTAACCATAACGAAAGGAAGGCAAACCAACTCAGAGATTTCTTTACATAAGTATGTTTCCCATGACGCGTCCTTATTTCAAAACATAAAATTAAGACCCGACTATGAAATGGCAATATAATATCAATTTCATTAACTGTAAAGGCTCTGAAAAATTACACAAAAATGCCTCTCCCCCCCACCAGAAATCTATTTTGTTTTGTAAAACAGTTTGTATTTAGGCAGAATGGTTTTTGATGGTTTCCTAATGATTTAACACTTTACTTTCTGTTTTGAAGATGGTGTATGATCAATGAAATGGAAGCTGTCTTACATCAATTTGTAAAACTGCCCCATGTGTTTGCTTGATTATTTGCAAAAGCCTATACCTGTATGTATCTCAAAATCCTTTGTTTCTGTTTGCGTTTACCAATGAGAAATTATAAATACACTTAGAAAAGTATTGATCTGGTCCACGTGACATTACATGTATTAGTTCCAAGAAAAAAAAGTTGCCAAAATCTGTGTATTAGTGCAAATAACTTAGCCTAATATTGTAAATAGATGCATACTGTTTTATATTTTGACCAGTGATTTGTTATATTTTGTTATACAACAACTGGGTACTGCTCTCCCATTATTTTCTAAGGCGGCCAGCCATTATGTTATTACTCAATAATGAAAAAGATGGCTGTGGCGGAGTGTCCCGCCCCTATTTATTATTATTTGTGTTTTGTTTTCGGCGCAGTTAAAAGCGCCGCGTCTTTTATTATTTATATTTAAAAACCCTGTGAGGATGCATGACTGATCAGCTACTGATTATGTAACTAGCTGACAGTCATCCTTACCAAACGTGTGCAGACTGTGGCCGAGGGGTAATAAGATAATTTACAGGCTAGTTAACCCCTCGGTCAGAGTATAAGAACCGGCAGCTGTGCGTGCTGCGGGGGTTGGTTGTTGAGTGTACAGAGAGGAGGTACGGGGAGATAGAGAGGAGACAGAATATAACAATTGCTAAAACGTGCTGGATTAGCCAGCACAACACTTACTTGTTTGTCTGTCTGATTCGTTTGGCCCTCGTGCCCATTTGTTGTGTTGTTTTGTTAAAATCATTTGTTTTGTTTATTTGATTTATTAATAAATACGCTGAGTGCCGTTGCACTCAGCTTCACCCGCCCATCCATTGTTTTGGTTTCTGTACTTCCTGGTCCGTGACGTCACCACTGCGAGCCAGCCTGTCACATATGGTGTCCTGCGTGGGACAAACAACGCCTCCAGGAGCCGGACCAGGAACAGCAAATGGAGTTTTTTTGTGTTCGTTTTTTCAAAAAGGGTGTTTTTTTGTGAAGGAAAAAAAAAAAAAATGGGATGGAAGGAAGACAGAGAGGTGAAGGACAGGGAGGAGGAGTGTCTCCTATTGGCCAGAAACCCAGGGAGATATAGCCAGCCATCGGAGTTGTGCCCCCTCTGCGACCAGAAGCATCGATTTGCCAACTGTCCCTTCCGCTATTATGAAGAGGAGGAACTAGTGCTCTGAGGGGGGGAGCGCGAGCATCCAGCGCCCAGAAGGGGGGAGCGCGAGCATCCAGCGCTCAGAAGGGGGAAGCGCGAGCATCCAGCGCCCAGAAGGGGGGAGCGCGAGCATCCAGCGCCCAGAAGGGGGGAGCGCGTGCATCCAATGCCCAGGCCTCCAGCAGCAGAGGAAGAATACCTGCTGCCTCTGCCTCCACCACCAGGAGCAGAGCAGCAAGAGCTGCCTCTGCCTCCACCATCTCCACCGCTTCCACCACCAGGAGCAGAGCAGCGGGAGCTGCCTCTGCCTCCGCCACCTCCACCGCCAGGAGCAGAGCAGCAGGAGCTGCCTCTACCTCCACAACCTCCACCAGCAGAGGGTGAATTCCTGCTGGTTCCGCCTCAACTGCTGTGGGAGGATTGCTTGCCCCTCCCACCTCCACCAGCAGAGGGTGAATACCTGCTGGTTCCGTCTCAAGCGCCGTGGGAGGACTGCTTACCGCTCCCAGCTCCACCAGCAGAGGGTGAATTCCTGCTGGTTCCGCCTTAACCGCCGTGGGAGGACTGCTTGCCGCTCCCAGCTCCACCAGCAGAGGGTGAATGCCTGCTGGTTCCGCCTCAATCGCCGTGGGAGGACTGCTTTCCCCTCCCACCTCCACCAGCAGAGGGTGAATACCTGCTGGTTTCACATCCACCGTCATGGGAAGGACTGCTCTTGCCCTGCTACGCACCGCCCAAGGATGCCTGCTACGCACCACCCAAGGATGCCTGCTTCGCACCGCCCAAGGATGTCTGCTTCGCACCGCCCAAAGCTGCCTGTTGCTCTGCATCGCATGGGGCTGCCTGTTGCTCCGCATCGCCTGGGGCTGCCTGTTGCTCCGCATCGCCTGGGGCTGCCTGTTGCTCCGCATCGCCTGGGGCTGCCTGTTGCTCCGCATCGCCTGGAGAGCCACCAGTTACAGGGAACGAGGGAGAAGTGGAGCTCCTGCTGCCGTCTCCATGGCCAGGGGCTGCCCTCCCGAGTTCGCCTCCGGAGGGTCCGCTACTGCTGCTGCTGCCGTCGCCTCCCGAGGGTCCGCTGCTGCTACCGTCGCCTCCCGAGGGTCCGCTGCGGCTGCCGTCGCCTCCCGAGGGTCCGCTGCGGCTGCCGTCGCCTCCCGAGGGTCCGCTGCAGCTGCCGTCGCCTCCCGAGGGTCCGCTGCTGCTGCCGTTGCCTGCCGAAGGTCTGCAGCTGCTACCTTCGCCTCCCGACGGTCCTGTTTTGCCTGGGGTCGCTACCAGTCCTGCCATGCGGCAGGAAATACTGTGGCTGGAGCCCCATGAAGGGAGCTGCTGACCACGGAAAAGGGGGAGGTCAGGAGACCAGCTCCCCAGCCGCACTTTCGCGCAGGAAATACTATGGCTGGAACCCCATGAAGGGCAGCTGCCAGCCCGTGAAAAGGGCCAGAGGAGCCGGCCTGTGCGTGGTCCACTAGGACGCTACAGTTGTTGGGGTGGGAGGAGGACATCCCGCCGTGGCCGCCCGGAGACACCTTGCTTCCCCTGTTCCTGGGCCAGGACTGCTAGCGGGACTTTAGGGAATAAGGGAGGAGGTGGCGAAAGGCCATGTGTGCTGCGCACAGGGGCATGTGTGGGAGTGTCCCGCCCTATTTATTATTATTTGTGTTTTATTTGCGGCGCAGTTAAAAGCGCCGCGTCTTTTATTATTTATATTTAAAAACCCCGTGAGGATGCATGACTGATCAGCTACTGATTATGTAACTAGCTGACAGTCATGCATCCTTACCAAACGCGTGCAGACTGTGGCCGAGGGGTAATAAGATAATTAACAACTAGTTAACCCCTCGGCCAGAGTATAAGAACCGGCAGCTGTCCGTGCTGCGGGGTTGGTTGTTGGGTGCAGAGAGGAGGTACGGGGAGATGGAGAGGAGACAGAATATAGCAATTGCTAAAACGTGCTGGATTAGCCAGCACAACACTTACTTGTTTGTCTGTCTGATTCGTTTGGCCCTCGTGCCCATTTGTTGTGTTGTTTTGTTAAAATCATTTGTTTTGTTTATTTGATTTATTAATAAATACGCTGAGTGCCGTTGCACTCAGCTTCACCCGCCCATCCATTGTTTTGGTTTCTGTACTTCCTGGTCCGTGACGTCACCACTGCGAGCCAGCCTGTCACATATGGTGTCCTCGTGGGACAAACAACGCCTCAGGAGCCGGACCAGGAACAGCAAATGGAGTTTTTTGTGTTCGTTTTTCAAAAAGTGTTTTTGTGAAGGAAAAAAAAAAATGGGATGGAAGGAAGACAGAGAGGTGAAGGACAGGGAGGAGGAGTGTCTCCTATTGGCCAGAAACCCAGGAGATATAGCCAGCCATCGGAGTTGTGCCCCCTCTGCGACCAGAAGCATCGATTTGCCAACTGTCCCTTCCGCTATTATGAAGAGGAGGAACTAGTGCTCTGAGGGGGAGCGCGAGCATCCAGCGCCAGAAGGGGAGCGCGAGCATCCAGCGCTCAGAAGGGGGAGCGCGAGCATCCAGCCCAGAAGGGGGGCGCGAGCATCCAGCGCCCAGAAGGGGGGAGCGCGTGCATCCAATGCCCAGGCCTCCAGCAGCAGAGGAAGAATACCTGCTGCCTCTGCCTCCACCACCAGGAGCAGAGCAGCAAGAGCTGCCTCTGCCTCCACCATCTCCACCGCTTCCACCACCAGGAGCAGAGCAGCGGGAGCTGCCTCTGCCTCCGCCCCCTCCACCGCCAGGAGCAGAGCAGCAGGAGCTGCCTCTACCTCCACAACCTCCACCAGCAGAGGGTGAATTCCTGCTGGTTCCGCCTCAACTGCTGTGGGAGGATTGCTTGCCCCTCCCACCTCCACCAGCAGAGGGTGAATACCTGCTGGTTCCGTCTCAAGCGCCGTGGGAGGACTGCTTACCGCTCCCAGCTCCACCAGCAGAGGGTGAATTCCTGCTGGTTCCGCCTTAACCGCCGTGGGAGGACTGCTTGCCGCTCCCAGCTCCACCAGCAGAGGGTGAATGCCTGCTGGTTCCGCCTCAATCGCCGTGGGAGGACTGCTTTCCCCTCCCACCTCCACCAGCAGAGGGTGAATACCTGCTGGTTTCACATCCACCGTCATGGGAAGGACTGCTCTTGCCCTGCTACGCACCGCCCAAGGATGCCTGCTACGCACCACCCAAGGATGCCTGCTTCGCACCGCCCAAGGATGTCTGCTTCGCACCGCCCAAGGCTGCCTGTTGCTCTGCATCGCATGGGGCTGCCTGTTGCTCCGCATCGCCTGGGGCTGCCTGTTGCTCCGCATCGCCTGGGGCTGCCTGTTGCTCCGCATCGCCTGGGGCTGCCTGTTGCTCCGCATCGCCTGGAGAGCCACCAGTTACAGGGAACGAGGGAGAAGTGGAGCTCCTGCTGCCGTCTCCATGGCCAGGGGCTGCCCTCCCGAAGTTCGCCTCCCGAGGGTCCGCTACTGCTGCTGCTGCCGCCGCCTCCCGAGGGTCCGCTGCTGCTACCGTCGCCTCCCGAGGGTCCGCTGCGGCTGCCGTCGCCTCCCGAGGGTCCGCTGCGGCTGCCGTCGCCTCCCGAGGGTCCGCTGCAGCTGCCGTCGCCTCCCGAGGGTCCGCTGCTGCTGCCGTTGCCTGCCGAAGGTCTGCAGCTGCTACCTTCGCCTCCCGACGGTCCTGTTTTGCCTGGGGTCGCTACCAGTCCTGCCATGCGGCAGGAAATACTGTGGCTGGAGCCCCATGAAGGGGAGCTGCTGACCACGGAAAAGGGGGGGAGGTCAGGAGACCAGCTCCCCCAGCCGCACTTTCGCGGCAGGAAATACTATGGCTGGAACCCCATGAAGGGCAGCTGCCAGCCGTGAAAAAGGGCCAGAGGAGCCGGCCTGTGCGTGGTCCACTAGGACGCTACAGTTGTTGGGGTGGGAGGAGGACATCCCGCCGTGGCCGCCCCCGGAGACACCTTGCTTCCCCTGTTCCTGGGCCAGGACTGCTAGCCGGGACTTTAGGGAATAAGGGAGGGAGGTGGCCGAAAAGGCCATGTGTGCTGCGCACAAGGGGGGGCATGTGTGGCGGAGTGTCCCGCCCCTATTTATTATTATTTGTGTTTTATTTGCGGCGCAGTTAAAAGCGCCGCGTCTTTTATTATTTATATTTAAAAACCCCGTGAGGATGCATGACTGATCAGCTACTGATTATGTAACTAGCTGACAGTCATGCATCCTTACCAAACGCTGCAGACTGTGGCCGAGGGTAATAAGATAATTAACAACTAGTTAACCCTCGGCCAGAGTATAAGAACCGGCAGCTGTCCGTGCTGCGGGGTTGGTTGTTGGGTGCAGAGAGGAGGTACGGGGAGATGGAGAGGAGACAGAATATAGCAATTGCTAAAACGTGCTGGATTAGCCAGCACGACACTTACTTGTTTGTCTGTTATTCGTTTGGCCCTCGTGCCCTTTGGTTTCTGTTGTTTGTTTAAATCTTTTATTTTTGTTTTGTTTATTAATAAATACGCTGAGTGCCGTTGCTTAAGAGTTTAATACGTTATAATGCCACTGTGGAAAAAAAAAAAAATCAATTCAGAACCATGAAACTTGGCAGACACAAAATGAGAAACAGAATTCTTCTGTAAATTTACCAAGGCATAACACATCTCTCTCTCCAGGTCATACTAGCTATAGGAAATGGTCAGCGGACCTTGATAACTGAGGTCCTCAATTCCTTGAAAAAGGACATGCAGTCAAATGAGGGTATGACTGGATACTGAAATGCACAGTTTGAAATCATTTGAGAAACTTGCAAGTTGTAAAAAATCCTTTGCATAATCATGAACTGGGATCTCTGCACAGGCAATTCTGGCAGACTTTGATGAGAAACAGGCATGGGTGAGTCGCCCCAGAAAGCAGAGAGGGGGGAATGTAATGTAGAAGTATGTAGTACAGAAGTTCATATAGAATAAGACGATCTCTTCATACAAACACTATTCTCAAAGACAGACTCATAATAAATAATAAAACAGTGGGAAAACAATGGATAGATTCATGAACCATTTTATCTGTACTTTATTTGATTCAGTTTATTGACCACTATGTCCTCTGACTACCTGAAGTTTCAATAAATTCTTAAAGTGGTCAATAAAATATTGTCATCCATTTTACCCATACTATTTTAAGCCTGTCAAGAGTGTATATATATATATATATATATATATAATCAGTCCAGTTGACATTAACTGATGCTGTTTTATGCTAGTCTTCATTAAAGTTCACTTACACATATACAAGATTTTTTTTAAAAACAGTTTGAAGCTGGACGCTACATAAAAGACAGGCTTCTCATTAATGTATTGTTTTTTCTATATCAAAAGCACTTTCAAATGTGCATTTTCTCAAAATAAGACCAACCCTTGTGGTTCAATTTCAAAGCAGATGTAGATCCAAATGAGTGAAATTTCAGAAAACTCCATTAAAATGTATTGTCATTTCCTTTCTTTTAGGAATGAGGCTTCTAAAATTGAAAGCAAAGGGTAATTTAAATGAGGAAACAGTGAGACGTGAGTGGTGTTGTATCTGTATTCCAGAGCACATTAGTATAATAATGTATTTATTTATTTATTTATTTTTGCCTGGGGTTGCACAGGACGTCAGGTCTTTCAGAATGAGGACAGATTGCCATGTGTCACTGGGGCTTTTAAGTGATTTATGCATAGCATATTTTGTAAAAATCTAAAGTAACAGGTGTTTGTTTGGCTAAACATGGATTAACAAGTTTTTTTTCAATACTGAGGAAACCCTTTTTCATTGAAATAAACATGCCCTGCACAATTTTCATTTTTTTACACAACATCATGCTGTTCAAGAGAGATCAGTCTCATCTCTGTGACAGTGCAGCAGGGAAAGACCACAAAGTTGATCTTTAGACATGGAAGGTTTTGCCCAGGCCTTCAAATAATTAATAATAATTGCAATGATAATATTTTTTATATATTATAAGAGCACTACTTAAAATGCGAGCAATTACTTTTATTCCGCTGCCTTCATTCGGCTCAGTACCAAGAAGTCTTACTTAATCGACTTGTTTCTTTTTTTTAATAAAAAAAAGAGTCTGCAAAAACATATTTAAAGGCAGCTACATTCATCAGAAATAAAACCCCAAAACCAGAAACTCTAGATATAATTTAAATACTGATATTAAATTGAAATACAGACAGTACTAAACACATCAATCAAAGCAACTGTCTATATACCAGCCACCCACGAAAGGAGAGAAGATGGGGCTTTACAGAGACTCGACATAAGTAAATACAATATAAGCATACAGTATATCATGCTGCACACTGTTTTACTCAGCACAAAACGACCATTTATATACCCAATTTCAACTGTGTATTGGTCTATTCATCACCGAGCCCAATGGTCTTGGGACCCAGCTTTGAGAAAACCGGCATCCTCACAGTGACTCCGGGAGCCCAGTAGGTCAGTTTAGGGGATGTTGATGCCAAACCGTATAGAGAGGGATTGCGTAGTGTAGTAGGTTCCTGGAGCAGGACGTTCCTTTTAGTGGAAGAAAAGGAAGAACCAGCTTGCGCTCCGGTCATCCTCTCCACGCCTGCCGGGTCCCCTGTTGCCGTTTCTCGGGCCCTTTGAGGTAGCGCCTGAGATGACTGCGGACCCACCCCCAAACAGAAGAGGAACCAGACGGAGATATCAAACTCTGTGGTGGTGCCATTCTGAGTGAGAGGATAAGTGACAGGGAGTACCTGGTCGCTGGATCTTGAGTGCATGTGTGCCTTTAAGGAAGCTGCTGGGACGCACAACAGGAAATGCCGCGTTGCTGGGCAACTAATTGAGCAGGTAGGCTCAACCGGTGCTGAGTTGATCGGGAGTTCATGATTGGCTGGGGGGTGGGCCCATGGAGCCTGCTCGCAGCTCAAAAAGTGTCTGCACCACGGCTCGAGGCTACTGCATGGCCATAGCCATACAGACGGGCATTGAGAAAAGCTTGTGCTTGTTGACATTGAGGAGGAGAGCGTCCGCTCCATGGAGAGAACTACTGCAGAAAACCATTCCACTCCAAGATGGTGCTTGTTAAGGCATTGCCTAGCCGAGGCTGATTGAAAAGGTCATTTGAAGAGGCCAGTCGCCGTGAGAAGGCTGGGACTCTTGGAGCCCAGTAGGTCAGTTATGGGGTTGTTGAGCCCAAACAGTATAGAGAGGGATTGCGTAGAGTAGTAGGTTCCTAGAGTGGGACGCTCCTTTGACTGGGACTAGCACTCTCCATTTGTGTGGCAAACTTTTATTTTTAGCTTTGTTTTGTTTTATTTTCTTTATTAAGACAGGCATTAGGATTACCATTGTTGTTACCCCAGCGTCGGGCCTGTGTTGGTAATTAAATGTGTGGGCCTGTGCGGTGTGTCAATACCCAATGCTCTGTGTCTGCCTGAGTATTATTCAGTGACGACCCACGTATGTAACCACACCCTGTTACAATGATAAACAGTCTTCTACTTTGATTCTTTGTCAGGTTATGACACAAACGGGAAAAGGGGGGGAGGGGATCAGGGAAAAAACAAAACTGCATCTCTGCCACTGTGCCACGTGTTTTAGCAGTGTTTTTAAGTGTTTTTAATATTTAAAGTCTCTGTATCAAAGCTCACAATGTTGGGATCTGAGAAAAGGAAAAAAATAAATAAATAAAAATAATGCAAAAACAATACTGTAAAGAAAAAATATAAATAGCTATGTGCAGCTTTCTGGGATATTATTGTTTTCTGGACTAATCTTGTTAATCTTGTTTTAATTACCTTATTGAAAGAAAGACAACAGACCCAGTTAGATTTGGAAAGCTGTCATCATCGGGTGGAACAGAAGGCCTCTCTTGTTGTGTGTTAGAAGCACAATAAACAAAACACATTGAGCTTCATTTCCAGCCCTTTTTTGTTACTTCCAGGCTTCTTGTACAGAAACCTAATCTTTGGCCTGTGATAATATACTAACACCCTTAAAGAGCCAATATCATGTCCATATAATTTATAACAATACATGTATAATGTTTCCTGTCTTCCTGGATTACTTGATATCATTTCAGTACTTTTTTTGAAATTATGAACTTTTAGGGTTTCACTTGATGATACTTTGAGTAAAAGCTCTCTTTGGACTGTATGAATGAGAATATTAATATTTATTTCTTAGCAGACGCCCTTATCAACTACGACTTACAATTGTTACAAATATCACATTATTTTTACACACAATTGCCCATTTATACAGTTGGGTTTTTATTGGAGCAATCTAGGTAAAGTACCTTGCTCAAGGGTACAGCAGAAGTGTCCCCCACCTGGGATTGAACCCACGACCCTCCAGTCAAGAGTCCAGAGCCCTAACCACTACTCTACACATTATATATATATATATATATATATATATATATATATATATATATATATATATATATATATATATATATATATATATATATATATATATATATATATATATATATATATATATATATATATATATATGCGGGGGGGGTATGGAATAGCCTCCCCCAACGAGACTCACGCTTCGCCTATGAACACAGCTGATGTTTCTGAAGTGTATATATTTAAAGCAAGCACACACAGAGGCAGCGCCAAAAACCAAGCCAGTCCATAAACTAAAGCAAATAAAATGTGCGAATATTCGGAAATCTCAAGATTTACTGGGAAATGTTGACATTTACCAACTAAAGTGGTAATTGTATATGTACCGCAATGCTTGTTTATTGCTGTATATATTTTATTGTACATGCATTTTGCTCATAATATTGTTAGCAATTTGGCCCTTTAGCCACTGTAGATCATTTGAATTATTATCTGTATTAAATATAGCAAATCATTATTTTTTTATACGGCACAAAATATAATCTAAAGTTACTCAGCTGCTCTTCTTTGCCTTTCTCACTTTTTTTCTGACCTCATTATCTCAAGCTGCATCTACAGTATATCAGAAGGTCCCTTGCCCATATTTCAACAAATACAAAAAGAAGAATGAACTTATGCAAGACAGCTGGCCTGTTGACTTGAACAGGGTCTGTATAAAGACAATCTTCCACTGCAGTGGCAATTACAGATGATCTTAAAGGTAGACAGCCATTAGTTTAGCTTTTTGCCATCTTCAGGTCACGAGAAGGAATGACCTAATACATTCGGTGACTTTTAAAAAAAAAATACATGTTCATAAAAAATCCTCCAGCCCTCTTGTTATTTATAATTTATGAAATTAAAAGATGCTCTTTAAGTTTAAAGACATTTTTCATTTAAATGAATAAGTCTAATTGGTAGATTGTGAGATTATGGAGAAATTGGTAATGAAACAGGCCAGTATAATTTAACAATGGAATTGTTAGGTATGCATCTGTGATGTTTATATGAGTCTACTTATGACAGATGGCAAATGAAAGTCCATTACCATTTGTTATATATGGTATTTGTTGGATATAAATACTTAAAACTGACTTCAGGGAATTGCCTTTATTGACACTCGGCTATTTCTAAGGTATAGGCACTAAAGCATCTATTTGCCCCCAAGTGTAGTAGATAATAACAACATAAATCAGCACTTATTGTCTCACACTTGCACTTTAAAGAGAAAGCCTGAACAAGATGAACAATACATAAAAAAATATGGATAATGTGAATTCCATCCACTGCCTAACTTCTGAGAGGACTGCTATATTTTAAGTGGCTTGTCAGCACATTTATTTGTACATAATATATGTTTGCTGTAGATGTATATAAGATTTATTAAACTTTATTTAATTGCATTCATGCAACCCATCACTGAAAAACATACATAATATTTAATATTAAAAAGGTAGTTACTGCCCCAATTATACCGTCTTTCACTGCATTAAAAAGTTACGATATCCAGAATACTGTATTATATTCCACCTCATTGTAGTGATAGCAGTTTTACTGTGGGAACCAACATTATTTCAAAACTGAAACCATGTTAAAAATCACGTTGAATTGGCAAGATTGGTGTTCACGTTAGGCAACTACTGTATCTCATATCATCACATTGCGATTTAGAACAAAGTGGATCTATTGGATGAAATGTAGGATTACATTAAATTACCAAATAGAAACTATGATAACTGCGCAATTATCTATTGCTAACTCTACATAAAACTCCACCCACAAAACAGTTATCTTTATCACATGTGTTTGCTATTTGTTATTTGGTATTTTTTAAAGGATGCATTTAGGAAGCGGTGGCAATATTAAAATGGAATAATTCTTGCTGTGACATTTTAACATTTGAGAATTACACAATTACAGTATCCCTGCAGTGCCATACTAGTAGAATGGGAGACTGAACTTAAATCTGAGCTGTAACTGTAATTGATCTCATATTTAACATATTTTACAATAATATAGAAAAGCCTCACAAAGCACAACATTAGTACTACCTGCAGCAAAATTAACCCATTAACAGATAAATAAGTCATTATAAACACACAAACAACTAACAAATATACAAATATAATCAAATGGATAATTTAGACTTGCATGTTTTGTTTTCTAGCTCCTTTAAAATCCACCTCCTATCTTGACTTAACTGTTCAGTTTCCTTTTGTATCTTCTATACTGTACAGCCTTCTTTTCTGAGGACTCTTAAATACTGCTTGAACACTACACTACATGATTACTCCGATTCTGTAGTCTACACATTGTGGGGGAGGAATGATGTAGTCCAAGGGTTGATGCAGGACTACATCCCCCAGAATACCATGGGGTTGGAATTAGAGGCAGGAGGGGAAGCACCTAACTAGAATGAGAAATACCTGCCTCTAGTTAAGCAGGCAGGTATAAATAAGCAGATCAAACTGTGTTTAAAAGGTCTGCGAGAAGGCTAAGGCCTGGGAAGGAACCTATGGGGACAGGCCTACATAAAAATGTATTTTGATGCTGTATATTTTTGGTCACCAGTAAACGGTTTAGTCCTTGGAGGAGTTAGGATTTTGTTTTGTTGTTTTTTTTGGTCAATTAATAAATATACAGGCACTGCCCTGTTTTAAACACATTTGTTGTAGAGCTGCTGTTGTAGGGCTGCTCTGATTAACAGCTTAATCAGACCGATTAATCAATTAAAGGGTTGAAAGGTCTTGGGAGTTTAACCAATGGGAATGTCAAAGATCTGCCCTGGTTTTGCAGCTGTCCAATCATTAGTGAGCAGAGGCGGAAAATAAATATGCTAGGGTAAGCGGTGTAACAATAGCTGACCGGGAGCTGTCAATTAAAAACAATAATACTGCTCAAACTGTCTTTTGTTCAGTACAGAAAAGGCGATACGGAACAGCACTGGCTACAGCAATCTAGGATGTCTAACAAGTCAGCACAAAAACATGAGCATTCCCAAAGTCACTTGTGAGCCACTGTAACACTCAAGACTTTTGGACAAATCAGGATACATCACAATGAGCAAACAATAACTGGCTTTCAGAGGGTACGATGAAGGCACCAATTCCTCAAATAGAGATAATTAGCTGGCAACAGGGGTCTATTAGAGGAAGGCATCAAAATTTGGAGTTTTGCATACAATTGTGAACCTGCTTTAGCACAAGTTAAATCAGAATCTAAGTGTATAGTCTATATGCTTACCACACGTTTTTGCAAACATCTGTACAAATGCATATTCAGTTGTGATGAAACTTGGTTTGGATATTCTTTAGCACAAATACATGTTACAGTTTCCTATGTTTTTCCTATGCTTAAATGTGATTTGCTATGTTTACATGTGTTTTTTAATGCTTTTAGTCACTATGAACATATTAGGAAAAAAATAATCTTACTTTTGTGAGGACAAAACATTAAATTGCTCTTTTATCTCAAATACAGTGGAATGTCGCATATCCGACCATCACATAACCGCCCTGAACAATTAACTGCCTTGCTAAATAAATAAATAAATAAATATTAAAAGTAGGCTACGAGAGTAATGGCATTGGCAGCAAATGCAGCTTCCATGATGGAAACAGAAAGAAAGCGTTATAGCAATCAGCCTTTTGGTGCGTTCCCCTTTAAGAGAGACGGGCTGTGTGCGTGTGTCAGTCAGCTGTGTGTAGCAGTGACGTTTCAATACACCAGTCAAGAAAGCTTTTTTTTCTAATGCAATGTGTTTATATGATGGAGTGCACGCTTGCAGATATTGGCAGCGTGTTGTAGCTTTTACATGCATTTGAATTAAACAAAGCAAGCTTCATAAACGCAATGCTTACCAGCCATTTGTTTAAAATAGCCAAAGCAATATTCAAACAGAGCTGCTTATCGGCTGTTGGCAATATCAAGAAAGAGCACAAAGTACCGTGACAGCTATAGTAAGAAAGCAGAACCAGGGAAGCAGGGACTTCTAGAGTTTTGCGTGGAGATGGCTTATAGCAAACTGCATAGCGACACTGTGTATTTGTAGCCTAATTAATCTTCTTTACGCTTGCTTACTTTTAAAGCAAAAAATGTCCCCATGTTTAAAGCAGATTGCGTGTTGTTTTTGTTCACTAACCTATTTATGGATGTGTAAATGCTTTTTCTATAGGTGTTCGCAAATCCGACTTTTTCACATATCTGCCTATACCCCAGTCCACAGGGGTTCGGATGTGTGACGGTGTACTGCATAAACTACTTACTATAATGCTTTTCTTCATCCTAAATACTGAAGAGTGCCTCAGTATGTGCATTTCAGTGTCACTGTATGACAAGGGCTTAATCAGACTGAAAAGTTTTGACACCTTAAAATGTTTTAGATAAGAACATAATGTCTCATCTTTCAAAATTAGGCCAGTGGAATCACACTTTTCATTTCATAGTGGATCCGATAACAATGTCTGAGGAAATACATGGTGCAGAAAAAAAACATATGAAAGATGTAGACTGTCAGACATAATAATTTGCTGTTACTTCTGATTTAATGAAGCTTACTGTATGTATTATAATCCCCTGTGAGGGCAGCTTGCATGAATTAACAAATTTGCTGGCACCACCAACACTGCTGCCACAATCACCACCACTGCCACTACGACAACTGTTAATTTCTTATAAACCATTTCAGCAACTTCATGTTTTGAGAGTAATGCAAACTCCTCATACAAAATTGTACAACTTCCTTCACTTTGACCTGTAACTTACAGTAAGAAGACTGCCATATTCAGGTCATTTTAGGTTTCCAAATGAGTTATTCACATCACACTCGGTAAACAATTGTATTCTGTCATTTGCTTGATCAAGTTCGAGTCCTCATATCTCAGAAACCATTTGAGGTAGTGAATTCTTATTTCTAAGGTTATATAAACAATGCATACTAATGCCATTCACCTCTGACCTAATATAGCTGCCATATTGAGGTCATTTGACTTTGTACTTTAAGTTTCTGCTGTATAGAGACTGGTATTCTTGCCAAAGCTGGACTTGAAACACTTCAAATAATGCCCATTACGATTCACAAAAAATAAGACATCTATCAAAAGCTACTAGCAAGCAAGCAATGAAAAAAGAAACACTTGGTCCCATATGCTTACTGGTAGTGTGGTAACAAACCAACTAAATTCAAATGGTCCTTCATCTCCACGGGAAAGGACCAGGAGCAAAATAAGTGGAGGCTAACTCCTCCCTCTACACAAACATCTGCAGTGTTTTCCTTCAGTCACATTACAGCAGTCACAATTTTAGCAACTGTCCTTAATAATCAATCCAATATTCTCCAGTAAAACTGAATTCCATAAAAAACATGGGATTGATATTCATAAAATAATAATTATAATAGCTCACACACACACAGCGCCGCTCACCTGATTTTTTTAAACAGTGGAAGAAGGACACACAAATGAAAATATTTATCAAGAGTGCAAGTTCCTAATTAGTATTTTACTGTAACGATGACAAATGCTGTTTTATAATCGATTTATTGTACAGTACTACTCAGCATATCACAACACCCTGGAGTACCATCATTCTTAATTGTATCTCCCTTTTGTGTCGTGATTAAGATGTGGGGATGAAGAGCACAAGATACTGGGTCTGCACCCTGCCTCCGTCTGTACAGTACAATTTCTTTTCAGGAACCACTGGACTACAGGAACTTAGGTTGCACTTAAAACAACAACCACAGATCCATATGAATTCTAAAGGAATTCTAGCTGTTGTAGCTCACTTTAATCTGTGGACATCTTCACAACAAAACAATAAAAGTAAAAAACATTTTCACATGTTATACCTATAAAATCCAAATAAAATAATATTGAAATTCATAATAATTGTTATAATTAAAGTGTTATCGGAACTTCTGATATAAGGATTGCAGTACTGAATCTTCATGGTGTACTCAGCATTGTCCCACATATAAGTTTGAGGGCTAATGAGCCTGGCAAATGAGAGTGGGGGCAGACAAATTTAGGATCTCAGACTTATCAATGGGACTATTCTCTCTGCAGTACACGATTTAGTATGCCTTTTTATAACTCAAATTGAGATTGCTTTCCTTATGGTCTTACATTTAAGTTAACAGTCTCTGTTGCATGTGTAGCGATTGAATGCATGTATTAGTCTATTCAGTTGTTCTAAACAAAAAAAAAAACACTTCTGAGATAAATGAAATTGGGCTTTCTACTGGCAATATGTGTACATGTGAGTTGCAAGCAAGTTCTTTTTTGTGTATTTTGTCTGTCATTATATGCAACATGCCAGGATTTTATTTTAATGAAGTAAATGACAGTGGTGTTTAGATCTCCTACATTTTAGATCAATTGAATAGACTCCACAGTCTCTATGGGAACAGAAGTTGAATAATGTAATAATCAATTACATCACCAGGGCATGTAATTGGGCTGGCTTGCTTTAAAAGGATGGCACACATTGAACTATGGGGCTACCTCAGTTAAAGTTGAAAAAAAG
This sequence comes from Acipenser oxyrinchus oxyrinchus, assembly GCA_030684275.1. Taxonomy (NCBI): domain Eukaryota; kingdom Metazoa; phylum Chordata; class Actinopteri; order Acipenseriformes; family Acipenseridae; genus Acipenser; species Acipenser oxyrinchus. The sequence continues at coordinate 23,015,353 of CM060247.1, read as the reverse complement.
CTTTCAGTAAAGTGTAAGGGATAAGACATTTCTTACCCACTGTGTCACTGTAAAGACAAAATCCCTGGTTTGACTATTACATGATAAAAGCTGCGAGTATAAGATGTAAAGGCATTTATAAAGACTGTTTTTTTTAAATTTTATAAAGACTATTTTTTAAAATATACCAAATAACAAAACATATTGACAGAAATAGCTGATTTCTTTATATTTTTTATTTTATGAAGTGTAAAAATTACATATTTTATATCATATTTATTTAGTATATTTGAAAACCCAATATAAAATAGTGGTGCCTGTAACAGGGTGAGGATCCCTGTAAGTATTTATTGGTTTATTTTTAGAACGGGGTCTCCCCCTCCACTCCTGTGCAGATTATTGTTTTGTGTTTGTTTGTTTTATGATTTATTTGTATTTATGACGGCGAGGCGCCATGTGTTTATTTGTATCTATTTAGAAATATATGTGACGGCGTAGCCGTGTTTTGTTTTAAAACACCTCGTGGGAATGCGTGACTGTCAGCTGGTGATTATTGAATTAGATGGCAGTCACGCATAGTAATGCTACCTGTGCAGACTGTGGCCGAGGGGTAATGAGAGAACTGATAGCCAGTTAACCCCTCGGCCCGGATATAAAAGACCTGCTGTTTTAGCTGCAGGGTGGGTGTATGAGGAGTGAGAGCGGCGAGAGCGAGGAGAGAGAAAACAAAACTTAAATTTAAAATATACAGGAACAGTGACAGCGACTGCCCAGCATGACCTGTATGGTTTATTATTTTGTGTTCGTGATTTGTTTTATTTAAAATATTTATTCTGCTCTGCGAGCACAGTGTGTTTTTGTTTAAACTTATTATTTATTTTTGTATTATTTAAATAAAACGACGCCACCACGTCTTTTTGTTTGGAAACTGCAGTATTTGGTGTCAGTTTATTTAGTTCCTGCTTCTGTCCTGACGTCACCGCCCAGCCACCCTGTCACAGTGCCATAATTATATATTCTAAATATTTTATCCTTTTGGGGGGTGAATTTGAGAAAAATATATCTATTAGAAAATGGATCAGAGATTAACCTGATTGGTCAATATGAAGGCATAAATCACTGATAAAGGACCTTGAATGTTATCTTTCAAACTATGTTTAATCACTGTTCCAAATCAATCCACCAGAAAATACATAAATATAGTATTTGTGTGTGTGGAAGGGTGGTGGGCAACTCACTGACACCAGGAGACAGTATGTTATTTGTGACGCCAGGCTCAGGCACTGATTTATTGCGTCCAGGAGATGGCGTTTTTGTCCGTGGACTGGATACTGGCGACAGTAACCAGCACCACGGCTTGTACCACAACAGGTACACAAGCAAGGGCACAACAAGTGCTCAGTAAATAATAATGAAAACCAAAGGCGAAAGAAAAGGGAAAATAAAACACAGTAATAAAACTACAATCAAAAGTGCTGCTTACGCAGTGCCCCACTGCCGCTAAGCGGTCAGCACGAGCCTCCGCCCTGCGCTTAGCTTGCAATACACTGGGATGGCCGCTCCCATATAACTAAACCCGTCCCCTTGGGTGTGTAGCCACGTATTTTACTTTGATTTCTTTTTAAATTATTTTCAAGCCGGCTGTTATCCCCAGCCCGACTTGCCTCGTTTTCCTCCTTTTATCACCTGACGTCTGCGGTCAGGGTCACGGTGTGTTCCCCAATACGGCCACCCGAGTGCACCTAAAGCACCGTTCTTAAGGGCCGAGCAATCTCCCAAGGCCCCCCTCTCAGCCACTCAGAGAGAGGGAAAGCACACAAACACTCTTCCCCACCTCTCCGTGTCATCGCCATGACTGACAGGCGGATCATAGGAGACTGCTGCCCTCTACCTGCAGCAATACGCATGTGCCAGATAGTCAGTCCAGGTCTCCCCTGCTACAGTGTGTTTTACCTTTTTTCTGCTTATTGAAATAAAATCTCAGTTCTTGTGCAGCTCTCTGAATGCTGTCTGTTAATAACCATTGTATGTAACTGGAAGCTCTTTGCATTGTGACTGGATTCACTTGTGATATGAATGCAATCCTAAGGCTGAACAGAACTATCAAATGACACATTTATTCATATGTATTTATTTTTATTTTGCATTAATAAAATGCGCCTATTAAAAAGACCACTGTGATGGTGGTTATACCTTTCCTATCCTGAACTTGGAAGGAAAGAAGAAATGTCAACCCTTATTCTGATTATCGCTATTACACAAAATAGGTTTATTGTTCCCACATTACAGTACAAGATAAAGCAACAGCTTTGTTTCAGTTATATATCTATACATAATAAGAAAGAAAAAAGCTACCTTAATTGAACATGATTCTTCATCTGGATTCAGGGGGATTTTCTGGGTTTGGTTTCAATTTAATTTGATTATTTTTTAAATAAAACATCACCTAACACTTGGAATTAAACAGAACTGTACTTCACGTTTAGTAGAATCGGTGCATACCAATCTCTTCCAGCAATCAATGCGCTAGGAGGGGAAAAATCTGTCATTGAAGGAAAAGAGAACAGGGCAGTCTGAAAAGCAACTGGCTAGTTTGAAAACAACACAATGTTAAACAGACACCAACTGCTGCTTTAACTTTCATCAGTATTTCGACTCCGCAGAATGAGGCGGATAATCGGACATTCTGTGAATAGAGTGTGCATGGAGTTTACATAAACTAACAGTAAAAATGACTTCCAAACCCTTTTTGTTCACATTAAAACTGTTTTAATTTACAAATACAGGGTAAGCTAGATACAGTCATTTTAACTCTATTGCTCCTTTTGAATCTCCTGTTCTAAATGGAGAGGGAAAAGTGATGACTAAATCAAATGTACAGCCTGGTTTGTTTCTCAAGAAGTACCTGCAGGTAGAGCTTGGTGCATTGTGGTGCTTGTAGTTCTAGTAGAAAACTTTGTAATAGGTAGATATTGACTTGATTTTTGAACAAATATTTCTGATGTGCAGTTTTGAAAGACACATTTTATAGCAAAAATGTATTTTCATTTCAAAACATGATATTTGGCACTACACTAGGTTAAAATAAGTGAAATTGTCCGCATTCCTTCACTAGATTCTTCCCCTTTTGGCTGACTTTCAGCAAGTAACATGCTTTGACCCAAAAGACACTGCTGAGGTGAAATTACCGAGGGAGGACAAGTGCAAACAGATAATCCAAGAAAAAAGCTAAGAAACTGAGAGTTTCCTTTAAACTAAAGTAGTACCAGATGGCTAAGATTCATGGAATTATTTTGTTAACTACAAATGTTAACCTATAGGTGGGGTTCAGGGGGTGGAGCTAGGCACCAACAACCTATCATCTGCTGTCATCAATTAAATCTACATTAGTCACCTCTACCTAGCTGTCTTGTGTTTTTTCGTTTCCTCCTCCTCCCTCCTCCTCCTCTAGCATCTCAACCGCCTTTGCATCGGTCTCCTCTGGGGGGTTAGTGATTCCACTTTCTCCAAACCTTTGTTAAGCTCCGCTTCATTTACCTCATAGAGGAGGGTTCTCCATGAGTCAGAGGGGACCTCCGGCCAAATCCTTCCATCTGCATGTATGTTTCTTTTGGGATTCTTCTTTCAAGTCTGATGCCTCTATGTGAGGGTCCCCAAGCGGTGGCATCCCTCGTGTTTGTCAGGTCTCCTCAAAGACGGTGGCCCCTCTCCTGTTTGTCGGGTCTCCTCAGCGACGGAACCCCCCTTCTATTATATTGGGCTTCGAAGAGGCGGAACACCACGCATTATATGTTTTAACAGATACTAACTTTATGTTTTCTTTCCGGTTCGCGAGCCTCTTCGTATGTCGGGTAACCTCGGAGACGGTGCCCCTGTTCGTATGTCGGGTCACCTCACGGTGGCCCCCCTCCTGTTTATCGTGTCTATCGATCAAGTAAATGTTGGGCCTTGAAGAGGCGGAGCCCCTCTCTCCTTGTGTATATGTTTACTAACTCTGTCAATAAACACTACCAGGTGGTATAGCTCCGCCCCGTGAATTACTTTAACTTTTCTGTAAAGGATGATAAAAAAAACGTGATTCAGAAAAACAGTTAGAGTGTCTAGATCAATCAGCTAAATTTCTCTTTCATTCTCTCAGACTTCTATATCAATGTCTAGTCCCAGTCGAGCCTTTACCTCAGAGTCGGAGTAATTTGTTGTCCACCCTACTGCAGTTGATGGTATTGATCAAGAGAACCATGTTTAATTAGCTGAATGAGGTTACAGTTCTGGGAAATTATTGCAGTTACTCAGCCAGATAGCCCATTCATTTAAAAGCTGTATACCATATCAACATATATTGAACGTTGTGATGAGTTTTGTTTCTAGTTTCCCTTTCATGAATGACCACTCACTAATCAAATAAGGTTAAGAGCCATATTTTCAAAGAACTTAAGGGATACAAAAAGATTTGGATAAATGTCCATATAACCTATTTTGACCATTTTGTTTTATTTTGTTTTATTTTTTTAAGGCAAAAACAAAAGTAGCTTTCTAACCATGTGGTTACTGTAGGTACTGGATATATTTTTAGGGGACGTCAGACTCGGCGGATTGTCCTCTAGAGCAGGGGTTCCCAAACTTTTGTACCTGAGGCCCACCTGTTCAGCTGCATTAGGCACTGCGGCCCACTATTTGCATGCCTTGGGGGGGGGAAATGTCATTATAAATAAACCTAATCTAAACTGTCCTTTATTCATTTGAATAAATATTGTGAATGATGGAAATCACATAGAATATGCACTGAGTGAAAATAACAATTCTGAAACACTTCTGTTTTAGTAAATAAAATAAATTGCAAAAACTAAACAGATGTTTTTATCAAACCTTTTAATTATGTACCTTTGTACAATTGAACATTTTAGAAATACAGCTATTTTTCTTGGTCATCAAACAAGAAAGAAGTGCATGTCTCTTATTATTCCCATTCATAAATACCTGAACAGGAATCACTTTTGAGTAACCATCATATCATAGCATCAATTGAATTTTGAAATGAATGTTATCAAGTACAAAAGTTAGTATGAAAACGTTTCTACAAAAGAAACAACCCATTCCAGCACCTCAAAACTGAGCCCACGGTACAAATGCATTCAAACTCCTGTAGCTGCCTTTTTTGTTCTTTATACTTTGCAAAACGTATTCTTTGGTAGCGGATTCGACATATTATAATTTTATTAATACTGAACACACATCTGCCAGCAGAGCAATCACATGACTTTAACACTGCCCTATTGCCAGAGCTCTCGCTCTACATCCCGCCTATAGGTAGGCAATCTGTTAGCTCTGATTTGTGAATTTCTGCTTTGATTGACAGTCCTCCAATACTTTATTTTTCTACAGTTATTAGCTGCCGCCGGCACCTGCTTTTCACTATTAAAAGAAAAAAAAAACCACATAGAATGTCATTGCTCCCGCGGCCCACCCGGGACTGTGTCGGTGGGCCAGGGACCACAGTTTCAGTTTCTCTCTCTCTCTCTCTCTCTCTCTCTCTCTCTCTCTCTCTCTCTCTCTCTCTCAAATTCAAATTCAAATTGGCTTTATTTGCATGACAATAAAAAGAATTGTGTTGCCAAAGCACATAAATGGCATAACCGACTCAAATATACAGACAACGAATTTTTTTTTTAATACTAAACAGTATTCCTCCCCCCTCTATATTAAACAGTACCCCCTCCCTCCCTCTCTCTGTATTAAACAGAATCCCCCCTCCTTCCCTCTATATTAAACAGAATCCCTGCCTCTCTCTCTCTCTCTCTCTCTCTATATATATATATTTATATATCTATGCAGTAGTTATAAAATGGAGTTATGTGCCACATGGTGGGCAAGTATTCTCTCCTGGTTTGAGATTTGTTAATCACCATTGTTGGCTGTCAATAACCCGATTCAGTACTGTTAAGAACGGTTATTTGGGTGAATCAAGTGCCCCCACAATGTCCTCACGTGTGACTATTTCCAGTCTTTCTTGGTGTGTCTGTAAAGCCGACTCCCTCAATAGTCCAGCAATGGTGGTCAGCCCAGGGGATTTATTTGGGGAACCACAAATATGCCATCTATTGGGCAAACACTAGGGTGACCTTCTTCTGGACTCCAAATCAGGTGTCTGGAGCAGGACTGAAGCTGTGCAGGGTTCAACCAGCTGCACTCCTGCATTGCTGATGCTTGGCCGGGAGCTGAAGACCCCAGCTGAGCTGCTGTTTGAACGGCTGCCGGACGACCAAGGAGAGGTGACCAGGCCGGGGTACACCAGGCGGTTGCAGGATCGCATGGATGCCGGTTATCGCTTTGCCCGCAACCAGTTGCAGGCCCGCCAAAAGCGGAATTATGACACTCGGGTGAGAGGTCGGCACTTTTGTGCGGGGGAACTGGTCTGGGTGTACAGCCCCAGGCGGAAGTGGGGGCGCTGCCTTAAGCTACACAACACATGGTTTGGCCCCAGGTGGGTTTTGGAGCATGTTGGGGTGGTGGTTTAACGGGTACAACTTCCACCCAAGGACTGGAGGGTGGTACTCCAGCGTGACTGTTGGCTCCATACCAGGGGCGTGGCATAGTTCAGACCAGAGCCGGGGCTGAGGACCCAGACCCACCTTCACTCAGGACGTCTACACCACCAGCCACGGACAGCCGTTCATCTGCCCCACTGCAGCTCTCAGTTGGGGGAGACCCAGTCACTGGGACTACAAGACTGCCACAGAAGAAACAGTATTTCAATAATATTTAATTAAAACAAACAAAAACAGTATTCATACCAGATGATGCAGACACCATCCAGCTTATTGTGTCTTAGAACCCAACCCCTATCATCCTTTCTGAATGAAACACATTTTAAATCTCTTGCGAATTTGATGAACTGACTGCTGTACAGAAGAGGAAACATTAACTTGATTTATTATTTTCTGCCATATAGCCTTTCTAACGCATTTAGAAAGGCTACATAACCCACTGCCAAACAGAAAGTAGAAGTGCTGCTCAATGTCAGAAACTAGAACTTCGAGGTCGCGGTCATTACATTTAGGTATTCTTTGCAGCAGCATTTGTAAAGAAGTAATAAGGAGCTCTGTTTGTGTTTCAGGTTCTCTCCAGTAAGGTCCTAGGTCCTTTGTCGTCAGATTAATTGTTTAAATATCCAGTGCTGGGTCATTTATATATCATTTAAATAAACTTTAACAGATGTGGAAAATACAGCCCTTAACTTTTGAAAATAGTGACGCTATGAGATCAGCATCCTCTTCCACTAAAAAAAAAAAAAAAAAGCAATTGATTTTTTTTTTTTTAAAACAGGCTATAAATCTATTTGAAGCATTTTCCTTCTAGCTTAATGTTTTTACTGTGATGCATCATTTTAGTACCAGCAAAATGTCTCCATCTCTTTAAGTGGTAAGCACCATCCCCTCTAGAAACAGTTTCACAATGGAAATGCAAGAACTCATTAAAATTCATGGCATGCAGCTACCAAACATTCTTTTCACAAGCCTCTGCCAGTCCTCTACCAGAAGCAGTAGAGTTCCACCAGTAGTAGCAAAGGAATAAACTCTTATGAAATAGCAATAACCCGTCTTGAATACAGAGACACTGTCCAGAATTATCATGTATTCTAGTTGTAAGGGGTGTATTATTATTGTTATTATTATGTTATTGTGTGTTTATTATTGTGTTATGGTTTTTTTTTATTTTAATTATTTATTATTTGATTTCACTTGATGTATGTGGGGTGAAGTTCACTTTTGTGTATAGTGTTAAGATTTATTTATTTATTTTTACTGGTCCTTTAAATTCGCAAGCAGCGCTGTGTGGGTCTCCATGGTGACGGTTTACTGTGTCTCCCAATTAGCACAGGTATATAAAAGGTGCCCATTTTAATTAAACGAGAGCTACCAGGTGTGAAATATTGTGAGCTGAGAGAACAGGTTTTTGGGGGAACTGCCTTTTTGTTTGTTTTTCTTGAAAAATACTTATTGTGCTGGGAAATTGGATGGAAGTGCATGTTTGGAACTGCTAAAGTGTTGCAACGTGGATGAGGGACGCAGCAGACAGGCTTTTGTGGAAGAATCTTGGGGAGGCCTTCATCCAGCAGTGGATTGAAAAAGGCTGATGATGATGATATGTATATCTATGTGGTTAATGATTTGAATGCCTGTCTTTTTATTTAATTAGTCCAGCTAAAATTAAATGTTACTGTTGTTGTTGTTTTTTTTTTTTGTACGGTCTCCTTTTCTCCACTTCACCTCTCTTGCTCTTTGATCAAGAAAGAACTTTAACGGAGGCGCTACACTATTGTGACAAAACTTGCAACCGGGTGATGCATCCTTTAAATATCACAGAATACTGTAATTACAATTAAAGTAAAAGCAATAGAACCCTCATAAGAGGGCTTTATCGTCTGGTAAGGCCCACCTCGTCATTAAATGTCTCGAGCCAAAGGCGGGGGCATTTAACATAACGAGAAGGGCCTTACCAGACAATAAAGCCCTCTTATGAGGGTTCTATAGTTCTTTTTACAATTTACAGTTCTGTTTGTTTCGTCATTTTATGCAGCACTAGTTTCTGTTGCTAATGAATACAAATGTTTTCCTCATTATGCTATGAATAATGCAGTTTGCTCAGAATTCCATCTGAGGTCTGGTAGGCTTCATCCTAGCGGTGGACGCTTTGTGGGTATTTCAAATTGCCAACTAATAAAAAAAAAAAGCTTGTACTTACATTACAAAGAATAAAAGTACAGCTAACTTTTAATGATTTTTTTATTTGTATAAGTTTCAGTATTTAAGTTACCATTAGGTCGTAATGTTTATGGGCAAAATAAATACAAAAAAGTTTTAGTTATTAAAAATAATCTAGTTGTCTGCAGTATGTGTTAATCATGATCATGCTGTTTGTTCAGTTACTTGTTCACAGTGTGTGTTCATAAAGTCAAAGCCTCCTTCCTAACTTTAGAGAAGACAGCGCAGTGAAAGTAATCAGACTGCATCAGTTGTTTGATTTTTTTCAACTCACCATTCAAACTGGAGACTAGTTGCTATTGTGGTTACTGCATTGCTGCAAACACTATTCTCGAACATTTATTTATTTTTACTTTATTTGCTATACTAAATATAAATAGATTGATAGGACATCAAGGAAGCAGTATAGTCTCAACATCTGTGATGTGCAATCACCTACATGCTTACGTCACTGGAAAACTCAAGCAGACATGATACAATGATGGCAGTTTGATACTTTTGAGACCTAGGATTCATGTTGACGTAGGCTGTACTGTTCCACCATTGCATCTGCCCCTACTGGATTCCATAAGGTAAAATGGAGATTGACTTAGAGTAGAGGGGTGACACTACTTCACACAAATAGTGGTTAGTGTATTAAATTGGTTACCAAGTCATGTTGTTGATCACTTTATTCCTTTAAGACCCAACGTGACAAAGTTTTGACATCAATCAGCTACTAAGAACTGGATGAGCATACATGATCTGAATGACCTCGTTTGTAAAATGTTTTATGTTTTTTTTTGTTTTTAAAGGGTCTACAGAGTCTATTGGTCTATAGGCTCTGCAAGGAAAAGAGAAAAGAGGGTCCCTTCCCCAGTGAAAACTGTTTGTTACTGTGAGCCAAACAGGTGCACTCCTGCTACTATCTGTGGCAATAGGTCATGAAATATCAAAGTGAAGTAATGTCATAGCTCAGAATGCAAAACACATTGAAAAGGGGGCAGTTGGTATACTCTTAACATTTCACAATCCACCATGGGTTTCTAATATATACAGTATTTGTTCAAGTGATTAAAACCTTATGATGCATTGCACTACACCTCAGACAGTAACAATGTACTTCATGGAATTCAAAGGTTTGGACTAAAAATATAAAGGGTAAGAAACCAAGAAATTCTGTGTAAAATGAATAGGCATACCATTCCACCCACAGAAGCCACATTGTTCCAAATAACAGGAAGGCCTTCTTCAGTATAAGGCCTTGAGCTTCACTCACAGGGCTTATGATGTAAAAGCCACCATGGCATTATTTTATTATTATTAAATGTTACAGTGTTTTATAGTAATTGATATACGATGTAATCACAGCACAAAATAATAAGAGAACACAGCAGGGACACAATTATCATTTTAATCAGCTATTAATGCAAGTTACAGTGTGTATCACAAATAGCCATGCACACAAGAGGAGTGTGCTTTATATGACTCAATAGCATGCTTGGTACTGGCTTAACCATAAGTGGACCTTGAGAATTATAATACTCCCATTCCATTTGTTAGTTTCCTTATTCCTAAAATAACATGTATCGTTGCAGTTGTTGATGCCATCAAAAAAGGTGGAAATGTTACAAATAACTTGAATAGAGCTTTGCGTGAAGGGCAATCATACATATTGTATTATGTTGTATTATATTATTATATTACAATAAAACAAAAACAGTGAAGACACAGCTTCTAAAAGAGAGCAGTTATGTTTCAGCAGTCAGCCTAGCAATGGAGGACGATTCAAATTAATAACACAGAATGCAAAAAAAAAAATGGAATAAATTATATTCAACATTGCTATATGCTTTAGACTTATACATGTTCCACCTCAGTGACACACTCAAAGCTTAGTTCTCTGAAGATTTTAAGGAACAGAGCTTCAATCTAACTGCTTTATGATTAGGATTATCTATATGACAGTTTTACCATGCTTTGCCATGGTTATACGATGCATTTACCATAGTTTACCCTGGTTTGCCATGTACAACTATGGCCAAAAGTTTTGCATCACCTACAATTTTAGGATTGAGACATAATAAAAAAATAAAATAAAATAAAAAAAAAAACTATATGAACATAATTTAGATATTTTATGTAATCAAAGAAACTACAAAATGATATCGCAAAAGTCTTCCCGAAGCCATAACAGTAGTACAGTATTTCATGTTAGATTTCGAAATGTCACATATTTTTGACAGCTTTTTTGTTAGGTATATGGAAAACTACAAAGCGGTATGGAATTGAATGTGTTAACGTAACATCATTCAGCGTGTTTCATTCCACTTCATGAAGCACAATCTGGTAATTCTATAGGGTGATGCAAAACGTTTGGCCATAGCTGTATAAAAATATGTTTTACCATGACTGTTTTTTACAATGCTTACCTATGCTTTACCATGCTTTGGAAACTGGTGTAAGGGATCTTCAAGACTGGAATCCCCCAGTGTTTAACAGTATGTCACATTTTAATGTATTTACTGTGTGTGGTCCTCTGCAAGTTTCAATTGATGGCCCCTTATTTTTTTGTAAAACAACACTCTACTTATAATGCTGAGTATGTCTAGATGTGTTTGTAGGTGAGGGCTGTACATAAACATGTAATCCTAACCTCAGGCTACAGTCATTTCCTTAAAGTGTTACTGAACTGGCAGTAGGGTTTAAAACGCAACGCATTTCCTTCCCTAAGTAATGATGCAAACAGAACTATAATGTGTGCATAACATACAAAACTGCAGAAGAATTTTTTAAAGTAGTTTGGTTACAGTAATTATTCAACAGTGAATTGCCAACTACAAATTACACATTTAATGTTGGATATATGAACAAAGAAAAAACAGCATGCGCTGCAGAAATCCCAAAAGAAATCTGTTTCAGAGAACATCTGATGTGATTATGTTTGAATGACCTACATGGAAATCAAATAAATACATATTTATATTTAAATATTTAAATACATTCTCGAATCATACTGTGAATAGACATTAAGCCTAAATAACATTTTATTAATAGATAGATATCATTTCTGTACCCATACATAGCCTGTAATATGAAGAAGCATGATCACATTCTTCTTCTTCTTCTTCTTCTTCTTCTTCTTCTTATACATGGACATGGTAAATGATCATTTCCCTATAAACTTTGGTGTTTTGCAGGCTTATTATAAACAGTGGTGTCTCGAGACCTTTGTATAATAAGATGAAACTGCTAATATGATAAAACTGCTAATCTCAATTTCACAAAACAAACCCTGCCACCAGTCATGACCACAACAAAACACTGTCAATACCAAAACAAACAATAACAGCCTGCAGATTTAAAGTTTTATCCACAAAGACTGGCATTTGTGGAAGAGCAGAATAATGAAAGAAAATAATAAGCAACATACATTTTGTAAGAAATGATCTCAGCTCTCTCTGTGGGATGTTAGGCAGTATAGACTGATGGTTCTCAGAAAGCAGAGGCTTTTGAGTGACGAGGAAATCATCCAAAACCTTCCTACAAAAAAGCCAAATATAAACTATATAAATTGTAAAACATACATTCAGTTGCTCGTGTCATATTGCCATCACTTGAATTTCCTGCAATCCTTAGACATTATTATTGTTTTTTGATTATATCATAGAAAGCACTGATCAGTTATATGGTCTACATGGTCTTGATTATTACAATTGCTGAGTAAATTAGTGTGTCCTGATTCACTATATACAGTATATATATATATATATATATATATATATATATATATATATATATATATATATATATATATATATATATATATATATATATATATATATATATATATATATATATATATATATATATATATATATATATATATATATATATATATCATTAGGCTTTTAGTACTGGAATTTTAGTAGTTTTGCAATATTTCTCTTTTAATGTGACATTTGAGCTAACCAGATAGTGACATTTAAAAGATTGCTTGTATTCAAACATTTGCATGACATTTATGTACAGTAATATGGTCACTGTAAATATTCATGTGTTTAAATTAATCGTCATGCGGAATAAGTCTTATTAAAATATTTATAAATATGTATAAGAGACAAAGTACACGCATTGGATTCTTCCTTATTAAGCCGTATTCACTCAGCAAATTAAAATGTAGAGATGATAATGACCTCTTTTGTCAAATATGAACATACCATGTAAAACATGGTATTTACATATTTGAATTACTTGTCTTTGTGTCATTCAAGCATTTGGTTCACGTTTGGATTTGTTGTAAATACTATATTTATTTTCGTGTCAAGTAGTAAAATGTATGGTGGCTCAGAGTATCTAAAAAGATGTATTATGTTTACAATAAAAAGGTAAAAAATGTCTCTGTGGTGACTATTCATGCCCTCTGGTGGATACAGAGCAGAACTACAATGAGGAAGGTATTGCAAACAAGTCCCAAATTGGCCACACTTTGGATACAATGGATACCAGTTCTCAAACACTGGCAGCCTCAGTATTCTTTGGTCATCCGCATTAGTTCATTACATGGCAATGGTGAATCATTTCCGTTATCTGTCTAGAGCTGCTTTGTCTCATCTTCATAATGACTGTACTTTACTTCATCTTTTTTATCTACTTTATGATTCAGGGAGTAAGCCAGCTGGTCTTCCTGCAGAGAAGGTTTCTGACAAGCCACAGTTACACAGAGATGTACAACTCACACAGACAACTGCTGTCAGGTCTATAAAAACTGCCTTCCTACATCAGAGGCAGTCTTTGCTGGACTTTTCTCATACAGTTATAGTGCTTCTTTAATCAACTGACTGTTGGTTCAGGATAGTTTTGTTTTTAATATTGCAGCAAAAGCATAATTCAAAGACTGTGTGTGTATGCTATAGTTACATTACATACTGGTAATTACAAACAGTGTGATTAATAATACTGTTTTGAGTAGTAAGATGATGACAATAGGAAAACTCATTAAAACTAAGAATATGATTTGCCAGTCTCACAACCAGTTTTCTGATCAAACAATTTGCATAGTCATTTCAAATAATAATAATAATAATAATAATAATAATAATAATAATAATAATAATAATAATAATGCTTAATTGCAGTAAAAAAATAAAGCATTAAGTTAAATTACATGAATACAAAAAAAAAATGTATTCCCTCATGGTTATTAGTGACAAGTTATTTTTTTACTTTTGAACACATCAGTATGGCTCAGATCCCAACTTTAACTATCTTTTGCAAATCCCAGTTTGAGAAGGGCTCCCTAAGAGCTGTGCAGTGAATATTTATGCCTCTTTCATTCAGAGGTACCATTTACATTCAGTTGCCCTGGAGACTCAGAGATTAAAACCAACCAGGCCGAATGCACCTCCTGCACCACAAGCAGTGGGCAGCAGTGTGGAGTAGTGGTTAGAGCTCTGGACTCTTGACCAGAGGGTTGTGGGTTCAATCCCACGTGGGGGACACTGCTGCTGTACCTTCAAGCAAGTTACATTACCTAGATTGCTCCAGTAAAAACCCAACTGTATAAATGGGTAATTGTATGTAAAAATAATGTGTAAAGAAAAGCATTTGTATGTAAAAATAATGTGATATCTTGTAACAATTGTAAGTCGCCCTGGATAAGCGTGTCTGCTAAGAAATTAATAATAATAAGGATTCTTGAGGAAAACGGGATGAGGATGAGGGCTTGTTTTCCAAATTACAAAACTACCATATAACTTTTACTACTAGTAGTACTATATTATTATTATTATTATTATTATTATTATTATTATTATTATTATTATTGGCAGTAGCAATTTTTATTCAGTCAAAAAGCAATTGTTTTCAAAAAAGTGAGGCTTGTTCTTCTAATTTTTGATCTATTCCTTCAAATGGGGGACACTTAAGAACATACGAACATAAGAAAGTTTACAAACGAGAGGAGGCCATTCAGCCCATCTTGCTCGTTTGGTTGTTAGTAGCTTATTGATCCCAGAATCTCATCAAGCAGCTTCTTGAAGGATCCCAGGGTGTCAGCTTCAACAACATTACTGGGGAGTTGGTTCCATACCCTCACATTCTCTGTGTAAAAAAGTGCCTCCTATTTTCTGTTCTGAATGCCCCTTTATCTAATCTCCATTTGTTTCTTTTTTCAGGTCAAAAAAAGTCCCCTGGGTCGACATTATCTCTACCTTTTAGGATGTTTAATGCTTGAATCAGATCACCGCATAGTCTTCTTTGTTCAAGACTGAATAGATTCAATTATTTTAGCCTGTCTGCATACGACATGCGTTTTTATACTTACCGTATCCCAAGAAGATTTCGTGGTAACTTAACCTCAACGAGTTAAAGTATTGGCTTGTTTATCTTCAATTGCTTAAAAATAAATTAAAATATATGAGATCGAACAACAGAGGGCGCCTAGTAGCAAGGATGGCAAAGATTGATAAGTTTCTTGAATGCTAATAATACTGTAGTACTAAAATGCTAATAATACTGTAGTACTAACATCCTGAAAAAAGTCCAAGTGCGAAAATGAGCACCTACAGTACTGGGATTTCCTAATGTAAATGTTATACCTTCTGTGCTGATTTGGGCTTGGCAGCCCCAGCGGACGGGAAACCCCACCGTTTAATATGTGATCCACGTGTTCTGGTGAATAAGCACATCATTTAAAATATAAAATATGCACGGTCTTCTACGTGTGTGCTAGATTCTAGGCTACAAAGTGGATGTTATAATATTACTGAATCACACAGTTAACATGTAGTTGTACTGCAATTTTATTAATTTATCATTTTATGTAATAGCATCAAAATATAATTTTCCTTTCAACGGGATGCTTAATTTCAGAAAGGAGGTGTACTATTGAAGACTGCAATATGATAGGCAGAATGCTGCATAGGAATTTCATTTACTGGAGTGGGTGAAAAGTAACTCTGGATTCAGTTATGCTGCTGGCACATTTCTGAACATTAATTCTGCTGCGGGGAAAAATAGCCATGGATTTTCTGAAATTAGATTTTCCGTTAAGGGAAAATGCAGCTTTACTTAGAAATAAAAAAAAAATAAATAAATAAAAACTATATTGGTTCGACTTTTGATTAGAAAAAAAACACACACCAATATATAACTAATTGTGCCATTGCCTGCCAATTCAGCAACACATGATTTGTTTCTAACCTTACTCTCTCCAGATTACGTTTAAATGCTGCAATGGAATATTTAACTCTGTGATATTAAAAATCCATATTATCGATGATGCCTTTATGTTTACTGCACCACACCTCTTGAGCGTTTGTGAACTGACATAATTTGCTTTGTTCACGTGGTAGTGGGTCACCGTTCGGTTCGTTTTGGCCTTATAACAAGATGAAAGGATAGCCCTAACAAATACTGTACGCTTTTATGGTACCCTTTAAACTGAGCGATCAAGTTCAGCTCTGGTTACGTGCATTGGGACAGAAAGGAGGAGGGGTGGAGAGAGCGAGAGACTGCAATATCATTTGTGAATCGTTCAGAGTGCTGCAGATACAGATTGCAAACACATGCAGTGCAAATGCAGGTGAAAAAGAGACGCGCAGACTGAGAATGCAGGTCTTGGAACGGTTTAATTCTTGGGATCTTAACTACAAGTCTCTAGCATTTTTTGGAATTACAGTTTTCCACCATTTACTTAAACAGCTCAATTGGTCTGTTATGACCAGCAGTTGATTACATTTTAGAGAAACATTTTTACATTTAAATTACTGGATGAAAATACATCTCATCACTTGGGTATTTGTATATTCAGCTACAAGGTAAGAAGACGAACTGTTTTGTAAAGTATCAGTAGTTTGGAATGCATATGATTTGGTTCTGCCAGAGGGAACTGCAAATTAAGTATAGACTGCCATACGAGACTGGGATATAAAATAGAAGAAAGCATTTGGAGGTGCTTTAGTTTTTGTATTTGTTTGTGTCTACAAACCAGAGGACTTGGATAAAGTAGAATTTTTTGGTGGACGAACATGTTTTGCTTGTGAAAATTTGTTTTACACGCCGACTCAAGTGAAAAAAAAAATCTCAGCAGCCAACATGACTCATGAAAGAACCTACGAGTGCAAATTGCAAGGTTGGTGAAAAAAAAAGAAAAAAGTGCTTTATAACAACGTTAACTAAACACGAGGATTCTTGAGCTGTATATGCTATTATTTTTGATAAAGTGTAAATCATCTGAAACGGTATGAGAAGACGCACGGGTTTAAAGTCACAACATGCATTCTAAACCGCTCTTGAGAAAAATACTACATAATTAAGTACGAGTGCAGGTATAAGTATAACTAATTTTAGAGCATTTATTATCAATATAATAATAATTTTAAAAAAAACGTCAATCAAGACTGCAAACAGAAACCAAATTATTGTATAAAACCATGAGGACTATTGGTGCAGTGGACTATTTATGCTTCTGGCTGATCATCCTGCAGCTCTTGCTGACTCAGGCAGCTGCTAAGCAAGTACTGCGATATCGGCTGGCAGAGGAAGGACCGTCTGATGTTCGGATAGGGAACGTAGCCTCAGACCTGGGAATCGTAGCTGGTTCTGGCGAGGTCACTTTCACTCTTGAATCAGGATCTGATTATTTTAAAATTGACAACATCACTGGGGAGCTGAGTACTAATGAACGAAGGATCGACAGAGAGAAATTAGCACAGTGCCAAATGATATTTGATGAAAATGAGTGCTTCGTGGATTTCGAAGTGTCTGTAATAGGTCCGTCTCAAAGCTGGGTTGATCTGTTTGAGGGGAAGGTGATCATTTTAGACATAAATGACAACACTCCGACTTTCCCATCCCCTGTACTAACTTTGTCTGTGGAAGAGAACAGACCCATCGGAACACTGTACTTGCTGCCCACCGCTACTGATAGAGATTTTGGCAGGAATGGAATAGAGAGGTATGAGCTTATACAGGATACAGGGGATACAGGTAGACGAGCTTCTGGGGGTCGTACAGATAATGGGGATAGCTATTCAGGCAAAAGAAGGTTTGATGCTGATGGGGTAGGGAGAAGCAGTGTTTTTGAACTTCAAGTTGCTGACACTAGTGATGGAGAGAAGCAACCACAGCTGATTATTAAAGGGGCACTGGATAGAGAGCAGAGTGACTCTTATGAACTAACACTGCGTGTCAGAGACGGTGGCGAACCCTCTAGGTCCTCCCAAGCTATCCTCCGCGTTTTGATTTCTGATGTGAATGACAATAACCCCCGTTTTGATAAAAGCACCTATGAAGCTGACTTAGCAGAGAACAGCACTCCAGGGACACCTATACTACAGCTAAAAGCCACAGACGCAGATGTTGGGGTAAATGGGCAAATAGAGTATGTATTTGGGGCAGCCACAGAGTCAGTACGCAGACTGCTTAGACTAGATGAAAATTCAGGCTGGTTAAGTGTTTTGCATCGCATAGATAGAGAAGAAGTAAGCCAGCTACGCTTCACAGTAATGGCAAGGGACAGGGGACAGCCCCCCAAAAATGATAAAGCTACAGTTGTCTTAAACATCAGAGATGAAAATGATAATGTGCCAGTAATAGACATCAGGAAAATTGGTCGAATAACTTTAAAAGATGGGATAGCTAATGTAGCAGAAGATGTGGTAGTAGATACCCCTATAGCTTTAGTACAAGTGTCAGACAGGGATCAAGGGGAAAATGGGGTAGTTACCTGCACAGTGGTTGGGGATGTCCCATTCCAGCTAAAACCTGCAAGTGAAATAGAAGGAGAACAGAATAAAAAAAAATATTTCTTGCACACTTCTGCCCCACTGGACTATGAAGCTACAAAGGAGTACAATGTTGTCATTGTAGCAGTGGACTCTGGAAGTCCTAGTTTATCCAGCAATAATTCATTGACTGTAAAGGTTGGAGACACCAATGATAACCCACCGATATTTAGTCAAAATGTGGTCGAGGTGGCATTTGCTGAAAACAATGCACCAGGAGAAAGAGTGGCAACTGTGGTTGCAATAGATGCAGATAGTGGTAAAAATGCTGAGATTGCTTATTCTCTTGACCCCTCTGTATCTGGGATATTTTCTGTAGACCCAGATTCAGGTGACATCACAGTGAATACTGTTTTGGATCGAGAAGAGACTGAAATATATACATTTAAAGTGATTGCCAAAGACAAGGGCATTCCTACTCTCCAGGGATCTGCTACTGTTGTTGTCCAGGTAGCAGACAAAAATGACAACGAGCCCAGATTTATGCAGGATGTTTTCACCTTTTATGTGAAGGAGAATCTACCACCTAACAGCCCCGTTGGGATGGTTACAGTAATGGATGCTGACAAAGATCACAATGCAGAAATGAGTCTCTTCATTGAAGAGGAGGATGATATTTTTTCCATTGAAAATAGTACTGGAACAATTTATTCCACCATGTCGTTTGACAGGGAGCAAAAGACCACCTACACTTTTAGAGTCAAGGCAGTTGATGGCGGAGATCCACCAAGGTCTGCTACAGCGACAGTATCTTTGTTTGTGATGGATGAAAATGACAATCCACCTACTGTTACCTTCCCTAGTAATAATTCATACACCCTCTTGCCACCATCGAGCAATGTGCGAACAATTGTTGCTACAGTATTGGCAACTGATAGGGATACAGGAATTAATGCTGATTTAAACTATAGTCTGGTCGGGGGAAACCCATTTAAACTGTTTGAGATCGACACAGAAAGTGGTGTAATTTCCTTGGTTGGGAAATTAGCTCAAAAGCACTATGGTCTGCATCGACTGGTTGTACAAGTTAATGACAGTGGTCTACCTTCCCAGTTCACAATATCCCTTGTCCATGTATACGTTAATGAGAGTGTGTCCAATGCCACAATTGTGGAAGCCCAAATCTCAAAGAGCCTACACACATCTTTGACACAAGACATTGCAGGTGATCCGAGCTATGATTTAGGGAAGCAAAGACTTAGCATAGTAATTGGTGTGGTAGCTGGCATTATGACTGTTATCCTTATAATACTGGTTGTGGTCATGGCACGGTATTGTAGACCAAAGAATAAAAATGGATATGAAGCTGGTAAGAAAGACCATGAAGATTTTTTTACTCCACAGCCGCATGATAAGAATAAAAAGCCTAAAAAGGACAAAAAGAACAAAAACTCAAAGCAAGCTCTGTACAGCAGCATAGTAACCGTTGAAGCTTCAAAACCTAATGGACAGCGATATGACGGTGTCAATGAGAAACTGTCAGACAGCCCAGGCATGGGTCGCTATCGATCTGTGAACGGAGGCCCAGGGAGTCCTGACCTGGCAAGGCATTACAAATCAAGCTCGCCTCTGCCAACAGTTCAACTTCACCCACAGTCACCAACTGCTGGGAAAAAGCACCAGGCTGTGCAGGAGCTGCCCCCTGCCAACACTTTTGTAGGAACAGGCGATAACATTTCCATTGGATCTGACCACTGTTCTGAGTACAGCTGCCAAACCAACAACAAGTACAACAAGCAGGTAAGAGATGACATTTGACACTGTAACCACTAGTATTTTTAGATTACTGTAATTAATGACTGTCCTGTATTTATTTCCTGGTTTATTAACTGTAGTTTAAAATCACAAACCTGCAGTTCTGCAGTCTAGTGGTACATGAAATACTGTGCTAGCTTATGACCTCTATTGACCTAAGACATCGCTACCAGATTGTGAATAACTTGGTGGATTTTCACATACTTTTCTGAGAGATAAATACTGACCCAGCAGTGCACAGAACCATCACACCGGTACACTGTTGCTTTAGACAGCACTAGGTAATCAAGCATATGTAGCTACAGCTGTATTTTAATTATGGTTTCATTTCAGTTTAACCACCAAAGGATTTTTCACACCATGTAAGCAGTACAAACAACAAGGATATTTAATGTTTAAATGAATGTCCTCAGAGTGCTTCTAGAATAATGCCAAACTCAGTGAACACATCAAGGTTAATATAGTGTAAAGTAAAACCTTTTATTCTACATTTGCTAAGAATAAAGACTAACGCTGTTGTTTCTTGTGTTTTCTATGGCACTGTGATGAATTATTAATTCTTTTTTGACTTGGTGTACGCTAATGCTCTTCAACTTCTGAGTGCGGCCTCCTGTATTTTTTAGTCAGGCAGCTTTTTTTGCAGCTCCGTGAGCGTAATGCACAGTATGCCTGAATAGATCAGAAAACTAAACAATAAAGTATTTCAGTAGGATATTGCACTCTGAGTGCAAAACCGGTTGTCTCTTGTGTTTCTTCTGTGGCTGTCTCATGAAGTATTGATACCATACTTTCTTTATACAATGTAGTGCAGCTCTTGAATTTCTGAAGGCTGTATTAATTAATTAACCTATTTTTAATATTACTTATTTTTTATTACTTTACGATAAGCCAACACACCTATCAAAATTTCAGTGAGTAAAATCTAAATGGTGACATGAATGGTGAATCTTCCTAATATATAGCACAACTACTATGTCATTGTAGATTATAAATGGCTGTAATCCTAACTTGCTGCAATTTATTTCATATTGTACTTTAGTAGAATAATTTGTAATTACTGTAAACTGTACTATATTTAAATATTGACCTTGTATTGTAACTCTGTCCTGCCCTGTAATACCTGTAAGTCACCTTGGATAAAGGCATCTGCCAAATAAATAAATAAATAATGTACAGGCAGTGGACAAAAAAATGGAAACACCAATGTAAAGTCACTTAATAGGGTGTTGGGCCACTATGGTATCCCGCTGTGTGGAGTGCTTGGTGGACCGTTTTTGATGAAATTGGCTGCTCGCACCCCAGGTTGAAATTTGCAGTCAATTGATCTGCAGTTGCTCGTCTGTTTTGCCTTGGACTTCGAATTAATGCACGGATATCACGATCCTGGAGGATGCACTTCCGCCCACTGTTGCCCTTTGCAGATGATGTCTTTCCCTCGGCGTTCCATGCCGACATCACCTTAGACACCGTTGCTCATGAAACATCAACAAGTTGAGCTGCCTTAGTCACTGAAACTCCTGCCAAACGCGCCCCAACAATCACCCCTCTTTCAAAGTCACTGAGGTCTCCTCTTGCAGCCATGCTAGCCATAATTATAGGCAACCAGGCCTGTCCAGCATTTTTTTGTCCGCTACCTGTATTTTATAATCTATTCAGTGCCACAGTGTTTAAACAGTGAATAATCTAGCATTGGCTTCAGAATTCTTACGTGAAATGTTTATTTAAAACACAGTACATTTGCATATTAAGATGCTATGACAATGAAAATATCCGTTTGTGAAAACTGAGTACATTAATATGCTGTATTGTATCTCCTGACATTTATAAACACTGACAGATCAGATTTTTTTGACATGATGGGTAAAACCTTTAAAAAGCACAAAGGATATGCTGTTGCATAAGAAAAAAAAGCAATGGAACACTTTATACATTAAGACCTAAGATGTTAAAACTAGTCTTTTGAAATGTTTTTGATCTAAAGTTAATATACAGCATGCATTATCATAGTTTTATGTGTGTGGTTTTCCTGGTAAAAAAAACCAAAAAAAACTCATACATTCTTGAATAGGTTCTGTTCTATATTGATTAGTTTCTGTTACTGTATTACCTTTGCAGTACACTATTTGATTAGATATTTGAGTCAATTTACTCTTCACTTACATGTATTATAGATTCCACTTTCCAGTAACCAAGTGATTTAAGGTATCCCGCCCATTCCCACTAACTGCAGGGTTTGATCTCTAATAGGGTTGCAGTGGTGGAGGCTAAGGAGCTAATGCACCACTATATTAATTTTGGTATACTCAGTTCAAGGTTATTGGGCCCCTCAAAGCTAGATTTGTTCTGCACCATTTAAGGTAGATTTTTGCAAATAGCGGTCTTTCTCCAAAGATTCCTATAATTATTGGACAATTTATTTCAGCTTAATAATGTTATGAAAGCATCCTTTGCTTTTTCTGAAGAGGGTTTCTTTGATGTCACATA
Source organism: Acipenser oxyrinchus oxyrinchus (assembly GCA_030684275.1). Lineage (NCBI taxonomy): Eukaryota > Metazoa > Chordata > Actinopteri > Acipenseriformes > Acipenseridae > Acipenser > Acipenser oxyrinchus. The sequence goes on along the minus strand of CM060247.1, from coordinate 22,992,606 downwards.
TTCAAAAACCTCACTGTATTCAGTGTACAAGCTAATAATTTCTCAAAATGAATACAACACTCCAGTAATGTTTCTAAATTGATTAATTAATAGAATTTTTATAAACCCTCCAAAAAGCGTTATGATGCTCCTGCTCATTATGTTTGTATACTTTTAACTGTGCTATGTTGGTCTTTAAACATACAATGTATCTGGTTTTATGGAGCTTTATTTCCTGTATACTTGTCAATGGAGAAATCCATGTTGACAGGCGATTGCAAGAAATGCTTCCAAATGCTTTAGAATGAGTTGTTTAAAATAATTTGTTCTGGTGACTTCTGTATAGTGTGTGTTATATTTTTAAAACATACAGATAGGTGACTAATAAGTCATGAAAATGCATGTGCTTGTTTAAAGATTCCATGGAACAGAAGGTATGCTCCAGTTACTACAGGTAATCTTGAGTGACTGTTCTGTCAATGTGGCTGTTCATTTTAATTAATAATATGTTGTTTGACTGGACCAGTTTTCCGTTCATGAAAGTATAAAGAGGTTGAGCTGAAGTTGATAGGTTTTCTAATTACAAATAACACTACATATGTCTTCATGTGCAAAAAACTGTTTTCTGATGCTTATTTAAAGTAATTCAATAACCCAGGCTGTGATTTGAGCTATGAAAGGTCAATTGTACTGTAGGCCCTTTTGGTTTAATGTTACTTCCTTTCCTCTTCTTTAGTTAAGGTTAATTAATATAAGATGTAGATAGGTATCTAGGCAACTGCAGGAGTTTTCTGCACAAACTGTATACCTGGTGGTAGTCACTTGAACAAGCATTGAGTCACCTGCAACCAAATGCAGAAATACAATATAGAGTCACAAGGCAGCTGTTAAAAAGAAAACTGATACATGTCATTTCATGGGGATAGCCTTTACTTAAAAAAACAACAACAACATTATTTTCTGTTGTGTAAAACAAATATATACTACCAGAATGTAGATTTAGGGTCCTATCAAGCCTACAATTAGGGATCTTTATTGTTTTATGTTTATTTTTTAAGGAGCATGCAAAATACCAGAGGAAACAACTCACCTTTTTTATCAATACATCTATGCTGGATCTTTTTGAGTTATTCTTTTGTTTCCAAAACATCTTCATGTGTGGATGCTTGAATTGGTTATAGTGAATCAAAAATGAATCTCATACTAAACAATTGCAACTGATTTTGCAGACTGATTAGCACTAATCTTGGACTACCTTACCAAATATATAACATTAGAGAGTCGTAGACTAGTGCTGAGAGGGGCCTGTGAAACTAGCCACAGTATTTGTGATTTGCTTTTGCCAAGTTAAGCATGAACCTCCCCCAGGTCTGTACTGGAAGATATTACGAATGTCTAAAACAATATCTGATCAATATATAGACCTAATGGTTTTGGAGCACCTGCTGTTTCTCTGGAAGCTGTTCATTTGCAAGCAGTAGTGTAGTACAACACAAGTAGAAAAGTGCTCCATGTTTTTTTAATGATTTTATGAGCTTGTGAACCAAATTGGAATATTGATTACATTTGTCAAAATGCAGCCTACTTAAACTGATGTAAACTAGGTTAGCTTGAATATTGCTTCGACAAGTGAATCTTATTTGTGCCATACTTTGACTACTTTTTAAAAGCTTTGCTTGCAGTGCACATAGTCATTTCTAAACTAATTAAATGTAATTTTCATTTTCTGTTATTAAGGAAGCCATTTTTTACTTTTAATTACTTACATATTTTACTTTCATAATTAGTTTTACTTTTATAATATGACAAGTGCCCTACTTCAGTTTAAATCACTATTAGTTGTCAGGTTAGTCTTTTTTACAAACTGATGAGCATTTCAGTTTGCTTGTACTTAGCCAATTCCAAGGACATCTTACAATAACTACAGTCCTTTTTATATATATATATATATATATATATATATATATATATATATATATATATATATATATATATATATATATATATATATATATATATATATATATATAATGTGTTTGTGTGTATATAATATGTTCTACCAATTAATACCATATCATTACTGCAAATCACTTAATTCAACATAGCTTACATTTATTATTATTAATCAGTGATTTAGCAGACGCTTTTAGCCAAAGCGACTTACAGAGACTAGGGGGTGAACTATGCATCAACAACAACTGCTGCAATCACTTACAATAGGACCTCGGTTTTACATCTCATCCGAAGGATGGAGCACAAGGAGGTTAAGTGACTTGCTCAATATCACACACAGTTAGTCAGTGGTTGAGCGGGGATTAGAACCAGGAAGCTTCTGGTATCAAGCCCTTTTCTTTAACCACTGGACCACCAAGCCACCTACATTTAAGCAACTAGATGTACTGTATAAGAAAAAAAAATGTGCTTGTTTAAGTGTTCTTCATATGACAAAGTAGACAAGTAATGAGTTGTGATATAGAGTGGTGCTCTTATAGACACATACATATGTTGGACTACTGTTTATTGCAGTGATTAAGAAACCCCCCAAACGTAACACTATTGTACTTTTGAAATTTTATTTTTTCATATTACAGATGTGAAAACATTAGGTGAAAGAAATAAAATATTACCAAAGTTATATCATAAAAAAACCCACATGAAACACAAGTGAACTTTCAGTCACTTTAATATTGCCACACGTGTATGTCTTGTTGCACACATTGTGAGTTAGATATTTTATAAGTTCAATATGGTGCTCCATCCTCTATTTTTATATTAAATGTAAAACCTGTTAAACAGTTTTTTTTTAAACAAATCTATTTAATTGAGGCAGTACAAGGAGTACTTGGTTAAATGTTTATCACAAAACAGCATTTTGTGAGTTCTATAAATTCTTCAACAGTGCAAGACTCTTAACATTAGCGCAACAAATTATTTCCTTAGAGAAAATTAACATCTCCAACATCATACACTTTATTACAAACCCACATCAGTTAATATACTGTTCAAACTGAACTTGACAAAATAGGAAATGTATTGTTGCAGACCTGTTATAATTAAAAATCCTAGGGTTAGACACAAAAGCAATATAGCTGAGATTTAGGAGTTGGTATTCACAGGTTTTTCTGCTGACAGTTGCTAATTTTACCAAATTTGTTTTTGCTGTGATTCACTGTGCAGCATTAGTTAAACAGCCTCTGTTGCTAAGACCTTGGTGAATTGCATTGGCTAGCAATTTTTTGCATATGCTTGCACAATTTAAATACATTAGTTTCAGTGTGGTGACTTATCTCTGTAATACAGCTACCTGAGCAGCAGTAAATGTCGTAGCTCCAAGGAATGGCTTGTCTGAGTGATAAAAAAGAGAGAGAAAAATAAATGGTTTCTTTCATGAAAATAACCTTTTAATAGAAAATAGTTTAAGTAGACATATTAGTTATGGTAAACAAAGTTATACAAATGCTTATGTCAGTGTGCTTTTGGTGAATTTTACAAAATGTAACTGCAAACAGAATCATTTTCTGTTTCTGATCAGCCTAAGCCCAATTAAGTAGGCTACTGCTTGGAATCTTCAGTCCTACATGAGTACCGTCAAAGCAGGCAAGAAGCATTTAGTTAATTATATTCTGGTCGTCAAAAAAAAAAAAAAAAGATTAATGTCTTAATGTCCAACCCTTAATTATCCGTCACACTCCAATAAATGTCATACTGGCAAGGAGCAGACACCAACAGGATGCACAGTATGTGTATTTAAATATCTGTCACACTCATTTAACCGGCACTTCAACTTCTTACAATGAATGATATTATTATTTATTATTTATTTCTTAGCAGACACCCTTATCCAGGGCGACTTGCAATCGTAAACAAAAATACATTTCAAGAATCACAGTACAAGTATTAATACAATTAAGAGCAAGATAAAATACAGTGACTTTGGTTCTAGCAAGTACAAGTATATGACAAAATATGATTCAATAACGGAGCAGATAGCAGTGTCGGTGATAGTTACATCAGGATATAATTAAATACAAAATACTACAGATTAAATGACACTTGACAGATTACAGTACTCTAAAGTACAGGATTAAATGCAGTAAAATAGGGATCAGATAAGAGCAAGTAAAGCGTATTTAAGGAAGAGTGATAAGTGTCCAGAGGGAAAAGAGGAGTTCTACAGGTGCTGTCTGAAGAGGTGAGTCTTGAGGAGGTGCCAGAATGTGGTCAGGGACTGGGCAGTCCCTGACCATTCTGCCCTGTGTCTGGGTTCACAGGTCAGAATGTCTGTGCAGGAAGAGATTGGTTTATGCTTGTGTACTGGTTGCCTTATGTTTTTGGGTCCCCCTGGCTCACTGAGAACCACCCTTGAGGAGGTGAGGCCAGCACTTCCAGGTCTCCAGGCTGGGAAGCCAGCTTCACGTGCCCCTAGAGGAATATGCAGTTGCAGAGGTGATGGAGGGGAGGATGGAGGAGCAAAATGGGCCCAGACATGTGGATGAGTTAAACTAGGGTATAAAGAGCAAGGTGATTGAAGGTAGAGTAAAAAAAAAAAACATGAACATATGTTTCTCATCAGCAAGAGGATAAGGAAATAGGGGATTGATCAGTTTATGCCAATATACAGGGTATAAATATGATTCATGATATTTTGAAGACAATTGATTACATTTAGCCCAACTGTCCTTAAACTTCAAATGGTTAAATATTGTCTTGACTATTGGTATAACGTGTTGTGTTTTATTTGATTGAAGCAAGTAGATGTATGCAAAGATTTGCTAATCTCAATATTATGCCAATTCACAAATAATAATAAAAAATATTCAGTAGTTACTGTAAAGTTTGAATTTGCATGTCTAGTACTATATTTTGGCAAAGGGAGCAATTTATCTCTTGTGAGATCTCAACGAGGAAAAAACACAGATTCTGGAGCAGACTTACTTCTCAATATATTTTATTTGAATCTGGTATCCCTGGAGCTATTTATTGATAGAAGTAGCTTTATTATCCTACATTTAACTATGTAGAAAGGCTGGCAAGTATATTTGTTTTGCTATTTGAGCAGCCAAACCTAGACTTTAAATCATCATTGTTTTTATATTATAGGGGTTCATGGTTGATGCTCCATTTTAAAATGGAAATTCATATTTCACATAGATTTTTGCATAGGAAATGGGGAAAAGCTTCAAGCTGATGATCACTTGTTTGTGTTTAAAGTACACTTAATTGTGGTGCCACAAAAGGAGGGTATGTATTAAAAGAGAAATGGCAGATATTTATAAATAGGCAAGTGGATATGTCTAATCAGTTGTTAAAACTTCAAGCTCAAACATACAAATTAGGGGGCTCCCGAGTAGCGCATCCAGTAAAGGTGCCCCACGTTGAGTGCCGGATGTGCCCTATAGTCTGGACGTCGCAAGTTCGAGTCCAGGCTATTCCTTTGCCAACCGAGGATGGGAGCTTCCAGGGGGCGGCACTCAATTGGCCGAGCGCCTCCCTGGGGGAGGGAGGGTTAGGTCGGCCAGGGTGTCCTTGGCTCACAGCACACCAGCGACCCCTGTAGTCTGGCCGGGTGCCTGCGGGCTTGCCTGTAAGCTGCCCGAGAGCTGCGTTGTCCTCCGACGCTGTAGCTCTTGGGTGGCTGCATGGTGAGTCCGCAGTGTGAAAAAGCGGTCTGCTGACGGCACACGCTTCGGAGGACAGCGTGTGTTCGTCTTCGCCCTTCCGAGTCAGCGCAGGGGTGGTAGCGGTAAGCGGAGCCTAAAAATAATTTCTAAATTGGGGAGAAAATAATCAAAATAATTGGCAACGACTAAATTTATTTAAAAAAAACATACAAATTAGGAAGTTAGATATAGTATAGAGAGAATGTTACTAACATAGTATTATCTGCACTACCAAACATGGATATCTTATATTCTAGCTGTATTAGGTAAAGATAAAGCTCCATCTAAGGGTGTTACAATTGTTAGGTTTTAGGTTCTATGTATTGGCTTGTGACAATGGAATGGTTTATAAATAAGTCTGTATCACCAATTATATTTAAACCAATTATATTATGTGGTTTTCAGGTTTCAGGTTTAGTACACAGCTCAATGATTCCTTTGGTAAAGTAATTGTGGGTATATTGTGCAATGCAAATTAACTAGTAGTCATTCCTGAACTTATAACATCCTTGACTTAAAATGGCTGCCATGTTGTGGTTATGTGATTGGTTGGCCGTCAATGATGTAATATCATAATGCACTACAGTTTGGTTAAATAAATGTCACATTGGGTCTGTCTATTGCAACAGGAATCTGTCACCAATCTGTAACCAATCTGTATTACTGACATATTTTGTTTAAAATTTGTATTAAAATCCAGGTCCTTAAAAAAAGAAAATACCAAAACAATTGACACAAATTAGCTATAACTAAGTGTTTTACCGCACTAGTATAAAGTCCTCAACTTCATCTCCTCATACACTTGATATGCTATTTAGTTATCAATTAATTATTGTATTCTCTTTTTCTACATGTATTGAATGGCTGAACTATCCCATGGAACATGCTTTGATTGTACAAATGTACATTTGTTTCAACTTCAGCACATGATGCTTAATATACTGCTTTTCACAATTAATCTGATGCATACATCTTTTAATGTTTTAAAACATTTGCTAATTTTACTTCTTTTGGTGTATTCAGTTGTCTGCAGGATTAACATCAACACTATTTATATTGCTATTCTCCTACACCTGGGAATAGCACAGTCATCAATAAATAACAAGAGTAACCTATCTGCAAAATATGCAGGTTATAAACAAATGCTTATGCGTGCCTGGGATTTCACAGCTATTAATTTTGAACTTTTGATTGCAATACTGTTTAACAAGCTTAGATGCTGCCCTGGCACTGGTGAGCTGTGACGAAGACAGCTCCCATAAGACTGCAGTCAGTTATCATAATGCAGCATTTTATACAGTGGCCAAATGTCAAGGAAAATGGACAACTTGTACCAGACACTAATGCCTAAGCATTGTTCTAAGGAGAATGTAGCAAGTGTCCTTAATGAAAATACCATTGAAATGGAAGTATTACAAGCACATCAAAATTTGTAAAGAAAAGCAGGGCTTTTTACATGTACAGTACTGAAACATGTTAATATACTGCACGTACTGTATAAGGTGGAAGTGTAGATTATTTAATGAAGAAATGGTTTTGGTTTGTCAAATGTCATTTTTAAATAACATTCAAGCATGTTCACACATAATTTGATAATTGATTTAGCTTAATCAGCTTTTATATTTTAAAACCACCAATCAAAACCACCAATCAACCACCGATGATTGATCCCACTAATCCGCTAATTGATTTCTGTATAGATTTCCTTGCCTGCCTCTCACCAAATGTATGAGTCTACTCTGGGAGGGGATAACAGTATGTGTCTGTGAATCAGTCTTTGTTACATGATGTTTTGAAAAATATGGACCCAAGTTCAAAGCATATTTCTTATAATTTGATCTTTTTAAATATATTAGTTAGCTTATTTGAAGTTTATATGAAAATAGGGATCTTGTTTACATGCATGTATACTTCAATCTTTTCTTGAATGATGCATCCTCAGGGTTATATGAAAATTATAGGGGATTAAAGTAAATTATGCACAAACTTGAAAATGCATGTGAACCGTGACATTGACAGTTTTCTGATTTCAATCATCCCTCTAGCCTATTTTAAACTCTACAGGCTGGATCAGAATGGCTTTGCCATTCCTTAGAATAAAACACAAAGCATAAGTTAGTATTAGCCTTTAGCATGGTTCATTAGAATATGTCCCTAAATGAGATTAGCCGTGTATGAAACAGGCTGCAGAACATTCAAAAGACATCCATCAAACGACAGGGAAGATGGCTGTCATCCACAATAGCAACATGAGCAACAGCAGTATAGCTCTTCATCATCTTATGTATGAAATGGAATGGTGCGAAATGCTTCTAAAGCCTTCAAGCTTAAAAAAAAAACCCAAAACATTTCTGCTTCCTAAAAATATACATTAAAGTCATAGAAAACAAAAGGACTTCATATTAATGAATCTCACCTGCGAATGGAGCAACTATTAGTGCCTGAAGTAAATATTGTTAAAATCAAAACACTCTGTGGCTCTGCAAAATGAAGGTCATGGTTAGAAGACTTTACCAGATAGATGGTTAGACGTTATAGAGGTGAGTCATGGAGAATGTGGATACCTTTTTGGGAATGCTAATTTTCCTCTGTATTTTCTTTCTCTTACATCTCTGTAGGTTTTGCCTGCTGTACTGTTTTATTGGTCTCTTAATATTTCCCACTGCTATGCTTCTACTGTGAGGAGACTGTCTGTTGGAAGTAATTTATTGCATACTTGGAGGAGGGGAGGGGGAGGGGGGGTGCGTTTTATGTTCTTACTGGTGTTCACATACTGAGCATTTAAGAGGTTGTGGTTTGTTTCCAACCATGAAACAGAACTGAATTTTAAACTATGATTTATAAAACTAAAGAGCATACCATTATTGCTGTACAATATGGTTTAATGCTGTTGGAAGCATAATGTTATCTATTGAGGCAATAGGAATACCTATAATGTGTTTGGGACTGGCTGACAATAATAGTGCATTCTTTGCCACCTCACAATCTTCAGATTGAGTACAATAAATAAGTTCAGTAGTATGACGTTTATAACTGTAACACAACAAGGGGTGATCTGGAGAAGAGTCAACACAACATTTTGAAATCAGAATTTACCATGGAACTTCATCCTGGGTTTCAGAACTGCTCTAGTTTTGTCCAGAGCCTAATTTATTATGCTATGTTTCCATCTGCACCATTAAACAGTCTGTAAAACTCAATTCGGTCCAATATCAAACCGCAATCCAACCTGCAGACAGACATCTGCCACCCTGCAATTCCCAATTCAAAGCGGTTAGCAGCCAACATGACTAATTTCACATCAATTGCAAGTGGCAGATGGAAACATAGCATTAATTAAACCACTGTTTGCCAGGAAATCACATAATTGATGCAACCCTGATAATTATTGACTTACAGACTCATATAAGGCATATTACTGTAAAAAAAAAAACATTCCCATGACAACTACAGTAGTCATTTAAAAATATACCTAAAAAGGGTAGTTTATTAAAACCTAACGTAGTACCACTATACTGCCTTTCTCATTTCATTAGGTGGTATGGTCCTTGATACTTCATCGCTGAACTTTGGTGTATTAACTTCAATTTTTAAGAAAAGTGTATGCCTTGTATATAAAGAGAAAGGCCAAACAACACCAAAGGTATATATTGTACTATTTCATCAAAGCAGTCAAACATATTAACCAACATTAGGTGCACCCATTGGGGCTTTTTTTTTTCTTGCAATTATAAATGTACATATCTACAGCGGCTCATTGATGCCATTTTAAAAAAATTAAAAAAAAAAACAACTAAAGTCGAGATCACAAAATAATGAATCTAAGGATCTCGATATTACCACTCTGTTATCTCGTGATTGCGATTATTTATTCCAGGATCTCAAGGAAACGTAAGTCATCACTCTGTTTTCCTGAGATCATTTATCTCAGGATTTCAACAGTGCAAGTCTTTTTTTTTCTCTCGATCCTGGGATAAATTGTCTCGTTATCACGAGATAACGGAATGGTAATATCGAGATCCTGAGATTTAATTATCTTGTGATCTCGACATGCAATTTTTTTTCCAGATGGTCTCAACGAACTGCTCTACATATCTGTCTGTAATCGCAAATAAAATATCCGAAAATACATGTTTGCCATTACTTGATATAATCGGCATGTTTTGACTGGCAAGCCAAAATTATCCAGCACATTTAAAATCAGAAAGCTCTGTAGATTATTTTTTCTTTCCTAAGACCTGTGTGATCTGTGACCAAACCACTTGTTTTATTTAATTTCTATCTTATCTTGTTAATTCATCAGTGTCAAGCCCCGGATTTTGTTTAATGCAATTGTGTAGGGATCCCTGCAGATGTGATATTTTCTCACATCTGAAATGGCCAAGACTGACATGTTTTGCCTAGTTTAATATCCCTCTCTCCATTTTGACTGATAGACATTTCTAGTTTGGGGTACAGATTTAGAGGTGAACTCTCAATCGCAGTAGAACATCATTTTCCAGTGGAATTCTGGGAAAGACAAGAAGCGACTCTTATTCATGGCAGCGACAGAATTTAGGTAAGACAAGATCTACATGAAACTTCCCCTTTTAACTACATTATTTTATAATTTACATGCATGTGGGCTCTACTTCATCAGAAAGAAAATATTGTTTATGTGTTAATCCCCCCCCAAAGGAATGTATATCTTTAGGGACACAAGCTTCCTCCGCCCTTATTATTTATTTATTTTCTTAGCAGACGCCCTTATCCAGGGCGACTTACAATTGTAAGCAAATACATTTCAAGTGTTACAGTACAGCTAATACAATAAGAGCAAGATAAATACAATGACAAGTTCAAGCAAGTGCAAGTGTGACAAAATACAATTCAATAACACAGCAGATAAGTGACAGTGATAGTTACATCAAGATATGATTAAATACCAAATACTACAGTTTAAACATATGGCAGGTTACAGTACTCTGAAGTACAGGATTAAATGCAGTAAAGTAGGGGGCAGGTAAGAGTAAGTAAAGCAAATTTAAGGAAGGGTGAAAGTGTCCCAGGGGGGAAACGGAGGAGTTCTACAGGTGCTGTCTGAAGAGGTGAGTCTTAAGGAGGCCAGAATGTGGTCAGGGACTGGGCGGTCCTGACATCTGTAGGTAGGTCATTCCACCACTGCGGGCGAGGGTGGAGAAGGAGGCGGGCTCTGGAGGCAGGGGAGCGTGAGGAGGTAGAGCCAGTCTTCTAGTGCCAGCGGAGCGGAGAGGTCGAGTGGGGGTGTAGGGAGAGATGAGGGTCTGGAGGTAGCTGGGTGCAGTCTGGTCAAGGCATCTGTAGGCTAGTACAAGAGTCTTGAACTGGATGCGGCGGTGATCGGTAGCCAGTGGAGTGAGCGGAGTAGTGGAGTTGCGTGGGAGAAGCGAGGCAGAGAGAACACCAGGCGGGCAGCAGAGTTCTGGATGAGCTGGAGCGGACGGGTGGCGGCCGCAGGGAGGCCAGCCAGGAGGGAGTTGCAGTAGTCTAGGCGGGAGAGTACCAAGGCCTGGACCAGGAGCTGGGTGGCATAGTTGGTGAGGAAGGGTCGGATTCTTCGGATGTTGCTCAGGAAGAATCGGCAAGTGCGTGCCAGAGTGGAGATGTGCTGGGAATAAGAGAGGCAGGGGTCCAGGGTGACTCCGAGGTTCTTAGCGGAGGAAGAGGGAGAGAGTGTGGTAGATTCCAGAGGAACAGAGATAGAGAGATCGGAGGAGGGAAAGAAAAGGAGGTCAGATTTAGAGAGGTTAAGTTTGAGGTGATGCGAGTGCATCCAGGAGGAAATAGCAGACAGACAGGTAGAGATACGGGAGGAGATGGTGGAGTCAGAGGAGGGGAAGGAGAGGAAAATCTGAGCATCATCAGCATAGAAATGGTATGAGAAACCATAGGATGCGATGAGGGGGCCCAGGGAGCGGGTGTAGAGAGAGAACAGGAGAGGACCCAAGACTGACCCTTGGGGGTCAGTCTTGGGTCCCTTAGAATCCTGTGAGCCAAATATGCAAAATCCAAATACTAATTGCACAAGAGCAGTTATAAATGACACTGCCAAGTTCAGTTATATCTCAGAAAACAAAACAAAAAAATTCATTACACTGATTACAGACAAAAAAACGACTAATAGAACTGAGTGGCATCCTTTTAATGTACATATATTCTTAAATATGTACAAATATATTTAAAAAAAAAAAACCTGGGGCATGCAGACCTGTATAATCAAACAACAGTCTGTCACTGGAATTCTCTTTTTAAAGCATAGCATTTTTTTTATTATTTTCAACATAGCATAGCACTTTATTCTTCATACTTGTTATGTATACTTCTCATATTAATTTTATTGTATAGTGGGAAGAAACATAACGTCTAGCAATTTGTAATTCCCAAGCTAAAATCTTACACTATTCTATTCAATAAGTGATTGTCTTCAAAGGTTATAGTTTCAGTTGTATAGATTTCTGACAAGGCATATATTTTTCATGGGACAGTGGATGTAATAAGTAAAACTCAGCAAGTGTTTATTGGAGAGTTTTAAAACAGTCCAGACAACATAATATGAATGGTATTAATCTCAGATTTTTACTTTATTTAATCAAATTGTCGATTAATTATGAAGTAGTTCATAATTAGGAAGCAAAATTACATTCCAATTATTGTGGAAAGAAAAATACTTGGGACTGGTATGTTTATTTTTTCAGTACATGCACTAAATATGCTTCTAAAATCTATGTTTTCAGAGCTTGAGGTCACAAGCAGATGAGGTGAATTCACAGTTGGTTGGTCTCATGTGAATACAGTATATATTTAAATTGTAGTTATTGTCCATTTAGCCTTATGGAAGTATTCGACACATTTATGGTGTGAATGCTTTATTCTTTAAATTCTCAAATAAATGTATTGCCATCTGTACTTCATGTAAATCGAGGACATGGCATTACAATTGGTGACCTTATAACTGCACCACTATCACAACCAACATGACTGTTTAAGCACAAATCCTCAGTGTTTCATATCTTCAGTCTACTTAATGTTTCTTTGGCAATGGTTTCATTTTGCTCTAAGACTTGGCTGCTAACTGTAGATGGCAAAGGGATCTGAAAACTTTAACCTTTATATCAGCTGCTTAATTCCAGCTGTAGGCAACAGTGATTGCAATCTTTTCTATTTGATTGCCATGTTGAGGGCAAATTGGAAATGAGTCCTGGTAGACATCACAAAGGCACCTTCAAAACCAGCACTAATTTGTAAACAATCAAATGTTTTCTGTCTGTAATGATTAAATGTAATGTCATTCATGTGCTTTATGAAAAAAATATTCTAGTGCTGTGTACTGTACAGTTAAAATGAAAACTGCAATGCAATATTTACCTTAACTGCGTACATTTTAGTGCTTTAATACTTAAGACCTCATCTGCTGCAGAACACTAGTCACTGTTTAGAAGATACCTGATATACACTAATTTAAATTTATTTCAGGAATGTCTGATAACTATATGGAACTGCAATAAACATATACAGTTCAAAACTGGAATAGCAAATGTTGTACCCTCCGAAGTACCTAAGTATTACAAAACTGAAATGCAGTGGTCTCAGAGTAGCATACCAGTAGTGCACCTTTAGTATTAAACTAGTAATGCATTGAACATTAAACTACATTAGTATTTAGTGTTAAAAATGTTTATCGTTTACAAATGTGTTTTTTTAAGCTTTTTTTTGGGGGGGGGGGGGATTGAGAGCATTTGCTGAAATCAGGTAAAATATGCAATGCATTGTTCACTGTATTCTGTTTTTGTAAACACTTTGTAGTTGAGTAATTTCCTACTGAGCAGCTCTTCAGCATGCAAAATAAATCTGTTGATGCAACTGTTAAATTCAAATATTTCCATATGCTGTGATGAAACAAATTCATCAGGCAGGAGCCTCCACTTCAACAGAATAATGTTGTGCTACAGTATTTATACTGTTGCCCTGATGGTTAGCAAAGGTTCTTCTGGATTGGCAGATAGTGTTTGATTACCAGCCAGCTGTGACTCCAGGGCTACAAGTAAGTCTGATGCAGTGGTGGCTGGTGGCCAACAAAAATGGGGAAGTATAAAATAGGCAGAGGGCTAGGGGTCCCCTTTAGCCCCTAGCAGCAGTGTAATCTTATTGTATTCTGACTGACAACACTTTTCATATTATTATTATTAGTAGTAGTAGTCGTAGTAGTCATAGTAGTATGAAATAGGATGCAACAAGTTAGGAATACAACAAGTTATATCTACAATGACATATTAGTAGTGCAATAGTGCAAGGATAAAGTGCATCCAGCTGAGGAAAAGTTTCCTACCGTTGTGATGGATTTCCTTTTTTTCTGGTCACTTTTTAAAATCTCCTTCAGAAAGTTGAATGCATAACTGAATGATGCAATTTCCATTATTCAACAATTAACTAATAATCGAGCACACTCAGTAGCAGTGCTTCAGCAGGGGACGGGAAGGTTTGAGTTTCTCATCCAATTAAAACCTGTGCTCAGATTACTTAATCTGCTACTGCCAGTGCTGTATTAAATAGCAGATAGGTGTTTGAAAAATGTTAAAAAACTATTTACAAAAATACAGCCCTATACTATACAAGAGCTGTGTTCGAAGGTTCTTTCGCCAGCCAGGAATTCGAAGGTAGTTCTAAACCTTCGCAGGTTCATCAGGTAGTGTTTGACAGTGTGTGAATACTATAAATCACACATTAAATGCAAAATCCGATCTTTTGATTTGCATGTTCATGTGTATTACACCATTCCATGAAATTCCTGAAAGCAGGGTCCCATTTTGTAAAACAAAAAGCAGCTCATTATGTGTCTTTTTTATTATAGAAATTGAATTTACACCAAACAAAGAGAAATATACACACAAAACACAGAACTCATGCATACATTTTTTTTTCTATACAACATACAACAAAAATATACAACAAAAACACCTGCTTATTCTATTTACTTCAACAAATACAAACATACAATCAAAGCAAACAGATTTCCAGATATTCAATACCCAATACTAACTGCCTTGCTATTTTTGTTTACATTGTTTTTAGCATATAATTCAATTACTTAGAAACAGCATTGTAGAGTTTTCTTATAAATTTGGTATACCAGCAATATTTCACTTTTTTTAAACTCTTGTAGCTCATCTAAATCTTGAGGTTCTTAAACGCTTGACTGATTCTGTTGTTGACTCTACCCAGAATGGTTGTTCTTTGAAAATGTGTTACATTTACTAAAATAAAAATAATAATAAAAATACTTTCAAAAAGATCAAATACAGAGTTTGCCTGCGCGAGACTTTTTGACTTTTAGCTTTTTGGGAGAGAGAGCTAATGAAGAAAGGTGTTTCACCCAGTTTTTCAAGTTCTGGGACAATCTAGATTTGCCCGATTGGATGCGGGCAAGTGCCAAAAAAAAAGTGGTAACATCGGGATTCGCCCAGAAGCCCTTGGCAAAACTAGATTGGCCTGGGTGAAACTCATTTTTTTACTTTTAAATTTTGAGGCACTGCCTTTCTTGCCTCCTCTGAGGAGCCTCCACTGCTATGATGAGTACTCTGGGGCAGGATGACTGTATATTAAAGGGTTATAAAAATCCTACTTGATTAGATCCCACAGATGTACTGTTGGAATTGAAAGTAGTGCCGCCAGCTGTGTATAGCTATTGAAAGACTTGGAAGCCCTACCCTGTCCCCACACAGGAGCAAATATGTTTTAATAATGTAAACTGGCCTATGGAGTGACAATTTTGTAGAACTCATAAAGGTGCTTGGTTATGTGTCCTTGAGCTACTTTAACTGAGTTAAATCCCTTTGGGGAGGGGAGTGTTTATCCTGTACATAAACCACAGTTGCATAACTTAGAAGGTAAAGCCTCTATGTCTATCTGTGACAAAAATGTGGTACTTGTATAGTAACATATGATCAACTGATAACTTGTATGTAGTCAATCCTTTATTCTAGATAGCTTTGGGTAGGATTACCCTGCAGTACATAAGGGTGTCTGAAAAACTAATCATACGTGTACCAGATTTATGCACTTGAACAGATCTGTCATTGTCAACATTTAATTTATTTTTATGTTTTCCAACTACCGCATGTGCTTTGGCAACACCCTGACCTGCAAAGGAGTGTGGAATACATTTTATAAAATATGTTTACCCTGCTTTCTAACAACATAAGCTTTTTTGTTAAGCAGATTTGTGAGGAAGTGACAGGTTTGAAAAATTGGACACACTGGTTGCTGGAAGCATTTTTCAGGTTCGGGCACTCTAAATAGTGCAAGAATGCAGAAAGGGGAAATGAAATATTACTGTATTTTAGAGATGACAGTTTTGTCAAATATACCTTTTCTCACCTTAAAGCTTAAAACAAGTAAAGTAAATCTAATGCAACATTTTCATACAATATATGTTTTTTTATAACAGCTGTAATTCTTGTTAGGATTTCTTTGTCCTTAGCAGTTAACACATAACGCCAGTATAATAGGACAGTTTATAAATACTTACGTTGGGAATATTGTCTTGTTGGTCACCTATAAAAAATCAATACCCTCTTCTGACTTCATTTTTTGTGGTAAAATGAAATGCATTTTGTTATTATTGTTTTTTTGTAAATGTGGCACTTAGACAGCAGTTTCTAACATTGAAATAATATGCATGTAAAATAAACTTTTAATTATAAATAAGTCTGTAGTTTTAATAACTAAAACTACTTTATAACTAAAACTACTTTATACCTTTGTACCATAATGATGTTTAACTGCCAAAAAGAGAACTGTAAATAGATACGTGGATACAGTGTTTTTCTGTAATATTTGTTTAACTGCTTCATAAATCCATTATTATCTGAACACCATCAGGCCAGCTTCTTCATTTTCAAAGTATTGAGGAATGTGAGATGCCTCATTACTATTTTCAGTGTATGGGACATGGTCATATCATTACACTTATCACGGATCATAATGTTGAGAATTCAAGGATACAGTTAATATACCACAACTTTCTTTGAAATACTGGATCAAGACTATCTAAAATGTCCCCACACATTAAAAGTCAATTCCAGTCACTTTTTTTGTTTTTTTGCTAGGTACATTTTTGTCATTTCTTCATAACATTACTGTGATTTCAGGCTGTAGGCCTATACATATTTGACAGCCGGGTTATTGAAACTTTGCTCCACACAGACATGTTCGCTTCTCATTGGTCAGTTTCCATAGTTACGCTGCGTGTAGCTCCAGAATTGGATCAAGATTACGGATCAGTGGAGCTTGATCCAGATCTTAGTGTAGCTTAGTGTAACACCACCTTATGATCCGGCTCCAGTGAATTCGGATCCAATCCCATTTTTTGTTCTCGTTAGTACAGCCCCTGGAGCAGCGGGTAGTCTGGTACTGTATATTATTTAGTGGATGGTTCAGTACTGTACATATTCAAAGATTAAACGAAGAAACCAATCTTAACGCAATTTCTTTCAGAAGAAGCCAACTCTAGGTAAGAATGTGTAGTGATTGTATTTCTTCTTATATTTAATATTGTTTTTCTTCTTACAGTCCTGTGTGATATTTAGCTGCGATACGTTTTGATAAATCAATGTTTTTTCTTGCGCAATGGCAATGCCTTCCCCCCATATAACGTTTAATAATAGTTGTTTGCTTTTAGTACTTTTCATGTCTTGTATTTTTATGTGATAGCCCAGATGCCATGGACTAAAAGAATTGGAGGTAATTCTTTTTGGGGGGGGGGTATAGTTGTGTCAACGTTGAACATCCTGTCCCTAATTGCATCGTGAATGAGAAAAAAACATGCAAAAAAACATGCAATAATTGGACCAGTTTACAAGGAGATAGCGTTCTTATTCTTAAAATAAATTATACAAAATGTGCAATGCAATTATTTCTAAAGCACACCACTGGTTTGTCGATATCCCAGTTAAGTAAACATTTCACAGTTACATACTACTGCTACATTAAACACAGCGGTACAGCATTTTTTTTTAATCATTTTACAGTAGCTGCTAAGGACATTAAATTACTCTCAGATCATTGAAATTCTTTTTTCATGCATGGGCTTTACAAAAACCAGGGGTAAGAACTCCGTTTAACTCTTTATTAGAACGCCCTTTCCACAAAGAATGACACTTTTTATCAAATATAAACCAATGAACATAAACTGCTAAATAAGCACCACATTCCTGTGACTGTTGAAAGAAGAAATATGTAGCAAAGTTTTAAATAACACGTTTACACGGATAATCACGAATAAACTAAAATAAAAGTGGGTAGCGTCTCGCTTTCATCTTGGCAAATTTGTCAACACCAGCCTGTATTTGTAAGTCTAATGTTTTTGCTTGTCGGATTAGCTCGCAATATCCAAAAGATCGCTCAATTTCTTATCCCCAGTAGCGTATACGCAGATTTGACCCTTTTCATGCATGAAAAGAACCTTTCATTTGCCTAACTAATACCAACATTTGCATATGGCAAAAATATGTTGGAAAAAGAAATCCACAGATTTTCATGTATAACATTGCCTTAATTTCTTTCCATATAAATGCATATATCAAACAGTACATTTCAACCAGAGTGTATCTAATACTGTAGTCCAGTGGTTTCCAATCCTTGGTCATTTTATAAGTAACTTGAAATATGCAACTGTTTAAGAGCTGAAAACAAGCCCAGCAGAGTCAGCACCAGTCTGACTAGTCCAGCAGTGTCCGCACCAGTCTTACCATAGCAATAGCAGCACCAGTCGTACCAGTCCCAGCACTGGCAGCACCAGTCTTACCAGTCCCAGTATTAGCAGCACCAGTCTTGCCAGTCCCAGTATTATCAGTTCCAGCTTTAGCATCAGAGTCTCAGCATTAACTTCAGTAGCAGTGAACCAAAAGCTTGTCTCTCAATGAAGATATAACCCCATCTACTTATTCATACGGTATTTATAAGTTATATTCTTGTCCTTTTTAATGTCACATATTTCTGACAATGTGAATAGGGTAATTTTAGGTTGGTGTGGTTTCACTGGGACACAATTTATTTTAAAAAATATCATGAAATTTCAAACATCATCCAAGGTGAGTCACTGGGTAAAAAAGATTTAGTGACGTATATTGCTTTGCAGTTTGCATTAATAGTCTCAAGGCTTTAGAATATGAAAACTTTCACCTTCGTAACATTTACTGGGTATGCAGGGGGTTTTTTTAGACAACAATTAGATTTTTGCCTCAGTAAAAATCTATTCCTAGCTACGCCCCTGTCTAATATCATAACAATGTGTCTGAGGCAGTACAACCAAGATTAAGAAGGTGATTTGTCTTAGTTAAACTTAATTAGTAAAAGTAAATATAATGTGGGGGCTGTATGACAACAAATATGCCTTCTATAAGAGAGTTAGGAAAGATTTGGCTGGGGGTCCCCTCTGGCTGGCAGAGAACCTTCCTGGTAGAGGATGAGGCCAGTGCAGCTGGGCCTCTAAGGTTGGGAAGTGACCTTCACTTATCCCCAAAAGAAGACCCCCGGCTCCCCGCAACTGCACCACCAATGCTAAGGAAAGAATTGGAGGTTAATTAATAGTACTGATCTCGCCACTCAGTGGAGAAGAACCCCCACCCCCCCAGCAGTCAGATGGCCCCCGTATAGGAGATAGAAGAACAAAGGTAAGACTCCACTGCAGTGGAAGACCAGCACCCCATTTTTTGGATTAAGGGTACAGGGGAGATTTGATTTTTGCTTGCGGAAGGTTGTGAAGGCAGACAGGCTGGTTGCATAGGAGGAACGAGTGTATGGAGCCAGGGCAGTGGCCATGTCATCTTGAGTGGACGTGAGGAGATTGTGAAGGGATGAATTTAGTTAAATATCAGATCGATGAATTGTGTAGATTATCTTTTGCATGAATGTGGAAAGACAGAATGCGTAGGAGCAGCGAGTAGGTGGAGCGAGGGCAGCGGTCATGCAATCTTGAGCTGACGGTATCGGAGAAAAGACATTTGGTATTTATATATATATATATATATATATATATTGCATTATACAGTAGATACTTAATCCCCCAAACTGCAGTATATACACAGCATTTCTGTTACATTATCAATTTTCACAGCAATTAAAGCTTTTACTAAGTTTATTGAATGCTGCAGCAACAGCTCAATTTCCAAGATATCTTGTCCAGTCATCATCCAGTAAAAAGATCCTGTCACAAAACCGATTCACAGGACAGGCTAAATCAATTAGTAAAAGGTGAGAATCTTGAAATTGAGGGTCACATGTCATTTTATCTCCCCAGAGACTTAAGGGTCTAAATTCAGTACACGTGGGTGATTGTTTTAGGTAATGTTGCATTCATTTTGTATCTCTGAAGTATATTAGATTTTGATATTAGGTAGCACATTTACTTTTAAATCCCTGCAACCCAGAGATGATAAAAGCTTGAATGATGGTGTCACACGATAGCTCATGTGGTGACGCCAGGCCAGGAAGAAACATACAGTACTGTGAGTAAATGAAGCGCTGTGGCGCAAGTTTATTGTAAATAATAAATTAACCAAATAAAAGGTTTGAACAAACAGGAAAAAAAAACACTGACCACAAACAAAACGGCACGATGGCCAAAACAAACAGCCTAACACACAGGCATGGAACACAACAAGTACGACTCAAGTTCCGTCTCTGAACACACCAACTCTGTATCACCCGTGATTGCCCTATTTATACACCTTAATTAATCATTTAATCACATATTCAATTCACGGCTGAAGCCACATTCTTACATGTTTTTGCAGGGAGGATTTTAACTTCCTGTCACCCATTATTCCACACACACACGCAGACATCCCTGTGCACACATACCAATATACCTTTTAAATCACCCGTGCTACATAACCCACAGTCCGTGCACCAATACACAGACACCACATAAAACATAAAATTCAATAATACGCACAGGGGCAGGACACCCCGCCACAGACGGTTACCTTTTCCTTTTTCAGTGCTTGCCTTGCATTTTTCAGGTTACATAAGTGCATTAAACTCTTCTCCATTTACCTGAGCTTATATTTCCTTTTTTAAAATGGATTTTTAATTTTTAAAATTTTAAATAAATCAAACTGCTGGATAATGTGAGACAGAGCAGTTCCGGTGCTGATAAGTCAGTAAGGTTCTATGATAACGTTGGAAAATGGTAAACTTTGAACAAGTACAAGCAATAGAAGTTCTTGTACAGTACACTACCCTGTAAATGTGGAATTAAATATAATGGTATTTTGAAACTGATGTAGTTTTTCCAAGATAAAAAAGGTGCCCAGTGCTCAATATGTGTATTCTAAACTGAATTATTGAGAATGACAAACCTCATAATTTACATGAGCATCAAAGTGTCAAACACATAATGGAAACCCATGTACAGTATTTTGACCAAACTTATGCTAAATTAAATAGATGATATTGAACTTTATATGAAAAATACATTTCTGAATATCTGCACATGATTACCAACAAAGGTAGAAAACAAATATAAATTAGGTATCATATGATTACCAACAAAGGCAGAAAACAAATATAAATCAAGTATCTAAATAGCATTTCTTTGTCTAATCATGGTGCCTACAGTAAATCTTGTTCTGGAGTTACACAATAAGCTTATGAGAGAGGGACGGTTGGAGACCAGTATCTCTGTGGTCCTCCCTTCATATTAACAATGCTAAATGTGTAATGTGGTCTTCTGTTGTTGGGTATCTTCCCCAGACTGTCTGAGACACTATCAGAAAATAAATAAAATACTGTAAGCTAATAAAGTGCTTTACAGTGAATTAAATGAACTAGCCAATTAGATGCACAATGTTGTCGGTGGCAAGGCTGTCAGCAGAAATGCTTACAGGGACAATCCTGGCCGTGGAAATACTGACAATGGCAATGCTGTCAGCGGAAATGCTGATAGCGAGGCTACATCCTCCTCCAGTGGCACTGTTCGCAGCGGAAAGGCTGACAGCGAGCAATGCTGGCAGCGACAATTCTGACAGCGCCAAGGCTGGCTCCTCCAGCAAAGGCAGTTCTGGCAGCGGAGCGGTGCACTCGGGAAGTGGCGTTGGCAGCGGTGATGCTGCCCTCGGCGCTGGGCACTCCAGCATTGTCAATGGCACTGAGCACTCCGGATGTGGCGTTGGTGCTGGTAGCGGTAATGCTGCCCTCAGTGTGGGACACTCCGGCAGTGGTAGTGGCGCTGCATACTCCGGTAGTGAAACTACTGCGGGTGGAGGTGGTCTCCTCACCTCTGCCCCCTTCTCTATAGCCAACGACTCCCTTCTCTTGGGCTCTGGACAAAGCCTCCGGGTGATGACAAGCAGGCATCCCCGTAGACGGTGCAGGCTTGGCAGCCCTGGGCGTGGCATCCCTAGGGGTTGCAGGTTTGGCAGCCCTAGGCTTTGTAGGCTCGGCAGCCCTAGGCTTTGCAGGCTCAGCAGCCGTAGTTGTTGCAGGTTTTGCAGAACAAGGCAGGAGTTGACCCTTGGGAGGTGACTTTAGCTCCTCTGGTGGTGGAGGCGGGATCAACAGGTGGCCTCCCTCTGGTGGTGGAGGTGGGAGCAGCTCTTCTCCCTTTGGCGGTGGAGGTGGGAGCAGCGGGTAGTCTCCTCCTGGTGGTGGAGGCAGTGGCAATACTGACTTCAGTGCAGGGCACTCCAGCACTATTTTGTTAAATATTGCTCCTGTACAGGTGTTCATAATTGATCTAGAGCTGCTGCTGCATTTTTTAACGTGTGTAGGGTGCTGTGTTAATTTAGTTTGATAGTTAGTTTATTAACGTTAGTTTGTCTGTTACTTTATTATTATAGTTTATTAACATACACTATTGCTTTTCTCTTACTTATTTTTCTATTAATTGCATATGCTGATGCCTGTGCATCATGAAGTAATGCATATTTATTTATTTAATTTATTTAATTTATTTATTTATTTATTAATTCAAACTGTGTCTGGTGGCCAACTCCGTCTTAAAGAATACGTCAGCTAAGAGAACACTTCGCTTGCTTCCCGAGGGGTGTTCTCATAGCTGGAGACTACTGTAATAAACATTGTGTTTTTACACACTAAACAATACATTTGACACAATAATAATACAAAATAAATAAAATACACACAGTGGCACGGTGTACCCCATCACACAGATGATATACATAATGTTTTCTTTTGTTATTTTGGGGAAGGGGGGTTGCACTATGATTGTAGTAAGGAGCAAAAAATATTATGTTGAAAGGTCAATTTCATGAATATATTGCTTATTCTGCAGATATTGTAATGATACATACCAGACAAATCCTTTGAGTACCAATTTTATTCCCTGGTTTGCATTAGGAGTAGTCGGAGGTGACTTAAAAATATCAGCTTGTTTTGCAGACCCCTCGTCCTAAATTTGGACTACCTAACCTAATGTAAAATTGGGTTGTCCAAGATTTCTGCTAATCCTATTCTGTGAAACTAAACATATGTTTGTCTTTGCTTTACATTGCCTGTCATGGTAAAATTGCAAGAGAACCCCTAATAGTAGTGGTAAAATTGCAAGAGAACCCCTAATAGTAGTGCTTATGTGTCGGCAGTGCCAGTTTTAAGAAATGGTGCTTGTATAGCAAATTTCTGTATGGAAAACAATAACACAGCAGACCTAATCATAAGCTATGTATCATGCAGTAAACTGCTGCCAGGTGGTGTCTATAAAGGTGCACAACTGGTTGTAAAAAAATAGCGGTATTGTAGATTCTGCAGAATGCATACTTGGTTTGACATGCGTGATCCATACTTCCTTGCCTCCTCACCAGCCAATGAGGAACGTACACCCTTTAGAAATTAGAGCTAAAGAAGAGGGACACTGGTTTTGTCCTGTACTAGTAATGACACACTGGTTTAAAATTGGGGCAACCTTGGTGCAAGGTTGTTGCAAACATAGTCATTTTGTGCAAGGTTGCTGGAACATAAGCTGAAGAAATTCAGTGAGGCAGAAACATGCACTAATACAAGAATAAAACAAGGACCTTGCAAGCTACCATTTTTAAATATTTTAAGCACAAACACCCTCTGTTTTACTTTTTTTCTTTAAAATACCGTAGTTCAACTTAAAAAATGCATGTGTTTTTTGTTGTTTTTAAAAAGTAAAACAAGGATTGTAACAAATTGGAAAGGCTGTGTGTGCGTGCTAGAAATACTGATGCTCATTGTAGAAGGAGCATCAATCAGTCATTAATATATGCATGCCATTTACTGCTATCCTAGTAGTGCTGTTCATTTACGCAAATACATTATTATTCAGTACATTCATAGCATTCTGTGACCACTGTTCTGTTATAAACATAATGGGTGATAGCCTGTGCATGTGGTAAATTATTCAATTCTTCCTTCCTCATATTGAGATAAAGGTAACCCAAATGGCTCTGGACATTCTTATTCAACTTGATGTTACATTGACTACAATGGCTACTATTATTAAAGTATTAGAATGGCCTCTTTTAGGTTAGATTCTGTGACGATGTTTTAAAGGCCTGTTCTGTGTTTAGGTCATTTATAACACAAAAGAGGAAATCACAGAATCTATCTATAGTATTTGTCTATTGAATGAGATTGCTTTTGATGGGTTAAGCAATTACGGTTTGATCTACATTATTAGATGTATCCATGAGGCTTTCAGTGAAATACATTTTTTGCTGACTACACATTTCTTTGCACAATTATGTTACTAAATTATTAGCTGCAAATAGATTTTAATGAACAACATGTATTTACTGTACCACAAGCCTAGTTTCTTGCTCCATATCACAAAACCAACTAAGAAACATTACATGTTAGTACGCTATGCAAGTCTTGCAAGAATTGCAGGAGAACTGGTGCACTAAATTAATGGGTCTAACAAATGACAGCAACAGACCTGTATAGGGAAGCCACTGATCTCAAATGGGAACAGGGATTTTATTTGTTTTCTGTGTGTCAATGATCCAGTATACATTGTTGCATTTAGTGCAAAACACTTGTTCCGTGTTGTATCCATTTAATCAAAAAACATAGCTCATGAAGAGTGCACTTACAGAAGCAATGTGTTATTGTTTGATAGGGTGTGTCTGTTTATTAACCCTCCTAAATGTCTACTGTTTCTGATAAACTGTGAGTAAACTACACGTCAATGGGATTCATTATTCCCTTTTTTGGCAGGAGATACACTTAAGCCTCACACAGCAAGTGACCAAGTAAAATGCTCTTGGCACATTTTTTTCCCCCCTTTTGTCAGGGTGCCATTTTACTCTTTCACAAGATTGAAAAGGATCTGCTAATGAAAGAAAGAACTAAGCAGAGAGGGGTGACTACAGCAATGCATCTGTAGTCGTCTATCAAGAGTTTTGCATTTCCTAGACATTTACAATCTTGTACAAGACGTATAGGATGCAAAATAATGAACATATGTGACTGGATACAACGAATTGAGTAAAATCTGCATTTATATAAAAAACATATATCCTTGTAATCTTCGTGTACATATGTAGATACCTTCAAAACATATATATTCTGATAATATACATGTTCCTATGTCATGACCAGGGTGGGACAAATCTTGTATGCTGGTGGCCATTTGGCCACTAGCTTTCAAAACCTGGTGGCCAAGTGAACTTTTATTGTGGCCGACATTTTCAAATGGAGACAATATGAGGAGACATGTATATTTTGCACACATACTGCTTTTGCATGCTTTGTTTTCATGTAATGGGTGTTTTTTTGTTATCTTGTGGGAGGGGAACTATACAATCGATGTGACTATTTTCTGTGTGCATAAAATGCCAGTGAGTGAAGAATATACATAAATTGCCAGGAATTATAACTGTTAATCAAATGCCATGGAAGATAACTATATAAACAATTCAGGGAAGTGACTACATTTCTTTATTTTTCAGTTACTGGCTAACATTCTAACACTCTGTTTAGCTCCTCCTTTCATGGAGTTGGGCCAGATGTGGATTTTCCAAATCAAAATGCAAATCGATTTGACTGCTGCTTCAGTTTTTTTGACAGTTTATTTAGGGTAAGTGAGAGAGATTTTGAGAAAGGTTTTTTTTCATTTCCCATGCCGTCTAAGCTGATCAACCAACCAAGCAAGTCCGGGAACGTCAATGGCCTGTAGCGCTGTAGCACTCCTGCAACACAGAATTTTTTTTTAAAGCTCTGTAGTTATTTTAAACCCCACTGTCTGTGCCGTAAGGCAGCACAGGTACCTCAATACTCCTTTCATCCCTTGTTTGTTGTTGTTGTTGTTGTTGGGGTGGGGGGAAATCTACTTGCTTTTAAAGTTTTTTAGTTTCTTAATTTTCTTTCAGTTGGCAATAGCCGTCTCTTCCGAACTTCACACAATGCAGAATGAATTCGGAATGATAATTCACGCTGTTCTACCTTAACTTGACTGGCTGGCTAGCGTTACTATGGAAACAAGAAAAGAGGTCTGGTTCTACGAATGGATTGACTCTACGAGATCAACAGGGTGGTGCAGATTCTGACAGTTCCGCAGAAAGCCTTTATTACAGAACCAAAGTTCTGTTGTATATCCTGTAAATGCTTATTCGCCAACATGGCGACTTTACGGTAAAATCTACTGGCCATATTAAAACTGAAGATCGCATTTGGCGATCGGGCGACATGATTTGAACCTCCCTGGTCATGACGTTCCCTGGTTGGCAGCTTTATTTAAAAACACAGTCTCGCAACAATAAGCACAATATAATGGAGAAGTAATAAATTCAAAATAAAAACATGGCCATTCAACCAAACAATGACAGGAACTCAGAAACAATGAGGGTCAGACCAATAATCTGCCTGGGCCTGCTGGATGCCTGCAGGATTCGCAGATTGATGTACTCCTGCTTGTAAGATTAGTAATAAAGATGCTAAATTAGACAAGGCAGTTGGAATATTAGCATTACTGGAAGTCATTATTAGAAGTCACTGTTTGTTTGAGAGAATCAGGGATAGGCATGTGCAGGTGTTATCTGTGCACACATCAAATGCATTTGTAAAGTAACCCTTGAATTACATTGTACATGAAATGTTTTCTTTACAGTGATGCAAATATCTACTGTAAATACTGCGCAAGAAATACATGTAATCATGTTTATATGAAAGTGCTTTACACATTGGCAACTCAGAGATAGATGACAAGGTGCCAATGGAGCAGCATTTAAACACTGAAGTTGCTCAGTACATTAATGGAATTCACAAAATAGGTGATTAATTTTGTAATATTTAGGAGCAGTAGTATTTGCAGTGGCTGCAGTATTTAAATGACTTGCGTGTCCTGTTATGGTTGGAGGATTCAGAATGGGGGATTGTGTACTCCAAGATGGCTGCGCCCACGACGACAAACAGCTGGGGAGGCTGTATGGCGTCTAGTTGCCTGTGTACGGCAATTTGAGGTGACATTGTTGCGGGAGCGACTTGAACTTGCATGCTTTTGCCTGGACTGCAGAGAGATAGAAAAAACAAACAATGAAATGTTCCCCTCATGGAGAAATTGGAACAGACTGGCTCCCAATGTCAGGAGATGCTGATCCATGCCCAGTGAGACGAGAGGTGAGGTAAACTGGAGTAGAAAGAGATGCCTGATGGGCCGGCCGAGGCGCCGGGATGAATACTGATCTGAACACAAAGCTGCAGCCGCAGAACAGTGGGGTTGGGATCACGGCACAGCGCATTTGAGGGCGAGAAGAAGCCAGAGTGGCAGATTGAAATGAAGAAGGAACGGCGCCGCTCAGGTGACAGAGTGAACACACCACCACCTGAAGAGCAGTCGATTCCTTCCATAATAAAGTGCGAATGAATCCAACACGAGAGGGGTTACATGGGTATTTTATATGATTTTGAGGGTTACATTGAGATGACAAAATGTGTAGGGGCTGTCCCTCCTCCCTTTAGTTTATAAACTTAATTATATTACACATTACACTGCTGTGTGTTGCGTTTAAAATTACATTTCTAAATGTCAGAATACATTATTATAGATAAAAGTGCATGGAGTCAGTATTGATAATACTGACAGACCTGCAATTCGATGTTATTTTTGCTTAACATCACAGAAACTCAATGAAGAGATAATGCAGTAACATGAAACTTGCCTTTGATGGTCAAGGCTAAAATGATTTTTAATTAATATTCATTTAGTGATTATTGCGTTTAGATGTCTTTTCTCCCCCAGCTTTTACTCTGTGTCAAACATATTCCTTGGTCTGCACACCTACCAGTATTAAATTAGTTTTCCAATGTGCCATCAGTCAAGCTCTCCATGATTTCATTATTGCCTGAATACATTAGCTTACTGTATGTGTGTGCAAAACAGTGAACACATCAGCAAGTAATCCATGAAGCCAGTTAATGAGAAAGTTTAATACAATCCACTATTCAATTAGCAAAACTTCCTTAGAGGAGATCTGGCTTAGTGTGAGTGTGATTTTGGTGCCTTTGGGGTGACAAATCAGCTGTATACAGTGCTTCCGCCTTTATAATCCGACCTGTTATAGTGTGGGATCGGTTATAACATGGTAAGATTGTGGCTCCCATTTCCCCCATAATGCAATTTGACTCGCAAACGCTGGGTGAACGTTCCCGATATACATTAAAAAGCATGACAGACAGAGCAAAAAATGAAAATCTTTCTGTTAAAATGAAACTCGATGCGGTGGACAGAAAAGGTGAAAGCAGCAGTTTCAAAAGATATAAATGTTGCAGAATCTACATTGCGTGGATTGCTAAAAGACGAAGAAAAACTAAGAGGTTTTCTTAAGAACATAAATGTTCCAAACGAGAGGAGGTCATTTGGCCCATCTTGCTCATTTGGTTGTTAGTAGCTTATTGATCCCAATATCTCATCAAGCAGCTTCTTGAAGGATCCCAGGGTGTCAGCTTCAACAGCATTACTGCGGAGTTGGTTCCAGACTCCCACAATTCTGTGTAAAAAAGTGCCTTCTATTTTCTGTTTTGAATGCCCCTTTATCTAATCTCCATTTGTGACCCCTGGTCCTTGTTTGTTTTTTTCAGGTCAAAAAAGTCCACTGGGTCAACATTGTCGTTACCTTTTAGAATTTTGAATGCTTGAATCAGATCACTGCGTAGTCTTCTTTTGTTCAAAATGGAATAGATTCAATTATTTTAGCCTGTCTGCATATGACATGCCTTTTGAAACCAGGAATAATTCTGGTCGTTCTTCTTTGCACTCTTTCTAGAGCAGCAATATCCTTTTTGTAGCGAGGTGACCAGAACTGTACACAATATTCTAGATGAGGTTTTACTAATGCATTGTAAAGTTTTAATATTACTTCCCTTGATTTAAACACTTTTCACTATATACCCAAGCATTTTGTTGGCCTTCTTGATAAGATTGACTCCAAAAGAGGGCTGGCCTAGGAAAAAAATGTGCTGTGCTAAAGACAATGAATTAGACTCTGCTTTATTCGCTTGATTTCTGCGGAATGTCAACAGGGAGGCAGGGACATGATAGCATATAAGGGTTTGCCCAGTGCAGGCAGAGCTGAGCGTTTTTACTTTTAGACCCATATATAAGAAATGTAGATATAATAAACTAAACATTTATTTAAAAGATAAAACTCAATCGCAACAAACAAATATAGGGTACCTGTGGCCTTATACACATCTTTTTTTGCAAACGGATACACTTACGTTTCAAAACCTCTCTTAAGCGGCTGTTGGACTAAACCATTCAATATATGAGAAGGGGGAGTGGGGGAGTGTTACGTTTAATGACAGCGTTTTAATCGTGTGTATTAGTGTATGAAACTGGTTGTGAAAATATGTACAGTATTAGTTTTTTTATTTATCTTTAATATAAATAACTGTAAGTGTTGTTGCTTTACAATAGTACCTCAATAACTGATTGTCTGAATTTGTAATCAATTGGTACACTTGTTAGCCCTTTGAAATTCCGTAACTACTAGTGATAAACTGTGGTTCTGTTGAGTGTATGGGGAAACAGGAACTGCAGGCGGCATGGTATATGACAAAATACGATTCAATAACGGAGCAGATAGCAGTGTCGGTGATAGTTACATCAGGATATAATTAAATACAAAATACTACAGATTAAATGACACTTGAAAGATTACAGTACTCTAAAGTACAGGATTAAATGCAGTAAAATAGGGATCAGATAAGAGCAAGTAAAGCGTATTTAAGGAAGAGTGATAAGTGTCCAGAGGGAAAAGAGGAGTTCTACAGGTGCTGTCTGAAGAGGTGAGTCTTGAGGAGGTGCCGGAAGATGGTCAGGGACTGGGCAGGTCTCCAGGCTGGGAAGCCAGCTTCACGTGCCCCTAGAGGAATATGCAGTTGCAGAGGTTATGGAGGGAAGGATGGAGGAGCAAAATGGGCCCAGACATGTGGATGAGTTAAACTAGAGTATAAAGAGCAAGGTGATTGAAGGTAGAGTAAAAAAAAAACATGAACATATGTTTCTCATCAGCAAGAGGATAAGGAAATAGGGGATTGATCAGTTTATGCCAATATACAGGGTATAAATATGATTCATGATATTTTGAAGATAATTGATTACATTTAGCCCAACTGTCCCTAAACTTCAAATGAAGTTAAATATTGTCTTGACTATTGGTATAATGTGTTGTGTTTTATTTGATTGAAGCAAGTAGATGTATGCAAAGATTTGCTAATCTCAATATTATGCCAATTCACAAATAATAATAAAAAAATATTCAGTAGTTACTGTAAAGTTTGAATTTGCATGTCTAGTACTATATTTTGGCAAAGGGAACAATTTATCTCTTGTGAGATCTCAACGAGGAAAAAACACAGATTCTGGAGCAGACTTACTTCTCAATGTATTTTATTTGAATCTGGTATCCCTGGAGCTATTTATTGATAGAAGTAGCTTTATTATCATACATTTAACTATGTAAAAGGGATGGCAAGTATATTTGTTTTGCTATTTGAGCAGCCAAACCTAGACTTTAAATCATCATTGTTTTTTTTTTATTATAGGGGTTCATGGTTGATGCTCCATTTTAAAATGGAAATTCATATTTCACATAGATTTTTGCATAGGAAATGGGGAAAAGCTTCAAGCTGATGATCACTTGTTTAAAGTACACTTAATTGTGGTGCCACAAAAGGAGGGTATGTATTAAAAGAGAAATGGCAGATATTTTTAAATAGGCAAGTGGATATGTCTAATCAGTTTTTAATACTTCAAGCTCAAACATACAAATTAGGGGGCTCCCGAGTAGCGCATCCAGTAAAGGCGCTCCACTTGGAGTGCAGGATGTGCCCTATAGTCTGGACGTCGCGAGTTCAAGTCCAGGTTATTACTTTGCTGACCGAGGACGGGAGCTTCCAGGGGGCGGTGCTCAATTGGCCGAGCGCCACCCGGGGGGAGGGAGGGCTAGGTTGGCCAGGGTGCCCTCTGCTCACCGCGCACCAGCGACCCCTGTAGTCTGACCGGGTGCCTGCGGGCTTGCCTGTAAGCTGCCCAGAGCTGCGTTGTCCTCCGACGCTGTAGGTCTTGGGTGACTGCATGATGAGTCCGCAGTGTGAAAAAAAGCGGTTGGCTGACGGCACACGCTTCGGAGGACAGCATGTGTTCGTCTTCGCCCTCCCAAGTCAACGCAGGGGTGGTAGCGGTGAGCTGAGCCTAAAAATAATTGGCCATTTCCAAATGGGGGAGAAAATAATAAAAATTATTGGCAACGACTAAATTTATTTTAAAAAATGTATCCCCTTTTTAAGTCTTAATTATTATCATATCAATATACAGTACAGTACATACACATACCCAGGTTTACAACCCCAACAGTTTCATGAAAGGAATTGGTTAATAAAATGTTGATGTTACTGGAGCATCCGGCCTTTGACAAATCAATAATATGCAACACATACACCCGTACATACTGGGTATATATACGCACATACCTATATAAAAGTAAATTGAAACATTCAGTGTTGGGGTTGAAGATTTAAGAGTGAATCTTAAAAAGTGATGGAAATAAATGCATAAAAGTGTTATTTTCTGTACACAATCTGTGTTTTACCTTAGACAATGTGCAATCATTCCCCTATGCTGCTGAATGCATGATGCCAGGGTTAGAAAGTAACACAATTGTGGTACTAGTCCTAGTATAAAGTTTCTGATCGGAATCAACAACTGCTGTTGGGGTCACTAAAATATTAGGCTTCAATCTTATTTTCCTAAAAAATGAACATCTATAAACTTTAGATTTGTTTTATTGTATTAAAAAAAAAAAAACGGGTACAATAAACATTAATGCTCATTCCCAGATACATTGATTGTGTTTCTGCCTCTGCCTCCTCACATTCCGAACCCCAATAAAGTCTGTGTGACAGCATACTTCATGTAGCATATCACTGCCTCAGTAATGGGACTATCTGTAGAACCGGCTGAGGTACCCAACAAATATTTAGCAGAGCCATTCTGGTTAACTGGGCTGGACGCTGGGTCCTTGTAATACCATGTATACACTCCTGTGCCTGTTCAGAATTTCTATAGGTTTTCCTTCACATTCAATCCTTTTGCCTCATCCAGGTCACACCTCCATTCAAAATCAAAATATGGTCATGGATGCTTTGCAAGGGCATGCACTGTTCTAAAAAGCACTTTTAGCTTTAAAATCACACAGGTGTTTATGGTGTAGTAATTGTTATGCTTTTGATTTGCCTTGTTTGGCAGTCATTGCCTTCATCGGTTTCACAGAGTTATAATGATCACTTGATTTTTCATGCACTTTGAAATCGACTCTTATCTTAAAGGTAGATGACCCAGTCACTATTGTGCCACTCTGGCTTTTGTCATACTTGACACAAACATTGCAGTAGGCCGACATCTTATTTTCTGAGGGTATAGACTTACAGTAGCCAGTGAAATTGTGAAAGCCAGGTTACTTGAAAATTGCGGTGCCTCTTTTCTCTGTCATATTCCTTGTGTTTGCAAATCATCGTCTTTTTTTTCTTTTGTGGCGGGGGGTCCCAACCCGGTATAAAACTCCACATTTTTGTAAAATTACTTTACACTTACTTAAAAAATGCAATACGCTATTAATTTTATTCATCACCGTGGCTTAAATGTAAACTTTCGGTATTATAAACTAAATCTACTTTTTAGACATCA
Organism: Acipenser oxyrinchus oxyrinchus; assembly: GCA_030684275.1. Taxonomy (NCBI): domain Eukaryota; kingdom Metazoa; phylum Chordata; class Actinopteri; order Acipenseriformes; family Acipenseridae; genus Acipenser; species Acipenser oxyrinchus. Next base: position 22,959,780 of record CM060247.1, on the reverse strand, counting down.
AAACAGTATAAAGACGTCAACGCAGAATAGCTGAAGTGAATAGCCATTTCCTCGCATTACGTTTATTTGACCATATGAAACTGTTCTAATATTTTACACAATCTTGTAATACAAATACTGTATGTTAGTAATAAGACAGTTAAGCAATCGTCCCTTAAATCTATAGTTATAAATACTTTAATATTTTACACTGATTTACAGATCAACCTACCAAATAAGTGTGTTGTCTTCAAGCAATTGGGCTTTTTAAAAAAAAAAATACATAATTGAAAAACAAAACGTAATGTGAGGAAATGGCCGTTTTTATACGGTTTTGACGTCTAAAAAGTACATTTTGTTTATACTGAAAGTTCACAGTTAAACCACGGCGATGAATAAATGACTAGTGTAAGTAATCGCACGGACAAAATGAAATGAAACGCTGACACATTTGCATATCTCAGAATAATGCAAAATTCGGCATGACGGGGAGAAGGGAGGTTTCAGTTCTGAGTGACTGTTTTGTGAGCATTATGAGTGTTTGTTCACCACTGCTACACCCCGTTAGAAAATTGGCTTTTCCTGCATTTCATAAACAGAAGTCTGTGAACGTGAGAATATATCTGTACACTTTTTTAGGCACTCGGCCCACAGGACTACTGAGACACAGACATCAACTAGTCCTCATCAGTTTTAATTCACCTCAGGCAAGCATTAGTTTCTAACCCTGCATGATGCACAGTTTACACAAACTAACACTCAGATATTATTATTATTAATTTCTTAGCAGACACCCTTATCCAGGGTGACTTACAATTGTTACAATTTTACATACAACTACATTATTTTTTACATATTATTTTTACATACAATTACCCATTTATACAGTTAGGTTTTTACTGGAGCAGTCTAGGTAAAGTACCTTGCTCAAGGGTACAGCAGCAGCAGTGTCCCCCACCTGGGATTGAACCCACAACCCTCCGGTCAAGAGTCCAGAGCCCTAACCACTACTCCACACTGCTGCCCTCCCATATATATTAAAATATTTATTGATCTGTAATGTGTGTTCTTTCCATGTGTGTAGTCATTTCTGCTGCTTGCTTTTATTAATTGTAGAGTGTATAGGGTTTACTAGTGTTCTGGTCTTTTTTAGTAATTACATTTCTGAAAAATTCAGTAGGAAAAGTGATATATTCTGTGGGTGGCTCAATAACCTTGTATTTACTTTCTGTGTTAATGCACACTTTAAAGTCTGTGTGGGAAAAGCTCATACTCTATTTCTCAGCAACAACTTGATTTGTCAAAAATAGACTTAGGTGACTTCACTCATAATTTAAAATCTGAGGTGAGAAATGTGGGTGTTATCTTTGACTCTGCTTTGAGTTTTGAGTCACATATTAAAAGGATTACAAAGGTGTCTCTTTATCATCTAAGACATATTGTCAAAATGAGATCATTTCTGTCATTCTCTGATGCAGAGAAAGTAGTCTATGCCTTTATTTTATCTAGACTGGACTACTGTAACACCCTGTTTGCTAGGCTTCAGCTTCAAGGGTTCTCACCAGAACAAAAAAGAGAGCACATATAACTCCTGTGCTGGCATCTCTGCACTGGCTTCCTGTGAAATATAGAATTGACTTTAAAATTCTATTACTTACGGTTAAAGCACTAAATGGAATGGCACCAGATTACTTGTCAGAGTTATTGTCTCCCTATCGGTCTCAGCATGCATTAAGGTCAGCTGATAGTGGCCTGCTCTGTAGTCCTAGGGTAAGGCTTAAAAAGAAAGGAGGGGTTGCTTATTGTGTTCGGGCTCCACAACTGTGGAACTCTGCCTGATCATGTCAGAGGTTTGCCCACAGTGGCTACTTTTAAATCAAGGCTTAAGACTTATTTCTATAATTTAGCCTTTTGATTTTATTCTGACATGCCACGGTTATTTTAACTGTTTTATTTATTTAGTATGTTTTTATTTATTTAGTATTAGTATATTTTTATCATTTTATGAATGTATTTTTTGTCCTTTTTGTTAGTTTGTGTTTTTTATAATATTTGTCTTTGTAATTGTTGTTCTATTTTAACCTGTGTGAAGTGCTTTGAACCTTGCGGCATGAAAGGCGCTCTATAAATAAACATTATTATTATTATTATTTATTATTATACTATATCGTAATACAGGGATAGCAGCCTGTGGCGGAGTGTCCCACCCCTTTGTGTATATTTGTTTATTATTATTAGTTATTGTATTATGATTTAAGTATTATATGACAGCAAAAAGCCTGTATTATTGTTTGTGGTGAGGTCAAAAAGCTGCCGCCATTATTTGTTATTGTTTTATATTTTAAATACCTTGTGAGAATGTGTGACTGTCAGCTACTGATTATTTAACTGGCTGGCAGTCACGCAGACTTAATAAACCTGTGCAGACTATGGCTGAGGGGTAATAAGATAATTAATAGCGAGTTAACCCCTCAGCCAGAATATAAAAGATCTGCAGTTTTGCTGAACAAAGAGAGTGTGTTCGTGAGTGGAGAACGGGTGGGGAGAGAGGTAAAAAGAAATAACAATTGCTGCGTGTGATGGTTTTGCAACCAGCATACTACTTGTGACTATTTGTTTGTTTGGCCAACGTGCCCTTTTGTTTAAGTATTTTTGTTTTTGTTTTAAATAAATCTTTTGTTTTATTATTTAATAAAAAACTGAGCACCGTAGCATCTCATTTTGCCCCGCCTTTACCTGTTTGTTGTGGTTTCTGTTTCTGGTCTGACGTCACCTCCAAAGCCATCATGTTCACACAACCCAAGAATAAACCCACAGCTGCAATATATTCAAACAAAGAGGCTAACAGAAGGATCAGAGTGGATAAAGTAAATGCAGTGAATTTTGGTTGTCATGCAGAGGTAAACAACATTTTTCTCTGCTGTTGGCTCCCAGGGTTTAAAGCATGCAGTTTCTTTCTTAAATGTCTTTAGTAAACCGATACATAACCAGTTCTAGTATGTTGTCATGCTCATGAATGATATTACTGCTATGCATGCTATGGCTTTGATGGCTCATCTTAAGTACTTCCAAGAAATAAACTGCAGCCCTTGACCTCTCCTTTTGCTCTTCTCTTATGGAACTGATATTAAATTGTCATGTGGGGTGACATGTCTTCTGGATAAATCTTTTCATCCATCTTCTTTGATGAAATTAAGATATGCCCCTCTGAAAGAGGATGGCTAATGTTCATCATTGACCACTGCAGATGAGTTCTGCTCTAGATTTCTCTTACACTTTCAAACATGACTTTTTCAAACTAGAAACAAAGAAATACATATCCAGTAATCCCGCTTTTTTGATAGACAATATAAATAAAAATCCAGGGAATTAATAAGAAAATGGCTCTAGAATTGTTATTGTTTTTGGAAAATGCAGTTTTTTGTGATCGATTCCAAACAAATTCTTCAGGTCTCATTTAATCAGGTATGGACTAATCAAAATCACGTGACTAATAAAGATTTAAAAGAGTAATTTGTTCAAGTGACCAATGTTTATGTCCATGACTTAGTTTGTCAGTATATATATATATATATATATATATGAGAGAGAATTAAACACAGGAGGAAGAGAACGGCACATTTCCATACAATCGATTCAACCATGTGCATGCAAGAAGAAAAATTTAAATAACCCACTAAATCCTTCAGCAGTTTTTTCGGTTCCACATAGAGGCACTCCTAGTCAATGAGTACTATCTGCCGGCCAGGGATGGTGTTTAAACACGTAGCCGTTTTTTAGTTATTTTAGTAAAAAAAAAACTGACTAATTTGTCAAAACTAATTTGTTCGCGATTCTGTAACTTAAAAACTACCACACAGATTTTCACGTAACTTGAACAAAAAAATTCTGTCACACGGACACAGAGGATATGAAAAGCCGTCCCGATCTGTTTTGAAACGGCCAAGAAAACCTATCCCTCAAAATGGAGTTTAAACAAGGCACTGCCAGCTGCTTTTACTGCTAACGGTGCTATGATACAAGCTGAGATGCATCCTTCGTCAGAGTGGCTGGAAATCAGCAAATCAGCAAATCCCGGCTGTCTCCCTTAAAAGCAAGTACCCCATTTAGACTTCAGATTTGATCATTAGTCAAGTGAATCCTCAGGTGATAACGTTGTTGTTTGTTGTTGGCTTTGGGAATCATGGCTTCTAATTATGCCAGGTGGTGGTTGATGAGAATTTTTTATTGAAATCCAGACATGTAGCTGGTCAATTTGCTGCAACCCCTCTGTTATTTCTAGACTGGGGATACATAAACACATCCAGGATATGGTTGTGGGAGGCCAACCAAATCACACTAGCAGGATGTATAGACCATAATCACATAGGACATAGTGCGTATAGTAAGTATTCACCCCCCTTGGACGTTTTCACAGTTTGTTGTGTTACAACCTGAAATCTTGATGCATTTAAATGGGATTTTTTTTTCCTTTGATTTACACAACCTACTCAACACTTTCAATGTGTGAAAAAATGGGGGGATGAAAAAACAAATCAATTAAAAATAAAAACCTGAAGTCTTCCTTAGATAAGTATTCACTCCCTTTGCTATGACACTCCTATATAAGCTCAGGTGCAACCAATTGCCTTCAGAATTCACACAATAAATTAAATGGAGTCCATCTGTGTGCAATAAAAGTGGTTCACATGATTTCAGATTAAATACACCTATCTCTGTAAGGTCCCACAGCTGGGTAGTGCATTCAAAGCAAAGATACTACCATGAAGACCAAGGATCTTTCAAAACAACTCCAGGATAAAGTTGTGGAAAGGCAGATCAGAGGAGGGGTATAAAAAGATTTCAAAGGCATTGAATATCCCTTGGAGCACAGTCAAATCGATCATTAAGAAGTGAAAGATATACAGCACCACCCAGAATCTGCTTAGAGCAGGCCGTCCTCCCAAACTGAGCAGCCGGGTAAGAAGGGCATTGGTCAGAGAAGCCAGCAAGAGGCCAATGACAACTCTGAAAGACCTACAGCGTTCAATAGCTGAGATGGAAGAAACTGTCCATGTGCCAACAATAGCTCAGGTACTCCACAAATCTGGCCTGTATGGAAGAGTGGCAAGAAGGAAGCCATTTCTGAAAAAAGCACATGTAAAATGCAAAAAGGCATGTGGGAGACTCTGAAAAGATGTGGCAAAAGATTCTGTGGTCCAATGAAACAAAAATTGAACTATTTGGCCTAAATGCAAAGCGTTATGTCTGGCGCAAACCCAACACAGCACATCACCCAGGTAACACCATCCCTACTGTGAAGCATGGTGGTGGCAGCATCATGCTATGGGGATGCTTTTCATCGGCAGGGACTGGGAAGCTTGTCAGGGTAGAGGGCAAAATGGATAGAGCTAAATACAGGCAAATCCTTGAGGAAAAACCTGCTTCAGTCTGAAAAAGACCTCAGACTGGGACGGAGATTCGTCTTTCAGCAGGACAATGATCCCAAGCACACAGCTGAAGCGACACTGGAGTAAAAACAAGAAAGTGAATGTCCTAGAGTGGCCCAGTCAAAGCCCGGACTTGAATCCGATTGAGAATCTGTGGCAAGACTTGAAGATTGCTGTCCACCAACGATCCCCACCCAACTTGACAAAGCTTGAACAATTTTGCAAAGAAGAATGGGTGAATATTGCACAATCCAAATGTGCAAACCTGGTAGAGACTTACCCCAAAAGACTTACAGCTGTAATTGCTGCCAAATATGGTTCTACCAAGTATTGACTCGGGGGTGAATACTTATCTAACCAAGACATTTCAGTTTTTAATTTTTCATTAACTATTGTTTCACAATAAAAATTATTTTGCCTCTTCAAAGTGTTGAGTAGGTTGTGTAAATCAGAGGAAAAAAAATCCCATTTAAATGCATCAAGATTTCAGGTTGTAACACAACAAACTGTGAAAACATCCAAGGGCGTTTAATACTGACTATAGGCACTGTATTTGGGACCCTCTAGGATGTTATGTTCACCAGCATTGTAACCTACTACATGACATCAGAGAGCCCCAAAGACACCATGCGTAGCCTGATTAGAAGCAAGCCCTATCAATGTAGAGATCACATCAATGAGGAGCCCATACTCAGTACTGAGACATTCATTAGGATTACTGTGTCAAATCTGACACAAATTGAAAGAAGATGATCAAGAAATTCATGAACGAACAATTCAACAATACCTTAACAAGATGAATGTCCATGGGCGAAAACCAAGATGCAGACCTTTGTTAAAAACAATACACAAAAGAAAGCAATTGAAGTTTTCCATTGAATACTTGAAGCCTGATGATTTCTTCAACCAAATTTTATGGTCAGACAAATCCAAAATATAACACTTTTTTTTACCAAGAAAGCAACAGTATGTTTGGAGGAGAGGGGAAGAATTTAAAGAAAAGTTAATCATGCCCAGTGTTAAATATGGCAGAGCTTGTGTGATGGTAAGGGCTTGTTTTTCTTCCTCAGGCACTGGCAACCTTTGTATTGTAGAAGGATCAATGAATGCTGCAAAATATGAAGAAATTTCTCCAGAAATACAAAAAAAGACAGCAAAGCTGTAAAGGAAGCAAAGGGTGGGCACACAAAATACTGACATGAACCTGTGCTAGTAAAAGGAGTTAGGGATTGATGACATGTTTCTGATTGACAGACTGCATGCATTTCACGGTAATAGCCAGTACACTGCTTGATGAATATAATTATCAAATCTATTGCGATTTATTTGAAAACTATATTATTATTATTATTTTTGTTTCTTAGCAGACACCCTTATCCAGGGCGACTTATGTTACAAGCTATCACATTATTTTTACATACAATTACCCATTTATACAGTTGGGTTTTTACTGGAGCAATCTAGGTAAAGTACCTAAGTACAGCAGCAGTGTCCCCACCTGGGATTGAACCCATGACTCTCCGGTCAAGGGTCCAGAGCTCTAACCACTACTCCACACTGCTGCCCTATAAGAACACAGAGCAGAGCAGAGCAGGCAGCAACATTAAGTATTGTGTTTTGTTGTAAACCATACTGCCTGTTCAGTTACACGTTAACACTATCATGGACCCCACTTTTAATGGGTGACAGAGCTATCTGAATAATAGTTGTTTTGCAAAATCTCAGATTCTGTTTATAATATGTTTATATATATTTTGCTGAATATAACACATTACTTATATTTACAGTTATTCTTGTAATGCGAAACAGCAACATATTTCAGCCAAAAAAGATTGCAAACTAATAAGTTCAAAGTTTCATCAAAGTTATTGTCATTCAAGGCAGGTGAAGCTGGAAATAGAAAATCTTGAGCTGGATATTTTGCTATTCCAGCGACACCCTTGTTTACTTGAGCATTGCCTATTCAAGTAATTCATAAAATGAATCTTTTGTGATACATTATCTCCTCTAAATGGGCGTATAACTTATTTGAAATTGACTCTCATGTCATATAGCTGAGTAGGTGGAAGAGAATCATTTCAGTACAAAACTGCAGCATCTGGAGACATGCTATTGAAACAGTTGCCGCATACTGATGCAGAAAGGATGAAAAGGGGAAATGTGTAGCCCTGGGGCATCATTCCGATTCTTCTCTGTTGTGGCATACTGCTCAGCTTTTATTAACTGTCAAATTAAGGAATAGATACATTTTGCATAAAAAAATGACTTCTAGTTGGTAGTAATAAATGAGGATGCTTTTCTAAGATGTAAAAAACAGTTGTGAGCTGCATGGACAAACTTTGTAGACCTACAAATAGCCTCTGTTGAAGGTTGGGATGTGAAGGAGGGAAAAACACTTAAGTAGTTTTCCTCCTTAGGTACCAGTCATAATCGATTACCACTCCAGTTGGTGAGACATTGTTCAGTAACACTACAGTGCATCCTCAAAAATGCATTTATGTACCACATCTGTGCCTTTAGAGACAGATTACTTGTGCTTGTGCTTTTCTTCACATTTTAATGTAGTTTAAAGTAATGACTCACTGCATATTCTTTGAAATGACCCTAATTCAAAGTGCTTTGTGAACTTTTAAAACATGTTTCTGAAGTGTGTTTTTTTCTTTTTTTACACACTTTTCTGAGGGAAAGAAAACATTTAAAATGGCATAAGACTGTCAAGGAGGAAATTAAATTATTGTTTTAAGAGGTGACTTGTTTTGTACCGCTACAATTAATTTCTCTGTTCCATTTACTTTCAAGACCCAGTGATATTGGAGGTATTTTTTGTTTTTATATTACATTAGTACTCTAGTGCCCTACTTGTAGCTTCCTCTAACTAATATATTGTATTACAAACTGCTGCTTGTTTTGCTTCTTTTTAAATCGCCATCTGCAGACAAAGGTACGCTGCTTTGCATTCATAAACAGATTTTGGAACAGTCTGGCATTATGATTGGGATTTTTGTTCTTGCTTTTAGTATTGACATCCTTGTGCCAACCATGAACATAGTTAAGAAGAGTGTTAAATATCTAAACGAAGAGCAGAAACAAAAAAAAATAACTGATGCATCACTTTGCATGAAAAAAAGTTAGTACTGGTGCATGTGCTATATACTGCATGTAATTAGGGGATTTCCAGGTTGTACAAAGCAGACGGTTGGGACTGAGTATGACCTATCAGTTTTGGCACAGACAGATCTGTCTGATATTGAGTACTGCAAATTAAACCTTTAGGACATTACTGTGGGCATAACATAATTACACAGTTGCATTCTAACATCAGCCTGAGGCATACAGGATTTCACCTTCTAGATGACATGAGTGAATGCCTAAACAAGATAAAAACCTGACCAAAAACACAAAAGGTACTTTAGATGTTTATTGTAGCATTTTAATTTGTTAGTCTGTAAATTGTACAGATTGTTTATTTATTCTGAGTCAGTAATCATCACTGTCAAATACGTGTGGGAAATAGAAACATTTTTGCATTTAGACTGTGCAAGAGCAAGCGGTGGCACTTCTTCAGAGTAAATGTTTTCACAGTGAAAGGAATGGGATTTCATTATTGACAGCTGTCTAACAATATACCTAAATTCAATCAAACATAGCTTCATCAGTACTTTCAGTTACATGCTTTTTTCATTTATCTGTTTTAATCTTTGCTAGGACACCTCACATTCTCTTTCTTCTTTCCAACACAGCCAGTTAAGGGGTGGAGGTGGTCATTTTACAGTGTGGAGGACAGTAAACACAATATTAGCACCAGGTGTTGCCTTCATGAAGCAAAGGGGTCAATACATGAAAGCTGCTAAAGTGTGAGAAATATGTCATTTATAACCCACATGTCACATTTGGAAAGAATGTTGATGCCACCCAATTGTATAACTTGTGTATAATGAACCTAATAATAATAAGTGCTTAAGATTTCAAAGATGTTGTTTTTTTAGTGCCTTGTGTCATTCTGGTTAGTCTCTCCCTTAACAGGTGCATATGGGCAGAAATAGCAGTCGCCTGTTAATTTGATTTTGATGTATTCTAGGTGTGCGGTTAATTCTCATCAATCATATTGCATAAAAGTGTCAGGCTGACAAGCTCGATGTGTATAAATGTTCATCCATGAAATGTATGAACGGCCAGATTATATTTTTTTTTTTTCTTGGGCTGTCAGGCACGTGTCTCTCTTGGTATTTTCATAGCCTGACGTACAGCAGTAATGGTTCTATTAGCCGCAGTGTATCTGCTGAGCTTGCTTTTTTTTCTCCAGCATGTGTGTCGTCACTCATGCTTTTCTGCAGTTTCCTTATTAGTATGTGCCCTTTACTGACTCTGCAGGAGCCATCACACAGGATTAGATGCTTTCTGCAAGACCTGTCCTTACAAAATTGTTACAGTATATTATAATGCCTTTGTGCTCACAATCAGATACTGCTGAGATTTCAATAAAACCACTTCATATTTAAATATGATCCCTTTGTGAGTACAGTTATTGTTAAACTAAAATGTGTGAAAAAAAGGCTCTAGCGCATAAGAGTTGATTAGGAACCCTAGAGGTCCTGTTAGCAGGAAATCCTGAGGTACTTGTAGAATGGATCACAACATCAGTGGTATAAAGGCTGTAATAATCATTGTTGTGGTTAAGGAATAGCACATTAATTAGAAGTAGCGCTTGGTTAACAGAGCTAACAGAACCTGGGTAGCCTTGTCCTTGACAGGAATGGAACACTATGGCTATAGCTTACAGTTTCAGTCACCTTTCAATGCACTGAAAATTCTCCCTCCTTGTGAACTGTGGCAATAGAAATCTGAGCACATACTGTACTAGCAGATGGAATATAATTAGAATGCCGAGTCAGCTTTTGCCTTGTTCTGTGGGAGCGGTAAGTGAAGTGTTCCTTAGGAGTTTTACTTTAATTCATCAGGTGTGACTTTTTAACCAGTCTCAATTAAAGGTGTAGATAATTTGGTGATAATCAGTTAGCTGGTCATTATAATGCAGGTATCTATTCTATTGTATCTCTCATCATACAGTATGTGTAATAAAACAAGAGGTTAATGTTTATGCTGTCAAATCTATAGAATATTCCAGAATTCAGCTGTAGTTTTAAGGAAATACAATATTCTCATTTTCTATCGCTAGAGCATTCATAAAACATGCTTTGTGTCCTTTTTATTTCTAAACCTTAAATTTGCAGTCTTTGCATTACTAGTATTGTAGGTAGCAAGACAAAAACTGACCTTCCAGTTACAAGTACCATCTTTCATTGACCTACTGATTGGACCCCAGTTAGACAGTGACATTTTGATGTCAGCTGTTTTGCCTCTATTTCATTGTCTCGATTCCTGTGATAACAATTTGCTTGACAAGTCCTTTCAGGAACCAAAGGTATAAATCTCAAACGTTGCTGTAAATTCTGCCTTAGACACATCATTAGCACGTTTACCCAAAAGGCGTAGGCCTAGTTCTTACTCCTAAAATCATTATACAGACTCTTGTGCAATACAGCAGATATTGTTCTACTATTAAAACACTAACTTGCTGTTGATTGCTGTCTTAGGTACATTACATATTGCTTACATTGCAGAACCATATATTTACCAGCATGATTCCTCATTTAGCCTTTATGAAAAACATTGGCTCTGTAAATGCTTTGTTTAAATTAATAAAGAACCAAATCAAACGATGAAAAACAAATTTGCTTCCAGATTCTGATTAAATTGCAAAATTCTGAATTGTGTACGTAAAGCAAAAACCCACATACACAGTTTTGCAATATCGACTTACAATTGTTACATGATATCACATTATTTTTTACATACAATTACATTATTTTTTTACACATTATTTTTACATACAATTACCCATTTATACGGTTGGTTTTTTTACTGGAACAATCTAGGTAAAGTACCTTGTTCAAGGGTACAGCAGCAGTGTCCCCCACCTGGGATTTGAACCCACGACCCTCCAGTCAAGAGTCCAGAGCCCTAACCACTACTCCACACTGCTGTGCACTGCTTTAATGTTATCATGTCTTATCCGCTTTCATTTCCAGTTGTTTGTTTTATACTTACACACTTATTACGAATCATAAATTAAATACATACCAGAACTGTTGAAGCCCACTTGAGAATATTTAAACACATGAAGTGCACCAGGACAGAGTTGTCTCCAAGTACAAGAGATGAATTCTCATGATATAGCTATTTGACAAACTTTTGTTTTTTCCTATATTTAAGTTCCTGGATTTCATTAATAATGTCAGCTTGTGCTGCTTTCATGAGGGTGTCTAATTTCAACTGAATCAGTCATTCGGGGACAGGTTGATGTGCAATGTGGTGTGAGCATTTTGTAAATCATAAGTCATTGAATTCACAAGATAGAGATGTAGAATCCTAATTAAATTCAATGACAGACTTCGTTCCACTTATCATATATTTATTATTAATGCAATATCCAGAAATTGTATTTTTTTTTGTAGGTTTCATATCCTCTGGTAATGGGATTAGAAACTGTATCAATATGAAGCAAATATTTGTATAGTCACAACTGTGATCCAATTTTACTAAACTGACCATCTTTTTGTTTTACGTGTATATCACAATAAAATCAGTCTGAAGTAGCTATTTGATCTCTCAGCATACTGGATAGTCTGCTTTTAATGCTGCTTTTTCCATGACTACTCTGGTCCATCACAACTTTAGCAGTCTAACAAAACATGGCATGCTTTATTAGAACAGACTCTATGAAGATGCACTGTGATTATCTGCTGAAGCACAATTTTACATAAATATGAAGCACTTGCAAATCAGGTGTCAATGTTCTATTCAAAGTAAAGGAGAGAGATTAGCACTCCACATTATAGAAAGAAATCAGACTTTTCTGCTGAACCACATTTAAGAAAAGCTCCACATTAACCATAAGTAAGCCCTAAATCCTAAGTGTTTTTTTTACATCTAAATATTGTTTTATAACTGCTACCAAGCAACCATGTGTTTAATGTCAGATAGGAAGTGTTCTATTTGAATATTATGAAAGAGGAATAGTTAATGTTGACTCTAGTTGGTTTAAAACCTTTAAGCCTTGATTAAATTACAGCTTTAAGTCCAAGGAAATTAATGCTTTTAATATTGTTCTTGCCATTGGATTGTAAGGCCATGTGGAGATATAAACCTTTTCTGAATAAGCATGGTCAAAAATGTATACATTTATACTGCTCAACACAATCTAGGAATATTTGGATATGTACACTCTCACAAATTTAGCATATTATTGTACAGCAGATTAATGCAGTGTATCTTTTGAAAACTCCACACTTGACTCTTTTGTATATTGTAATGATTAGTTTACCTGGTTATCTATGTCTGCTTTATAACAGGCTATTGCTTATTAAATATACATAACAAAACATTAAACACTGACACATTGAATGAATGCCTCCAAGAAGATACTCTCAGGTGATGTAATGTACCATTATAGAAATGCTCTAAAATGCCAATCAGCAGAATCATGTTCTAGTAGCATTTGCACATGATGCAAAGTACCTTTGCATGACCATTCGTCTTCCAAAGACTCAAAGTGTGAAGTGGTAGATTTGGTCAGTTTCTTCCCTAGGGTCTGGACAGATCCACTATTGGATAGGCAAGTATATGAAATGTGTTTTTTAAACCTACCATGACACTTTAGAAGCACTCACAGATTAAGCTCCCAGAACTAAAAATGAATTGTATACACTGACTCGGAATCAGATGAATGGTCTTGGTGCATGTTATTTTACTGTAGCTTCTAAGACATCACTTCCTTTTTATAACATTAAATGTGTTTAACATTAGTAACTGATCACATGATTACCAACTTTTTCTTGCATGATGTAAATGTTCAGAAAATGCCTTTGCTGACAGAATCATTTTTATGTAGTTATTTCATGTCATTGAGTTTTTTTGTTGTTAATATTCTAAATGTTTATTTTTAGAAATGTTTAAAAATGTTAACTGCTGTTTTGTTAATCACATTACTATAAATCAATTTTCTTTTTTGGGGTGTGTCTGTGTGTGTGTATGTGTGCTCACAGCTTTGATATGTGGTGATGATGTTATCATATTTTCTTTGTCTGGGTACATTAACTCAGTATGCCAACTGCTGGAAAAGCCTTACCTTAAATCATTCCTGTTTTCATTTCTTTCCCCTGAAAGAAACAAACATTTCTCCAGTTTTAATGTTTCCAACTTCACATACCAAATATATTAGAGCCCAGTGACTAATCACTGGGGTATGTTGTACCAAGAGGCCTGAAGCTATACGTGAAAAAAAAAAAAAAAACTATTTGGAATCCACCTTAGCTTAAATCCAACTAAAAAATACTTAAATTTGAAAAAAGGGTTGACTTGATTGTATTAAATATGTGTTTTATAATCATATATTGCTCCCGAGTAAGTTTTTAGGGTTTTTTTTTCCCCAAATGTACTTACATAATGGACAGGTAGACTTTATATATATTTCTGATTTTGAAGTGTAGTGTAGTTGTATTGTTCTATAAAATTATATGAATGCAAAAACCTGTAGATTGCTTTAACTTGCAAAGGATGCTTTGCAGACATGCAGTGATATGTGTTCTATGAAGGTAAATAATGTGTGTTATCTTACAGCACATAGGGAAAATAGATTATGCATATAAAAGAACAAATGTATACCATGCTCATTAGGTTATATTCCAAAAAATACTTAACCAGTCATTAGCTTTAATTTCTTAAACATTTTCACCCTAGATTACTAAAAAGCTGTGCAACTATTTCAATAAATCTCATAATATTATTCCTTAAATAAAATCCTCTATTTATTACACCCCAAGAGCTAGACTGGCATGATTCCAGTTACTGACGCTAGATTACTGACTAGATTTTATTTATTTATTTTTTTTATCCCCAGTTATCATAGTTTTACTCTTCTATACCAAATATGTCATATTTATTGTTTTAACTGCCAGTCAATTTAATGACAGATGTTAAACATTTATATACATAGAAATACTGTATATAATTCATCTTAGTACTGTATTTTGAAACAAACTATTGAACATGTATATTTTCTTAATTGGTAACATGTAAGTTTTCTTAAAAGGAAAAAGAAGAGGCTCCCGAGCGGCGCATTCAGTAAAGGTGCTCTGCACAGAGTGCAGGATGTGCCCTATAGCCTGGAGATCACAGGTTCGAATCCAGGCTATGTCACAGCCGACCGTGACCAGGAGTTCTTAGGGGGCGGCGCACAATTGGCTGAGCGCTGCCCAGGTAGGGAGGGCTTAGGTCGGCAGGGGAATCCACGGCTCACCGCGCATCAGCAACCCCTGTCGCCGATAGGGCGCTTGTGGTTCTGCAGTGGAGCTGCCAGATCTGTGTTGGATCTGCAGTGCAAAAAATGACGGCTTGGCAGGAGCACGTTTCGGAGGACGCGTGTTCCAGCCGCCGTTTCCCGAGTCGGCAGGGGGTTGTGAGCGTGAGCCGAGGATACAGATAAATAATAATTGGGTTTACTAAATTGGGGAGAAAACCAGGGTAAAAAATTGGCGACAACTAAATTTATAAAGGAAAAAGAAGCGTGGTCAGATCACGCTAGTATGGCACTGTAGCCTGCTGGGGTAACGTGACTACAGCACCTCAATTGGATTGTTTACATCACGAATATATGTTCGTTGTCTTCAAATGGGTGAATACCCAACATGATGCGTGAGAGTGGATACAACCATTGCCATGAAAACAATCTTGTGACTGACAGGTTTGAAAGTTGTACTCATGACCCCTTGTGCTATGTCAAAGGGTTATGATGGTATTATACCAGTGTTGTGAAATATCCTGCATCCCCTAGGAGAGTGCTGGCTTTATTTTTTTTTTAACAGTAGGCTAAAATATAAAAAATGCGTATTAAATACAGATCGTTACTAACGTTTCAAAGCACAGTGGTTTGAATCAAAATAGCTTTATTTATTTATTTATTTAAGTTTTGTGAACACTGATGACTTTAATGTTCCATTAAAACAGAGAGTACATTCCAAAAGACACTTTGGTGTGGGCACATCATGGAGCTCAGTTCCTCACACTGGCAGAGTTGGCACTCTTTACTGGAACTAGTACTTCATTTATCACCTTATGGTCGATGTGCAAGGGCTAAATTCAATTCATGCCCCTCTACTGTAACAGTTTCTAAAGAGACTACAAAATGAATCCAACACATGAAACCGCACTAACAGTAAAAGACAGCAGAGCAATGGTTTACAATATAAAGAGCTTTGAAGCAGTCTGTAGCTCCATTTGCATTGGGCATCTTCACTCATGGGGAATTGGGGGAGGGGGGATGTCACCAAGTCATATATATATATATATATATATATATATATATATATATATATATATATATATATATATATATATATATATATATATATATAAAGTTCAGATTTGATATTTCACACACTTAAATGAATATTAAGGAGTAAACATTTTGGTGTTGCTGCCTCCTGGTGGCTTTAAATCATTTAGTGTTCAGTTAACTGTGGAAATCATATGAGGCCAGCCCCCCACCCCCTCCCCTTTCTTCTAATGAAGTTTAGCAGAAGTAGTCATGGTAGTAGTATTATTATGTTTATGGCATACAGCTATAGCCTAATATTTGGCACCCTCTGTCTTTCAAGGATTAACATTAAATGGACACTAATTCAACTTATTTTGTATTTGGTAATAATGGAAGGTGTGTGCTGTGCTGCTTTACCCTTTTTAGACTTCCCCATTCTTTTTTTCTGAGGGGATGCCAGATATTACAGATATTATACGATTGAAATTTTTCTACTTCACTATTGAAATTGAAGTAGAAAATTGAAAATGTATTGCAATATATCTCAACACAATTTTAAACAAATACAAGTGTTGCTGAGTGATTTTAAATATTAATGATTAATTAGAAGGGGCGCAGCCCCACGTTGGGCGACAGTTTTTCTAGTTATGTAACCCTCTATTGTACTGAGTCACACTGAGAATTTAGTTCATACAATTTAGGAAATACATATAGTAAACTCAAGAGATCTCTCTCTCTCTTTGCTATGTATTCCCCTCCTACAGATGTACTTTACTTTAAAGTTGCCTTAATATAATTACACCAATTTACATTTTAAATAATCACTCAGCAACATCAGGTGTTCTGTATTGAAAGTAATATATATATACATATAGAGAGAGAGAGAGAGAGAGAGAGGATCTCAGGTACAATGTGGTTTTATTAGGCAGCTAACAGCAAGTCAGCACCATCCACAAACTCAAACACATACACAGACAGCCCTTCCCCACCCCAGAGCACTACTCCGCCTCTCATCCATATTACGTTAATTAAACAGATGCACCTATACCCTTAATAGAAATAAGAAGCATGGGGGTTACACTTCATATTAATAGAGGCGCATATTGCTAAAAAGATATAAAACAAGTATTTATGAAAAACGTAAATGCGAATACATACAAGTAGGGCTTGAAGTTTGAAGTTTGCATATATTTTAATCAATCAAAATGCTCACGGACAAAGACAGTTTTTCAAAATAAAACCTTGATGAATCACTCGACATGTTTCGAAGAAAGCATTGCCCCAAGATAATTTCATATTTTCCAAGGCGTTCTTTACATACAAAGGCCAGCCATAATGAACTAATGTACAGGTGCGGAGGAGGGCAGGTGTGTAAAACGTATTGGTGCAAAACATTCTTTATTGTTTCTAAGATATAGGTGTGCACACATGTAAGAAAAATTGAAGTTACCTTTGAAATATGTTCTTCATACATGAATGACACTGACAACTTGGTGACATCATTATAATACTTAATAGGAGGCTGTGTGGTCCAGTGGTTAAAGAAAAGGGCTTGTAACCAGGAGGTCCCCGGTTCAAATCCCACCTCAACCACTGACTCATTGTGTGACCCTGAGCAAGTCACTTAACCTCTTTGTGCTCCGTCTTTCGGGTGAGACGTAATTGTAAGTGACTCTGCAGCTGATGCATAGTTCACACACCCTAGTCTCTGTAAGTCGCCTTGGATAAAGGTGTCTGCCAAGGTGGACACCTGTGGATCATTTCATTAGATGACTCAATACATATTTTATTTTTAATTTTTTTGCATTGCTCCAAACGTATGTATTTTTTTGAAGAGACATTTGTCTATGCTGTATAAAAATGATCAATTATTATGGGACAAGATGCTTTTTATTGATAAAACAGCCTAAAGGGAAACATATATTAATTAGGCTTATTCCAAACTGTAGCTGTTTTTCAAACAGATATGATTCTATAATATATGTGGGAAAAGGAATGTATACAAGAAAAAACAGTTTTTCTATTATTTTCTTTTTTATTAAAACCCGACGGTAATGAATTTGAAGTTCAGACGGCAGAGCTGTCAACAGAAGTTCCAAGCTCTGCCTATTCCAGACTCCAGTCATATGTACAATCATTTTTTTAAGTCGAAATTTCTTGCATGGCCCTAGGGCTCTTCTGTAGCTGCGCGTACAAGTGAAGTGAAAGAAAGCAAGGAGGTGCTCCGAAGAGATCTGAAGGGCAGGGGATGCAGAAATTCCAGGGGATGCAGGATATTTCACAACACCTGCATAGATTGAGCAATTTCGTGCTGTGTGAATGGGTATTTTAAATCAGAGTGCGGTTTGGAAGATACGGGGTCAGTAACTCCTGCAAATAACTAGGTGCTAATCCATTCGGGCCTTGTAAGTTAACAGCAAAATCTTAAAATCAATTCTATACTGCACAGGGAGTTAATGTAAAGAGGCCAAAACGGGGGTAATATGTTAAACTTTTCCTGGTTTTAGTAAGAATTCTAGCGGTGGTAGCTGCAAGCGAGATACCACACGTTTTGGGACACCAGTGCATTACAATAATCAATCCTAGATGAAACAAAGGCATGCATTAGTCTCTCGGCATCAGGTACGGAAATAATTGGTCTAAGTTTGGCTATATTTCTCAAATGGTTAAAAGATACTTTAGTAACTTCCCTAATATGAGTCTCAAATGAGAGATCAGGATCAAAGAATACCCCCAAACTCTTAATTTCTAGTTTAAGTTTTGATGAGACTGCAAGGGTCGAGCTCATGTAATCCCACATTTCCTTTTAGTTGGTTCTGTGAGCCCACTAGCATAACCTCTGTTTTATCTGAATTCAACATTAGAAAATTCTGTGACATCCAATGCTTGATGTCTGCAAGGCAAGTAGCTAATTACACCCAGGCATTCAAAATTCCTGGCTTTAGGGACAAATGTAGCTGGGTATCATCAGCATAGCAATGGAAGTTCACTCCGTGTCTGTGGATAATGTCACCTAACGGTAGCACATATAATGAAAACAGCAAGGGACCTAGAATCGAGCCCTGTGGAACACCACAGACAACTTCAGATAATGTTGATTTTACCTCTCCAATAGAGACGAACTGAAGCCTATCAGAAAGATAAGATTTGAACCAGGATAGGATAAGGCCAGACAGTCCTACTGTGCTTTCAAGACGATTCAGTAGGATGGAATGGTCTACAGTATCAAAGGCAACACTTGGGTCAAGACAAATTAATACTGATGGAAAGTCCGAGTCAGAGCTGAATGAAATGAAAGTGGGCACATTATTAATTTTTTTTTTTTTTTTAAATCTTTAGATATATTTTGGTACTTTTTTTTTTTTTTTCAAAACTGCACCTAGCTGATTTTTACCAAGGCGGCCACCTCGGTTGACTCAATGTACGCTACACCCCTGATTCCAGCAAAGGATAAGGTTTAGCACAAGGATTAGGCTGAATGTCTTTCTTTTATCTGCCAAATAGTAAATCTGACTAATTGTACTCCTTTGGTGCCTTGTGCTGTTATCTCCATTGTCTGGGCTGAGGATCAGGCATTTATTATCTGACCAACCATCCTTAGAGGTTAGGAACTCAAAATGTAAAAATCTTTATATTGGGGGCTAACAAGATTTCTCAGATTAAATTTGCATTACATAATTAGGTGCACAGAAAACAATTTGGCTAAGTGTAGTCAGTAAGAGGCTTAGGCCCCATATCTAAATTCACGATATGATATTGCAGTTCTCAGGAAAATACAAATAGCCTTTTAGACCCTTTACAAAAACTGAAAATCTGAAACCCAAGAGGAATGTTAAAATGTGAGAATTGTCAAAACAGTCATTGCATAAGAAATTTACATCATTCTAAGGATTTGCTGTCAGGAGATATTTGGATCCATCCTATGTTCCCTTCCCCCCTGCCCCAACACCAAATATATATTCTGAAATCAACAGTCTCCTATATTTAAACATGGCCAGAATAAATATATGATTTCTTCATCACACCTACTTTCAATGTGTTTCTGTACTGCTTACAAGCCATTAGTCTTATTTGTACTTATAATTGAAGGTGCTGTTAAACTGAATTTCAGTGACCAGACAATGCTTAAACGTTATTTGATAGTGATTTAGTATTCTATTATTCCCAATGAAGTCAGTGTTTTTACCAGGACTTACTGGAACAACAACATTTCTCCATTTAACGCCGATGCAGAATAAATGGTCACTGCCAAGACTGGTACAACATTCAAGGTTATACCTGATTTGGTAATCACCAATTAAAAAATAATGGACAAACCTTCAACTCTGTTTTTTACTGATCAGGCTTAATACATGTAGATGTGCCCATCAAGTTTTTCAGCATCACGTAGATGGAATTGGCCCCCGCCACCTAACTCGTTTTGTATATATTTAACGACACTACCTTACAACAAATATTGGTACACCATTGTAAATCAGGTTGGGATGTAGCTTATACAGTACCGTTTTCATTAAGTTTTATTTTTTTGTATATACTGTACCAGCTAAAAGCAAACAGTCTTTCAGAAAGCCATAGACCTCCCGAAACAATTTATATTGTATTGGCTAGTGATGATAATCTTCCACTAAACACTTCAAACTAGTTTAACACTATAAAAAAAGAATAAAATGCTTGACCGGTAGATAAAAAAAAAAACAACACACACACACATGGTTGATCAAGCACACGTGTTCTGTTGGATGTTCAGGAAAATATGACCTTGCAAGGAAGTTTCACTAACTGCATTTTTCAGTATATTGGATTCCTCTCCAGAATAAACTGTGTGCTCCTCTTTCTAAAAGTAAAGGACTGTTAGGAATACATTTACACAATGGGGACAATTTAAAAGCCATTTATTGCCATAAATGTGTCATTAGCAAATGTTTTCTTAAAGGAGAAAAACACTGTTAAAGATACATAATTTGAAATAAACAAACTCTGAAATGTATTTGAAGTATTCATACATAATTTATTTTTAGTTTAACATGAAGAGGTGTTTTTTTTCTCTTTTAAAAACATTCTAATGACCCTTTGAAATCCCCCCATAGTTGACTGTATGCCACATACTTTTGTTTGACTATTTTCTCATTGCTTGGTCCATGTCTAGGAGTAATAATATTGTTTAACCATTCACACCCCCACCTTTCTTAAATTTCAATTTAGACAAACACTGGGTGTGGCCCTTAACAGTCTGGAATTGGGATAATATTCCCAATTATTGTTTTTCACCTGCAACAGTACTGTGTGGTCAAATGTCATAATTATTGCTTTATTGTGGAATTTGTAGCATAACGTCGGTCTGGTAATTACTGTAGGTATTATGAGGAAACACAAACCAAAAGACAGTGTTCAAACTACCAGGATGTACATTACAATTGTAGATAACATAAGGAAACTGTCTAGACTATATCTGAATAGTACATGCAATAAAGTATAATCTAATAATCTTGTATAGTATATGGTTCTGGTCATTTGACATACAGTATATCTCAAATGTCCCTAGAAAAAAAGGATAAAGAAAAAACACAGGAAAAGTGGAAATGCAAGATAAAAGTCCAAACTGAAATGTGACCGAAACTCATTATTTAAGAGTATTATGCATCACGGATGTGTTTTATGCAAATATTTTCTGTGCTATTTTGGTGTAATACATGCATAATTACACATAATTTGTTTTGAAATATTATTTTCAGCTTTTTCAATACTGTAAAAAGATAAATCGGTAAAGAAGTAGAACACATTTGTGATGCATGCAATCACAGGGAACAAATGTAACCACATTAAGCCGTCTAATTTGTAATGAGTTTTAAAAATATCTTTTAAAATACTGCAATAATTGTGAGTTAACTGCTACATTTGCTTATGATTTATTTAGGCCTTTGAGAAGCAATCTGGAGTACAGATTCATATTTTCAGCAATTCCATTATATACAAATATATATGTGTGTGTGTTATTTGTCTTAATACTGTACCTAATTTAAGTTAGCATCTTGAGGGTAATGTCGCTGCATTAAAATAATGTCATTTTCGTTCCTATTATTACTCACCCCTGGTAGAACACACTTTTAATTAAAATATACGTAGCCAAATTACAGTACTTTGTGAATATGAACCTTAGAGTGTTTTTGTAAAACCTTTAAGAGTTATTATTGTAGTTATAATGTCACAAAGCAGAGGTGGTTATGTGCACTTGCAAAAAATGCAGTCCTTCTATATTTATTTTCAAATGATACTATTACTAAATTCAGTACATTAAAAACAAGTGCACTAGTTTGCCTTTGTCAATTTGGTTGTAAACTATTTTATTAATTTTCATAATACTCTGGACAAAGTTAACTTTGGTGTTAAACACATGAGAAACATGTTCATCAAATTAAAAAAGTGTAATATGTTAAATGCAGTAACAGTCAAATCTTATGAAACAATGCTTTGGGCTGGGTGGCAAAGTGATCTGAAGACATATTAAAGTCCTCTGGTGAATTGAGTTAAAATTCAGCTCAGGTCACAGGAGGAATGAGTTAGTCCCAGTGAGACATTATCTTTATTGCACAACCTCTATCCATCTCCAAAAAAAAGCAATTCAAAGTTTGCCTTATATTTTAAGAACATATATACTGTACCTTGTGGTATATAATAATTTATCTGTATATATTAGTGGTGTGCAACGATATGAAAATTGTATATCGATATCGTGCACATATTTCTATATTGATAATATCGAAGTCTTGCAAAACACAGAAAAATATAATAACACAATGGCAATATCAAACATATATAGACGTTGAGATATTTACGTATGAAAAGCAACAACTTACTTTAACTTAGTGGTGCTTTTCTTAATTTTAATCCCACGATATTGCGATATGGAAATTATTATCGATATTGAACGATATTGATATCATATCAAAATATCGATATTGGTGCCCATTACTATATATATATATATATATATATATATATATATATATAAATCATAGGTATATCTAGCATGGGATACAATTTTGTTATTCCATTATTCCGTTATTCCATTTAAGTGGTTCAAGCTCAAGGTTCTATCTAAAAAGTCGGTTGGGAATAGGCCATAAACAGAGTTAGAAATTAATCTGGGTCAAAGCATAGTCTGTTGAAAATGAAAGTAAGGTCTGCCAGGTGAAATAATCCCTGAATGAAATTATTTAATATAAAATAATGAACACATTTATTATTTTTAAAACTATACTTGTGGTAAACACAGAATATAGGAGGATGTCCTTACATAAACCCCTGTTGGGGCTTGTGGTTTAATGGTACATCCTCCTGTGGCTAATAAAAAACATACCACAATTCATTCTCTCTCTCTCTCTCATATATATATATATATATATATAAGACTGGGGGGGGAGAAACAAATGTAGTCCAGGAGGGGCCAAGAGATTACATAACCCCAGGAGGGAGCCAGGATGGGATTCACCTGGCTCCAAATGATAATGAATGTCACCTACACTACCGGTCAAAAGTTTTAGAACACCCCCATTTTTCCAGTTTTTATTGAAATTTAAGCAGTTCAAGTCCAGTGAATAACCTGAAATGGTACAAAGGTAAGCGGTAAACTGCCAGAGGTTAAAAAAAAAGTTTAGGTTACCAAAAACTGAAAAATAATCTACATTTCAGAGTTATACAAAAAGGCCTTTTTCAGGGAACAAGTAATGGGTTAACAACTTACAGCTGTTCTGCAGCAATGGAAGTAAATTAAGCCTTGAAAGTTGATGCTAACAATTCCTACAGGTGTCCCAACTTTTGTTGATTACTTACAAACCCTCTGTCTGTATAAAAGCAGTGTTGGAACAGACTGTGTTACTACACCCTCTTAAGCATTATTTGGAAAGTATTGTACTGCAGGAAGTAGTATATTGCTATCATAATGGCGAGAAAAAGGCCATTAACAAAGGAAGACAGACAGACCATTATAACCCTTAAAAGTGTAGGTCTTTCCTTTAGAGAAATTGCGAAGAAAGCCAAGGTGTCAGTGAGTACAGTTTCATACACATCAAAAGGCACTTGGAAACTGGAGGAAACTCTGACAGGAAGAGGTCTGGCAGACCCAAAGCCACAACAGAATCACAAGTTTCTGAGAGTCAACAGCTTGCGTGATAGGCGGCTCACAGGACAACAGCTTCAAGCACAGCTTAACACTGGTCGAAGTAAGCAAGTCTCAGTTTCAACTGTGAAGAGAAGAAAGCCATTGCTAAGATGGCAAAATAAGAAAAAGAGGCTTGCCTGGGCCATGAAGCACCGCCAGTGGACTACTGAAGACTGGAAGAAGGTCTTATGGACCGATGAATCAAAATTTGAAATCTTCGGTTCATCACGCAGGGTTTTGTGCGCCGTCGAGTAGGCTTAAAGGATGGTTCCTCGGTGTGTGACACCAACTGTCAAACATGGAGGAGGAAGCGTGATGGTCTGGGGCTGTTTTGCTGGATCCAGAGTCGGCGACTTGCACAGAGTGAGTGGCACCCTGAACCAAAACGGCTACCACAGCATTTTGCAGCGCCATGCAATACCCTCTGGTATACGCCTAGTTGGTCAGGGGTTCATCCTACAGCAAGATAATGACCCAAAACATACCTCCAAGCTATGTCAGAACTACCTTAGAAGAAAAGAACTAGATGGTAGGCTTCAAATCATGGAATGGCCAGCACAGTCTCCAGACTTAAACCCCATCGAGCTGGTTTGGCAAAGCAACCTACAAGTGCAACACATTTGTGGGAACTTCTGCAACAGTGTTGGGAAGAACTTTCCGAACAATATTTGATTTCCATTGTAGAAAGAATGCCACGAGTGTGTTCGGCTGTTATATCTGCAAAAGGTGGCTACTTTGATGAGTCAAAAATTTAGATTAAATTTTGTTAAACAAAACGATTCCATGATTTCTTTTTTATCTCCAATTGTTTATTTGTTCTATGCTTTAATTTCAGAGTACATTGAGACATTAAACTGCGTACATTTCAATAAAAACTGGAAAAATGGAGGTGTTCTAAAACTTTTGACCGGTAGTGTACCTGCAATTAGCAGGCAGGTATTTAAACTAGCAGTCTCCAGTCTGTGTGAGAAAAGAGGCTGTCACGGTGCAGAGACCTATGTGGTCTGTCGAAAGGTAGTGCAGAAAGTGGTTCTGGTAATGGCTCTATATAGGGAAAGAAACAGATGTGATTAATTGTACAGTTGCCGCTAGCTTTGTGAAGAATACAATTTTATAGCATCAGCATTCAAATATAAATGTTTGGTAGTTATATTTTATTTATACAGATGGCCACTTATGTATGATGAACTGTGGCTAATTCACATGGATCTGTA
The DNA here is from genome assembly GCA_030684275.1 of Acipenser oxyrinchus oxyrinchus. Lineage (NCBI taxonomy): Eukaryota > Metazoa > Chordata > Actinopteri > Acipenseriformes > Acipenseridae > Acipenser > Acipenser oxyrinchus. The sequence goes on along the minus strand of CM060247.1, from coordinate 22,934,625 downwards.
TGTGTTGTTTTAAAGTATAGAAGATTTTGGTAGAGCAGAAGATATTTTTAACATTATTCTCATTGGATATAAAACTACTTTCTTATGCATTTTTGCCGAATCAGCACAAAATCTCCACCGGGACTTGCTCAGCAAAATTTGAAACCAGCAATTTAGTACAGGCTAAATAGTTTATAATCACTCCATTATAAATGTACCTGTTCAATAAGTTATTTGGGAATATGCTAGTCTTGCTTTTGACTAAATAAGCATATAAAGTAGCAATGTGAAAGAATACATGTACATTTTACTTGAAGGTGCATTACCACCTTTTTGATGTACCAACATTAAGTTTAACACTGGAGTTATTCCCTCTGAAGTCTATTAAGGGGGTTGTTTGACCCCTTGCATCAATGGTTTGGTGGAAAAAATATGAAATCTATACACTTATTAGAAATAGGTGGGCTTGGTAAATATAGTGTAAAGCTAGAAAAAATGTTAGATGAAATAAATAATAGTTTTTACTTGCCAAACATGATGTGCAGGCAAATGGTCTGTTGTCTTTTTTTAATCGCATAGATTTTGGACAGTTTAAGGATTTAAAAAAAATAAAACAGGAATACAACCAAGACTCCAGAGAAACAGCTTGACTAGCCATACATAGCTTGAAAATTACACCTCAAATCCTTGAGTTGCAAAGGAGCCGGATCTGTCTTTGGGGGTAAGCAACCCGTATAGACTTAGTTCACTTCACTTCATAAATATCGGGAGAAATAGTGGATGTTTATAATGCTCAGGTTGCACATTCAAATTTAAAATCAACAGTTAATTATAGAATGGTTGTGTTGGTGAGAATGTGGTTATTATTATTTATTTCTTAACAGACGCCCTTATCCAGGGTGACTTACAATTTTTACAAGATATCACATTATTTTTACATACAATTACCCATTTATACAGTTGGGTTTTTACTGGAGCAATCTAGGTAAAGTGCTGTGCTCAAGGGTACAGCAGCAGTTTCCCCCACCTAAGATTGAACTCACGACCCTCGGGTCAAGAGTCCAGAGCCCTAACCACTACTCCACACTGCTGCCCTCGGTTACACTTGTGTATGCTGTCTGCTCCATTACAAATGTTGCAGTTTTGTTCATTCCCCCTGCTTGGTTTGCAGAATGCAATTACTTTTTACAGCGCATATGCGAGGTCATATGGTCAGCCACAGGCATGTTTTAAAAAAAATAATAATAATAAAAATAATTACACACAGCAGATTTGGTCTTTGGAGCACTGAGACTTTATTGTAAAAGAATCTGCAAGAAAACACATCTAATGTTTGTTAAAGCAGAATCTGAAAAGACTAATTACAGAAATACAGCCTTTGACACTTAATATTATAACCAGGGTTAGGATCAATTCCTATTTTTCAATTCCAATTCCATTTCCAATTGCTTTTTAAAATCAATTCCCAATTCCAAATCAGATTCCCATGAACCTTAAATCAATTCCAACACATTGTAATTAGCATTCTTCTGTTAAAATGAGCTTCTCACAGTGGCAACAAATTACTTAAATTGGAGTCAATGTTAGTCAATTGCATTGAAATGAAGGCCGTTGAACACAACAATTATTATGCCTCTAAAATATACATTCTAATTGAAATTGAAATGGGGAATTTATTTTAAAAAGGAGTTGAAACTGAAAAACAGGAATGGACCCCAACCCTGATTATAACCGTCTTAACTAGGGTCCTACGTTTTACGTGACCTGTTTTTTTCAATTGTAATTCAACTGCTATCCCCTAGATTTCCCTGCAGCCACTCCAGTTACAGTAGTCGAATTCACAATTAAGAAATCAACACATTACGCTTTGACTAATTGGAAAAATAAAAGCTAATTACGATGAGTATAAATGGTAATTGAATAAATTGATGCGTTAAAAGAAAAATTGAGAGACCTAAACATGGAGTCAAAGACATTGCAATCAAAAAGCATTTCATTGAGTGAACGAACGCAACAATATCCACCTGGTGTTCTGTACACCGATGGGTATAATTTATTTTGCACAACTTGCAATTTATCTTTGGACCACACTCGAAAGTCAACAACAGACCGACATTTACCATCAGAAAAAAACAGAAAACGAAAGGCTGGGATTGACAGCTATGAAAGTAAAAAGCAGTAAAAAACGCAAGGGGAACTAAAATTATGAACGCTGATAAGATGTTACTTTCGATTTGACAGAGGCATTTGTTTGTGCTAATATTCCCCTGGAAAAAATGGATAATCCCAAACTACGTGCATTTCTGAACAAACATGTAATAAATGCTGTAACAATTCCTACAGCAGGTCAACTGAGAAGGGAATATCTACCCCAAATTGCTGAGTTGCACAAGATGAAAATTGTACAACTGGTAAAGATGTCTGACAGTGTATCTGTAGTTACTGACGAGTCTACAAATGCAAAGGATCAGTATGTTTTGCACATATACTTTGTTCTCTAAGGACTATCGAATACCTTCGAACTGAAAGTAATATTAGCCAATACAGTTAATCTGCACTCTGTGAATTACTCACTGGTGGCACAGGGCGTTAAAAAAATATTCAAACACATTTGAAGTTAATTTTAATAATGTGCCTGGATTTGTCTCCAATAATGCCAGTTATTGATCAAGGCATACAATGACATTCTTTGAGGTTTATTGCCACATTCAGTACATTTGACTTGTAATGCCCACATAATAGCCCTTGCCAGCAATATCTGGGCAAATAATTTTCCGAAAGCAGACAAGCTGGTTGCAACCGTTTAAAAAATTGTTTAAAACACTGCCTAAGCAGAAAACTACGACAGAAGCAATCCAACAAGAAGGTTGTACTTTACCCATAAAGTTGCCACCTGAGCCATGCATACCACGATGGGGCACTTGATATTCTGCTGCTGAATATCAATCCAAATGCATCCCTTTTTACGCAGGCTTCGTGGAAAAGGAAATGCACATTTCACCAAACACTGTAGTGTTAAAGGACCTCCAGAAATTGCTTAAAGATGTGCAAACTTTAAAATCTCAACTCTCCCTAATTGCAATGCATGCCAAGAGACTGGTGGATCTTATTCAGTGGTTTGAAAGCCATGAAGTGAGAGTACATCAAACATATAATAAAGTTGCAGAATTAATAAATACATACCAAGCAATGGCACAAGAGGTAAACAGCACAGACGCTGCAATAAACAAACTATGTGTAAAAACCTTCCATGACGTTTCTGAAAAAACTGACTAATTCCTACAACCCAGATCAATGCAAAAAGCTCATAACTTTCTGATGGCAGTAAGGATATTCGACCCACAAGAAGTGTGTAGTTTGTATCTGGAAGCCCTCCCATTATATTCTATGCCAGGATTTAATGCTGACTGCAAATCAGAAATGGACAAATATCTACCATATGCAAAAGAAAATGGCAGTAGAATGACTTTGAATGAATTTTGGATTAAAGCTGAATAATTATTTCCCAATTTAACACGAAAGGCTATAATATTTTTGTCAGTTGTTACCAATTCTGTCGATGCTGAAAGAAGTGTTTCTTCTTATGGCCAAGTTTTTACAGAACAACGTCAATCTATGAAAGAAGGCAGGGTTAACCAACTGATGCTTAAGTTTAATAGCAACATTTAATGCATGGGACGTGGATGTTGGAAGTGGCTGTTTCCGATGATCAGGTTGTTGAATGCGGCAAAGGACAGTAGGCGTAGACCATTGTCGTTTGTTCCCACGCCGAACCTGCCCAACGTCCCTTCCCATCCGGCCCTGTCCGTACCAACATGGGCATTGAAGTCGCCGGCAAGGATAACCAGATCACGTCCATGGATCGTACCCAGCGCGTCTTGTAGCTGGGTGTAGAAGTCATCCTTCATGTCGTCAGGGCTGACGACAGTGGGCGCATAGATGGAGACTATATGTGTCGTGACTGTGCTGTCGATGGTCAGGATTGCCAGACGGTTTGAGAATGGTTGGAAGGCTATCACGCTTCGTGTCGTCCTGCTGTCGACCATGAACCCAACACCACCTTGTCTCTTATCGCCACCGGAATAGTATAATGTCATTGTTTCGTCGCTGTCCGGCACGCGGATGGTCGTAGTTCCGGAGCCAGTGAGTCGAAGTTCAGATAATGCAGCAATCGAAATTTTGCAATTCGTAAGTTCCCGGGCAATGATCTCTTTCTGCCCAACGTGATGTCCTGTCAGTACGTTCCACGCAGCGAGTCGAATTTCCGTTTTCGGCTTGATCGCTTTGATGCTTCGGCCAGTAGTCCATTTCTCACCAGCACCCTGGGACCCCAATGCTGGCGCATCGGCTGCCCCGGATGCGGTAGCATGAGCGCATGAATTTGATCCGTTTTCCATTTGGTTTCTTGCCGGGTTTCTACGGCCCCTTGGCGGGAGACCAACCCTCCTCCTTTCTCAGCCGGGCTTGGGACCGTCCATGGCGGAGTTATCGGAAACAGCCACTTCCAACATCCACGCAAACACCAGCTTACATGGCGCCATCCATCCGGCAAGGACACGGCTGTCTTGGATTATTTTCTGATCAGCTCCCGCTTTCGATCATCGCTAAAGGATGTCCGTGCAATGAGGGGACCCGACTGCGGATCTGACCACTATCTCGTCCATGCCAAGATGCAACTGCGACTCCAACGGGCGAAGCGCAAGGCACCACCACCAGCCAAGCCGAATTGGATGCGTCTTATGGACCCAGCAACCAAGCGAGAATTCCAAATCGCCCTTTCCAACAAATTCGCAGCGCTAGCTCAGTCGGATGATCCGGACGACGAAGAACAGCAGATATCACAAGCGATCCTAGAAAGTGCAGCTCCTCTCTGCCCACCAAACCGCCGCCGGACGCAGCCGTGGATCTCGGACGAATGCCTGAACCTGGTGGACAAGCGAAAGCGAGCCAAACACGTAGATCTTGAGCAATACCGGCATTTGAACCGAGAAGTTCGCCAGATGATGAAGACAGAACGAGAAGCCTACTGGAATAACGTAGCAGCTGATCTCGAGGAAGCTGCATCCAGGCACGAGTACCGGACTCTGTACCAAATGCTCAAGAGACTGAGTGGAAAGACCAAGTCGACCAATGACAACATCAAGAAAGCGGATGGAACCTTTGTGAGGTCTCCCAGTGAACGCCTGCAACGGTGGAAAGAATTTTTTCCAAGAACAATATAATCACGATCCACCTCAAGGACCACCGGCAGAGCCACCACCGATCGACCCACCAGTGAATCCATTCCTCGACGACGAACCTACAGTTGACGAAGTGAAAACCGCCGTCAGATCACTGAAGAACGGAAAGGCACCCGGAGTTGATCAGGTCACCGCCGAGGCGATCAAGGCGGGAGGAGATGTCCTGCTGCACCGACTTCACGCACTCTTGTCACTTATCTGGCACTCCGAACGAATACCATCTGCTTGGAAAAAAAGCCATGATAGTGCCAATACTGAAGAAAGGCGACAATCGGGAGTGCAAAAACTACCGTGGCATCAGCCTCCTGTCCATTACCGGCAAAGCTTTTATGAAGATCATCCAATCCAGGCTGCAGAAACATCGTGAACAGACCAGTCGAGAAGAACAGGCGGGATTTAGGCCGAACCGTGAATGCTGTGATCAAATCTTCGCCATTCGTCAACTGATGGAAGAAAGGATTAGATGTGGGAAGCGCACCATCATCGTCTTTATAGACAAGTCTGCGTTCGACTGTGTCCACTGGCCAGCCCTATGGAGGGCATTGGAGACCGAGCATGTCCCCGACAAGATCATTCGACTCCTGAAAATGTCTTACGACGGCTCAACCAGTTGCGTGCGGATACGGAACGAACTATCAGAGGAGTTTCCCATCCAAACCGGAGTCCGCCAAGGGGATGTCGCCTCTCCTCTGCTCTTCAACACCGTGATTGACGCTGTCATGAGAAAAGCATTCGAGGGAAGGCGTGGAGTTCAGTGCGACGAGAACACCTACGTGACCGGTCTGATGTTCGCCTATGACAGCGCGATTTTTGCCGATACTGACGCCGAAGCTACTGACATTCTTTATAGCATCTCCCGCGTCGCCGAGCCGTATGGCCTCAAAATCAATGCAGACAAGACCAAAGTTTTGACAACTGATGGGTCGCCGGCCAATGTCCACCTCGACGGAGCCCAGATCGAACAGGTTCAGGAATTCAAGTACCTGGGATCCGTGGTGCAGGAGAAGAAAGTGGCGTCCTCAACCGATGTCCATGGCAGAATCGGCCAAGCAACCGCGGCATTCGTTTCGCTCAAGTTGTGCCTATGGAAAAGGGCCAACATCTCCGTTAAGACCAAAATACGCCTTTTCCGGACGCTGATCCTGCCTATTCTCCTATACGGGTCAGAAACATGGACTCTACTGAAGCAAGACCTAAACAAGCTCGAGGTCTTCCAAATGCGATGTCTGCGGCAGATCCTTAGTATCTCCCTCCGCGACCGCATCCGAAATGAAACCATCCGAATAAGATGCGACCACCAGCCAACGGTCGTGGAAGCGATCCAACTAAGAAGACTGCGATGGTTCGGGCACATCTGCAGAATGAGCATCACCAGGTCACCGTACCAGCTTCTCTGGCGAAAACGTCCAACAGAGTGGAAAGTTCAAAGAGCAGCGCCCAAGAAGACATGGTCAAAACAAATCGAAGAAGATCTGAAAAACCGGCGATTCACTCTCTGTGATGCCAAGGCCATTGCCATGGATCGAAAAGCATGGGAAAGCGTTCTGAGCGAAGTCCGAAATCCAGCGACACCCACAGCAGCGTATGGGCTCCGGAGGAAACCCCGTCCTATCGTAGGCTAGGGATCAAAGAAGAAGAATGCATGGGACATTTTCTTTCATGAAACTGTAAGTGACACTTAATGTGCTGCTTGCGAACAACCTTGCATTATTATTATTGTTATATTTGTAATATATATATATATATATATGTTACAGCATTGCTGTTATGATTTCAGTATTTTATATAAATTGTTCCAGGAATCAGTGCTGTTTTTTAATATTTTGTTGACAAATTATGTGTTCCTACTAGCAAACAGAACCATTTAATTTATTTATACATTCTAAGAAATAATACTGAATAAGATGTATTAGTAATAAAGGGATGCATGACTAAATAAATGTCTGTAACTGCTGCCGCCGCATAATCAATGCACATTAATAGAATGACTAATTGAGATGATTAAAGGAATCGGGAGATTATTAATCAATAAGTGGTTTAATTAAGCAGACTACATGACCACCTTGCGGTGGGAGGAGTGAAGTGCAGCCTAAGAAAGCATGTCGCGTAAAACACAAGGCCCTACGGATAACCTATGCATGGGCAATCCATTCAAAGTTAAAATTATAAACCTCATCTTTTAATAAAAAATGTATTGGCTGGTGCCTCAAGATTCTGTTTTCTTTTTTAAGTAGAATTGCAGATACTGAAGTGCCATGATCCTTGTCGTAAAAATGTGTCTATAAAAACACCACAGCTTCTTAACTCTTTAGGGTCTGCCCAAAGTTAAATAGCCTGCCGGCAACCTGGCCCTTTGACTCTTTTTACTCAAACACTATCAGAGACAGCCTTGCTTGTGATACGTCATTGGAAAGAGGAGATTCAGAGATGTTGTTGTTGCCACGGTCGCCACCGTGCTGGCCATTCAGGCCACAGTGAACAGCCCCATCTTGTGCCACTTGATCAAGGTGCCTGGAATGAATAATTTGAATGCGTGTTTTTTTTTGTTGTTGTTGTTGTTAGTTTTTGCAGATTTTCAGTTCATAAGTTGTTGTGTTTTATTTATTTATTTATTTATTGCTTTTGGTCCCTTTTGTATATATGGCCATAATTTCTTTATTATTATTATCCAATTTGTTCAAATTTGTTTTTCCAATTTCCCTACATGTTAAAGTTTCATTGTACACTGTCAGATTTGAGCTGGCCAATCTAAAATATTTTTTATAAACAATAAATTATGTGTTTTTCTAAAAAAGCATCTCTATTTTTCTGTGTTTTTTGTTATCTGTATTGAACAGGATGAATTTCAGACTATTTCACTTTTTTATGGAAGCCTAGTGTGTGCACATTCATTTCATGTATGACATGTACCTGTAACCTTTATAGTTAGAGCTACTGTATAGCCACAGATCTAACAGTAAAAAAACAGGTGAAAATAGATCAGACCCTAGGGTTAAATTCAAGTGGATTTAGGAAAGTTAGTGCTATAAAGACAATCCTGCAAGAGTGTTGTAACTGATGGATCAGTATATAAGGAATGTTGACTGCAATACACTCTTCTGTGCAAGGGGGCTCTTAATAGGTGCATGGGGTAATATGGAGCAGAGGTCAAAGTTCAATTTTATAACCTCAGGGGGATTTATTTGAATTTGTTCAGAAGTTCTGTTTTAAATTTCCTCTGAGTCTCATGTGAACAAAAGTGCACACCAGAAAACCTTCATGCAATTTGTCTGGATTCTGGTTTGTTTTCAAAAGAAGCTGAGTGGCACTGACAGTTGAGGCTGATTTACCCTTGAACCCTTGTAGTGAGTAACATATTGGTAGTATCAGCCCTTTACATGACTTCACATAGAGTGAAGGACAATTTATCTTCAAAGGCACTGAGATCATGAAACAATTGAGAATTTAGGAAAATGAATGCACCTGGTGTTACTGGGTTTTGTACAGTTTTTCTGTGTGTTGCCTATAAAACTGACAAATATTACAACCACGCTCACACACATCAATTCAAACACAAATAACTGTTTTACCATAAAGCAGTTAAATTGTAAAATATTATTTTCATATATTTAATTTCAGCAGAAATTAACCATCTGTTTGTTTTATAAATGTCCTCTGTGTTGGAATGTATGTCAGTCAGAGAGCAAGTGGTTGCTCAGCTAGCCAGTAAGACTGTGCACATTCAACCAACTGGGAATAACTATGTAACAAACAGCATGTGTTAATTGGAGTGTTAAATAAAAGTTTGGTTTCACTGTATGTCAGGGAATCATATGCACAATATTAATAGTGTCTATATATTTCTAGGTCTTATTTGCTTAGTACATTATTTGCTTCATGTTATGCAAATTCAGTTATAGTTTAAAAATGTATCCCTTTATACCTTTATTTAAATATATCAAATATATGGAGTTGTGATGACTGCACATTTTGCAGTAGGCCTAATGTAAATATTTGTATGTCCCATTACACAATTTTGACAGATGGCATTATTTGCAAATACAATTTAAACTATTTTCAAAATGTAGGTCATCAGCAACAACAATTCTATTGTCCAGCTGGTGTGCAGTTTCATATATACATAATTATAACTTGAAACCTGTAGATAAGATATCACCCAAGGAAGGTACAAGGGGAGTTCAAACTCAAGCTTCGGAGAACATTCAACTTTAGAAATGAGAATTGTCATATCAATATCCTAGGGTTCCTACAAAGTTTGGTACTAATATACAAAGAAGGTAGAAGGTATTTTGGTTTTGCTTGCCAGTCTTGAAAAGTTGTGTTTTTATAATGAGGGACAGCCTTGGGTGAAAAATATTTGAGGCCTGGAGACTTCAATAAGCAAGGAAGTATGATTCACTTTCTAACAAAGCCTATGACATGGCTCCAATAAAAATCTCATCATGAACACTTCGCTCCAGGGTGTGGGTAGCTAGACTGTGCCATTGAAATAACTGGTATAAATGTCAATCCAATACTTCACTTTCTACCCAAACCTGTGAAATGCCTTCAATACGTATTTAACGGATTTAGAAATGATTGTACCTCATGCATAATAATAAGTGTGGTTAATTTCCATGATGTCACATAAGTGGGCTGTGAAGAAAAAAAATAACAACTTTATTTAAGTATTTTTCAATGGACAGTTTCCAGGTCCTATTATAAAATATAAAGACTTCTTGGTGAACTGTATGTATAAATGTATTGTTTTTGTGATTGAGGATTTAACGTTATGTCATTCATCAGCCATTTGCCTAAAATTGCCTAAAACAGGTGAATGATTTCTAAAACTTCAGTCAGTGGCTGTGGCCCTGTTTACCACTCTTTTCTGACATGTAACTGCAGAATACTGAGTTAGTACGTATACTTACCAAACATTACCAATCCACAATCTTGTCCGTGTTCAGTTTTGTTGCTTGTGCTTGTTCTTGTTCTACGCTCAACAAGGCTAGTCCTGATAGTCTTTCTTGACACATGGTACTTCTGGTGTATGTTTGACACGGATGGCTTTGTGTGGTGTGTGGGTGGTGACATCAGGTTCAGGAAGCAGCAGTCAAAATAAAAGGTACGAGATTGAAACATATTTATTAAATAATAAAACAAAAGATTTAAACAAAACAGAGAAAGAAAAGGGCACTCTGGTCAAAGTAAAAATAACACAAGCAATTATAAATTTTGTTATAAAAACAAGTACCTTGTTCGCTGGTTTGGTAGCATTCGCTCTTTACTATCCTTCTCCATACAACTCTCTAATACTCTCTTCCTTTGTCTGAGCCCGGAGTGGGTCTTTTATATTATGGCTGGAGCCTTAATTACCCATAAGACAATTACCTTATTAAGGCTCCAACTACATTCCCTTGGGCTTTTCTGGGATGGGGATTTAACCCCATCCCCACCAGCTACACTTTACGAGACCGGCTTTTTGCCAGTCTCAAACAATAAACATTAATGTCGGACGGCTTTCGTCCGTCCACACACAAATACAATATATAATAATAATGCAAATAATAAATAGTACCAATATATAAATAATAAAATGGGCGGGCACCTTGCCACAATGTTTTAATTAGCTTAAGTTTAGAAAATTATCTCTCAGCAACAACAAAAGTGACAGGAATGGTTAAAAATAAAAAACAGATCTATGATTGTAACAGGGCGAGATGCCCTGTACATTGTTTTGTTTGTTTTCTTTTAGATCGGGGTCTCCCCCTCCGCCCTGTGCAGTGTATTTTGTATTTGTTTTGTTTATTGTATTGTATTTATATGACGGCGTAGCCGTTTGTTTGTTTTGTTATTATTTAGTAGCGTGGATGGGTAGCCCCATCCACAACACAATTAGTGAACTCGTGCAGAAGGTGGCCATCTCCCGAATTAATTAGGTGATTTAATTTGTTGCTAATCGGGAGATGGTCACCTGTTATAAAAAGCCTGCAGCTCTCCAGCTCGGGGTGGGTGTCGGAGGAGCGGAGAGAGCGAGAGTGGAGAGAACTGAGAGAGAGAGAAACAGTAAACGGTAAAACGGATAGGAACAGTGAAGGCGATAGCCCAGCCTGACCTATTCCGTGTGTATTTCTGTGTTCGTGATTTGTTTATGTTTAAACCTTTTATTTCGCTCGGTGAGCAAAGTGTGGTTTTTTTGTTTAAATATTTTATTTATGTTGTTGTGCTGAATAAAAACGGCACAGCCTTTACCTGCAGTACTTCCCTGGTGTCAGTTCTCCTTCCTGCTTCTGCCTGACGTCAGACCACTCAGTCACCCTGTCACAATGATATATTATAAATCGCTTCACTTGGTGATTGCTAATATTAAAAACATAAGAACATAAAAATGTTACAAATGAGAGGAATCTCATCAATCAGCTTCTTGAAGGATCCCTGGGTGTCAGCTTCAACAACATTACTGGGGAGTTGGTTCCAGACTCCCACAATTCTCTGTGTAAAAAAGTGCCTCCTATTTTCTGTTTTGAATGCCCCTTTATCTAATCTCCATTTGTGACCCCTGGACCTTGTTTCTTTTTTCAGGTTGCTCTTCTGAGCTCAACTTTGGTGTTGCTATTGAGACATACTGCCTGCCTGTCTGTTTCAAGCTTTCACTGGATTTACTGAAAGATTTCTGCACTTACAGTTATATAGTTCCTTAGCAACCGAAGTCAAAAGTACTCATAGCTTGTGTTGATTCGCCTTTATCAGTCTCTTGACCTTTGAAACCAATTAGTTAAGAGTTTACTTCAGAATTTGGGCTTGGGTTGTAGCAATCCACTCCCATAATCAATCCCATAATGGCGCCCGGGCCCCGTAGCTATGCTATGGCTGCTAGGGTGGTATGTACACCACTGGGCAGTGGTGTAATACAACAAACTGGAACCCATGATCATTGTTGAGAAATAACCTTATTCATCAATGCTTGCTGATACTCATTTACTGTATCTCAGTTCTAAGGCATGAATATCTAAGATATACAAGTAAAATTTCTTTACATTTGGAATCTCTACAAATGTCATCATTCTATCTACATTAAATGACATTCAAAAAGAACAGGACTGACTGTATTAATAAATGTTTTCTTCATTGTATTGGAAACACTGCAGTGTCAGAATGCGTTATCTAAATACTGTTGGCTTTATGTGCATTGGAATAGTTGTCATTATCCCAAAGAATGGTTCTTTCAAGAGTTTTAGGATTAATATCAGAAGGGTAAAAGGGTGAAGTAAATTCAACTGCAGGTTTATTTATTATCTAGAGTTGCTACTAGAGTGTTATGGTCTGCTAAATCAAATTGATTTGAGCAGCTGTATGCTTTCCCAGCTGTGTGGTATTTTTTTATGTTTACGCAAATTCGAATTTTACACTATTTTCTTTGTGTGTGGTTTTGTTTGTAGTAAATTACATGAAATACTGTTTCTGGCTAAGATCAATTCTCCCACAAGGAGGGGGAATGGTAATAATTAATATTATTAGATACACTATGGCTTGCTTAAAAATATGCAGACAAATGCAACAGAATATCCTCTTTAGATCTGTGGTGCCTCTGGAATGCATTTTAGTTGTACTCTTTGAGGGTTCAAAGAGGACTGTTATTAATATCAGTGAATAGAATTTTTTTTTCTTCTTCGTAAGACTACAAACTTATTGAAAAATGGAAATTCTTGTTTCTCAGCAGTTTAACCCCATACCATATTCACCACCCATGAAATGCACTTACACAGCTGTCACATAAAGAAGTTGCAGTAATTTGTAATTTCAGCATCATCGGCCCTGAAAGTGACCCTGAGAATCTTTTCTCTTGTAGCCATTTCGCAGAGTGACGTTTTCTGTGGTGAGCCAGCCTCAGGACCCACACCAGGGATCATTGCAGAGTTGCTATGATAGTGGATTGGAAGAATCAGAGACGCCCAGCAGTAAGAGCTCGTCAGGTCCCAGACTGGGTGCCCTACCCCTCCCAGAGGACAACTATGAGAGGACTACGCCGGATGGCAGTGTTGGTGAGGCAGAGCATATGGAAAATGGTAGGGGCAAACACAAACAAAAACACATATAGTATAGCATAACAACAAGGAGCACTAATTCCAAGTAAGAGCTGGGCAAAATACACACAACAAGTGAAGAAATAAGATGAATAATCTTTGGACAACACAATTCGCTCACCTTTCTGAACCTTTATCAATGCACTAGATCCACATTAACTAATCTTAATTTCTCTATTCATTTTAGTTTGTGTAGTTGATTCACTGACTAATCAGAGGCTGCCCTTAATATTATGCTTAAAATAAGGAACATTATAAGCACAAATTCAGTGTGACTACCAATATATATTAAACATAGTGAAATGGACCATTTAGGTAAGTAACGATCCTTTTCAAATGTTTCTGTTTACATAGTAAGGCATGTACAAACTCTACAGTATGTGCAGTTTGGTGTAGTACTAAGTATATGCACAATAAGTGTACAGATGATTTTACTTTATTCTTAGAAAACCTGATAAAAGTAACTCTCCTGTGTAGTGTGAATACTGAAGCCCGTTTATGATATTTCTCAAGAATGCTGTCAGACAATGACTATGCTTGTCATGTACCGTATTTAAACAAAAGTTGATAGTTTCTCCCACTTGGTACAAATTATATGTTTACTTGTGGAAAAATGCAAATTTTTCTTAGAACTACTCATTTTCTCTTTTCTTTTTTCTTTTTCTGAGAATCACAAGATACTGTTATCGGATTAAGATTTTTGGAAAGTATATAGAAGTTAAATATAGATACTTTAAGAAGCTGTAGAATGGAAATACACTAGATACAATAATCACTGGTTTTCTCCAAGCAAGAATACTAAACATCAGGCTAGTGAACGAGAATTAAATCTTTGCCTTTTGTTCATGTAACATTTGTTCCACTACTGTGTTGTGCTACATATTTTAAAATATTTATTCTTGATGACATTATGATCCTATTTATAAAAAGTGAAACCTGATATTGGCTCTGACCCTTAATCCTAAACATAAAATAAAGGATTTGACGATCAATCTTCAGCATATTAAACTAGATCTATCATCAAAAAAATGTGTTTGTCATTAATCTGATATCAATGGCCTACCATTTTTAAGCCATAAGGGTAAGAGGCAGTATCTTCTCAAAGCAGTATCAGTGTAGATATATGCAGCAATGACTTTGTGGACTGGTTGACAAGCATGACTTAGGTATACATGTCCTTCCATGAGTCCTGCTTTTGTGAACTTTTATTTTGATGGATCTGCAATGAGTACCTTGCTTTTGGCTAAAATTGGGGGACTTTCATTAATAACTAATGATTGCCCTTGTTTTTTTTTTTTAAAGACATTGACCCAAAAGGTAAATCACTCCCTGTGGTAAAGAAATTGGCATGGAGTTCCTTATACCTGTATAAACTGGGAAGGTTGCAGTTGCCAGTATTTGATGAAATGTGTTTTCTAATTGCATTTAACTGTTCATTGCTTAAATGTTGATTAATTGGTTTACAATTAATGGATTTGTCCAATAATGTGGTCTGAGTTACTTCTTTAAATGTTTAAAGATGTGACTTTTATTTATACAAATTAATAAAAAAATAGAAGTGAATGTTATTATTGCAGGTATGATTTGTTTTCTATTTGAAAAAGTCAGTTAACTGTAGGCTTCTTTTGTATTATCTTTTCACAATTAAGGATAACAGTCTTCCGGGTGGATTAAGTCAGAGGGAGACAGTTGTCACCAAATACCCTAGCTGCAGCATTTATTAATAGTTTCAACCAAATCAGTAATTTTGCTCGCGATAGGCTGTGTTCCCTTTTAAGGCTGTGTTCCCTTAAAAATTATGTTTCATCATTTTATATGTTCTTATGACATGGCCTAAATCCTCTGACCTATGCTTAATAGGTTTTTTTTTACACTGAAGGGAATTGAAATGGAAGTCTGTGAAGTGTAATTGGAATCTTGCTTATATGCATGGTTAGGTTTTAATCAGCTGTTGTATTGAATTTAGATTTAGAGGTATGCAGATAGAAACAAACCTTTGGAAGCAATACTGGCCCTTTATTATTACTTTAAATGTTTACCATAGCCTTCATCAGTTGAGGTTACAAAGCTAAAAAATCATTGTAGTCTGTTTAGAGAATCTGCCTGTCTTTACGCCACTTAAGCCCACTAAAAGGTACATTTTTGTTTTAGGCTCTACAGGGAGTTGCAATTCAATTACAAAAATATCTAACTCTTAATGGTATATTCGAGAAGTTTCAGTCTGGTTTTCGTGCTGCACATAGCACCGAGACGGTCCATGTCAGAGTTGTGAATGATATGCTGATAAGCTCTAACTCTGGCTTTCCATCAGTTTTAATTCTTCAAGATCTAAGTGTTGCCTTTGATACTGTAGACCATTCCATGGATTAGCACCTAGTTATTTGCAGGAGTTACTGACCCCTGTATCTTCCAAACTGCACTCTGAGATCACAGGATGCGGGGCAGCCAGTTATTCCTAGGGTCAACAAAACAACACGGGAGGTAGGGCTTTTTCTTGTAGCGCTCCTAAATTATGGAATGCTCTGCCTTTGTTTGTCAGGGAAGCTGGGACCGTTACAGTTTTCAAGTCAAGACTAAAAACACACTTTTGTAAAATGGCTTTCTTATCTTAGTGGGTTTTAATGTAACTTTAATGTAGCTTTTGTATTATTATGTGTATACTGTTATTTAAATATGTTATTTAAATGGTCCGATTATGGCAGTTGTATGTGTGACATGCTATACAAATGTATTGTGGTTTGTTCGTTTTTTCTGCTATGTACTGTACAGTGCTTTGCGATAATTTTGTATAAAAAGCGCTATATAAATGCAATAAATAAATAAATAAATACATAAATAAAAGACCTAATCAATATTAAAAAACAGGAGGGTATATTTCAATGTTTCTGTCCGAGTTCCAGTTTGGCCTTTACGATGACTGATATCGTGCAGCTTTCTTAAACTGGGTTTCCACAAAGTAAAAAACAAAACAAAAAAAAACAACAGTACATAAGAATCCGCTGTGTACTATCCATGTATTATTTGCTAAACATTTTTGACTACATAAATATGTATTAGAAACCTATTATAAACATACAAATATATTATGTACACGTTTTCCTACAGAGCCATAGCTTCAGCAATTCTTATCCTTCTACAAACAGAGCAAAAATCCAGCACTTTCAGTTAATGATATAAAAATTATCCAGTCAAAATGTTTAATGCAGTACATTTTCAAAATACTGGTAGTAAATCTACAACAGGCTACTCTACTCGCCATTTTAATAATAATAATAATAATAATAATAATAATAATAATAATAATAATAATAATAATATCCAGTATACCGGTCCATACACATTTCTCAGTAGCTGCTAATCCACACAGGCATTTTTGTAACATTCTTGAACTTCATTATGTGAATCTTGCAGCAAGCTGATGTTAAACCCAGTATGTATTAATGAATTAAATACACAGAAAACCCCACGTGATGCAGCCAGGAGCGGTGGTATATGGCGGCCATACAACAAAATGAAAAGGGCAAAATAAAACAGTGAAAAAACAAACTATGAAACAAAACATTGCCATCAGTATGGCTGAGCACTACTCGTTGTAACACAGGAGGTCTTGCTTACACACCTCGCTTCCTATACTTCAGAACGGGATTCAAAATCCTGAAACTAAACCCTGTGCTGTTCCTATACACAATAGATACATCTCAGACCCCAGTTAAACACTCGTCATCACAAGCTTAACATGCAGCAATTAACAAACGCTGAACCAGGTTAGACTCGCAGTGATCCAGTTAGAGCTAGAACTTCTTGGCTGCTCACTACACAGCAATGCAGCTTTTTCTCACTGTTACTAGTACGGCCTCGTCTGTTGGGGCTAGTTGCCCCGATGTGTATTTGGGAGTGTTTCATAGCGAGAGGCTCCACCTGCTGGCTAGGGATCCACAGCTGGCCAATGTCCAGCTGCTTTTCCCCACAACCAAACACAGCAGATAGGATGTCTCAGACAGTCTGACTCAATAACAAAACAAAAACACAAAACAAGAAAGGAAAAATAAACAAACATACAAATCAACTATATACACAAGTGCTGGGCCTTAGCACTGCCACAAATGGTTACATATGTTTTAATATGATTCACTTTTATAAGAGCATTAAAGATTCTTAAAATCACACCTACTGTATGTAGCCTATTATGTTTTTTTGTTGTTGTTTTTTTTTTAAAGAAAAACTAAATAACATTTTAACCTAGGAAGCGTTCCACTTCCTCCACTTGTAATTGGGAGGTGTTTTCCAGGAACCATTTTAAGTTACTGCTGGAATTTTCAGCAGTATCATCTACACACATTGATTGATTGGGGTCATTGTGTAGTGCTGTAGTGTAAGAACTATGATAGAAGTCCACATTCAGGATTGGTCTAGAAGTCAAGATGGCATTGTCTCCTGTTCTTTTCTGTCTGTTTATTAGATATGACTAACTACTTACACATTATAATCTATCAAAACCCAGGGTGGAAACTAGGATATCAATAAATACAAACACTATATCAGCACTGCACTTGGCAGAGCTTGCAGAAATGAATGAAATATAACTTGAAAACTGGAAGATCTGAAGTAATTGGGCTTAGTTCAATATCAAAGAGCAAGCTGTTAGGGTACAAGAATGCAGCATTACGGTTACTTGGTTTTCAGCATTGGTTGCTTACATTTTAAACAATGGTCTCTACGGAAACTATCTCAGAGGAACAATAATGTTTGCAACTCTCAATTTAGTTTGCCGTTGCAGACTAACAGTCTTCAAATGTATTGTCCATGTGTAACAAAAGTATAATACTATGCATTGTTCTGGAAAGGCTTTATTTTCATTTCTGAACATTGAAAATATTGAAACACTTTTTCGTATTGTTTTTGTATTATTGCCAATAGGTGCCATATGCTCAGCTAGTGTGCTTTTCAAACAGTTTCGACAACAATAGAAGAAAGTTATGCAGTAATTATGTTAGGATTCCAAAACATGTTCACAATATACTGGTATTGCAGACATAGAATACTATTATGTAGAAGGGTCTGTGGTAGCAATTTTCTTTTGTAGATGTAAATTATATTCAGACCTATTATTAGTACTGGTACTCGATTTTTTAAAATTGAGTTAATTAAACAAATAGGCTCCTAAGGCACAAGGTAACAAGTCCCTACAGCATTTCTAAAACCACAGGTGTTAGCACAGAGGAAATCAGGGAGAGG
Source organism: Acipenser oxyrinchus oxyrinchus (assembly GCA_030684275.1). NCBI lineage: Eukaryota > Metazoa > Chordata > Actinopteri > Acipenseriformes > Acipenseridae > Acipenser > Acipenser oxyrinchus. The sequence continues at coordinate 22,916,108 of CM060247.1, read as the reverse complement.
GACTTGAGGAAGAGCAATTTCTGTATGAGAAGACCTTTTTAAAATTGAGAAAACAAAGAAAAACATGAAAAAGTGCTAAAATTATCATACTAAAAAATAGGAGAGTGCCATTAACAGAGAGCATCAGTGTTGCTTACTTAGACATTGTAAATTTGATGTTGATAATTTTGAAAAAGTACATAATAGACAGTGTCATTGGAGTGGTTGTTTGGCACTCTAAGTATAGTAGTAGTTGTGCACTTTTCAAAGACACAATAGATTCTGTTTCGCACTCTACCCATATCTCTTGCATAGAGGGATATATAGTATAGTATAGCTAAATCTCTTCAGAAATTAATCTTCAGTTGTCCCGGGTTTTGTAAGTTATTAGTTTTCAGACCACTTTAAAAATAAAATAAAATCACTTAAAAAAGACATAGGGGAAGACTTCATAGTTCTATTCTTTATTAATTTAAGTGAATATACTGCTCCCTCAGAGTAGAATATTGCGTTATCTGTTCAACCAAGTATTCTATTGGCCAGGAGATATAGATAAATGTGTAGGTTAGGTAAACAAAATGAAGGACAATATTGCAGAAAGCCACACAATGTAATTATAATTATAAGAGTGTTATTGTTTGCTTCCAAGGCTACACAGATAAATTTTCAGATTTCTTATTTAGAAGTTTCTAGCTGATTTATGACTTTTAACAGTCTTAGCCACAAGCTCATTGCGAACAGACAACACTGACTGAATATTTGAGATTATGGCATGTTTTGAGTTATGGTAATAATTTATTTTATTTGCAGCATTAGCATGTAGTTATTATTCGGGTGTATTTGATTTGAGCTATACATGGGCAAACATCAGGAGCAGTTCTAAATGCAGCTGCACAATGCACTATATACACCTACGTAAGAGTGGTGAATCATGTGACCTTGGGTTTAAATCTTAGGTCAAGCACACAACTGTAAAATAGAGTACAAGCAATAGCAAAAAAAAATGCAATGTACATGGGTAACCCCTATCAAACACTATACAGTACATATAATACAATTTGAACGCAACAGTAAAGCTACGTGCAAATCCCAGTATAGACTGGGATTTGTTTTATGAACTTTCTTATACAATTCACTATATTTACAATTTTTTTAAATACTGTGAGGACAATCAATGAGCTTAATTTAAACTACAGTAAATTAAATTCCAAGTTATAAACGGTTGATATTGTTAAAAAAAAGTATTTTAATTATACCTCTAACCCCATTGTTTTTTTTTCAAAACCACCAATACCATGATGCAAAGTGGTCATAACATTTTTTGTGTCTACGCCATTATGGGTTACACAGAGTTAAAGTGAGGTGGGTGTGTGGAGAGGTACACAGCATGGCACTATTTAGTGTTCATTTCTACATTCTGTAAATCTGTTTACTCTGTGCAGCAATAGAGGCAGAGTGCCGAGACCAGTAGCCACCCAGGATAATCAAGGACAGCAGGCTCAATCTTTCATACCAGGGTCACTTTTGTAGCTATGTCAGATTATGAGATTCATGCTTAAGCCACAAACAGGAAAATCATCAATTGTATTCACGTGTGCCAATTACGCTAGGGCTTGCCAAAATGTCTATATTATAGAGCAGTCATAATTATGTGATGCGCTTGTTAAAACTACATTGCGAGCATCTGATGGAATTTTATGAAAGTTATCTGTAATTCTGTAATCATTGATGTATAAACAGTTTTTTTTTTAAGTTAGCTGTTGTAAATGGAACATATATATATATATATATATATATATATATATATATATATATATATATATATATATATATATATATATATATATATATATTTTTAACAATCATAATTACCATTAAACTTTTTTTATTGTAAGAACAGTCAGACTGCCTTGTTCACATCTATATCTACAGTATATGTGTGGCGCGTCAGGCTGGCTGTGGTGTGTGATCTGATAATTAGTACCAAACTGAACAGGTCTTCTATTTTATAATGAAAATGTAGTATGACAAACATAGTCGATGCTGCTAGTGGCACCGTCTGGCACACAGAAGTGACAAAGCATTTTATACATGTCAGCCGTGCCAAAATCATGTCACAGCAACTAATTTATTCCCTTAAGGTAAACTCCCTTTAAGCTTGCAAAATGAGTTTATTGCTTATTGGTTTGATGCATGTCATTGCTAGCTTTGTATGCAGCACAAAGAAGGCTTTCCGATAAGAGAAAAACATGAGTGGACAAAATATATATTCTCCATTTGTCCCCTGTGAAAACAAAATCAAATACACTATAAAAGGTTCTGCACTGAACATGCTAATGCCTGATTTGCTTCGCTGTGAGGTGTGAAGCTACTGCAGCTGAATTCCACTATTATTAAGTAGTATCCAAGAGCTACCAATGAGCTAACAGAAAAAAAAATGACTAATTTTAAAATGAGACGTTTTGTATAATAAAATAGTTCACTTTTATATGTTATGTAATAGAATGCCAAAGGCATACTACATGCTTTCTAACATTCTGGAAGTGGAGTTAAATTATTTTAATAATTGTATGGTTTTATTTCTTTGATAAAGTTGTTTTCATCTGTTTAATTTTTTTAATTTTTTTTTTGCATAAGGATATATTTTATAAAACATTAAGTCATGCTGGTGTTTTTCATTATGAAGTGCAGTTAAAAGTAAATTGTGAAAAGGTTGGTGATTTACTTTGCTAAGTACCATTTGCATGTCTATTTTGATACAGTTGAAATAATGATCAAAGACCATTTTAGCACAGCAGGATCCTTGTATGAGACAAGGACTCAGTGGGTGCCCTTTCCTTGTGGCACATATTCGGGGGTAGATATACTAAGATAGGCCAGTCGCAGCGCAAACATACTGCAATTTGCATTTTTGTTGCAACAATTCGCAAAGTATGCATTTTGTTGTATGTACTAAGAAAAAATATGTTACTAAATATACTAATTTAAATATTTGTTGCAGCCTTTTAGTGAGCTCTCTAGCATTGTAAGAGTCGTGCAGCATTGTTTTGAATAAATAATGAAAGGCAGTTTAATCCCATCAGATTCTATACTGGGTCCCCCACCGTCACCCCAAAATAAAAAATGTGTTTCTTTCAAAAAGCTTTTCATAATCATACAGTAGCCCCTCACTAAACCGGACATGTTTGTCCGACATAAGGAGGTGTTTGGTTAAAAAAATACAATATAATCGCACACATACATTTCTAGTGTTCAATGTATTTTAAATGTATAAATCATTGTGCTGAAATAACACTAATGTGCTTTGGATAGGCTGCACATTGCATAATGAAAAAATAGAAATGTGTACAGTAGGCCTATACAGTGTACAGTACAATAGTAAAATCAAATGAATACCTAGCACACTTTATTTTACTTTAGCCTGTAGGCTACTGGTAACACAAAATAAACCATGCTGCTGCATTGTACACATTGGTGTACAATACAAATACTTTTTTTAAAAAAATTGAAACAAAATGGTTTTAGCGTTTTGTTTTTTTTAATTAATTATTCATATTTTTAACTTGACCTACTTAGTAGCCTAGACAATTAACACAAAATCATGGTGCCGCACTGACAAGTTATGATACTTACAGGAGGACAGTCAATTCTTGTTAATACGAATTTCAAAGGACCAGCAACAAATTTGGCATTATACCACTAATTTGTCTTATCATGAGTAGCCTCTAAGCCAAAGGTATACTGTCAGTTTTTATTTAAGTTAGTCAGTGGTGCAGTGCTAAATTGTGCACAATTACAAACCACCTGCACATTAATAGAATAGGTGTGTTTCCTATTGCTATACAGATGCTCAGAAATAGCTGGAGGGGTTAGTGGCACATGTGTGCAGTCTATTGCTCCTAGCGCGTTGGGGAAACCAGAAATGTCATAGAAATGTGTTTTCAAGGCTTGTAAGTGCTTTTCGGGAACAATAGGTATTTGGGTGTTCGCCTCAAAAATGCATTGAGCATGATTGCTACAGTCCCCTGAAATTGATCCAGAGGTAAGATAATGCAGGGTGAACAATAGTTTGACCACTGCAAGGATAGCATGGCTTCTGTGGGCGACAGGCTCCAAGGTTGTCTTTTAAATCAGACAGCAGCTCAAGAATTCTGTGCTTAATTTGGTTTTCATTTAAGTCAAAGAGGGTAATGTGAGTATGAAGTAGCCTTTCTTTTCTCATCCTACAAATCACTTGTTCTTGTTGAGGACAATGTCTCCTTCTTGCTGCACTCACAGCAGCCATGATTAGGAGGTAGTCTGTTTCATACTGCCTTTTAAAGGTTTGCTATTTGCAACTGTTTAAAACTTGCTTTCAAAGGTTCTTAACAAATTGATGCAATTGTAAGTGTTGCAATTGCCAACAGCTTTAGTTAGTACCTCTCATTATAATATTTGAGAACCCTCATTTGCACTCCACTCCATTTTTGCGAACGTATGCAAGAATGCCCATAATTACATATTCATGTAAGGCTGAACCGCAATGAAAACTGGTGCTACAAAGCATTTTCTAAAAAGTCGCCAACAGCATTGCGCTTGTTTAGTACAATTTACCCTAGACTTCCGACTCGTTTGCAACTGGTTTGTGACTATTGCGATAGCCCCAACCCTTTAGTACATCTACCCCTCAGTGTGTTTGAGTTACCCAGCCCCAGGCTTCTCTGATGGGCATGCCAAGCTATGTTACTTACTTATCATCAGTGGTTCTAACCCTTGCTCTGTTTGTCTGGAGCCTTGTTCAGTACTGGTAAGAATTTTAAGACATGACATTAACATTTTGACACTGCTAAACATTTCATGATACCTTGGGCTAAGACTGCCATGACTATACTTAGTGCAGCCATGCATTACACCTGTACAAGTTTTCTCAGTATCTTTTGTATTTAGGGTGAAGAAAGGGCAACTTGTTCTCACAAAATAGTGGCCATACCCTTGCCTGGTGATATAGCTTATGTTTAAGTATTTAATTTAATCAGCACCAGTATAGTTTGCTTAATCCACACTATTTTATCTAAATTTGAACAGTAATGAAATTAAAAGCTAGAGTTCCAAAAGCAATCAAGGCTATCCAAATGATATCACACGTTCCCTTGAAATAGCAGGCCATGTGTCTGATGTGAAATACAACTACATACTCTTTATAGATTTCCAAAGATGAATGCAGTAACATAGTGAAGAAGAACCCTGCACCGGATTATTAAGACTAAGACTTTTTAGAGACGTATTCATTCTCTCAAGTTTATTTAATAGTTGGCAACTTACATACTGTTTTTATACCTATTTTGTATGGTGAGTTGTTTGGATGTTTGTTTCTATGAAAGCTTGTTATCTTGTTGTATTGATTTTAAAAATTGTATACTCTTTAATAACGATGAGAGAATGAAACATGCACAACTACAGATTGTTATAATAAAGCATTTTCCCAAGACAGTAGGAACAATAACAGATTTATGAGCATAATCATTTGCAGGCACACATTGTTGTGATATGGCATGTTCAACAAACACCCTTTTAGTTGGGAACTCAAAGTTTTGGCTAGTAAGAGACAAATTTAATGTCCATAGTTGTGCATCCCTTAATAACAACTATAACCATTGTTTGCTTGTTTTTTCAAGTAACTAAATCAGGCTTAAATATCTATTGTAATACATAAGTACATAGTATGTCATGGTTAAATCAGAAAGTAAAGGCATTGTTTGGTTTTTTTGAAAAGGAAAGAGGAGTTTGGTGTCTCCATTACCAAACGGTGTGTTTTTTTTTTCACTGTAGGTTCTACTGTTGAAAATCCAGGCAAAGAAATCTCAAAACTGTTTAACATATACAAATGTCATCTACATGTTTGACCTCTGGCATTTTCGCAGCCTCTTCAAGCATTATGACTTCATATGGGGTGAAACATACAGAAAGCCCAAAACATCTCTTGACTATGTTGCCAAAAGGCAAATGAATTTAGTGGTTGGGGAATCCAAAAATATATTTATTCACACAGCTATGGTTTTTACTGCCGTCCTCCTTTATATGTACAGACATGTTGCAGCACATTTTTTTCTCTCCCTTATCTCCTTGTCATTACATGTTAAGGGTTAGCCATTCTGAATAGATTGTTAATAGCATTTTTTTTTAAGCACACAGTATAAGCAGGGTTTCTTTGTTTCACTATTTGAAGTAACATGTTTGTTTTGAGCAGACTGGGGTTTTTCATTGTAACATGTTCATTGTCAGGTTTTGCTACTTAATATGATAACGGGTATCCAGGTAAACAATAGGAAAGTGAATACGTTTCATACCTTCCTCATATAATCTTTAAAAATGTTCCTAATTACATTACTACGAATACAGTACTGTTTTTATTTTCTTGTGGGTCTTGCATTATTGGCACAATCTTCCAATACAGGCCTGGGAATTCGTACAGCTTGTCAACAACAAGCACTCTGATCTTTAACCTGCGGAGGTAGTAATCATTTGTACACCACTTTCTGTAGCTCGGCTATTGTCTTTCCTGTCAACATGAATTAAAAGGGCACAGTGCAAAAGAAGTATGCACATTACTAAATCTAGTTTAATTGAATAAAATCGTCTGTTTCAGAACTCTTCATTTTGTAAGAGTGGTGGACTGATGCAGTAGAATGTGATTTTTTTTTTTTTTACACAAGCGGACATTTTGTGGTAGATAACCTGTAATGTGCATCTTGATTGGCTGCGGTAGTGTCCCGTGTTTAATTAGGATTACAGTAAACAAAGAACCCATACTGTAAAACATAGGGCCCTATTTTAAAATTAAAACAAATGTATAAAACTAGCAAGAAGCATCTTAGTTTCATGAATGATTGATTGATTTCCTACTAGTTTAATCCTTATTTTAGTTACCTTTGAAAAACTGACTTTGTTTTATAACATGTAAGAGAATAGCAGACCTTCATTCTGTATAATACAAGTATGACACTTGTTTACAATACAAAAAAAATATTGACACAAAGACTTACTGTTAAATATTCCAAATTCAGCGTCAGCATTCTACAAGGGAATTAATTTGTCTTCATCTCCAGGTATCCAGGTGTATTATAATAACAGTCTTTCAAGGGCATTTAGCCACAGGGCCACTGCTATTAAGTGCATTTTGACCCAGTGGGACTGCCAATCACAAAAGCAGCTACAATTACAAAACATATCACATAAGGCAGTAATTACTTTTGTTCATTAAAAAAATTAACAACATTTTAACAACCATGGTTTATTTCTTTTTGGGGGAAATAAACCTGCTTTAGCAAAAGCAATTTTAAACTATTGCGAGTAAAAGAAAGGAAGGTTTCAATGAATGTGTTAGTAATGAGGGTCCCTGTTGTACTTTAGTTAAAGCTCAGTAGATTGAAGTGACTGGGAACTCAGAGAATAAGGACAACACTGCTGATGTAACACTAGTCAGACTGATGAGATTCAGCATGACTCACTATTTCCAGTCTCCTTGGCTTTAAGCATAATTTAAGGCAAATAGGACTGAGACCGTATGATTGTACATTGTTATGCCAGAAATTATAAGCTTCTCGCCAAAGGACAACGGGCATGGCATTTTAAAGATTGTGGCATAAAAACTATTTCATCAACTGTTTTGTTGTAAATAATATAATGCAAATTGTTATGCAATTGTATAATGCTTAATGACTTGGGATTTGGAAATATTATGGATTAAGGTCCTGATAAATGTGTCTTACCTTGAGATCTACTTTTGAATCTGGCCAGGGTAGAATGACAAACAGCTATCTCTCTCTGCACTGTGTAAATAAGTGTAAAGCTCACAAATAGAATTCAGTTGTGCGTTAGTTTTTTATAAATCTAATCAGGTGTAACTTTGTCTTCAGTATACATACTACGTGATCACGTGCAAATGTAATTCCCAGATGCAATTTATCTTACCGAGGTAGGTATTGTCACATACTGTATGAAAGGATCTGTTACAGGTGATAAACAGGAGTTGGAAACAGGTCAAGATTTGTTCTGTTTGTGAAAGCCTTTTCAGCCTCCAGTTATAACTGGCAATTACAATAATAATGTCAGTTTTGTTCACCACCTGTAAAATGCCTCAGGATGCTTTTCTTGGAAGGCACTATTTGTTGGATTGCAGAGCTTGTTGGTTTCACTCATGATATTCAGCTACAGTATAACTAGATTTGCTGCACTGAATATCACATGTCACATATTTTCATTGAAAAGTTGGTGTAACAGTTTGAAAAACACTACCCTTCACATATTGGGAGATTAGCCCCCTGCCATCCTCTAATACAGTATTTCCCAAACTTTGTGATTGGCGACCCAAATGAACACAGGAAGACTGAACCCATGACCCAAAATGATTCACTATTTGATATTTTAACTTAAATACATCTTAAACAAATTAAAAAGCAACGTTTCATTTATTTGTAACTATACTACACTATACAAGCATTTACAAGTTGCTAAAATGTTTCTTTTATCAAATTATTAGTAAAAAAAAATTGTATTAAACTAACATATCAATTTAAAATTGTGTTGCAACATGCTGAATGTCAGTTTTAATTTTCAATTCAACATCAAGCATTGCAAACATACTGACAACCTGTCAAAGATTAGACTAGCCACTACTGACACTTACTGACTAGCTGTTAAAAAAAGAAAGAAAGAAAGAAAGAAAGAAAGAAAGAAAGAAAGAAAGAAAGAAAGAAAGAAAGTTGAGAGAACTTCCATAAACAATGATGGTTTTGCATTAAAAAAATGTGCTTGTGAGGTTTTTTCTGAGGAGTTTTTGAAGGCAAGAGTAACTATCTGATATGCTTACATGCAGGTCGTTATCTACATGCAGCCTGTTTCTGTATTTTGTTTTTATTAGAGTCACAACTGAAAATGCTGCTTCACACAGATAGGTGGTGGTGTATGGCAGTAAAATTGAAATTACCTTACTAGCGAGTTCTGGGTATTTGCTTACAGTAAACAGCCAAAAGTTAAATTGCAATAAAAGGTAAATTGTTAAATGTTCCTCTTATTGAGAGGTCACATGACAGATTGATGAGCTGTGACTCCAGTTGGTATGGCAAAGAGAAATTTGCTACGTCCACGGCAAAAGGATCAGCAACCCTGCCGTACTCATCATGTGTGTTTCTAGGAAAGTTGTCCTGAAACTTAATGTAAAGGGCTTTTAAATGCTAGACAATTACCCATTTGGTAATGGAGACACCAAACTCTTCTTTCCTTTTCAATAAATTCACACAGAAGTTGGAACATTTCATAACGGCATTCTGTCATTCGTTTCTGCCAAAATTGAATGCCTCAATTTTGCAGTGCTGCTCAAAAATGTTACCTTTTCCCTGGATTGCTAAATTCAATTTGTTTAGGTGAGTGAATAAATCTGCAAGGTATGCCAGCGAAATAAGCCAATTCTTATCATCAAAAAAATCAGCAAGGGGGTGCTTTTTTTCAGTGAGGAAGGAACGCACCTCTTCTCGAAGTTCAAGCAGATGCAACATCATCATCCCACGAGAGAGCCAACGTTTTTCAGTGTGCATTAATAGCTGTTCGTGATCGGCTCCTAATTCACAGCACAAAGCCTGGAAGCAAGAGTGATTAAAGCACTGGTCTTAATATATTTCACAACCTTAACTGCTGCATCTAAAACATCATGAAGCTCATCAGACATTTCTTACAGGCCAGAGCTTCACGGTGTAGAAAGCAGTGTTGCCACCAGCTTCAGGGACCTGAACTTGCACCAATTTTACTATGCCAGACATCTTACCAGTCAACCCTGCAGCACCATCAGTTGCAATCCCCACAGTTCTGCCATTCCAAACTATGTGACTGAAAGTAATCCAATGCATTGAACATTTCTTGTGATGTCGTTCTTGATGGAATTTCGTGGCACATTAAAAGATCCTCGAAGTCACCGTCCCATGTGTAGTGTACAAATACCAGAAGTATTGCACACCCAGCAATATCAGTTGACTCATCCAGCTGAATGGAAAACTTGCCTGAGGATTGTACTCGGTCTATATAAGCTGGCATTCTATATCCTGTGATAAATCATCAATCCGTGTGCTATCGTGTTGTTTGACAGTGGAATTACTTTGAACTTTTCTGCAGCACTGGCTCCCAGGGTTTCACTGCACCTGTCGATTGCCGCTGGTAATATTAGTTCCTCAGCAATTGTGTGCAGTTTTTTGCAATATGCATTGCAACCAGGTAGGATGCGTTCATCGCCTTCTCTGAGACAGTGCCTGATTTTTTAAGAACGTCTGCTGTTTAGCGACCCCCACTTCCGCGACCCCCCTTTCGCTACCCCCACTTTGGGAAACGTTGTTCTAATACATGCTGCTCTCATTTCCTGTAGTGGAGAATGAACTTGGTGTGAAGTGCCTGGAAACCGCTGCATAATGTACATGTAATAGAGAACAGATGCTTTGCGTATGTCCTACTCCTGTCATCCATAACTATAAAACTCTCAATAGTGTTAAATGTAGAATCACAAAAATACATTTAGTAAATTCCGTGATAATGTCGTACATACCTGTTTTTTTTTATGGTTTTTTTTGCATTTGTCTCGTTTGCTTTTAAGAAACTGTCAACAAGATTTCTTTTTTGGGGGTGGGGTGGCTGTGGATTCTCTAATGAAAACAAAAATCAGAATTGATTACCTCTGAGTCTTCTGTTAAACGCTTTAGGGAAAACATAGCAAGATTACTCTAGCCTTGACTTTTTGCTTTATTTTGTTTTGTTTTGTTTGAGAGGTGGTAGCAAGTGGTGAGGGTTGTTTTCTTATGTTTTTGTTTTATATTCAAGCTGTTCAAATAATGCTAAATACATAATGTGCAGTATTGTTGCAGATTTTCCAGGATCTACACATGATTTGCACATTTTATATTATTATATGATAATGGAGCTGTGGACAGTCTGTTAAGTAGTATTTTATGGTGTTCAGTTTTTAGATCAATACCCAGTTTTATCAGAATGAATACAATATGACTAAAGTAAATGCTACAATTATAAGTATTGGATTACAAGCTGTCCTGATACTTGCTAAAGTGTTTTATTCATTTTCAGATTCCGCAGCACTAAAACAACAAATGGAGTTACAACTTTTAGGATTGCATTTCGTGTGAAATATCTGTATTGTAATGTTGTTCTTTTGCCAGCTAATAGTAAATTTGAACCAAATTGAAATATTAAATATTTTGACAAGGTGCAAGACCATCCCAACAACACATCTACTGAAATTCTTCATTAGTTCATGACAATAATACCTTAATTCCTTAAATAAACACTTGAAGATGTAAAAACCAAGGCTTCGGGAAAAAGAAAAAAATACCATACCACAATTATCACAAGTTCCCTTTTGTTTCACTGCTGATCTTTTTGTTTTCTAGAATTTATTTTCAGTTTGACTAATCTCTCAAAAGCAAAATTGACGATTACATTACCAGATCTTTACAACCCAATATGTTTGACGGAAGTGCTTGTTTCTCCCCATTCACTTACTGGTAATAGGACCTTACTTAACTCCACTTACAGTAGTTACTTGCATCTGCAGAACAAAATGTGACTGTAAGGTCCAGGTAGGGTCATATTACATGGGAGTAAACTAACAGAAAAAAATATTTTACATGAGACAAACTGAAAACAAAGAGATCAACAGCAAAACAGTGGCATTATATCTTTAATATTGTAGCATTTAGTTATAATTTTGAATAAATTCATATGAATGCAAATTACACAATAAGCCCTCCAGCAGGGGGAAATAATGTGTGTGTGTGTGTGTGTGTGTGTGTGTGTGTGTGTGTGTGTGTGTGTGTATATATATATATATATATATATATATATATATATATATATATATATATATATATATATATATATATATATATATATATATATATATGAGAATCAGTACTTGGAAATACTGGCCTGTGATTGGTTAAAACCTCATCATAGGAGAAAAAATAATATTGCCCTAACAGCCTTACACCATGTGGCGGAGTGTCCCGCCCCTATGTATTTATTTATTATTATTTGTATTTGTTTGCGGCGCGGATAAAAGCGCCGCGTCTTTTGTTATTATTTGTTTTGTATATTTAAAACCCGTGAGGATGCGTGGCTGATCAGCTACTGATTATTTAACTAGCTGACAGTCACGCATCCTTACCAAACGCGTGCAGACTGTGGCCCGAGGGGTAATAAGATAATTAACAGCTAGTTAACCCCTCGGCCAGAGTATAAGAACCTGCAGCTGTCCGTGCCGCAGGGTTGGGTGTACAGAGAGGAGGTACAGGGAGAAAGAGCGGAGACAGAGTTTAAAAATAACAATTGCTAAAACGTACTGGATTAGCCAGCACGACACTTACTTGTTTGTTTGTCTGTCTTGTTTGTTTGGACCTTGTGCCTTTTTGTTTTGTATTATTATTTATTAAAAATGCTGACCGCAGTAGCGTTCAGCTTCACCCGCCCATCCATTGTTGTTTTGGTTCAGTTACTTCCTGGTCCATGACGTCACCACACCTCACCACTGCAAGCCATCCTGCCACACACCACCAGGCAATAGTCTCCCTTTGACATGTGATTGGTTCACATCACTGTCAGTCCCGTCCCTTTTCAAAGGAACGCCCTTCACTTCCACTCCTAACAACAAGAGAAAATGGATGAATAAAAAAAAAAACCTGCTGATCGGCGATTCTGTGACAAAACATACTACAAAAGAAAGATGCTCCAAGCACTAAAATGGCGATTAAGAGGTCACTGTCACTGTTTTTTGACTCTCTGAAATTCATACAAATTCAGCTTGACGATGTAAACAAATATGATGGCAGGGATCTAAACTGTATTATGCAGCAGTGAGCAAGCCAGACGGAGAGCTGGACGCCAAAGACTTTGATAACTATGTGGTATGAACTTCAAAAACATGTTATTTATTTATTTATGTTATTTATTTATTACTTATGCTGTATCAGCTATATAAAGTCATATTTACAATCCAATCTTGCCTCACTTACTATTTTGATTGATTCATATATTAAATATGTACTGCAGACTCCGCTCATAGTGGAAAATTAAATGCCCCTCGGGAAGACTAATGTTACCTCCTGCGGCTTCGGGCATTATAGCCTTCTGTCAGTAACAATAGCCTTCCCTCGGGACAATAATTTTCCACTATAGCCCTCCTCTCCAGTCCATATTTACTATATATATATATATATATATATATATATATATATATATATATATGTATATAGCAAATACTTAATATATTTCTATAGGTGATATTACCTATAATGTACACTTCCCCTGGAGAATCATGTGACCTGTGAGAGTGATGGCAGCCTAAGTTTTTTCTCCTCGCCTCTCCCCGTTTATTTCGTTTTTTAGAAGGGCTTAAACCCTCACTACTTTTCTGCATTTGTCACTATTCGATGTCTGAAATTTCCTAGAATGTCATCTTCGTTGAAAAAGAGACCTTGCTCTCACTCTTCTTCTCTTTCTAAGGGGGAAAAGAGTAAACTGGATCTGGACCTGTCTGCCGTTATTGAGGCCTGCATGTCACACCCTCGCCAATATTTCGAACACGTGTTATCTCGGATTGAAAATACAGCAATTGAGACTGCCAGCTTTGTGTACCATTTTTCTCACAGGAATTTAAAACTTTTAAGTCTGATTTTGCTACTCATCACAACGAAGTGGGTAGCAACAAGAGGGTTATAGCGTCACATGAGACCAGGATTGACCGATTTGAGGCTAAGATGGTGGAAATGGAATAGAAATCAACACAGTAACCTTCGCCTGATCAGCCTGAGAGAGGGAACAAACACCCTTGATTTTTTGACTAAATCACTTCCATTGTGGTTTCCTACCTTGTCTGGGATGGACAGTCACATAATGCAGGCTCAGGGTATTTATTCTGACCACGCTAAAACAAAAGACAGGCCCTGCATACTCATCTTCAGTCTTTTAAGGTATTCAGACCATCAGGCTATCCTTCAAGCAGACAGGAAAGACATCTCTTGTTCTGCATCTAAGGAACTTAAACTCTTCCCGGATTATAGCAACTTTACAGCTCAGCGCCACAGGGCCTTTTCTCAATCTTTCACTTTTGCCCATTCCCATGGTCTGCAGGTGTCTCTAATTTATCCGGCGGCCCTTAAGATCAACTCTGTGGTTCACCTGTTCCAGTCCCCAGATGACGCCCAAGCCTTCCTGGATTCTCTCGACCTCCCAGACCCATCCCAGGCCTCTGGTCTTTCTCCTTCTCCTGCTGTCGAGACGCAGCCTGATGCAATGACGAAGGTCAGCTCTACTGCACATCACCTTGGCCTCAGCTGATCAATCTCCCATTCCTTGGATCATTTCACTCGGTGGAAATCTGCTGACGACATCGTGGATCACCTGTTGCTGTCGTTGGGTTGTCGCTAATTTGGACTGTTCTGGACTTTAATTGTTATTTTTGTTTTTAAAGATTAAAGTATGGAAAGTTGGAAAAAGAGAAAGAAACTTTTTTCTTTGGATTGTCTCAATTTATTTTTCAGTATTACTATCTTTCTCTATGGTGCGTTTGCTGTGCTGTATTGTGCTCATAATTTTGGTCTTATCATTTCATGACACAACGCTGGGGTAAATATCTTGCTTTTTTTAATGTTTTGCTCTTACTGTATTGGATTATTGTAGCATGGGGGTTATATAGTTCATTTTAGTAGGGGGGCAGGAATAGCGCTCTTGCTTGCCCTGTCTACCAGAGTCACAGATAGATACTTTGTAGAGTGGGGGGCACTGGATGTTCTATTTTCCAGTGCTATATTCTTGTTCTTGTGGGGTGGGTTTTTTCTCTGGGTGGGTAATGTTGATACTGGGGGCTATCTCATGGGATGGGGAGGTAAGGACCTCGAGAGGGTTAATGCTGTATTACTTGTTTATATCTTTAAGGATATTTCTGTAACTGCTTTATTCACATGATATTGTGTTTGTATTTTCCTTACTGTTAAATTTACCTTTGATTCCTATGACTAGTATATCTGTACTGTCCTGGAATGTGCAAATGTGCAAGGCTTAAACTTGCCTACCAAACGCACAGCCTATTTAGACCTAATGCATAGAAATAAAAATGATATTGCCATGATTCAGGAGTCTCACATTAAGCAACATGATGTCCCTAGAATCGCTAATAAATATTTTTATGTAGTGGCTTCCTCTTCCGCTGATAATAAGACTAAAGGTACACTGATAGTTTTGCGCTGCAATCTTCAAATTATGATTTTGGGATCGGGGGCATCTTATTTAAAATCCATAATTTCCAGTAAAAAGGTCACTTTTGTTTCAGTCTACACCCCTATAGTCTTCGATTCAGACTTTTTTGTTGTGTTGACCAATTTGTTATTGAAGTTATCTGAATTCTCTCTGGTCCTTGGTGCCGATATGAATGCCGCCATGAACCATAAGATAAAATATACCGTTATATCAAATATACAAGAAGGAGAACAGAGCGATTACCTTCATTTACATTACAGAAGTTTACTTCAGATGTAGGTATTGCGGATATTTGGCATGTGTTTAACCCATCTGTTAGAGAATACACATCAATTAATTGGTCTAAATCTGCTCTTATGCCTCTTAACTCTGCAATACCACTGGTTAAACATTTCAAATATCTAGGTATTGATATCCACCCATCCTTACATTCTACTGTATTAAATAATTTTAACAAAATCTTTGCTCAGGTGAAATCGGGCTTAGACAGATGGTCACATCTTCCCAATTCGCTACAGGCCCACATCTCTATAATTAAAATTAATATATTTACCCACATCAATTTTTTCATTTCAATGCTCTCTCTCTCTCCGTCTCCTGGATTCTGGCATAAACTGCACACCTTGATATCTAAATTTACATGGAAAGGTAGACGGCCACATATTAAATTTTCCACTCTGCAGTGTGAGAAGATCTCGGGAGGTTTATCAATACCAAACGTTAAACTATTGACTGGAGGGTCATGGGTTCAATCCCAGGTTGGAGACACTCCTGCTGTACCCTTGAGCAAGGTACTTTACCTAGATTGCTCCAGTAAAAACCCAACTGTATAAATGGGTAATTGTATGTAAAAAAATAATGTGATATCTTGTAACAATTGTAAGTCGCCCTGGATAAGGGCGTCTGCTGAGAAATAAATAATAATAATAATAATAATAATAATAATAATAATAATAATAATAATAATATGTTTTGGGTCATTTATATTACGTTCAGTTACTGTCTGGCTTGATCCTGATGCTCCTGTCGCATGGGGTTTACTAGAAGAGAAATTGGTATCTCTATATAGATTACAAGATCTGATTCATTCAAACATTCTTCTCAAGCACTGCAGATTGCGCTTCGGCCCTATAATCTCACAGTTAATTACTATATGGCGTTCTGTTGAAAGACACGCAAAACTCCAATTAAAATGGCACTCACACACCTATCTTTCTTAACCATGTGCTCTTATCGGGAGGTCGTCCCTTCTCTTTCCCACTATGGAGAGATAGGGGAGTACATACTCTTACTGATGTTTTGAATTCTGGTTTGCTTCACACATTCCATGATATACAATCACTGTACATCTTACCATGCTCTTCCTTTTTCTTCTATCTTTGACTTTGCTCAGCAGTGCGTGCCTCTGGGGTTCCCTAGGGGGCTACATTACCAGTACATCCACATGATATGTTGAGCACAGGGGGTAAAACAAAGGGGCTGGTTTCTTCTTTATATGTATATCTTTTAAAAGCTGCCTATAAATCCTTAGTAGCTAGTACGATTTGAAATGGAGACCTAGCTTCCTTAGATATTGAGGTTAATTGGAATACTATCTGGAATAATTTAGGCTTAGCTTCAAGGAACCCTAATCAGCTGATTCACTTTAACTTCCTTCATAGGACATACTTAACCCCTCGTAGACGTTTTCTTGCCCCTACCCCTGACTTTTCTCTATGTACCCAGGGCGCCCTCGGCACCTTTCTACATATGGTTTGGGAATGCCTGGCTGTAGCTTTATTCTGGGAGCAGGTTTCTCTACTTTTTCAACTATATTTGGAGGGGTAGTCCCTTGCTCCGCTCTGGTTCTTTTATTGAATGATGATTCATCTCTTGAATTATCTCCACAGCAGAAACGCATTTTGTTGGCTGGCCTCACTGCAGCGAAGAAAAAGGTTGCTCTGCATTGGCAGCCGCCACACTCCCTTCCCTGGCGCCAATGGGTTCTGACGTTCCTTGATATCATTTACTTAGAGCTATCTACCGCTCGGATGCATGGTGCCAGGGAACAGGCGATTAATGCCTGGAAATGTATGGTTGATCTTATTAAGCCGTTGTTAAATCCGGACTAATTTCGATCTCTGGGGTCCTTGTGGGGGTTAGTGGGGGGGAGGGAGATAGCCACCTTGGAGGGAAGGAGGGAGGTGGTAAAAAAAGAAAATGGGGATTTCATTTGTTCTCTTTTTTCAATTTGTATCTGTATTGTTATTTTTGTATGAGTTCCTCAATAAAAACATTTTGTCACAAAAAATACACTTCTCCTCAAAAAAAAATGAGGACACTGTAGCATTTGGACTATAGATAATTAGGCGCTCCTTACAGGCTAACAAGGTTTATGATGGAAATGCCTTTGATGATTGTCTGGACAGTGGCTTGTAAATTTAACCAGGGTCAAGTACATTTATTAAAACCCAATCCTGGGATAGCAGATTCACCAAATGCTGCTAATGTATGAGCCCTCCTTTGATGATCCAACATATCCTAGTGCGGTTCTATTACACTGTTATATTGGAAGATATACAGTACTGTGCAAAAGTTTTAGGCAGTTGTGAAAAAATGCTGTAAAGTAAGAATGCTTTCAAAAATAGACATGTTTATTGATTATATTTATCAATTAACTAAATGCAAAGTGAGTGAGCAGAAGAAAAATCTAAATCAAATCCATATTTGGTGTGACCACCCTTTGCCTTCAAAACAGCATCAAGCATCAGTTCTTCTAGGTACACTTGCACACAGTTTTTGAAGGAACTCGGCAGGTAGGTTGGCCCAAACATCTTGGAGAACTAACCACAGTTCTTCTGTGGATTTAGGCAGCCTCAGTTGCTTCTCTCTCTTCATGTAATCCCAGACAGACTCGATGATGTTGAGATCAGGGCTCTGTGGGGGCCATACCATCACTTCCAGGACTCCTTGTTCTTCTTTACGCTGAAGATAGTTCTTAATGACTTTCGCTGTACGTTTGGGGTCGTTGTCATGCTGCAGAATAAATTTGGGGCCAATCAGATGCCTCCCTGATGGTATTGCATGATGGATAAGTATCTGCCTGTATTTCTCAGCATTGAGGAGACCATTAATTCTGACCAAATCCCCAGCTCCATTTGCAGAAATGCAGCCCCAAACTTGCAAGGAACCTCCACCATGCTTCACTGTTGCCTGCAGACACTCATTCGTGTACGCTCTCCAGCCCTTCGGCGAACAAACTGCCTTCTGCTACAGCCAAATATTTCAAATTTTGACTCATCAGTCCAGAGCACCTGCTGCCATTTTTTCTGCACCCCAGTTCCTGTGTTTTCGTGCATAGTTGAGTCGCTGGCCTTGTTTCCACGTCGAGGTATGGCTTTTTCGCCGCAAGTCTTCTATGAAGGCCACTTCTGACAAGACTTCTCCGGACAGTAGATGGGTGTACCAGGGTCCCACTGTTTTCTGCCAGTTCTGAGCTGATGGCACTGCTGGACATCTTCCGATTGCGAAGGGAAGTAAGCATGATGTGTCTTTCATCTGCTGCAGTAAGTTTCCTTGGCCGACCACTGCGTCTACGGTCCTCAACGTTGCCCGTTTCTTTGTGCTTCTTCAAATGAGCTTGGACAGCACATCTGGAAACCCCTGTCTGCCTTGAAATTTCTGCCTGGGAGAGACCTTGCTGCTGCAGTGTAACTACCTTGTGTCTTGTTGCTGTGCTCAGTCTTGCCATGGTGTATGACTTTTGACAGTAAACTGTCTTCAGCAACCTCACCTTGTTAGCTGGGTTTGGCTGTTCCTCACCCAGTTTTATTCCTCCTACACAGCTGTTTCTGTTTCAGTTAATGATTGTGTTTCAACCTACATATTGAATTGATGATCATTACCACCTGTTTGGTATAATTGTTTAATCATACACCTGACTATATGCCTACAAAATCCCTATATATATATACAGTACTGTGCAAAAGTTTTAGGCAGGTGTGAAAAAATGCTGTAAAGTAAGAATGCTTTCAAAAATAGACATGTTAATAGATTATATTTATCAATTAACTAAATGCAAAGTGAGTGAACAGAAGAAAAATCTAAATCAAATCCATATTTGGTGTGACAACCCTTTGCCTTCAAAACAGCATCAATTCTTCTAGGTACACTTGCACAAAGTCAGGGATTTTGTAGGCATATAGTCAGGTGTATGATTAAACAATTATACCAAACAGGTGCTAATGATCATCAATTCAATATGTAGGTTGAAACACAATCATTAACTGAAACAGAAACAGCTGTGTAGGAGGAATAAAACTGGGTGAGGAACAGCCAAACTCAGCTAACAAGGTGAGGTTGCTGAAGACAGTTTACTGTCAAAAGTCATACACCATGGCAAGACTGAGCACAGCAACAAGACACAAGGTAGTTATACTGCATCAGCAAGGTCTCTCCCAGGCAGAAATTTCAAGGCAGACAGGGGTTTCCAGATGTGCTGTCCAAGCTCTTTTGAAGAAGCACAAAGAAATGGGCAACGCTTGAGGACCGTAGACGAGTGGTCGGCCAAGGAAATTTACTGCAGCAGATGAAAGACACATCATGCTTACTTCCCTTCGCAATTGGAAGATGTCCAGCAGTGCCATCAGCTCAGAACTGGCAGAAAACAGTGGGACCCTGGTACACCCATCTACTGTCCGGAGAAGTCTGGTCAGAAGTGGCCTTCATGGAAGACTTATGCCAAAAAGCCATACCTCCGACGTGGAAACAAGGCCAGCTTACTCAACTCTGCAACGTAAAACACAGGAACTGGGGTGCAGAAAAATGGCAGCAGGTGCTCTGGACTGATGAGTCAAAATCTGAAATATTTGGCTGTAGCAGAAGGCAGTTTGTTCACCAAGGGCTGGAGAGCTGCATACGAATGAGTGTCTGCAGGCAACAGTGAAGCATGGTGGAGGTTCCTTGCAAGTTTGGGGCTGCATTTCTGCAAATGGAGTTGGGGATTTGGTCAGAATTAATGGTCTCCTCAATGCTGAGAAGTACAGGCAGATACTTATCCATCATGCAATACCATCAGGGAGGCATCTGATTGGCCCCAAATTTATTCTGCAGCATGACAAAGACCCCAAACATACAGCTAAAGTCATTAAGAACTATCTTCAGCGTAAAGAAGAACAAGGAGTCCTGAAGTGATGGTATGGCCCCCACAGAGCCCTGATCTCAACATCATCGAGTCTGTCTGGGATTACATGAAGAGAGAGAAGCAACTGAAGCTGCCTAAATCCACAGAAGAACTGTGGTTAGTTCTCCAAGATGTTTGGGCCAACCTACCTGCCGAAGTTCCTTCAAAAACTGTGTGCAAGTGTACCTAGAAGAATTGATGCTTGATGCTGTTTTGAAGGCAAAGGGTGGTCACACCAAATATGGATTTGATTTAGATTTTTCTTCTGTTCACTCACTTTGCATTTAGTTAATTGATAAATATAATCTATTAACATGTCTATTTTTGAAAGCATTCTTACTTTTACAGCATTTTTTCACACCTGCCTAAAACTTTTGCACAGTACTGTATATATATATATATATATATATATATATATATATATATATATATATATATATATATATATATATATATATCGGCACTATAATACTCAATTTCCAATTCCGGGACCTAGATAAAAGCCTTATTATCTTGAGGATTTGTTCAAGCCCATTTCAGCAGAAACATGCTCAAATCACAAAGAAAACTCTTGCACAGACTGTCTTGAAATGTGATTACTAGAAAGGATAAGCACCACACCTGCAGTCAATCAAGGCATCAGGTTAGGTTTCATGTGCATTCCACAGTGATAATGGACATGTGGACAGCTGTTTTCCTGTGATACCCAAAAGCATGGATGGTTATATGAATGTGTAGATGTACTGTGTGTTACCTACATTTGAATAAACACTCCTGTTACAGGTTAAATGCTGAAGAAATAAACCTTATGCAGTGTCAATAAGCCTTGTGTGATTAGTTATCCAATTTATATACAACATTCTACAAAGAGGACCTTCCAGAATTGTAGCAACATACCATCAAAGCACTCTGTCAAATACTGTCTAGTACAATACTGCTGTGCACCTGGGCCAAGTCTGCTGTGTAATTATTCTGTTACATGAGCTACAAGACCAATTCTCACATCTGATGGGAAGGCCACATTCTAGTGATTTTCATGTCCCTATACTTTTCAGTAGGCTTGTGTGTATGTAAAGTATTATATTAAATCTCTTCAGATTTACATAAGAACATAAGAACATAAGAAAGTTTACAAACGAGGAGGCCATTAGGCCCATCTTGCTCGTTTGGTTGTTAGTAGCTTATTGATCCCAGAGTCTCATCAAGCAGCTTCTTGAAGGATCCCAGGGTGTCAGCTTCAACAACATTACTGGGGAATTGGTTCCAGACCCTCACAATTCTCTGTGTAAAAAAGTGCCCCCTATTTTCTGTTCTGAATGCTCCTTTATCTCATCTCCATTTGTGACCCCTGGTCCTTGTTTCTTTTTTCAGGTCGAAAAAGTGCCCTGGGTCGACATTGTCAATACCTTTTAGAATTTTGAATGCTTGAATCAGATCGCCACATAGTCTTCTTTGTTCACAACTGAATAGATTCAATTCTTTTAGCCTGTCTGCATATGACA
This sequence comes from Acipenser oxyrinchus oxyrinchus, assembly GCA_030684275.1. Lineage (NCBI taxonomy): Eukaryota > Metazoa > Chordata > Actinopteri > Acipenseriformes > Acipenseridae > Acipenser > Acipenser oxyrinchus. The sequence continues at coordinate 22,894,181 of CM060247.1, read as the reverse complement.
TACCTTTTAAACCAGGAATAATTCTGGTCTCTCTTTTTTGCACTCTTTCAAGAGCAGCATAACTGAACACAATATTCTAGATGAGGTCTTACTAATGCATTGTTTTAACATTACTTCCCTTGATATATTTTCACTATATATCCGAGCATTTTGTTGGCCTTTTTTATAGTTTCCCCACATTGTCTAAATGAAGACATTTCTGAGTCAACATAAACTCCTCGATCTTTTTCATAGATTCCTTCTTCAATTTTAGTATCTCCCATATGGTGTTTATAATGGACATTTTTATTGCTGACGTGCAGTACCTTACACTTTTCTCTATTAAATGTCATTTGCCATGTGTCTGCCCAGTTCTGAATGCTGTCTAGATCATTTTGAATGACCTTTGCTGCTGCAACGGTGTTTGTCACTCCTCCTATTTTTGTATTGTCTGCAGATTTAACAAGTTTGCTTACTGTACCAGAATCCAGGTCATTAATGTAGATTAGGAAGAGCAGAGGACCTAATACTGATCCCTGTGGTTTTCCACTGGTTACCTTGCTCCATTTTGAGGTTTCTCCTCTAATCAGTACTTTCTGTTTTCTACATGTTAACCACTCCCTAATCCATGTGCATGCATTTCCTTGAATCCCTACTGCATTCAGTTTGAGAATTAATCTTTTATGCAGGACTTTGTCAAAAGCTTTCTGGAAATCTAAATAAACCATGTCATATGCTTTGCAATTATCCATTGTCGATGTTGCATCCTCTAAAAAATCAAGCAGGTTAGTTAGACACGATCTCCCTTTCCTAAAACCATGCTGACTGTCTCCCAGGATATTGTTACCATATAGGTAATTTTCCATTTTGGATCTTATTATAGTTTCCATAAGTTTACATATAATAGAAGTCAGGCTTATTGGTCTGTAGTTACCTTGTTCGGTTTTGTCTCCCTTTTTGTGGATTGGTATTACGTTTGCAATTCTCCAGTTGTTTATTTTAAGAGCTCCTAGTCCCTTTAACACGTCTGCCTCTGTTATGATAAAGTTATTTAAACCTGGATAGGACCAGGTCGACATGTGGGGCATGTTGTCCGTATCCTCCTTTGCAAAAACTTGTGAAAAGTAATCATTTAATATATTTGCTATTTTTTTCTCTTCATTTATGATGTTGCCATTTGTATCTCTTAGACATTTTACTTTCTCCTTGAATGTTTATTTTGCTGTTATAATATTGGAAAAATAGTTTGCAATTGGTTTTAGCCCCCTTGGCAATGTTCATTTCTATCTCTCTTTTGGCCTTTCTAACTGAGAATATAATTCAAGAGAAACAGACATACATTATAGTACACAAGGCAACCTGAAAACGTGAATGGTAATGGTCAATGTTGAACCAGAAGATGATTAATGGCCTTCATAGAAAACCTTTTAGACACAGCAAGAGAAAGGAATCCAAATATTAAAGCAAAATCAATTATAACCCCACAGTCTCATCTAGGATTAAGAACTGGGGTGTGAGAAACTACAAAAAGTAAACCTTGATTGAGGTAGTCAGGAATTACCAGTCTACTTACTGAAAGAATCTTGAAAAACAACTCTGAAGATATAACACATGGAGACTGAATGCAACATATTGACACAACTTCATTTTATAAAAAAGGCTGATAAATAGAATTGTATTATGTGACAGATAAAAAGCATTCAGAAAGAAGACAGCGCATCATGAAGTGTATTTGGCTTTGGCTCATATCAGCCAAATTTTGGTATACAGAAAATGTGATAAAAGACATCATAAAACAAAAAATGGGAAGTGTAATGAAAAGGTATTTGTTATCAGACATTTCTCCATAATTTAAATCCAAAGGTAGCTGCAATGTCTTCTTTTTCTGTTCCATTTAACAGTTATTGGGTAGCTATGTGGACAGACGGTTCCTTGGACAGATCTTTCTTATCTGGTCCAGGGAAAGAAATAATTACAAAAAGAGCAGATTAAATGACAAACTGAGCATCAGAATCTGGATGATTGAGCTCCAGATCCACTTAGACCAGTGCTTACAAGAAACACTGGAATTGAATTCTACAATCAAACTTCAAGCAAGGGTAATATTATAAGAGGCAGGCAATGAAGCATCTGTGTGCTTCATTGCATAAAGGTTATAGGTTGTTCTGCATATGTGACTGATAAAGTCATATTTGTACTGTTTAATCCTGTAATACCTATACAGCTAACCTGGATAGGAAATGGGTGATTGAAAGAAAGTGGTTGTGTCTTTGCTGTGCTACCTGACAATGACTGTATTTACACATGTCACAACAGGCAAATCATTTTAGAACGGTAGCATTCTGACTATGCATAAATTATTGAATGAGTTGGAGTAAATAAGCCATACAGAGTCCTTGTATGCAAATACACGTTGAAAAGTCATATTGTCATGTGACTTGAGTTGAATGGGGCTGTGCAGTCCAGTAACTTATGATCTCTAGCAAGCTCCGTGCCAGGTAATGAAAGATTTAGATAAATAATATAATAATTAAATATTGGGGCAACCTACTCAGAGTGTTTGCCAACATCATCAAATAGTTAGGGAAATGTAGAAATGAAATAACCTTTGAAGCTGATGGCTCGTTGGTTTTGTGTAACCTGCACAGAACACATTATTCCATGTTTTTTTTCTTCTAAATTTTATTCTTAAACAATTATTGCACTGCAGCTGACATCCGACGGGCCAGACAGAAGGCTCTCTCGGTCCAATTGAAGAACGCTGGTCTAAACGCTTTGACCCAGGTTGAGCGAGACAAAATGCTTGACGGCCGTTCGTGAGCCAATGCAATAACAAACAGCCACGCCTGCGTGAAGGTTTCACTTCCGCAAGGAATGTTTCTGTTTATTCTGTTTAGCCATATTTTTGTTGCTTGAGATACAGCATGAGCCGGATTGCAGCAGGGATGAAGAAACATTTGCTCTAATCAACATTTGGGCCGGCGGTTCAATCCAGAGACGCTTGGATGGAAGTGTCTGTAACAAGCTGCTTCCAGGGCATTGACACACACTTGCGTCTGTCACCCAGGTCAACCCTGCTTTATCAAAAGCTGTGTGAAATCGCGTAGCTGAACCACATGACACCAGTTCCTGCCTGGGTTGCTTCTGCCCCGGGTAGATCATGCCAGTGTGAAAGGGGCTTTATATATAATTAAAAGTAAAATGTGCTACCCTTGCCGTGACTTACATTATGGAGGTTTGAACTCAACTCAACTGGTTAAAGGCACAGCATTAATATTCATCAGAATATAGGCAGACAATCCTTATTTTGACCAGTGTGAAATCGCATAGCTGACCTGCATAACACCGGGTCCTCACCTGGGTAGGTTCCGACCTGGGTAGAGCATGCCAGTGTGAAAGGGGCTTAAGTATAATATAATTAGGGCATCTGATTTTCTGTGTTTTACCCAGACTTTTCTACTCCCCTTAAAAATGTAATTGATACCTATTAAGCCATTCATGTATCTCAATCACAACTCAGAAAAGCACTAAAAGTAAAATTGATTTAATTTGCTTTTTTTTTCTGTGAAACAACTAAATGGTCTTTTAAAACTCGTCATACTTTTTCATTTAAAAGCAGAAGTAACTCATCTTTATTAATGTAAATACAGTTACTCATAAGATTGTAATAAACTCTGTCCAGCATAAAATACTTTGTTTTTCATTATAGCTTTAATAAAGATTTGTCGCTTATTAACATGTTGCAATCTCATTTGTACGTTCTGCTTGTAAATGAACAATTAAGGCTTGGCCAATTTAAAAGCCAATTTAGCTGCTTCAGAGAAAAAATACGCAAATAAAATCAATTTTACTATTAAACACATTACTCAGTTGTGATTGAGATACACAAATGGCTTAACAGGTATCAATTGAGTATAAAAGTCGGGGTAAAACACAGAAAATCAGAATCCCTATATAATGGACAGTTACACTAACATTATATACACTAACGTCATATGCTTCTCCAAAACATCTTCGATCATAAGGACCTTTTACAATATTCAGTTACCATTATCCCTGTTATTATTAACTGCGCTTCATTATCCTATACCTTGTCAATAAAGAAACAAATGGAAAAAAGACTGCATGAGTCAAGCAGCTCAATAACCCAACTACTGCTGAGAACTTGTTATTTCCTTGATAAAAATAAAATAGAGAAATGTAAACCATGAGTATACAAATGGTGTAAATAGGGGTCGAACAGGGGGAAATTATTGGAGTATGTGAATTCTCCATAATGTGTGTAATTTGCTTACAGCTGTAACATACAAATGCAAATTAAATCCACACTGCAAATTTAAACACAATGTTCAGTCTAAAACAGCACATTTTATTTATTTATTTTTTAGTCTGTTTTATTGGCACAGTAATAAAGATAAAACTGAAAGGATATTTTAAAATGTGTTTTTATTCGTCATCAGTTCAAGGGCCAAAAACATAAAATGCAAAACAAAATAATTTAGATTTCTAAAGTGCCTTTGTGAAAAGCATCCTTTAGCACTGAACATATTAGACCAGGGAGAACATATGAGGTAAGGCAGTCCAAGATTAGCGATCAAAATGTTAAGATTGTAAGTAAAGAAATACACACCTTTGACATGTGCAGCATTTCTTATTTTAAGCAGCATATTCCATGATTCTTGTCTGCAAACTATCATTCTCTAGGATTCTAGGAAAGTCTTTCTATTGGACAAACTGAAATGCAAAAACGGAATCCTATACTTTAAATAGAGCCTTAGCAATGGATAGAAACCTGAATAGTAACATTTACTTGCTACTTGTAAAATAGAGATGGTGGTCTTGGGAATTCTTTCTAACAAAAAGGTTGCAGTCGTTTAGTCTAGAGAACATCAAACCATCTATTGAGATCTTAGTAGTGAGTGAGGACGAGATTGAAGCAAGTTTGCAGAGGGTGGCCTTGGCATATGTGATTAATTCAACAGGAGCATCAAAAGAGGGGCAAACTAACTTTATGGTTCTTAACATCTAACTTAGCATGGAGTTTAGTCATTAAATACCTTAATAAGTGGTTGTGTTTTGAAGATTTTCAAGTTATAATTTGTATGATTTATTATCAAAATATTTTTGATATTATTGTTCAGAATCCCATTTTTGTTTGTGCCTAATGTATTGTTTTTAGTTACAAAGAATGCAATGAATTTTGCCTAGGTTGTGAGTGCCATCATCTGCATTGTAATATTAATCTGAAGTAATTATAATTAAAGATTGGCCCTAATAGGCATATGCCATTTAATGGTGTTTAACATGACAGTATTTCATCTGGTGATAAAAACCATTTACCATCAAAAAGCATCACTCATCGCGACGTTAGAATAACATGCCCTTAGAGACCAGTTTTCTCATTAGCATATTACTTGTCTGATTCATAAATCTGTATTGTGCCATTAATTGACCCTAACTGGCAAGAGAATGAGATGCGTCTTAACAATAGGTTACGGATGCAACCCCAGTTTCCTGAAAGAAAAGATGACCGCAAAATCAATACTTTTGGGATATGCCTGCTTGTCAGGTATTCGCTGAGTATTTTATATTAAAACTGCCGATAGGCCCTTCTGCGGAGTGACATCCTCGGTCCCGCCTCACTCAGGTAATAAATATTTATTACGCGGAGACGTCAGTCTCTTTTGCATTGAACCCGCGAATGCGAGTGATGCGACCTCACAAGGATGGCGGTCATCTTCTCTTCCAGGGAACCGGGGTTACATCCGTAACCTATCTTGTCCTTTCATTTCAAAAATGACCGCCAAGTTGAATACTTTTAGGAAAGTATACAAGAGCCATTGTGAGGGAGAATGAGCAGACAGCATCTGAGGGGCATCTCGCTACCGCCATCTAGTGTTGGAGGTGTGAGCGTGCAACCTCAAGGACCCTAGTGCGTATTAAAGGCAAAGAGGGATCTATGACATTAAGTCGGTAGAACCTGGTAAATGTATGCGGTGTAGTCCTGCTACCTATATCGGTCAACGAGGCACCTCTGAAGAGGGCCCATGACGTAGCCACACCTCTGGTTGAGTGCGCAGCCACCCTCCCAGTCCACAATCCAATGGGACAGTCGCTGCTTAGAGAGGGCTTGACCTCGAGTCCGTTCACCATGACAAACGAAGAGCTGGTCACTGACGCAGCACTCTTGTTCTATTCACATAGCATCTCAATGCCCGAACTGGTTAGAGGGAATTTAATCTCCTATCCGTCTCCTCCGCAAAGGATGGGGGATGGAAAGCCTCTAATTCCACTGATTAGGGAGGAAAGCAGGGTTCGTGTGCAATGATACTCTGTTTCCATTGTCCCAAACGCGCATACAGGAACTGTGCACGGACCGGAGTTGGATGCATCTGTCGTTACCACTTGATGGTTTTAAATCACTCCCATCCTTACGCCTTCGCTCAGGTGAGGGGCTTGCCTCCACCAGGATAGCACTTTCTGTCATAGGCGATACATGGTCAGTCGACGGTGTCTGTCGCACTTGGGGTGTAGCTGAAAGGCATTGAGCCACGCTTGAAGGGGACGCATGTGAAGTAACCCCAGTTGGATGGCTGACAAAGCTGCGGCCATCAGAGCCAGTAATTTTTGGCACAACACAAATTGTACTGTGGACCCTTGTTGAAACAGGGCCAGACAGTTGCGAATGGCAGCTACTCTGTCGTCCGACAGGTAGGCTCACATCATAAGGGAATCCAGCTGGAGACCCAAGTAGACCATACTTTGCACTGGTATTAATTGGCTTTTTGCATCATTGAGGGTGAGAAAAAGATTGAAAAGAAAAAGATTAAATGCAACACAGTTGTGTTTATAGCTGAGTTCACAGAAGCAGAATTTCTGATTCCAGGGAAGTGGCAAGCCGACTTCCACCAAAAAATTTGCAGGGGAACTCCAGAAAACTCAAGAGAGAGAGAGAGAGCTGTTGTACACAGGCTCGATCACAGCAACTGGACATTGCAACTCGATCACAGCAACTGGACTGCACCACCGGAGCAGCACGTAGCCAACAGCGGAGTGGATCATTGTCTACGGGCAGAGGACATTGAGGCACCGGGGTACTGGCAAGGGTGCCTAGTCTGGATCGCGTGCAGTCACACGACTGGGGCAGCGCATACCTTACAATGGCGTGGGGCACTGCCTACAGATGGGGAATCGAGGGCACCGTGGCAGCGAGGGCACCAGTGCAGTGAGTGTTTAAGAACTGAGGGATAGGCACCAAGGCTCTGAGGCGTCGAGAGCATCAAGGGCACTCGAGTCCTCGAGGATGCCAAAGCACCGAGGCTCTGAGACACCGAGGACCCGAGGGTACACCGGGTGCCGAGGCCTAGACACGGGGGCGCCGAAGCACCAAGAACCAAGTACCGAGGGCAAAGCACCAAGGTACTGGGCTGCGTGACTGTGTCTGGGATGCTTGCAGTCACACAACCAGAAACAGCGCGTAGATTGCAACGGTGTGGAGTGTAGCCTGCAGACAGTTGCAATGCAGTCACACAACCAGTGCAGCGCGAAGCTTGCAGTGGAGTGGAGCACCCAAGATGGGTATATAGATAGATAGATAGATATGTTATGAACAGTGACAGCACATTACATTTCTGGTGGTTACAGTTCTTTTTCAGGAAGGCATGTGCATATAAGCTATATATTTTAATCAAAAAGCGTATACTGCACCTGCCCTAACCTCTCACTTGCATCCAGCACCTGTGTGTGCAATTATTATTCATTTTGAAAACTGACATTTTGATATTTCCAGACATGTTCCGTAGACATAGCGTGACGGTGTAAACAGACGTTGTGTGCCAGTGGTCGGCAAATGGCGTCCCGCGGGCCAAATCCGTCTCCTGGCAGGGTGTATCAAGGGCTGAGCGAGAGCGGAACTTCATTTTAATGTTACCGCAAGGGGGCTGTCATGGGGGATTCTCTGCATGACCTTTATATATTTCTTGCGAGTAAGCAGAAAATTATCGATTCCAAAGTACAGTACTTGCTGATTGTGATGATACATTTATGCCTCGCTATGACAAATTCAATGAGAAAGGTTACTTTCCTACATGGACAGGAACACAGAATAACATAAAACACAATTCAAAAGTAGCATACACTTTTTTAATGCTTCATTGCGTTATGACAAATTCTATGAGAAATGGCACTTTCCTACATAGACGCAGAATAGCATCAAACAAAATTAAAAGTAGCATACATTTTTATTTTAAATGCTTCATTGCGATACGACAAATTGAATGAGAAAAATGGCACTTTCGTTCTGCGATCAGCTTTAGAACACCAGGTGTGATAGACGTGACGGCGATACGCAGGTCGTCCTCCAAAGATTCTTGTGTCAGCCAGTTTCGTGCATCTGTTTTTAATATTGCATTCATTGTGGAATAAGCCGCTTCGCATGTGTGTAAGCAGATCCACAAACAAAGCCAGCGGTAGTTGTCTGGACATATATAGGCGGACCAGAATTATTCCAGATTTGCTTTGTTAATGAATTCAGTTTTCAGCAACGACAATGCCTGCAAATATACTACTAGTTCTAGTTGCTGCTGCGTCGATTGTGGGAAGCACTTGCTTTGCATGGGACGAGAAATCACCAAAAGGGTTGATGGGCCGGCATGCCTTGTGCCATGCTGCAACACATTTTTCCTGCCTGCGGATTATTTTTGTCCGCCGCCAAATTTAATTGCCGACCACTGGTGTATGCCATTGACGTCTTAAGTAGGGGACATTTGTATACCTCTGACAACTGGTTAGATAAAATTCCTCGGTAACAATCCATGACGGTAAATCATATATAAAATAACCAGGCGGCAGTTTTATAAAAATCGCATGTTAAATACTGCCCTTTTTTTTTTTTAATGGCTGGAAATTACCACCAACTTTTATGAATAAGTATGACGTTTACTGTCCTACAGAATTTCACACAGATTTGGTTTTGAAAATCCACTGAGTACAGGGAATAGAACACTGGGCGACAGTTCAAAATTTTGGTGACAATAATGTGAGCATTTATTTCACATGTAACATGCAGCTCTGGAAGGATATCATATTTTGCTAGTTCAGCTTGTCTGACATTATGTCGATACAATCCAACACAGCAGTTGATATTTGAGCATTATTTACTGAGCTCATCTACCCAGTATAGATGTGAAGTGACTGCTGGATGGAAATGTTATTATTATTTTTTTTTTTCATCAAACACTAATAAATGTTTAAACTTTATTTTTAAGTATCATTTGGTTCATAATTGTAGCAATTAAAAATGTAAAATGTCTATTTAAAACTTGTTCAGGAGCTACTCCAGGAATCAAAGGGTTCAAACTACATTTGTTCTTACAGTCACAACCTGCCTGTAAATGCATAGAGAATTGCAAATCAGATGGTAATGCTTTACAAATTATAGCAATTTGTATGTTATAAGAAATATCTTGTGATCATCAATGTGTTTTATGTTTTCATGTTTTTGTTTTAAATAAGTACTACAGAATTTCAAATGACACAAAAAATATTTACTACATACCTCCGTTCTTGTTCAAAATGTAATGGGTTTGCAAGAGTTTTCACTGGGCACAGAAGGCACAGGTGTCGTTGTCCATCCATTGACCATTGTTCTATAGTCCAGTTTCTGTGTTCTTGTGCATATTTTAGCCTTTTAGTCTTGTTCCCCTTTCTTAACAGAGGAATTCTTACTGCAACACATCCTTTAAGTCCTGATTCCTTCGTACTGCTCCTTCTGCCAGTTCTGTTGTCAATTCAACGCTTGTCTTCTTTCTATTCCTTAAGGATATTATCTTCAAGTATTGCTCATCCTTGTTAGACAGCTTTTTGGGTCTTCCAGTCATGGGTTTGTCAATTACATTTGATGTTTCTCTGTACTTGTTAATTATGCTTCGGATACCACAACTTGAAAATCAAGTGATGTGAGCTTTTCACTCAATGTTTTTCCTTCTTTATGCAAGTCAAGGTTGTTATAATAGTAGAAAACACTAGTAAAGGCTTTGAGTAAATTGTTGATGCTCATAATGCATCACAGTAGAAAAATGCAACATGTCTAAAACTTTTGCACAGCAGTGTATATAGTAAATATGGACTGGAGAGGAGGACTATAGTAGAAAATTATTGACCTGAGGGAAGACTATTGTTACTGACAGGGGGCTGTAATGCCCAAACCATGGAGGTATTTAATTCAACCTTTGCTCCTGTATCTCAAACACTCTTGATATTTACTTTGGTACCTATATTACATTTGGCCATCTGAACTGATTAATGATATATTAACACATGACTTTTTTTAAAAATATTGATTTTGTTACAGGCTCAGCCATCCTGTGTTAGGAGTTACAGGTAAAGCTAACCCCTGCTGACTACAGTGGGAAAGATGCCTGGAATCTGTTTCATATACACTGGGGTTCATTCTTTATACTATAACATTTACAACAAAAATCCAATTGATTTTATATCATAGAAACATTTATATGATCAATCTAGTCATGCTGGTCATATTATTCATATTTTGAATTAAGATTTAAATTAATACAACTACATACCGTGTATTGAATTGTCTGCATAAAAATAGTAATTTGACCTAATAGGGATGGATCTCCGTTTGATCAACTTTAGGTCACCATAATTATTAAGTGTTACAAGCATGTACATTTGATTAATAATGGACTGAACCTTAGCTCCAGGAATCTAAATGTATCTTCTGACCCAGCAGGCTAATCCATGTTTCAAGTAGTTATTTTCTGTATTTTTCACTGGTAAGCACACATATTTGACCTCTCCCTGACTGACATTCAAAGCAAAAACCATCACATTACAGCTCTACTTAGCTATGTAGGGGGCTCCACTACATTTGCAGCTTCAGGCAAAAATAGCATGCTGAGATTGATGGGCTTGTTGCCAGCGGCCATCTCCTTTCTAGCGGGAAGGATGTAGGATTGAGTCAGTGGCTGTCATTTGTTTAAATTAATCAGGATTTTCTTTTGGAAAGACAGACAGCCTCCCCAGATTACTGACTGTATAAACATTTTTGGACTGAGCACCCAAAATGTACAGAGACAAAATTCAGAATTGGATTATTTTAAAATTCAGCAAAATAAGGGAACGCTTTTTTTCTAAATTATTGGTAAAGTAAACCTATTATTACTCAACTAAAAGCAACACAACAGAAGAGTGTTTCTATTGTTGTTGTTTTTTTATAAAACCACTGAATATACATGCATGGGTGTGGCTCATTATGGCAGGGCAGAGCCCTGTGTGTAAATATGTGACAGAGCAGAGCCCTGCTGGTAAATGTATGGGTATGATTTATATGTATTGTTTGGGGTTATTTACGAGTGACATTTAGCAGCGTGGATGGGGTTAAAGGCATGCAGAATGTGGCCGTCTCCGAACTGATTAAGTGATTACTAATTCAGAGATGACCATGTGTATAAAAGCACAGCAGCCATTCATAGGGGGGTGAGTTGTTGAATGGAGAACGAGAGAGAGAGCGAAGGAGGAAAAGATTTAAAAAAAACAATTGCTACTCGTGCAATATATATAAAAAAAATCTCCTCCAGTGGACAACCACAGCGAAGGGGAAAAAACACAGCAACTCCCATTAAAATCAAGTCCATATCTACACACAGTTCTCAATAAAAGCAATAGTCTTTATTTCATATCATTAAAATTTCACAGCAAACATAGCTAACACGTTTTGCCCCATAGGTCTTCTTCAGAGCATATATATTTATAATCCAGGGCTGGCAATGGAACGTGAAACAAGCAATGTGATTGGTCGAGCAAGGTTCCAGCTGTCCGTATATTGGATGGATACGGACTGTTGGAACCTTGTCACATATTCGAAATCACTGCGCTGCCTCGCAGAATTTAAAGTAATGGTGTCCATCTTGTTTACAGTTACAGATGTACAGTAAAGCTATACAATTCAGTTACCAATTACCAGCAAAACAATCCCAAAAGTAGTAAGTAGACATGCCAATTTGGATGAAGAATAATTAAATGAACTGGAAGATGGCAAAACAAAAAAATACCATTTTTGTATTTATTTATTTTTAATCGCTGTCTTTATAATCACTCACCCCGACTTTGTCACTTCAAATAATGTATTTTTAGCGGTTTGTAAACACAACAGAAAAACACAAAAAAAACTTCTGCACATTATACACCTCTCTCTCACAGACCTTGAAAAATTACTGAAATCTGAGACGTCTTTGAATTTATTTTTATTCCTCCCATCTGTTCTGCATAAACAGTGTGTCTGCACTGAGTGACAGGGAAAAAAAAAAGTATTTACTCAGCTTAACTTAGTGTGTAGTTCACAGTTATAAATGGGACTGCTTTGTTGGCGTAAGGATATTTAATAAAAAACAACTCATTTTTTGCCCTAAACATGATTTCTGCTTTTTTTTTTTAAATCCACTGTTTTACCTGGATTATAAATGCAATTAGGCCCTTCAGGGTGACTTTGTCTCGCACCACACAATGCCTCCGAGGCATTCGTATATTCAACGTACACGGATATCCTGTTGGGCCTTATTGCATACATATCCATGGTTGGTTTACCATTGCTAAGAACTATTTTGTTACTTTGTAGAGACATTCTTTAATATACAAAGTGCCTTTTTGTTTTTTTTAAAAGCTTTGATGTGCACGAATACTTTTGTGATTATATAAATATACATATATACACACACACACCACTTTTCTAATTTAAATAAGCAATGTTATATGCATACACATTTTCTTCAAGACATGTTGGTGGCCTCTGATTTTATTTTCATTTTTGTAATCCAGACATTTCAATTCCTTTTAATACACGAACACTTATTAATCACTGTTAACCTTGACTGAAGTTCCTCCCAGTCTTCCTTGAATGAGTTTTACTTCAGAGAGGTGTCCTTAAGCTCCTTTTTTGGGATTAGCTGTTTTTGTGGATTTAATTTTGAATTACTTTGAATAGAGCTCTTCCTTTTATGTTTACCATACTTAACGGAGTCATTATGTTATTGGTGCCTTGCCAGGGATGTATTAGCAAGCCTGTCTCAAATCTGAAAATCCATGATACAATATCTATGCCTGTTTAACTGTAAAGCTGCTTCCAGCTTTAAAGAATGTAATTTTTCCCATAAATGTTTTATTTGTGCCATTGAACTGTCAGAACACTCTGTGGCATGTACAGTAATGTCATTTTTCTAATTCATGTTTCTATATAGAGTCCTGAGAGTCAACAAGAATAAATAAATATGTTGGCAATGTGTCTGTCTTCTGCTGTCCATTTGCTTGCTTTGAGCAATCTGTTTGGCAATGTGTCCTGCATGAACTTGTTACAGCTATTTTGCCTTCAGGTAATTTAGCTTCACATAAAGTTGCTTGAAAGAGAAATTGTGGCCTTTGTCTACGTGAGGTGTACCATAGGGAAAATCAGACAAGTAAATGCTAAGGGGTTTGTGGTTGGAAGATGTTTAGATGACAACAACAATACCACACCTCTAATCGTCAATTTGAGAAAGGATATGCTTCATTAGCAATGCAGGTTCTCAAGGCCTTTTGCCAGATATACTGTAAGGGTGTTCAAGTAGCACTCTACTGAGTCTAAACTACTTGGAAGCATGGAGAGGCTAAACAATGTTACTGATTAACAAACCCAATGCAAAAAGATGAAAAGACTAGGGTTGTCATCCATTGTGTATCCCAAATAAATACATTGAGTAGTACAAAGAAGTATTTCACATATAATACCAGATTCTCTCTTGTCAAACGCTCTTGTTCTGGATGGCATCTCCAACATAGATACATATACAGCAAGTGCTATACAGTATCATTGCACCACAGGGTCTTGTTTATTTGGTATATATTTTAACTGTTTTCTAAGATGTATCAAAACAAGTAAATAACATTCCACCTAAATGTTTATAAGGGACTTAACTATTCACAAGTAGTTATGGTATTTCCACAGCTAGCAAGTCCTCAACAGTGAACTTTAGGTAAACCGGTCAAGAAAACAAGCTCTACATTGCAGCAGTTTAAAAAACAAAAGAAAAGTAATTTAGCCATCAATAGATATAGCTAGTATTAGCACATGGTTTAACACAAAGGTAGACCTAGCAAAATGTAATCTTCCTTTCAAAACATGCTGCAAACTTTTTAAAGAAAGCTGTTATAGGGATACTTATTTTATAGTTTTAATTTCTGTCTACTGCTGCCAAAAGGAAATGGGATTGTGTAATTTCTAGTTCAGGATGAGGAGGCTGAACAGATGTACAGAAGATTAAACAAACCCCAGTGTCACCTGCAAGGCTGTCTCTGAAGCAGGTCTCTAGTTCATGAAGCCACTTGTGGGTTCAACTTGTTTTGATGATTTCCTCAGATCCCAGAACATTTAATTAAGTTGGAATTTATGATGTCGTTCTGTGTCAGCAATGGGTGTTTGCAATTGCCAGAGGAATATTAAAAGGATGCTGTCCTGTGTTCAATTATAAAAGCATACTACAGCTGAGATACTTCAAAAGCAACGTGGTAAATCTGTGAAATATCAATTATTTTAACAAATGTATTATTTTTGTTGTTTAGATTTAAGTTGGTATCATTTTTTGTTTTCAGTAATCACATCCTAATGACTTTTTAAAACCCCCGTGGCTCCATTTAGTTCTCAGAATCACGGACTACACCAGAGTTTAACCATCAAGCTGTCCCCCTGCAACATTCTGCCCCTATGTGGTGTTTCTTACTGATGTATTTCATACACCCAGAGTGTTGTATGTCATACATGTATACGTCCTCTTTAATATGAAACAACAACAGAGTGTTTCTATTGCTTTTTATAAAACCACTTAGGATACATGCATGTGTGGGCTCAGTGATCTAGGTAGTGATAAGGAAAAGATCTGTAGTTGTCCAAAAAGTGTGCATGAATAAACTGTTGTTTTTCAGTGATACCTTATTCAAAAGGGTTTTGAGAGATACAATACCCCCACTGGTTGGAAACATCCCAAACACCGGCTATTTCAGATTTTTATAGCGATATACTGCATATTAAGTACATTATGGAGACAGAATCAGCTCTTTTCCATACCTCTTTTATTAGTAGCACAAATGTTATTCATAAACACAAAAATAAATATTGTTAGTTCATTAGGCAAACAGGTTTGGACAGGTTTGGGTCCAACTGCAGGAAATGTATCAACTCGCTAAAATGCCAATTTTGTTTAATTTCAAATCTGACTTGCAAAGCATGCATGGCCAAAGAGAAAGAGAATACGAGTACCTGACAAACAAAATGTTCCTCTGAGTTGTTCAAAAGTCTGCTGGGAGATGGTAGGAACCATGGGAATAGAAAAGTAACTCAGAAAGGTAATCAAGTGCAACGATGGTGTGCTCCTGCAGCAGCTCTATGAGGTTTAGTATCAGCAGAGTAAAACAGAGATACGGAGCACTGAGGAGCCAATCAGCTGTACAAGAAGCAATATGCAGTCCTCTGAAACATAACAAACTTTGTTGAAAACTGAAGTTGGTTCCTGTTTCATGCGATTCTTTTTTTTATCTGCTTACAGATTCTTGAAATGTAATTGTAATTGTTGACGACTGTAAGTCGCCCTGGATAAGGGCGTCTGCTAAGAAATAAATAATAATAATAATTACAGACCTGGCAGAGATATAACATTTGTAAACCCTGTGCTACTTAATTAACAGTTTTAATATGGCATTATATAGGCAAATCTTCCTCCATTTTGACGAGAACTGGGACTGATGCCTGGTAAAAGTAAATGTTTAAATTACTTCTCCCTGGGTCCTCTTGAGAGCCTCTTAAATATAAAGAACATAAAAAGGCAGATGAAGTTCAACAAGTGTTTAATTTTTAATGCAATGTCTGCTGTTTCACAGTTGCTGCGTTTACATTGCGGCATCAAATGTCGAGTATAATGGAAATGCAGATGGCTCAAAGCTTGTCATGTTAATATTATATTAATATCTGTTGTATAATAATCCTCCTGGTGTTTTCCACCAGGCATGATTTATTGTCCATCACCACAGTACACTTAAATAAGTACACTTTATGATAATTCCCTGAGCTGAAACAAGACAAGGGCATGAAACACTGAACACTAGAAAAAAAGGCCCTTGTAAAATCTAAAAAATTTAGGGCATTGATTTATATTATTATAATACCAAACCCAATGAAAAATACATCACAATTTTTCTATTTTAAATAAGGCTGCCACCTTTAAACATGTACATACCTCTGTTTAGTTTACTAGTAATACATGTTTAGAAACTTCATAAATTATAATCTAATATTAAGCAGCTGACAAGTCTATATCCCTTATCCCTGATATATTTTTCTTACAATTGCATACTGACACAATGGCAGTCCAGTTCATTATGAAACAACCTGGCTTCTTTTCTCGTAAAGACTGGGTGTAGTTTTTTTTTTTTTTTCTTCTACCAGTATGCAAGCTCCTTTTAAGAATTTATGCAATTCCACAATGCACCAAGTCAATTTTCGTTAATAATATTTAAGTAAGCACATTTAAAAAAATCTAAAGCAGTTTTATTGCCAAGTGTTATTCTTAGTATGCTTCTGTAAGTTACCTGAAGATTTTCATAATGTGCTTTAACATTAATTGGCCATGAGGTTCTCCGAGTGCAAATAACTTTTTTCCACCTCAATAGAAAAGTGTATCTGCCTAGTAATACAGTAAATACAGTGAAATGATATTAAATGCCCAATGGAAAAGGTATTTTTTGTATTAATTTAACATGCCAGAGTTTTTTTTTTTCTTGAAAAGGCCATTACCATTGTTTAAACAGTGCCGTTTATTACCGTAGGTGGTTTACATGCTTACAAAAAAATGTAAATGTGCTGCCTTAATGAGCAAAGTTTAATCTTCTGACAAGGCCACAGATACCATTAACCTTTATAAATGGTTTGATATGTCAAAAGAACAATGTGAATTATTCTGTAATTCTTTTTGTTCAGTGTAAAATAATACTACATTAGTGTTTTTAAAATAAAGCCTCTTTCACACTGGCATGCTCTACCCGGGTCTGAACCTACCCAGATGAGGACCCAGGTGTCATGCAGAGGTCGGCTGCGTGATTTCACACTGCTTTTGATAAAGCAGGGTTGACCTGGATGACAGATGCAAGTACACAATGCGCGTATCAATGCCCCGGAAGCAGCTTATTATGGACGCTTCCATCCAAGCTTCTCTGGATTGAACCGTCGGCCCAAATGTTGATTAGAGCAAATGTTGATTAGAACAAATGTTTCTTCATCCCTGCTGCAATCAGGCTCATGGTCTGCCTCAATCAACAAAAAATAAGGCTAAACAGAAATGTACCTTGTGGAAGTGAAACCTTCATGCAGACGTGGCTGTTTGTTATTCTGTCGACTTACGAATAGCCGTCATGCATTTTGTCTGGCTCAACCTGGGTCAAAGTGTGTAGACCCACATCCTGAGGTGGGTCGCTGCGATTGGGTCAACCCAGGTACGACCCAGGCACGTGGTTTCACACTACACGGGATTGTGACCCGGGTAGCCAGATCCCGGGTTGGGACCTGGTTAGGAATGCCAGTGTGAAAGGTGCTTTATGTATGTGTGACAGGGTGGCTGGGCGGTGACGTCACGGCAGAAGCAGGAACGTAAATAAACTGACACCAAATACTGCAGATTTCCAAACAAAAAGACGCGGGGCGCCGTTTTTATTAACAAAAATAAATAAAATATTCAAACAAAAACACTGTGCTCACAGAGCAAAATAAAAGGTGTAAACAAAGCAAATCTTGAACACAAAATAATAAATAAACCATACAGGTCAGGCTGGGCAGTCGCTGTCACTGTTCCTGTATTGTATTAGTTTATTCAGTTTTGTTTTTGCTCTAGCTCTCCTCGCGCTCTCTCTCATACACTCCTCTTAAACACCCACCCCGAGTGCAGAGAGCTGCAGGTTTATATATCGTGGCCGAGGGGTTTAACTAGCTAGCAATTATTCTGTTACCCTCGCCACAATCTGCACAAGTTTTTAAATTACTGTGGATGGGGCTACCCATCCACACTACTACAAAAAACAAAACATTCGCTACGCGTCACTAACAAAAATATGCGGCGCTTCGCCGTCATATAAATACAACAACTAAACAATAATAAACAAATACAAAATAACACAGGGGCGGAGGGGGACCCCGTTCTAAAATAAAATAAACAAATCAATGTACAGGGCACCTCGCCCTGTTACAGTATGGCATATATTTGTTTTGCAAACAAATATCTGCATCAAGATTGACTGATTGATTTTGAAAATATATATGCATTTATACATCTTTAATAAATATTATATCATTCCTTTTTGTAAGAAAATATTTAGGAAACTTTGACATCAGGAGGCTGTGTGGTCCAGTGGTTAAAGAAAAGGGCTTGTAACCAGGAGGTACCCGATTCAAATCCCACCTCAGTCACTGACTCATTGTGTGACCCTGAGCAAGTCACTTAACCTCCTTGTGCTCCGTCTTTCGGGTGAGACGTAATTGTAAGTGCCTCTGCAGCTGATGCATAGTTCACACACCCTAGTCTCTGTAAGTCACCTTGGATAAAGGCGCCTGCTGAATAAACAAATAATAATAATTATTTTCTGTATTCAGCTAGTGCTGTATTTTTAGACCACAACTGGGTATGGTGGGGAATGGGTTATGTATCAAACATACCACAATAGCAAGGAATAATTTAGAAGTGGTTAGGTTTGACATCATGTTTTAAATGTTATTGCTTATTATCATCAATAATGAAACGGTAAGAATTCCACAATGATGCTATTCAGGGACATAGTCTATAAATGCCAGCCATTGATGATATCTGATATTTTTCCAAAGCATATATTGAATTTATTCCAGATTTTGTTCAAATGTGGAAAAATATGACAATGCTGTGTTACAGCTAGTATATGAAAGAGGCTCTTTATACTGTTTTTATTTTTATCAGATGTCTGCATTCTAACAAGGAGTCAAAGCAAGTCAATAATGTACTTTTTGATTCAGCACGAGTAATGTACTGTAGGGTATAGTGTAATTTAAATTCAGTGAATTAATGGCAAATTGCAAATGGGTCAGATTGGACTGCAGGTGCATGACCTGGAAATAACTTCTTCATTGCTCAGTTAAATGGGAGCATCCTGTTTCTTCCCCCCTGATAAACAAAGTGAATTACTTCCCCACTGGCCAACATGCTTGGTGTCAGCAAAAATCCTTTCATGTCAGTACCTTCCAAAGCTAAGTTGGTCTGATTGTGTGAAGAATTACTTTGTCAGACTTATTGCAAAAGACAGTCCTGTATTTCCAACTCATTTACTTTATATGGAACAAAAGGTGAGAGGGATCTAGCCTGAAGTCAAGCCTAGGCTTTTAACAGATGTAGTCTGTGAACATGCTTAGTTACAAAAAATTAGGTATGGTATAGAATGGTATAGAATGTATTCAATCAGCAAAGTGGGATCCTGATGTAGTATCTGCTGCATACATAAATGTGAAAGGAGAACTCAGAGCATTTTAAACACATCAATACTAAGGAAGTACTTAAGAATGCAAGTTGTATTGGCTACACTAGCAAATCAAGAATACACTCATTAAAAACAAACTATATATGTTCTGCAGGTTATGGGCAAGAGCGAGCATCACAGCAGCTGCAATATGTTTCCTGTGGCTCTCAAAGTATTTGAGTTTTCTATTGAAAATGTACCAGTTTATTGTAATTGCCATTTATGCGTCCTTGATAATGCTTTGTTCTAACTCTGCCAGAAAAAAAAAAAATACTAGTATTTACAAAAAAACTTTGAATGAAAAAAAATGAATATTGTACATCAGAATGTAAAGTTATATTTTTATATCTAACAATTCTTGAATCATGCGGATAGGGTTTAGGTAGAACCTACGACAGATGGCTATAGGATTTTACTTTTTTGGCAATAGACGTGCCTGGTCACTTTATAAGATCACAAAACCTGTGATTACAATGGAAAGCTGTAATGGTAAATGTCTCATATATATAAAACAGTAACAAATAGCATGATGGTACAGGCAGTTATTATGTGTCCAGATGCTACAGTGTCTCATTAAAGAGTGCTTCATTACATTTTGGTGAAGTGAGCCTCATAACATGTCAAGCAAGAAATCTGCAGTGCTGCAGCCAGGAATTTGGGGGTCTGGGACAAGTCCTTTGAAAAGGGCCCCCCACTTTATCCAGCAAACGCACATTGACAGCATTTGCCCTGTAAACACATCTAGTTTTTTTTTTCCCAAGTTAAGAAAACCTCAATTGAAGAAGATATAGGTTCTGTTTAGTTAAAATAAAGTAAACCCATTTGAATCATACATTCCCTAATGATTTATATGTACTATAAATATTCATCATATGTTACATTATATACTGCTATGGCCACAAGTTTTGCATCATTAGAATTTTAAGATTGAGTCTAAAACTATAAATAACTATAGGAACATAATTTAGATATTTTATTTAACATCATGTTATCAAATAAACTACAAAATGTTATCGCAACAGTCTACTGGAAGCCATAACAGAACAGAGAGATAAAGCTGCGTCTTTCACTAGGCTGTTAGACCTGCTGTTTTAGTCTCCTTGTGAAAGAATGGCAGAATTCGCAGAAACTGCTCGTTTCTCAGTTCTGATTCCTTTTTTCCCTCTCTTCCTTTTCTCTTTCTGATTTTGAGAGCCAGATTTATGGCGATACATTTTTGAAAAGCAGTTAGCCTCCAATGATACCTGACCTTTTGTGCACTGCAGACGTGATGACTGTACGTGAGGTCTATCACACACACTGTAGCAAACCTGTTCTGCGCAAACTATTGTCATTGTTACCATTCAGCCAAAATGAAAAGAGCATTTTTGAAGTTTAGGGTATGATTTAAATGCAGACAAAATGAAATGAATATTGCATTTTTGCACTGATAATTATTAATATGTCAGAATAGCTTATTCATTTTTTATTTCAAATTGTGTGCTTCCGCTTAGCCATTTAACTCCTGAACATGTTGCTTGTACCTTTTGGAAAACCCTTCCTTCAAAGCTAAATCAATAATTGCCTTTATAAATGCAGTCTCTGTGTTATGAGCTCCGCTGCCAATGAAAATCAATAAAAACAATTTCCATCTACATCCATGATCTCACTTCACACTGGTTTCTTCTTATTCTTTTCCTGAGCCATTCTATCAAAATGCCATTGTTTAAGAAAAAATGTAATTTCACCCTGACCTAAGTAGCTATACACAGAAACTGTTTATAGATGAGGGTAATTTCATTTCATGTGCTTTTAAGATGTGTGCAGATGTGTTCAGTGACAGATTGTATATTAGGTACAGAATGCAATTAAGAATAGTAGATAAACTGAGGAGAGATGTAGGCTCACTTAAATATAGTGAATAAACATATACCTTGATTTTTTTTTTTTTAATCAATGGGTGAGAATCATTATGTAAAAGCCAGGGCTATAAACCATTTTCATTTTAAGGAGCTATTTACCTTTTCTTCTTGTTATGCTTGGCTACACAGCACATTACAACCCTGCACTTACAAGATTATAATGGAAGCACAACAATGGTGCTGGAAGGATAGCAGCTAATGCCACAATTCAATTTATATACATACTGTGTCATATACAAGATATATTGTACATATTGTACTGTAAAAGGAGCACTGGAACAGCACCAGTAGTTAGGCCATCAGATCACCTAGCTTCTTTGATTTAACGGAAGCTGTGATGCCACTCAAATGTTTAAAACATTCAAAAAACCTTTATATTTATAATTTTCTCCCCCTCAAAACCAGAGGTCTGACTGCATATGTATTTATTATACTATATGTATTGAATAGAAATGCTTTGTTTAAGTAGAAAGTCATGGCTGACTGAAACACATATAGCATTGATTAATTTGTGGACTTAGTCATTATATAAGTCATGTTGCTGCAGAGGCCTACCATGAAAAATATTCACACAGACCAAAGTAAAGCCACGCAAGAGTTGCCAGCAAAGTTTTGTACTGCATGCCAGGTCAGTGGTGGAATCCCCTGCACCCACAGCCTCAAGGCAAATTGTAACCTTTTATGATCACCTCCTGTCCTGGTCATTCTCTGCCATTTGGGCCTTTCTCGAGAAAAGACTGCCAATTGTGCCAAATGATGGGGTGTATATGTGGCCTAAGCTGTGATCAACCAACACACTAACCTGAGCCAGATTCAAACACTGGCCTCCTGAAATGAAAGCCATAAAAGAATTTGCCTGCTATGCCACCTAGCTCCATATTGTATAATCTGTACACTGTTTTACTGTCTTTCAAGAAAATGGGCGGGGGGGGGAGGTGATTTGCTATCATGGCGGCTTATAGATTTTGTTTGAATGGCAAATTGTGCTTGTTGTAATATTTGCAGTGTTTTATTTAAGTGAAATGGCTCACAGTATATAGGCAGACACCTGATGATTAATGCTTTTCACTGCTGCAGTAGAATATTTGAAGATTTCATTGATCCACCAAGATCCAATACCCAGAGTGCTTTTCTGTTTAAATTAGGAGTCAGAGTGTTCTGCTCCATTAGTACAAGAGAATTGTCTGAGTTGCAAGGAAATGTTTTCAAGGACATTGTGTATTGCATATTATTACAACAATAAGACTAAACAAAGGCAGGTTAAAAATGATGTTTTCAGTATAGAGGCTTAGTTAAAATGACAGCTGTATGTAATTTGTTCTTAAATCTTTAAGACATGCATGTATGGTGTTTTACTTGCACCCATAAAACAATCATGACAGAAAGATGCATTTAGCAATACGTTGTTGGGAAAATACATTTGTACATTCAACATGCCCTAGGCACTTTATAGATGTTTGTTTGTGTTCCACTGGTAAAGGTAAGAAGTGTATGCAAACTTAGACTTGAAAAAAACTCTGGTATGTGTTTTTCTTAATATAATTTACTTGACATGTCTTGAAGTTTTAGTTTTGCACATACCAGTAGAAGTGTCTCTCAAGGATTTTTGTTTTGGGTAGGCCTGAAATGCAGACAAATATGAAAACAAAATTTAACAATGATATTTTGTACAGTGATTTGGGCAAACGGAAACTCAGTAGATGAGAGAGGGAGTGAATGAGATGGTTTGCGTTGTGGGAATAACGAGAGCAAGAGAAAGACATGACATGTTTGCAGTGCATGTAATGCATCAATGATTTTTCATCCTAAATTGACACAGAGAAATCTAAACCAGCCATTATCTATACAGGCCAGAAACAGCTTTGTAACACTAGTCTGGATTTCCCATAAATATAATACATTGTTGTTGGGTTAGATTAATCTTATTCACGACTTATTATGAATTAATTTCTTATTTAGCCCTAAATACAAGTGAAGCCAATTTAACATTTTAGATCAATTTTTCCAGACAAATCAAGGCTTTAGGGCACATGGTTCTTGCCTGGAAGGCTTGCAAATTTTAAATAATAATAATAATAATAATAAAAAAGCTTTCACTTTATCCACTTTAATTAAAAGGTACATTGAATGGTAAAATGTAATACTCTGAGGCATTACTAAGTAGTGTTGTTAACAATGTATTAGTAAAATCTGATTCATTGCACAAAATGTTGCCCCAAGGTTATCTATTGATCAACTATCAAAGTAAAGCCCTAAAGATCTGCAAACATTGCTGATTTTCAGCAATTACTTTCATAAATATTTTTATGATTTTACCTTAAATAATAACTTGGATCTTCCTAATGCTGATGACCACTGATCATCGTACCTGCAGGAACCTAACCACTGTATGATTGAACATTGGGAGTAATATTATCATGGTTGTAGTCAAATTCATGTTGTCAAGAGGTCAGAGTTTGACCTATTTTATGGGCTGACTGCTTTTGAAATAGTGGGTGGATATGACAAAATCAGGTCTTTAAAGGCAGCTTCTTACATTGATAAATTATCCAAGCAATAATTGCATATAGAAGACAACACCACTCTAATCAACAACCTAAAAAGAGCCATTGTAGCTAAAAAAAAAAGAAAAAGTTTTGAATCAATTATCAATTCTATAGACATTTTTATTTTATTTTACTGTTGTTATTGTATTCCCACCCCAAGGAATGGGATCATTTTTTTGTTTGTTTAGTTTATGTGGGATTTATTGAGGATGAAGATGCTAAATGAGTAAAATAAATTAAATTGGCATTTTGTTAGGAATGTAAAAGGTGGAATTTATTATAATAATCGTCTTTTTGTTTTACTTTGTAATTGTTAGTATTGTGCTGAGTTGCCTTTCCTTTTTAGTCCCAGTTCATTTACTTAGCTCTTTTTTCCCCTATACAGTAGACTCATATTAAGATGAAACACCTCACTATGTTAATGCTGAAGCACTGTTAAGTAGCAGTGAAATAAGCCCAAGTGACAGATGCCTTGTGTAGCACTCTTTTTTCCACTGCTGCACTCTGCAATACTCAGTCTGTATTTGCAGCCATTAGGCGATACACCAACAGTAGTGCTTCACCTTTTGAATATTCTGTCGTTCATTTCAATAAAAAAAACACAATGTTTGCATTTCACACATATTGCACCGTAATTAGTAGTACCGGTATGTCCTTTGGGCAGTAAATTATTGCAATTTAATCCAAGACAATGTAGCCCGTTATTTAATTTCATATAGTTTGATCAACAAAGATTCATTATTTGTAAAACATGCTGTTTAAATTCTATAAGTGTTTGAACTCAACAGCAACCTGTGTAAAGTAGGCTTGGCTCTTTTTTCAGTCCCTGGCCATCTGCACAGAAGGATGAGGTCGTTGCAAGTAAATTCTGATCAAAAGGAAAAGTGAAAAAGGAGGGATGTGTCTAACATGTTGGGGTGGAGATTTTCTGAGGCTAGTAATTCTGTTAGCGCTGCTACTGTACATAGAGATAGGAACAATTTTAAATTCACAGTGTGATCAATTATACTGGACAAACTATTGGTATTATAAATATTTAAAGATCTTAGAAATAAAACTAGGATAATGAAAAAAAACAACATCCTAAAAATAAAACCAGGATAATAACACAACTTAGAATTTGAATTGCATACCTATACTCCAGTATAATATTAGTGTTTGTTTAATTTTATGATACAAAAGCTACAGAGCAAAACTGTTATGAATGCTTTTGCCTGGGAACTACATTTACAGAAAAAAAGGTTTAAAGATTACTTTGAAAAAGGGATTATTTAAAAAATGTAGCCTATGGTGCATTAGAAAAAGTGCTACTTTCATGTGTGGCTTTATATTAAGCTTTTAGCACATTCACTTTGTCAGAATGATTCATCATTTCTTATCTCTGCATGTCATGTTTCCCAGTGGGGCTTGCTGAGCAGGAGATATTATTGAGGACTGTGGAGGCTTATTATTATTGTTATTATTATTATTAAATCCTATGCATATGATTGCCTTCTGCTACCATGTAAAATTTTGAAAAATATATAAGATATTAGATTTCCAAATGCAAGTTCTCTGATTCCTTGCATATTATGCTTGAGTGA
The DNA here is from genome assembly GCA_030684275.1 of Acipenser oxyrinchus oxyrinchus. Taxonomy (NCBI): domain Eukaryota; kingdom Metazoa; phylum Chordata; class Actinopteri; order Acipenseriformes; family Acipenseridae; genus Acipenser; species Acipenser oxyrinchus. The sequence continues at coordinate 22,868,600 of CM060247.1, read as the reverse complement.
GGTTATGCTAGTGGGCTCTCAGAACCAACTAAAAAAATGTCAGTTTACTTGAGTAACCCAACCAGCCCTAAAGATATAGCAATTATACAAACCTGTGTTTCCCATCTTCTCTTCAAAAGTCACGCATGTGACTGTTGAGGTTGTATTCATGTGTCATTAACATAAAGGATATTGTCAATGGATATCAGGTTTTTTTAAAAAAAAAAAAGCACCAGAGACAAGTGAAGGAAATATGGAAAAAAAAATGTTATTATTTTAAATAAACATAATGTGTTTTTTTAACAAGCAGAGATGAATACCAAAGCAAACTACAGGATCAGATTTGGATAAGGTAAGATTGTGCCGGCAATCTTTTTTATTGTTATTTTGAAATTGTATAGACATGCCCTTTGAAAGTAAAGGTCGGTGTCCGTTTATTCCATGGAGGCTGCAGTCTGAACTGTGCTGAGGTGTAATAAAACTGTAAGCCTTTATGATGCTGAGTTTATTGCAGCACATGCCAATTTTGTACTCACTTCATTGTAGGATATACCTACTTAGAGTCCATTCAGAAGTAAATGGGGCAGGCAGTTCCACTGTAATAACCCAACACATGCACACCCTGTCAATACTGCCTGCATGACCACAGTATCAAGGTTAACCCATCATTATTATCTCATATTCCTAAACCTAGTAACACCTATTGTGATTAACCAAGTTCCATATTAAAACCAGTAGTTATTTAAAGTTAAACTTGACAATAAATCACTTGTCATGGTGACCACTTATGTATGGCATCATTTATCTTCAAAGTAAAGACATTTGTTAGCATGGCTTAGATCTATCTTGCTGTTACACAGCCCATCCAGAACTAGAGTTTAGCTGTTCATGTATATCCCCAAACCAGTTACAGCTGTTACTGATATACTGATGTGAAAATGTTAAAAAGGAGCAGCTTTCTACATGTTCACAGCCTTTCACAAGTGATCTGTCTGGATCCGTGCCTGAAAAGGTTATTTCCAGTGCTGCTAACACCAGTGTTACCACATTGATCGTCTAGGCTGGAAGCTCTCTGAAGGCCAAAATAGCTTTATTTTTTTTTTATTTTTTTTAACTGTTTTGTAACCAGGGTTAAACGACTAGTAAAGCTACACGGCTATTTTAATTAAAAAATACAATTGCTTTCCCTATTATAATTTATATTATACATCAATAAACCGTTGCATTTGAAATATTAAAAAAATTTAACCTACCTGAATTCTGATTACAATGTATGTACAAAACATTTAAAGAAAAAGGTCCTTTACAAACTGAAATGTGTAAGTCTTTAAACTTACATTAAACTATGTAGACATAGGTGTAATTCACACGGGGGACACGGGGGACATGACCCCCTCAATTTTTCAATGCTGGGGACATGTCCCCCTCACATTGCAGGAGTACTAAAACTTTTATTTCACAATAATCTGTTGGTATAATCACTAGTCAGTATAAAAGTCAATGGGAAGAAAAATGGGATCGGATCCGGGATCACTGGAGCCGGAACATGAGATGGTGTTTTATTACGAGAATGTGGTTCAGGCTCCACTGATCCGTAATGTTGATCCGATCCTGGAGCTGCACACACCTTAACTAGGGAAACTGACCAATGAGAAGTGAACATGCGTGGCGGGTAGTTAGTAGACCCCAGATGACAAATTTGTATACAGCCTGAAATCACTTTCAAGTTGGGGGAAAATGGCAAATGGGTGGACAAAGAGGAAGATGCACTACGTTTCTGTATCCAAAACACAGGAAAATGTTTTAAGTTTGTAATTCACCATAGCTCATGTTATTTACTGTTATCACACTTTCTGTTTTCTGTGTACTTACAGTTTAAGTTTTAAATTGAAACAGTAAACTTAAAACCTTTGTGCCTCGTGCAAATAAATATAGACATCAATAAAAACTAAATACCAAGAACTTTTAACACAATTATTATGCCAAATTAATCACAATATATTACAGATTCTAAATTATTTTGTGTGCTTAAATACATCGCACAGACTCTCGCATCTCTATTCATCAATGTTCCAAAAACTCACTCTTGGTCACATTTTATTAAACATTTTGATACTAATAAATAAACAATTACGATAACGAACATTATCGTATTCATCATAGTAAAGTTGAGTTCTTACCTGTAAACAGGAACACGTTTAAAGTTTGCAACTCATTGTCTGGAGCTTGGTGTTATTTACATTATCATTGATACACTGAGGTTTGAGGGTCAAGCTACATCTGCATATTTTAAGTGGATGGAAGCTGAAAATACTTTTTTAAAACAACTTTTTTCTTATACCAGTACAGTACTAGCATCATTTTAATAGCACAGCTGTATTTATCTTAAGTATTTAAATTGTGGGGAAACCTCAACGTTTCTAGAAATATATTTCAAGGGCAATTCTCATCCCTCTCATTAAACTTGTATTGTGGCAGCAGTGTGGAGTAGTGGTTAGGGCTCTGGACTCTTGACCGGAGGGTCGTGGGTTCAATCCCAGGTGGAGGACACTGCTGCTGTACCCTTGAGCAAGGTACTTTACCTAGATTGTTCCACTAAAAAAACCAACTGTATAAATGGGTAATTGTATGTAAAAATAATGTGTAAAAAATAATGTAATTGTATGTAAAAATAATGTGATATCTTGTAACATCTGTAAGTCGCCCTGGATAAGGGGCGTCTGCTAAGAAATAAATAATAATAATAATTATGCCACACTCGCTCTAGCCCTCAGTGCTGCTTCAGGGGCTGGTTTTAAGGGATCTGATACTGGATCCAGTCTCCGATCTGAGCGGAGCTTCAGCGCTCTTCAAAGACTAACGTACATTACCCACAACGCAACGTACGTCATAGCCACAGATATTGATACATTAAAAGCAACTGCAGGACAAAAAAAAAAAGAAGTACTTCAGAGACTTCACATTTATTTTTTAGCCTCTGGATATATTGTCCAGCTACAGACCCGATCTTTGCCTGGGCTTGCTTGCAAGGCTAGCTCGGCACTGTCTGAAATTCTAACAAACTCAGTGGATGCAGAGAGCTGTGTCTAAATATGGACAGGTATTTACACTGCAGAGACGGTGAATGAAGTAAAACACAGCTGCAGGATGCTCCATGCTCACATTCAACCCCTGGCTTAAGTAAAGAGTGTGACCTGTTAATGCTCAGTATTTCTGAATAGTTTTTGCGTTACTGTTGCATATAATGACGCTTAAAACCAGATTATTTTTTAAATAATAACAGTACCAGAAAGAGAGCGATCCTCTATTTTCAGTTTCAAAGTTTCTACTTTGTTAGGTCACATGTTTTTGTTAACTTCAGGGCTTTAAATGTTTATATTTTGCCATTTTTAACTACATCTTCATACTTTGTTACACCACCGAGAAAGATTTTTAAAATGTTATGACCGTGAAATTTCTGTAAATGGACTGTGAATTTGGTAAAGCCCTACTTATGGTCAACAAAATAGTGAGCTATATGTCTAGTGAGAATGTTAAATGATTGCACTGCACTATTTTTTCACCTTAACTTTAACAGACAAGCAGATAGGAAGGATAGATCATTATATCAGCACACTGTGAAAAAAAACTGCAAACCTACTGTGACCTGTTGCAAATGAGGAGAAATTAATCCAGTCCTGGGAGATGACGTTTAATTTAACAAGCCACATGCAGGTGCTGCATAAAAAGCCTTGCAGAAGAGTCCACAGCTATTGGAGACAAATTGTGTGAATTGTGTGTCATGTTCATAGCAAAATAACGATAACCCAATCCCATACTACTACACGTGTGGACAATCTTTAAACATTATTTTCATGTGTCCTGTGCCCATAACAGTAGTGAGCATTATAATAGATGTATACATGTATTTCTTTATTCTTTTTTTCCCCAATTTCTTAGATAAAATCTGATCTACATTTTGCAAGGACAATATATTGTTTGTGATGGTATCTTTTTTTTATGCAGTAGTCTGTTACTGTAGTAGAACTGACAAGAATGTTGATAAATATATAAATGCAATTGGACCACTCCAGTTTTATTTCTGGAATCTATTCAGTTAAAGGAAAATCATTAGGCACAGGTATTTCATGACAGTATGGTGAAATCATAGGCTTTTTCATTTGATAAGCATAATTCAATGTTACCAAAATTAGAAATGGTCTGAGACAGAATAGTTGAGGCCACACCTCCTGGTGGTCACTCTTATTTGATGCAGCTGTGATGTGAATGCTGACAGCTTGGCTGTGTTCTTATTTATGGTTTAAAGCTTTAAACAGTGTGTCTTTCATGATTTTATTTGATCATGTGTTGCCATTTTTAGACTAATAATGTAGTTTTTGTTTCTGATCTTGATGTATAAGAAAACCCCTTGTGAGGACTTTTTCCACATATAGTACAAAAGCCTGTTTCTCTTGCAAACTGCTTTTTTACTGTGAAAGTAAGAGGATTCTGCATGTGTTAAAACAAAACGACACAGTAATAGCTAATAATGTGAATAAAAAACAATCTTTGGCAGTTTTGGACTATTTTTACTATAAAAAATGTCAGCTATTTACTCTAAGCTAGTCATTTTGAATGTATTGTATTACCAAAGTCAAGAAGATCAAGGTTAATATTGAGCAGCTGAGGGATGGCAGGATTTAGAACAGCCTCTGTTTAGATCATTAAACAGACCTCTAAACATTGTGGGTGTTCTGACAGTAAACAAGATGCTGCATCTCAGTGGGTTGGAGACATACTTTAAATAAGAATAATAAAGATCTTGGTTTAAAGCACTTAAAATAAGTGGTGAGGCACAAATCTTTTAATAATTATTTTAGACTTAAGTCAAGTCTCCAAGCACCATAATCTCTCACTGCTGCTCAAGATTATAATAGAGGTTTGTGACATTGGTTTGTCAATATTATTTTACCAAATCTACATTTGATTTTATATGTACCAATTGTCATATGAGGGAAATTGTGGAAACAGTCAGATAAAATGAATAATAAATCTTAAATATTCTAGACAAGCGTGTATATGGCAGAATATAGCAGAAATTGGAACACTGGTGATGAAATATGACAACGTACTGAGCTGTCCAATTCACTGCTATGTTTCAAGCTGTTTCTCTTCTGGGGTTTCACTATACTTTCTGTTTCACTCAATATATTATGAGCTTCCTCTGGGAGGCAAAGCCAGGCTTGTGCATCAAAAGACTTACAACAAAATGTTCAGGTTTAGCTTCAGCAGCATGCAGTGCATGCAATGCCACATGGGCATCTTGCATTGTAATATAGTGCTGCACTTAAACAAAAAAGATTAAGGTTCTGTGTTAAATAGTGGGAAAACAAATTATGAATATATTTCCTTGCCATAATCATCAGAATTTTAACATCAATAGAAATGATCAAATGTTTCTCTTAGCTTAATCAATGCGTTGATGTAAATATTCAAAACTATATTATTAATTTTGCTGTATAACAACTTTCTCAACGGAGCCCAAAACACCACATGGAAATGCAATGTTACATTTTTTTATCCACACTCCTATTTTCTTTTTTTAGTGTTTTCTAAATAATGGTATTCCTTGTTTTTCACTGAAGAAAGTACTGTATATTACCTGCCATTAAATATATGGTACTGTATGGAGTGTTGCCAACAGAGATGTGGGTCTAAAAAAAAATACACTACAATGCTCAGAAAATGGTTCCCAAATACAGATTATGAGATAATTATCGATGTTATAGTGTGAAAACAACATGCGTTGCTTCGTAAATGAAATAAGCAATAAAAGTCTGAAGGCCCAGGGAAAGCAGTACACATTATAGTTTTTAAAAGCTATTGGTGTTCCTTTATAATTGCTGTCCTAAAGCTACAAGAAACATCATTCTAACAGTACTTACTAAATATGTCATAGTGATGTGTTAGAAAGAAAACGAATAAGACATTAAAAATAATAAAAAGAAAAATCATTTTTATTAACATGTTAAACTGAATATCTTGATACAATGGCAGCTATTGTGCAGATCTTTGTTAATTAAAAGACAACGTTACATGCATCAATAAAAAGACAACTTTACATGCATCAACTGCTCAGTAGAAAAAGAAATAACATCACATGCATTTAATTATGAAGCATATTGATAGAAGAGTTTAACATTCAATACTTACTGTAAGCCAATGTGAATTATACATTAGAAAAAAGCATTTAGAATTTATTTATATATAATCTCTTACTGGGAATGCATTAAATACTACTTTTGTTTTAATCAGATTTGCTTCTGTCATAGTCATTTGAAATTGTAAGAAAAAAGAACAGTCAGGCAGAGATCTGCCATGTTGAGAGAAAGAAAATAAGGAAGAGCTGTCAGAAAAATTGCTGAGGAAGTGATTCTGTGTTGAATTATATATGAATAAATTACATGTATTTCGAAAGGAACAAAATGGAAAATCAGGAGCAGTGTAGATCAACTCATATAATACAAGCAGTTTAAAGCTCTGCCAATTCACTGGTGTAAATTATATCGTTATCCTTTAATTTTTATTGTGATGTCGTGTGAAATCTCAACCAAACCAAAATATACAGAACTGATTCGTGTAACAGTAAAACTAAAATCAAAATAACATTATCAATCATAGCAATGACCATTGCTTCTTATTGCATATCCGCCACTGTTAACCTTTTCACTGCTTGTATGTGTTATTTTATGCTTTTGGAGGGTAAACACTGCCCCTTTGCATTGAAACCAATAACTGCACAACATATTTTTTAGACCCTCCTACAAACTAGGAATTTGTTTTACTGACTATTTAGATTCTAGAAACTCTTTAGTAGTGTTAATTTATTTTAAAACAAATCCCTTCAAAGGGAAACAAAGACCTGTCATAATGACCTTTTTTTTTACTTCGTGCTTATTAGAGTGTGTTTTTAGAAGCTAGTCTTGCTAGTCTTGCAAGATTTCTATGTATAATACAGTCCTTATTTAAATCCTTGGCAATGAGGCTGCACAGTTGTGACGTGGTCTACATGCAAAACAAGAGAAACACAGCAACACACACACGCACACACACACACACACACACACACACACACACACACACACACACAGAGCTATCAGGGCTCTGTTTGTTGTGACTGCCACATGTCTGCTGCTCAAACAGGAAAGTAAAAAGGTTATTGATTGATTAGTGCCAGTTCAAACAAGAAGTACAGTACTACACGGAAGTTCGGGTTGATGTAAGTGAGAGGTTTGGTCTGAAAGTACAGAACTGACAAAAGGACTATTTCTAGATTATTTCTAACAAAAGAAAATATATTTTATTTAAATTTGTTTTTCCTCAACCAGTGCTGGCTACAACAATAATAACGCAAATTCACCCTCTCTTGTGCTCCATAAACTGTTACTGGATGTAGCCTTAACCCTGTCTCCCAGATGAACCCCTAAAAGCCGATTAGGGTGGCATTGCCATGTAAGCTGCCAAGGACACCTCCTCTGCTAGGAAACAGTCTGGTAAATTTATACAATTAAAATAGTTTTAATTTGTATAAAAATTAGCTTTTTAGAACCTAGTTAGTGCAAATATTCTCGCGCCAGGGTACCTCATATAGTGCCAGCAACATTAAATTCTGGAACTTTTTTTATTCCTTAGCAACCATAGGGTTTGGACTATTCACATGACCCATTCACACTTATGCAGATGCACAGAAGAGAAGGTTTGTGGCATGTGGGAAGTTGTGAGGGGGTCTTGCTTAGATTAGGTTAGGTTAGGTTTGATAATTTAGCACCAGTCGGCTCTCTGGTGCTAAACTTTCAAAACAGTTTAGCACCAATTTTCAAAACAATCAGCACCCGAGGGTGGATTCAAAACTTACTGGGAGAAATATTATTTTATATATATATATATATATATATATATACACACACACACATATATATATATATACACACACACACATACATATATATACATATACATACATACACAGTAGTCTCTGCATATAGGAATACCTCGGCTAAGGGAACACCCTTGTGGTGAAACAGATTTTTCCCATTGTAAATGCTCCGGCTAAAGGAACAGGAACTTCTCATAAAATAACACAGTGGCACCGATAGCATTTCGTTCACAATGGATACTGTACTGTTTCGTAAAAAAGCGACTTGTCATCGCGAGTGTCTTGAGGGACACTGACTTGTTTCTTAAATCTTTCCAGAACCGCCGTCATATCATTAAATTATTTTGTATTCCAATCATGAGTCCACCTCATCGCTACAAAATGTCATGTAAACAGACTGGTTCATGTGGAAGGCTGTGATCACCTTAGGGAGGAAAGCAGGGTTTGTACATAGTGACACCCTGCTGCCATCGTCCCAAATACGCATGCAGGAGCTGTGCACCGACAGCGCCTGTAGCTCACTGACCTACGTCGCGGAGATGATAGCCAAGAGTAAGGCTGTCTTCATAGACGGATACTTCAACTCTATGGAGTGTATGGGCTCAAACGGGACCTTCGTGAGAGCCTCCAGCACAATATCAAGGCTCCATTCGGGGAGAACGACCCTCCTTGGAGGGCGTAATCGCCGAGCACCCTTAAGAAAATGAGTTGCCAAGAAATGCGCACCTGGAGATAGTCTATGGGGGCATGGCACGCAGCTGCTAAATACACCTTCAAAGTAGTAGGTGACCTACCATCTGGGGGCCACTAGGAGAACTGTCGCATTCTCTAACCGGATCTTCTCTAGAAAGACTGGGAGCAACGTTATCGGCGGGAACACGTAAAGGAGTGTCCTGGGCCACTCACGGGCTAGGGTGTTCACGCCTAGTGGACCGCCTAAGCGGTGGAGGGAGTACCACAGTGGGCAGTGTTGTCTTCGCCGAGGCGAAGAGATCGACCTGCGCCTTCCCGAATAGTTCCCAAATGCACTCCACCACCTGAGGGTGGAGCCGCCACTCTGACGGATGTGCACCCTCCCTGGAAAGGAGGTCCGCTGCCCAGTTCACCACTCCAACAAGATGCGTCGTCTGTAGGGACAGCAGGTTCCTTTGAGCCCACATCAAAAGCTGGAAGGCAATGCGATGCAACCCCGGGGACCGGAGGCCACCCTGGTGGTTTACATATGCCACTACTGCAGTGTTGTCCATCTGGACCAACACATGAGTTCCTTGCAGCACTGGGAGGCAGTGCTGGAGGGCAAGTAAAACAGCCTGCAACTCCAGCATGTTTATGTGCAGGGACATCCAATGGTCTGACTAGGTCCCGCGGACTCTGCTTTCCCAGACTGCCCCCCAACCCAAGTTGGAGGCGACCGACGTCACCACTTGACGGTTCAACACTACTCCCATCCGCACACCTTTGCGCAGGTGACAGGTCGTCCTCCACCAGAGCAGTGCTGCCGAACACGAGTGAGACACTGTCAGCCGATGGTGCCTGTCGTGCTTCAGATGTAAATTAAACGCATTGAGCCACGCTTGAAGCAGGCGCATGCGGAGTAAGCCCAGCTCGATGGCTGATACAGCTGCGGCCATCAGACCCAATAGTTTTTGGCACAACACCAAGGTAACCTCTGATCCCTGTCGAAACAGGGAGAGGCAACCTTGAATAGCTGCTACTCTGTCATCTGACAGGTATGCACGCATCGTACTGGAGTCTAGCCAGAGCCCCAAGTACGTCGTGCACTGCACCAGTGTAAGCCGACTCTTTGTATCATTAATGGTGAGGCCCAGCCTGAGCACTGTGGGCACCAGGCTCCATATGCACCGTGGATGTCACCCCAGGAAGGGGCCTATCGGCAGCTCTGATATAAAGAGCTCAGTAAATACCTACAAATTGTTGGTCATCTTCGAATTGAAAGGGAATTCTCAGACACCTGGTTTACCCATGTGACGGAACAGGGTCCCTCACTGAAAAACTTCTCTATTGGATATGGACTTTTAAAAACAAACTGTCTAATAAATAGAAACGCTGTACAACTGCATTGTAATAATGAAACCAACTTACCTGTTAATTCTGCTATATAAGTTTTTGGTCAGAAGTACTATCATCAAAGAAGGTGCACATTTCTTGGGTGATGCGCAGATGACGACAGCTTAGTAGTGATTGTAACAAACACACACAACACAAAGAATCAAAACTAACAGCGGTGATTATAATAAGTATAAAAGAAAATGCAATCTTTATCAGATGTGCTCGAGCTTAAGAAAGTAAGCGTCAAGGAACATTTTTAAAAATAATTTAAAATAATTAAATACTTACCAGAGCTGGAGCGGCTGTGCTGAGTTGTTTTTTACTGGGAAGTCTCCATTTTGGGCTCAAGCACTTATAATACCTACCTTAGGATCAGTCATCCTTACAGGAAGGTACCATTATAGGCTGAGTAACAGGGGGATTCTATAAGTTTGACTGATGGTGTTACTTGCTGTAAGGTAAACTAAAAATGTAAAATAATGTTTATAACATGTATACATATATAGATGCCTTGGTGAGATGAGGAATTGTGACAGAAATACAGTGATTATTTATGTAAAAATGCTTGGATTTTAAATTCACCCATGTTCACAATACCACTAGTCTGCAGCCGGACACACACGGGCAGTATGCACTACGCAACTGACTTTTCTTACAATGTAGAAAAATGGAATGGTACAGTACAGTACAGTAGTTGTCAGTACCGCACTGTAGGCCATGTACTTGAATATAATTTACATAATGGCCAAAAGTTTTGCATCACCTAGTAAAATATTAGGATGCAGACATAATTAGAAATAACCTGTATGAACATAATTTCGATATTTTATTTAACATCATGCAATCTAAGAAACTACAAAATGGTATCTCAAAAGCACTGGAAACAATAGTAGTACCGTATTTCATATTAGATTTTGAAATGTCACATTTTTTAATTTTTGGAAAACTACAAAGCGATATGTAATTTTCAATATGTCAACCTAACATCATTAATTCTGTAGGGCGTGATCCAAAACTTTTGGCCATAGCTGTAATGCCCCCTATATAATCTACTAAATCTACTGTTTTTCTGTCATCAATATGAAATGAGCGATCAGCTTAGCAAAGAAACATACAATATGTTGCTGACAGCAAGTAGCCTACTCCTAAAGTGTTAGAAAATATATCCTTTTACAGCCAGTTATTTAGTAAAAATAGTAGTGAACAACAGAAATAATAAAAAAGGCAGAACATGATAACAGCATCAAATTGGCTACAGGAAGGATGCTTATTAGGGGCGATATATAAAATACTGACTTGCCTGTCCTTGTATGAAATATGAGAGGGATCAAACACTTCAGGGTGCTTGGACACCTCTGTAGACAACAGTTTCATTCATGATTTTTCCTGGCAATCATGTGTTGTCAGCACTTGGCTGTGATTGGTTAATCCACCGACGGTACCACGCAGCAGCCAGAAAAAATCGCTCTTGATTCGATTCGAGTAGTACCACGGGACTGGCGCTATCCTCCCGCGCTGATCTGTCCAATACCATATGAAAGCAATGGCAACAATACAGGCGTCAACATGCCTCGCGTGCCGTGCCTGTCTGTGTGTGTGTGTGTCTGGCTTAAGCCTGCTAAAAAGAAACAAACAAATATAGACCTACATTTAGGATTTTTTTTTGTTTATTTTGTTTTGTTTGTTTGTTTGATTTGTTTTTGTTTCCAGTACAAAGTTAAACTTGTTCGCTTGGTTCTGAAAAATAAATTCTTGTGGTTGTAAACCTCAATCTTCCTGCCTTTTCCTGCTTTCCTGCCGGAATAACATTGCAGACCCCTTGACCACTCTTACATCCCACCCTGCTTAAAAGTGCACACAGCTGCACAGCAAATGAAAATAAATGAATGTGCATTTACAACTACAGTAGACTGCATAAATACACACAAAATGAAGCACCAGATGATTATTTGCTTTGCTGTTGTGTGCATACACATTTTAACAACAGTTTTGTTTTTGTTGTTGTTGTTTTTTTACTATTGGGCAATGTTTAACCAAATAGATTGTTTTAAATGCAGTGCAGTATAAAAAACACTTGGAACTCGATATAAGCTTTGCTTTTGGTAGTCATGAGCATCCTCATTGTGGCATCCTTTGGTGAAACACTGTGTTTCAGTAGTAATCTGTAAAAAAATAGATTTTAGGCAGATAACTTCTAGCGGTTAACAAAACAGTATATCACATAGACTTTCTACAGCGGTAGAAAGTCTATGTGATATGCACCATCTCACAGCTGATTTCATAGCTGACTGTGGCTACCACTGTACGTCATGCACGGTTTGCACTACAATTGGTTAGCCAACCATGGTCTTTGTTTTCAGTAACTCTGGAGAAAGTTCAGTGTCAGTCAGTACTGAGCTTGTTATATCTGGGTTGATTCTGGTAAGTGATCATTCTAATAAGGCTAATTTGCTTTAAAAAAAAAAAAATCCTGCTGTTGGGATCGTCAAAAACGGGGGTTTCATTATAGTGAATTATATACTGCGGGTATATAATATATATATATATATATATATATATATATATATATATATATATATATATATATATATATATATATATATTACTGTCAAAAAGTCATACACTATGGCAAGACTGAGCACAGCAACAAGACACAAGGTAGTTATACTGCATCAGCAAGGTCTCTCCCAGGCAGAAATTTAAAGGCAGACAGGGGTTTCCAGATGTGCTGTCCAAGCTCTTTGAAGAAGCACAAAGAAGCGAACTAGCGTTGAGGACCGTGAAGCGCAGTGGTCGGCCAAGGAAACTTACTGCAGCAGATGAAAGACACATCATGCTTACTTCCCTTCACAATCGGAAGATGTCCAGCAGTGCCATCAGCTCAGAACTGGCAGAAAACAGTGGGACCCTGGTACACCGATCTACTGTCCGGAGAAGTCTGGTCAGAAGTGGCCTTCATGGAAGACTTCGGCCAAAAGCCATACCTCCGACGTGGAAACAAGGCCAGCGACTCAACTATGCACGAAAACACAGGAACTGGGGTGCAGAAAAATGGCAGCAGGTGCTCTGGACTGATGAGTCAAAATTTGAAATATTTGGCTGTAGCAGAAGGCAGTTTGTTAGCGAGGTCTGGAGAGCATACACAAATGAGTGTCTTGCAGGCAACAGTGAAGCATGGTGGAGGTTCCTTGCAAGTTTGGGGCTGCATTTCTGCAAATGGAGTTGGGGATTTAGTCAGAATTAATGGTCTCCTCAATGCTGAGAAGTACAGGCAGATACTTATCCATCATGCAATACCATCAGGGAGGCATCTGATTGGCCCTAAATTTATTCTGCAGCATGACAACGACCCCAAACATACAGCGAAAAGTCATTAAGAACTATCTTCAGCGTAAAGAAGAACAAGGAGTCCTGGAAGTGATGGTATGGCCCCCACAGAGCCCTGATCTCAACATCATCGAGTCTGTCTGGGATTACATGAAGAGAGAAGCAACTGAGGCTGCTTAAATCCACAGAAGAACTGTGGTTAGTTCTCCAAGATGTTTGGGCCAACCTACCTGCAGGAGTTCCTTCAAAAACTGTGTGCAAGTGTACCTAGAAGAATTGATGCTTGATGTATATATATATATATATATATATATATATATATATATATATATATATATATATATATATATATATATATAGCGAGAGAGAGATGTGGAAGGACATGCTAAATAGTGATCAGTTCAATGCTCTTGAAGAACTGCAATTTTCAAAAAAAGGAAAAAGAATTGACTTTACAAGCACTTTTCGTAATTAAAATGAACAAAACAAAGAAAAAGCAATCTACTGATTGTCTGTGGCATTGTGGATGTCTCCACCCTAGACAGCACCAGGCACAGATACAGTCAGTATCACTGGCACATGCCACAAGGGGTAAATTCAATTCAATTCAATAAATAGTTAAATATACTTAATTCCAAAATACAATTAGGCTTATCAGTATTGCTGCATTGGCAATAAAAAAAGAAGTGGAATTAGAATGTATATATTCATTAGGGTTTGTAGAAGTAAAGTATATATTCATTAGGGGTTCACTAGGTGAAAAGGAATACTGGACACAGCCATGTTAAGTTTGGAATGACATGATTCCACACCACACACAATGTATTTTCTGATTTGTGTGGATGTGTGCTTTTGAAAACACATACATACAGGTGTTTTACACATTGAAAAAGTATGAATTACGTATGATATTTAAATGTAATGTGTAAAGAATATGCATAGCAATTTTGCTGCACAGCTTGAGTTTGCATGTTATCAACCTTCTTGTACTTTGTTAGTTCCTGTTGTCTCAATGGTCCATTGCGAATATACTGCATGCAGTCGCTAGAGAATGCATCATAGAAATGCTGTGACAACAAATTGTAGCCTGTCTGGGAATTTTAAGAAACACATGACTAATAAGTCTGGGTTTTCAATAATAAATAAATAAATAAATAAATAAATAAAAATAAACACAGTTAAATCCACTAACTTGCAATGCGTGTTTGTGAATGGTAAATAAACGACTGGATTCTTGATCCTTAGGATTTATCTCTGCCATTTTAGTCTCCCTGAACCAAACCTACCATTTTATTGGAAGGTAAATCCCTGTAATAAATATAATATTCTGTGTTGGGAGAGAGTCAGGATGCTTTATATTTCTTTAGCAAGATGCTCAATAAGGAATACAATAGTATAGTTTCTTTATGTGCATTAGTGCAGTATCGGTACTTTTTTACAAATATTTTGGACATATTTTTTTTTATTTTTAGGAAAGAAATATTTACAGAAAAAAAATCAATAGAACTGTAACAGCCCAGTAGTAAGGGGAGGAGACTCGCAAGTCTAAACCGTATATACGGTATATACAAACATACCTTGCACGGTGCGCGACAGATTCAAAAATGGAAAAACAAAAAGAGCTCCATGTGAAATGTGAGATTAATATATTTTAAAAAAAACACACGATCAACACAGCAGCTCTTGCGCCTCTATTTAAAAGTTTTAGACAGCATTTTAACATTTTTTTTTTCTTTTCAAGCCATTTCTTAAGCTGATGTGATAGCGTTTAATGACATTCCCCATTCTCATACATTAATTAGTTCTGCAAAAATGTACAGTATCTATCCTAACAAAAACTATGACACAGAAAACAAAACAAATATCTTAAAACAGGTAACAACAGTGATTTAATTACACAAGATCAATGTTTCTGTACTTCAAAATGCAACATATTGCAGCCCTCACACCCATTATCTCTCGTAGTGAAAGATCAGTAGCAAGAAATTTACAATGGACACTTTTTCAGGAAGAATACAAGCTACACAGACTCACGGTTGCATGTACTGTGGAATGCCCACAACCCACCACAAACTCTGAGCCAACACGACTGTCTCGTAAGTGGCTCCAGACAACCCTGAATCAGCTTCCTGGATAGCGACAGTGTCGTATCGGCTGTCTTAAACACCATTTATGTGAAAAAAGGTTCGTACACAGCCAGCTACAACACAAAAAAGTTTCCTGGATAAAGCCCTAAGTGCAGTCACCTGAAAAAAGGCATGCCATTTAAGACAAACCAACACAAGAGAATGGCTTTGCAAAATAAATTGTGTGTTTTGGTATCGCTTTGTGTTTTGTTCGGGGCTCTACAAAAACGATTTGTGGCTCTGGCCCCTTGGCGACACCACTAATTGCTAACCTATGAAACAGCAGGTTTTGGGTTTATTTTTATAGTATTGAGACAAGCATTAAACTGTGGAAAAGGCTATTGTGTGTACACGCCTGGAACTAGGCGATAAGAAAAACATAGATGATTGAATTTAACTTTTTCTGAAGATATTATAAGAATGTTGGATAGATTTATTCAGTTTTAACCCAAGCAGTACCGAGACTTCACCAATATGTCCACCAACTCAAAAAAATAAACAGGGCATGTGGAATTTGCTTGACAGCTATCATGGAAAATAAATTAAATTGGCTTGAGACATTGCTAAGGTTTAGATGAAGTAGATAAGCATCCTCCCTACTGTATACTGTATAGCAGGGCTTCCTGAACCCGGTCCTCAGGACCGCAGTGTCTTCTGGTTTTCGTTCCAGCTGAGCTCTCAATTACTTAACTGAATGCTTAGTTGAACTAATGATTTGCTTAATTAGACCGTTTTAATTGTTTTCAGCTCTGAAACAGTTTGAGATTTCAAGTTAACTATAATATTTTATAAGTAACTTGAAGTCTGCAACTTTGTAGGCACTGAGAACAATTAAAAAAGGTCTAATTAAGCAAATTATTTGTTCAATTAAGGGTTTAGTTAAGTAATTGAGAGCTCAGTTGGAATGAAAACCAGAAGACACTTGGGTCTCGAGGACCGGGTTCGAGAAGCCCTGCGCTATAGGGATTGTTTGTGGTTTCTTGTCTGCCGTTCCTGCAAAATGAATTGCTTAAGTACTGAATATGGGGTTCTTTTTTGCACTTAAAAACTAGCATGTATAACTAACATACATTGTGTCACACTTACAAGTTTAGGTATGCCATCCATTTGGATGTGGGCATCTAGCAATACTAAATAAACTTGTGCAATTTTCCAGCCAAAATGTTTGTCAAAAAATGTTTCTATTTTTTGGGGGGGTGCTGCTACAGATCTTGGAAATTTGTGTCCAACTCCCATGTAAGCAGGGTGGCGTGAGTAAGTTGGTATGAGACTGACCCGTGGTGTGAAGGACATTGTACATGTAATAGGGTAGGAGTGTCCAGGGAAAGACATGCAGCAAGTCCATACAAGACTGACTTCAGCAGTGTAAGAAGTTAGTCTGGGTCATTTGTACAGTTGGCAGATTAAGCAGGTACTTAAACCCATCCTAATCCGTAATGTAGTTTATAATTTGAGTTTTGTCAGTTCCATAATTTGAAATCCAGCAAGGTCAAGCCATATTATCATACATCCAAACACAGCATATCAAAAGTCTTTGCAGTTTTTCAAGCTAATTTAGTTTGTTTGGTCTCACCTTAAAACTATTTACACGTGTGAAAAATAGTACAGTGCACTGGCATGCTGGTGTAAACTGTTCAGAATAAATCATTATTTTCAACCTTAATTATACATGCAGAATGATTACTAGGTTAAATCCAAGATTGAACCACCAGGGACATCTTCTACTGACATTCTTAGACCTGTGACCAATGCTGGTGCAATGAAGCAAGGGCATATGAAGCGACAGGAGCAGGAAATAAGGACAAAAAACAAATCCACTATTCAGCTTAGTGAGTCATATTTGATTGTATATCAGTTCAAAGCCTTGAGTGCCTACTTCATGTTTTAATGATTCTCTGTGTCAGCCCCATACTTGTACCTTAAGTATGCATCACCAACAGTGGTGAAGATGGATTAGGTCAGTTGTGAAAGTGAAAAATTCTCACAGGCTTTCCTCAGTTATTTAACTGTGCATTAAAGGGTACATAAGGACTTTTTTTATTTTATTCTGTTACATGTTCCCATGTGTTGCTACATTTTGACCACTTTTTTAACTTTTAAATTGCATTTCCTGCCTCAAGATGGCTTCCCATGTACCTGCATGGACCTCTCAGAACTACATTTCCCATCATCCTCCTGCTCACTGGGAAATGATACAAAAGATGCAAAGAAAATTGTGCACATGAAGTGCTTAATGTAGGCAATAAGTTAAAAAATGTGTTGTGCTGCTGTTTTTATTAATTTATTTTTCATGTAGGAGAATGTAAGTGTAGTATAATAGTGTGTATATATACAGTACTGTGCAAAAGTTTTAGGCAGGTGTGAAAAAATGCTATAAAGTAAGAATGCTTTCAAAAATAGACATGTTAATAGAGTATATTTATCAATTAACTAAATACAAAGTGAGTGAACAGAAGAAAAATCTAAATCAAATCCATATTTGGTGTGACCACCCTTTGCCTTCAAAACAGCATCAATTCTTCTAGGTACACTTGCACAAAGTCAGGGATTTTGTAGGCATATAGTCAGGTGTATGATTAAACAATTATACCAAACAGGTGCTAATGATCATCAATTCAATATGTAGGTTGAAACACAATCATTAACTGAAACAGAAACAGCTGTGTAGGAGGAATAAAACTGGGTGAGGAACAGCCAAACTCAGCTAACAAGGTGAGGTTGCTGAAGACAGTTTACTGTCAAAAGTCATACACCATGGCAAGACTGAGCACAGCAACAAGACACAAGGTAGTTATACTGCATCAGCAAGGTCTCTCCCAGGCAGAAATTTCAAGGCAGACAGGGGTTTCCAGATGTGCTGTCCAAGCTCATTTGAAGAAGCACAAAGAAACGGGCAACGTTGAGGACCGTAGACGCAGTGGTCGGCCAAGGAAACTTACTGCAGCAGATGAAAGACACATCATGCTTACTTCCCTTCGCAATCGGAAGATGTCCAGCAGTGCCATCAGCTCAGAATTGGCAGAAAACAGTGGGACCCTGGTACACCCATCTACTGTCCGGAGAAGTCTGGTCAGAAGTGGCCTTCATGGAAGACTTGCGGCCAAAAAGCCATACCTCCGACGTGGAAACAAGGCCAAGCCACTCAACTATGCACGAAAACACAGGAACTGGGGTGCAGAAAAATGGCAACAGGTGCTCTGGACTGATGAGTCAAAATTTGAAATATTTGGCTGTAGCAGAAGGCAGTTTGTTCGCCGAAGGGCTGGAGAGCGGTACACGAATGAGTGTCTGCAGGCAACAGTGAAGCATGGTGGAGGTTCCTTGCAACTTTGGGGCTGCATTTCTGCAAATGGAGTTGGGGATTTGGTCAGAATTAATGGTCTCCTCAATGCTGAGAAGTACAGGCAGATACTTATCCATCATGCAATACCATCAGGGAGGCATCTGATTGGCCCCAAATTTATTCTGCAGCATGACAACGACCCCAAACATACAGTGAAAGTCATTAAGAACTATCTTCAGCGTAAAGAAGAACAAGGAGTCCTGGAAGTGATGGTATGGCCCCACAGAGCCCTGATCTCAACATCATCGAGTCTGTCTGGGATTACATGAAGACAGAGAAGCAACTGAAGCTGCCTAAATCCACAGAAGAACTGTGGTTAGTTCTCCAAGATGTTTGGGCCAACCTACCTGCCGAAGTTCCTTCAAAACTGTGTGCAAGTGTACCTAGAAGAATTGATGCTGTTTTGAAGGCAAAGGGTGGTCACACCAAATATTGATTTGATGTAGATTTTTCTTCTGTTCACTCACTTTGCATTTTGTTAATTGATAAATATAAGCTATTAACATGTCTATTTTTGAAAGCATTCTTACTTTACAGCATTTTTTCACACCTGCCTAAAACTTTTGAACAGTAATTTTAGCAATCAAATATTTGAGTTCAAGCTCAAGCTATTTGAGTATTCTGGGGTATTCTGGTCATATAGCGATCTGCAGATTAATACTTTTCATCTCATTCTGGAAGATGATGGAAATTTGGGCATAACCTTTCCCTCTACCCAAACCTATACTTAATCCTAATTATAGGTTATTACCATTATAATTATCCCATCATTTGTCAGGAATTGTCTGGTTAATAGTGTGATAAAATATTACATAGAAAGAGAAACACATACGTAAGCTACTTACTCAGATGGAAGTCAAAGAATGTACTTAATAAATAACCAGTTCATTTTAGTATCTGATGTTTCAGTTGCTGATTACAAAACAAATGACGATACAAAAGGAATAATAGCCCATTTGAAGCATAATGACATATTTACATAAGCTCTCTTGTGACCAGCTTAATAGAAAAGGACAGTTAAAATATAAATTGCTTTCCTTTAGGGAAAACAGAAATACAGAAGTACATATCAAAATATGTGCCAGTGTATTAAACAGTCCAAAGGCACACTAAATTAGAAACCTTTCAGTAATTTCCTTGCTACAGTAGCAATTCAGGGTTTTCAAGCTACATTATTTTTATTCATTGTTGCTTTTTCAGTACGCCCTTGCTATTATTATTTATTTATTAGCAGACACCCTTATCCAGGGTGACTTACAATTGTTACAAGATATCACATTATTTTTACATACAATTACCCATTTATTCAGTTGGGTTTTACTGGAGCAATCTAGGTAAAGTACCTTGCTCAAGGGTACAGCAGCAGTGTCCCCCACCTGGGATTGAACCCACAACCCTCCAGTCCAGAGCCCTAACCACTACTCTACACTACACTGCTGCCCTGCTATAATGAAGCTGTTGGGGCCGAAGCCTTTTGTTCGTTATCTCAAGGGGGTCGTTATAGAAAAAGGACAATCAAAATGAATGACAAACTGTTGTAGTATATTCATGAGATGAGATATGGAAATAAAAATAGAATTACATGTACCTGTTTGTCTCATGTATGCAGTATTCTGCCTTTGCTTTATCCTATTCATTAAATAATTAAAACACAGTACAAAAAGCAAAGCTCCTGAATTGAAGCTGAACTTTTATTCAAAATCAATCTGACATGAATCGTTTCAAAGTGCACCAAATCTTAATCAAACATGCAAGAATCCCAAACTGAGTTTTTATTCCAAATCAACCCGACATGAAAAATTCATCAGATCATCAAGTTTTTATTTTTTTGTTGTTTTTTCAAGTCAATTTTGCTTTGCCGCATGGTTGCTGAACAAGCCAAAAAAGTGTTTTTTGACAACCTATGTTCATGACAGAGATATGCCCGCGTTACTACTTTTTTCAAACGATCAGTATAGTTTCCAGATTTGTTGCAATATGATATGATTATCGTTTCAGAGGCATAGTTACACAGTCCGTGCTTTTTATTAAACAAAAGAGTTGACTTCACTGCCAGGTTCGTTATAGCCGAAGGTTCGTTATAATGAAGGGCATTATAGCGAGGGTGTACTGTTTTAAAATAAGTCTTTTTTTTTTTTTTGTACTGCTTCACAGTTTAAGATATGCTGAATCAGTGCTGTTGTCAGTCTGACCTACTCCTAACTCATACTGACAAAATGTCTACAAATGGAGCAAATAAGCCTCACAACATGTATTTTCCACAGCAAAAGACAGGAAGCAACATAAAGCCCTTGAAACCACTGTGCCTTGTTAAAGATTCCTGGAGCTTTTACATGATTTCCAGCAGGCCCTCTTGACATTACATAATGTGACTACTGTGGTCCCTGACTTACATTTTTCTAGAAATAAGGTTTTGTTTTAATGGACACACCCTCTAAATGTTGTCTGCCAATGTAGACTAAGTCTGTTTCCTTGCTGTCCTATACATTCAATCTACTGTAAAGCCATACATATTTGCCACCAATATATTTGGCGAATCACACCCATAAAACCTATTTTGCTCTAGATATGTTGCCGACCTGTTGAAATATACAAAGTATGTACTTTTAGTGGAATTTGATATTCGTGCCAATGAAAAACAAATAAAAGGTGTGCAAATATTTATGGCTTTACAGTATCTATTTCAATTTATTATATCAAATGAAGGTTTGGAACACGATACCGAAGGAAGGTTCGAACCTTCGATGGTATTCATTTGCATAATTTATTAGTGATGGCACCATAGCTATGTCTTTATATTTGATTGAAAATCATATTATTTTACAGGTAATCCATATAAATGTAATAAAACATTCACATGTAGTTTAATATGTTGTATAGAGCAGGAATCATGTTTTTATAATTTAAATAAAAATATAAGTACACGTTGTTTTTACACGTAATTGAGCCTGCTTGCGATCTATACGGTAAGCTTGCATTGCACCAGCACCAACTGCTGCGGACAAAGTTTTATTTAACAGTCACTGTTCCAAGAAGGTTATCAGTCATATTTTACTACTACTAAAAATATTAATAATACTACTTATGATATGAACTTGTCAAGTGACCCCAGTGATTGGTTATGCCGCCATGATACGAGTCGCTTGCACTCAACTTTTTGTTTGGTTGTCTGGGCATTTAACAAAAAAATCCTAAACAGCAGAGGGGTTTCTAGACATTTCTTTGAATACAGCTTACGCTATACACCGCTTTTCTGTCGAGATGGCGAATGAAGAAAGAAAGATTTGCCTCTGGATAACACAAGCTGGAGCGGGAAGGGGCAAACGGTGCTCAGTTTTCGAAATTAAAATTATTAGTGTTAGCGTATTGTAACACAATTGCACCACTCAGGTTCTTTGCCCCTTTAAAAATAGACCCAGGACACAGAAATTGAGGATTCTTAAGCGCTCTTGCGCTATTTTTTAATAATAACAAAAACCAAAATAAACAAAATAAACACCTAGCTCTTTTCTTGAGCACAAAACTAAAATACAAAACGGGAATCTAACTATCTTGCAGGACAGCAAAGCCGTTTACCTGCCAATTAAACAGAATATTCAAACAAAACAAAACCACACAGGTTTACACTACCTTTTCTTTTCCTACGCTTGTGCATACTAACAAGCGGGCTCTCCACACAGCAGCCCTGAACAGACTGCCTGCTTCATTTAAATACCCTGCACCTGGCTCTAATTTACAATAGCCAGGTGCAGGGGATAATTACTAATCAAACAAATATAATTAAACAATTAAATTCAATCAATGTGCATTTGCACATGGTTTTCATGCAGGGAGGATATTAACCCCCTCCCTATCTTATAGTATATTTTGTATGTTTCAAACATATTCTACCATATCACTTCTCTTACATGATCTTGTACACTAGGTATTCAGTACATAATTTTACTGAAGCCCTACAGCCACTAAAGGTACAAGCCCACTGCTTTGGATACTATACCCTGCTCTAGTTATACGTAATGTATAACGATTTGGTAGCGGATTTTATTAACTTTTGTTTACGTAATATGCATTATACAAATCAAAAGATCGAATTTTGCATGTGAGTGACATTTAATGTGTGCTTTACAGTATTCACACATTGTCAAACAGTTTGTGTTAATAGGAAGAACAAAAAAACATACAGTGCGTGAACTTGTCTGATGAACCTTTGAAGGTTTAAAACAATCTTCGAATCCCTGGCTAGTGAATGAACCTTTGAACACAGCCCTAGTTTTTGCACATCAGCAATAGCAATTAGTCTCCGGTTTGACTGACAAGTTGCAGAAAACAAACAACTGGATGCAGACTGATTAGTTTCAACAACTTTATTTCAGCATATCATAATAACAACACAGGCACGGTGCTCTAGTCTCTAACAAAGCCAGGAGGCTCTGAATAAACTTCATGAACGCTGTGAAAAAGTTAAATTGACACATGTAGACTACTAGATATTTTTAATTATTAAAAACCTTTTTTTGCATGTACTTTCACTAATACATTTTAGGACCTAACAGTAACTTAAATACTGAAACTTACACAAATACACGAACATGCACTGAAATCCTAATTAAAAAATAAAAGGTTATAGGTTTTTTTTATATGTTTTGCATTTTTAAGAGGTAGATAAAAACAAACAGTTCACAAACCATGTTCGCTTTTGTGTGCGAGGTACTTGAACTGAAGAAAAGCTCCATGTAAGTAGAAGATTTTTTTCAGTGTTGAGTTATTATTTAGGCTATTGGAAATACCCACAAAACAACATCATCTACTGCTGGGATACTCAAGCCTGAAGGCTACCAGAACACAGTGAATTCTGAGCAAACCACATTACTTGTGGAATTTGCATTAAATAGCAACAAAAACTAGCAAATTAGCAGACAGTAAAGCCATTTTCTTTGGGTTCTATTGCTTAAACCTGCAACACAAAAAATAAAGCTGTTAATACGTATTAACTAAAAAGAAGATGTTATTGAGAAAATAACCTTCTCGTTGTTTATTACTTATTTGGCAACATTTTGTTTACTTGATACCATAATATAACATAAACTGCATCTCTAATATAATGCACCTCTTCTAAACTATCCAAGCAAAAACACCACATATTTTTAAAGCAATCTAAAAAACAGACATTGTTTTTGTTAATAGTTTACAAAGTTTAAATCTGTTGAAAAAAGTGTTTGTTGCAACTTGTGGCCTTATGTTTACTGCAGAGCTGTAATGTGCCAAAATGATTTATTAATTAGTTAGCCATTCTGTTATTATTTAGCAGGATTATTATGGATTATATGAAATATGGGGATCCAATGATAATGTGTCTATGTCATAATTATTCACTATCAGTTTATTGCTATAGCTTAATGCAGAGTCCACAGAAACATTACACACACACATTTAAAATGGAAATACTGACCAATACAAATTACTCTGTATGTTTGGAGTTGACCCCTGCCTTATTAATTGTTCTCTTACCGTGAATAATTTAATACGTGTACTTAGCTTCACCTTTTAGTATAATGCTGATTTACTTGAAACCTGGCTTTTAATGCAAAACCTTCTTAAATATGCAGGAACCCTGTGTGCCTCATTGGGACTCACAGGTAGATCATTGACAGATAATTAGTCTCCGGGCTAGGCAGTGTTTCAAATAATTAAATGAAGATTCTTAAAGGCTGTAGCGTCAGATTGGGTCATAATAGCATTCTTTGTATGAAATTAACAGAAATGGAATATACAGAATGGGTTCCTAAGCCATTATCTGTGTCCACTTGGTTTCTTTTCACAAACTCCCCCACTGACAAAGAATGTTTTTAAAAAGAGTTGTAAACTAAATACTGGACAAGTGGTTTATCTTCACCATCGCTGAATGAATCCATTGGTGCCGGCAGTGTCTTGCAGAGGCTACAAACCAGACGGTTTTGAGTGCTTGGACACCTCGGACAGAAAACAGTCCACCTCATAAATACAGCCGACGGGGCGAAACAGCGGACCAGTTGAGAACAGTGGGCCGTCTTGGAATGAGAACAACCAATGGGAAACACCCCACGTGGACTCAGGCATAGCCCAAAATAAACAAACTATCCAATCACAGGGTTGAAGAGAGAATCACAAAAAGCACCAGCGCGGCTTTCAAACAAGGCTCCAGGCAAGAGAAAGCAGGCTCCACACGCTAGAAACAGCACTCCCAACATGAAACCCAAAGCTCCACACACAAAGTCTCTGAACTTTGACAATCAGGAGAGGTGCTGAGGAGAAGTACTTCAGAGGAATGAAACATAAGTTAAACTGAAATGGGAAAGTATGCTGGAATCATGGGAGAATCTATAGTCTGAAGACATGCTGAGAAAATCATGTTTTGAGAAGGCTGAAATCAGCTTTGAAGAGAGCCCTAGCTCTTTGCCCTACGAGAGACTGCAACAGTAAATGGGACACTGCCTTGATCTGAAAGCGGGTCTTGGTTTCCATGAAAACGAACTGAAGCATAACCAGCAGCTGGGCCTAAGGTCACGTACTAGCCATACAGAAGAATTGCAACAAGAACACTACGAACTACATAACTTTTCAATTGCAACGTATTCTCTGAACTGAATTGCATCTGATCAATGCTACTGTTTCCAGTTGGAAAACTCCTGACAAGTCAAAGATAATGCTGCAAGACTA
Organism: Acipenser oxyrinchus oxyrinchus; assembly: GCA_030684275.1. Classification (NCBI taxonomy): domain Eukaryota; kingdom Metazoa; phylum Chordata; class Actinopteri; order Acipenseriformes; family Acipenseridae; genus Acipenser; species Acipenser oxyrinchus. The sequence continues at coordinate 22,843,144 of CM060247.1, read as the reverse complement.
CTGGAAATCAACAAGCTGATCTCCATTTAAAAAGAACTATTTGTTTATTGTGAGCCGAAGCAATACAATGCGTACTTCAAGCAAAGTACTGTCTTCTTTCGTTGCAACTTCAGATCCAGAGAGAGAAGCTGCAGTGTTCATCAACAAAGAATATTAACTTCTTTGTTCAAAAATCGATAAGTATTCAACATATCGAATATTAAATATTTCATGAAATTTGCAACTCAATGGAGTTGCCTTATAAATGCAGAGAATTTGATCATTGCCCCATTTCTGAGTTAATTTGAATATAGAATCAATTGAGGTTGATAACATATTATTAGTTTGGTACATCACATCTAAACTAAATTAACACGGTAAAACTAAATTGCTAAATTAGGTACTGGAATGTTGGATTCCGTTCTGAATGGGAAGTTGAATTAATTCTCGTGCATTTTGATATGAAACATGATCGATTACAATGAGAAACGAGTACTGGCAATACTAATGCAAAGTAGACACTTTGTGTGATCAGCCATAATTAATATTAGTATATTAACCATGTATGCTAATAATGTTGTGGTCATTGTAATCATTAGACTAAGAAATCAATGAACTGTATACTATTCACGCATATCTCTAACCAATCGCTTTTCCTTTCTGTAATATTAGATTAGTTGGGCACCCTTTTTATTCTTAAATAAAATATTGTTTTATATTTCTGACAGGTTGTGTGAATGTCGATTATTGTCAAGAGAATCCGAGTTCTACATGATCCTGAACTTAAATATGGTATATCTCATTTCTTACATTTTGACGTCCCTGAGTGGGCAACTTGAGACTAATTTATATTTAAATAAATGGTATACCTAATTCACTACAAGGCCATTCAGTGTACACAGTGCTACTTGTGGCATTCTGCTTGTAGAATTCTACAAAATCTCATGTGACATTCCCACCAAACACATTTCTTTTACTTGTAGATCTCTACTGTGGGAGGATTGTACTTTACAATAAAAAATAAAATGATCTACTAATCTTTTTTTAGGATAGACTTTTTTCTGTTGTAGTGTAAATTAGTTTGTAATTCAGTTTTATTTGAGCAGCTTCTTATGCTTAGTTCTTTAGAACAGTGGTTTTCAACCATTTTTAAAGGCCCTGTCCACACTACATAACCAATCTTGAGAACCGTACTCGAAACCGTTCTAATTAGTCCAGCTGAAAGCGCCCACACTGAAGCACCGTTTCATGTTTAGTCAAGCTTTATGCGTCCAAACATTATTAGAATAGTTCAGTTACAGTTCCTAGCAGCACAATGAACAGTGGAAATTAGTATGGCAGTATCCCGCCATGCATTGTATTTTATTTTAAAATAATGTGTTATGCCCCATATTAAGAGGTCCATATTACTAAAAATACATTTTTAAAAAGTATTTTGGCAAAAGTAAATGCGAGCACACACACAAACAAATGTTCATATTAAAACATACAATGGCTCAAACTCCTATTGAATGAAAACTTGATTTATGAATCTTCAATGTATGTGGGATCCAGAGGTTAGAGTTCAATGCATTAAGTTGTAATTATTTGGTTTTTCTATTGGGAAAAAATGTGCCAGTAAAAACACATCTGTCTTCCAACCCTGACATTACAAATGTGTCTACTCAAGACTCACAGTTATTGATAAATGGATTCTTTTTTAAGCACATCAAGGTTGAATGCTGTATGGTTAAAGACATCATTCAGACACTTATTCACTAAAATATTTATGAAAGACGATGTCTGGGATATGAGTAAAAAATCAGTCTATCCGCTTTATCTGCTTCAAATAAAATGTAAAACAGGTGGAGACAGTGGAGGCAAAGCATGATAATGACACTTGCTGCATGTTTTGACCAATCATGTTGTTGGAAATAATGATGGAATTCTAGATTAAATATACAGATAAAATCTGAAAACTATACCAGTAATGCTACTGAGAGAGTAAGCTGCAAAAGACTCTTATGTATGCAAATCCAACACTAACATTTTTCATGCATGTTACTCAGAATGTACTGGTGATTTTGTTTTAAAGTATGTGATTTAACTGCTTTTGATATATGAAAATCCTTTATAGTACTGCCATATTAATTTTTCGTTTTAAAAAGTGGAACATCGTCATTGGAATTCAGTCATTTTTAAACATTGTGACATTCTTGTTGCACCATGTATTGTTTCAAATGAGAGTTCTTCTGTCAGCTGTGTTACAGAAATTGAAATACGTATAATTTGACAGTGCAGATTCAGACATCAGCAGCAGACCAACAGTGCAGTTCACTGTCATATAATGTATTTATTGTACATTTCGGGAAAAAAAAAATATTACTGTCAAACAAAATTTACTGAAAACATGTCCATTTATAAATGGTTCAAATATAGATTATATGCCATATAAAATTATGTACATGTGGAATTCATTTTTAAAATGTTAAAATGTCTGCGTAACAAAACAAAACAAAAGTATTTGGATTTATACTGTAACTGTTAACATTAAACAAACAAAAAACAGAAAAGAGCAATGTTATATATATATATATATATATATATATATATATATATATATATATATATATATATATATATATATATAGATAGATAGATAGATAGATATATCACATCAACACAAGTAAACTGTTCAGACATATTTTTCTTCTTGTCTAGTCAAGGCCGTCCATGTGTTCAAATCTTTTTTACAGGAAGTTTGATGGTCTCTTGCTAGTCTTGTCGTTACTGTTTTATATCTTATGCCACCACAGCACTTCAAAGCTTTCATTAAAATCTGCAGCTGCCATTTAGTTGGCCATGCTCCTTCAGCAATTTTCTACCAGCTTTCTCCATTCATTTTCTTTTACAGTGGTTTTTAGCCAGCAGAATCTAGTTAAGGTGTTCAGACATGGAAATGGTTAAGTCTACTCATTGGCCCCAGCTAAATTTGAAAATCAAAGAATTCAATCTTGTAAATAAACAAACTGCATATTGGACTCAAAATTACATTCCTAACTTCTTTGCTATTCACCCAATACAAAATCTACTTCTGAATTGATTCAGCACAAACCTCTTATTGCAGTGGTTCCCAACCTTTTTCAATGTAGGGACCACCTTGGTGTTTGGATTTTTCCCAATGACCACTTACCACGCATTTTATCACAACAGCATTTTGAAACTAATTTGTATGTGTATAAGTATAAGTGCATGTAGAAAGTAAAGTATTTATATAACGTACCTAACTTAATGAGATTCATGCCTTGAATCTTCGCTACTGTCCGCAAGGAATGTTGTCATTTTGTGCATTGAAAGTTGCTGATGGCAAAGTTCCTGTTTCCTTTGTTTAAAATTGCTTATTGTTTCACATTCTGGGTGCTTTGTAGAAAAGTGGCGTCTCAATTTTGCAGGATTAAGAGTTTTGTTTGACAAAACCTCCTGCCAAATAATGCACTGGGGCTTGGGTCATCCTCAGATCCAGTAAATGTAAATACATGCTGGTCCCCGCAACCGTTGCCTCGTGGAGCAAAATAATCTATCCATTACGCAATTTATTGCTATCACAGATCGCCAACTTCGCTCGATGTACATATAAAAAACACCGGAATATGAAGACGAGATGGATGGGAAGCAATTTGAAAAATTAAAAAAATGATTGGAGAGTGATTACCACTTCTGGTGGGCTGAAACAGGATTGGTGGCACACAGTGGATTAGATTTATAGCATTTTGGTTAAATATGACAGCATCAAGAACAGACTGTACATGTTATTTCCAGAAGTAGTGTTAAGAGAACTTCCTTTTGGCATATAGTCTTGTGAGATAGTAAACCTGGCTGAATAAACCCATATAATAACATGGAGCTGAAATCGATCATTCACACTACGGTACAGTAGTCAAGTCACAAGTCAAGCAACAAATCTAGCCTTTTGTTTCACATTAACTTCTGTTGTTATATGCAGCTAACCTCTCCAAAAATGTATTGAAATAATGGTATACTTTATTCCTATACCCCTGGCAAGGCTGTAGAACATATATTGTTGAAAATGAAAAATACTAAAACTGTGGCTTCAATGTTTTTTTTTTTAGCTTTCAATTTGAAGACGACCACCAACCAATACTTTTGGGATATGCCTGCCATAGGTAGGTATTCGCTGACCATTTTATGTCAGAGCTGCCGATAGGCCCCTCCGTGGAGTGATGCCCTTGGTCCCGTCTGCCAAGGGAATAAGTAGTTGCTCCGCGGAGCTCACTTCATCTTTTGCCTCTCACCTACAGTAAGGTAAGCAATCTGTGTCACTAACCTGAGTGTGTTTTTAAAGAGCTCCTCTGAGTTGGCTGCAATTCCCTTGCATTTGTGCTGAGAGCCGGCTTGCCACTCTCGTGGAATCAGCGGCTCCATTTTGAGTGTCTTTTTTTCTCACAGCCTGCTTCGCTTGTGTCGCAGGCCGTCTTTTCTCGGCTGTGCGTCATATGAGTCTGACTGCCTGTGCAGTATTGTGTTGTCTTTCAACCTACACCTTCAGGGAGAACACCGTTCCTTCGCCGGGGCTCAGCTTGCCGCCCCCATCGTTGAGTGACCCGCTGTCGAGTAGACCTCGCCAGCTGCCTCGGCCCGTCCACCTCTGTGCTTTCTCCCTTCTCTTTTTTCTTTCTAGCCTGCCCCGCTGTTGAATAGACCTCACCAGCTGCCTCAGCCCACCCACCTCGGTGCGTCTGGGCCTTAAAAAGTGTGTTCTCCTTCTCTTTTGTCTTTCAACTAACTGAGCTCTTGCCCGCCGTGGCTTCGGCCTGTGTGTCTCCCCTGGTGCATGCTGCGCGCTGACCAGATGGCTGACTACATGTGGTTAGGGTAGGCACTGCTGCATTAGCTTCCCCCTGGTGCTTTGGTACCTCAGTGCACGTTCAGCCCTTGGTACTTCGGTGCACACGGTGCTCGGTACACACGGTGCTCGGTACACATGGTGCTCGGTGCACGCGGTGTACGTGGTGCACAGTACTTCGGTGCTTCGGTGCGCATAGCACCTCGGTGCTCGGTGCACTTGGTGTACACAGTACCTCGGTGAGTGCTTCGGTGCTCGGTGCACATGGTACTTTGGTGCCTCGGTGCGCATAGCGCCTCGGTGCTCGTGCACTCAGTGCTCGGTACACTCGGTGCGCACGGTGCTAGGTGCGCACAGAATCCCTGGAAACTCTAGAAACTCTGTCAGGCCCCAGCTCTGCCGCACCCCACTGTTGAGTTGACTCCGCTGGATTCAGTTCACCCGCGTTGCTGTGGTGACTGTTTACCCTCACAGCTTGAGGTTTTGCATGTATGTGTTTTTTTCTTTACTGCCGTCCTGCTGTTGAGTTGAATCCGCTGGCCTGTTTCAGCCCGCCTACTCAGCCTGAGCCCCTCCCTCCCCCTCCTCAATTTGTCCCTGAGCCCTTCATGGAGTATTCCCTGCGCTCAGGATACCTCCCCTGACCATACCTTTGGACCAGCAGTAGAGGAATTGCTGCAGGCCCTGTTTCAACAGGAGTCCACAGTACAATTGGTGTTGTGTCAAAAACTATTGGGTCTGATGGCTGTAGCTTCATCAGCCATCCAACTGGGGTTACTGCACATGCGCCCCATCCAAGCGTGGCTCAATGCCTTTCACCTACACCCCAAGCGAGACAGACACCGTGGGCACCGTGCCCTACGCTGGTGAAGACAAACCTCCCACCTGCATTAAGGTGTAGTGATGGGAGTGATACACAGCCGTCAAGTGGTGACGACAGATGCATCCAACCTGGGTTAGGGTGCGGTCTGGGCAGGCAGAGGAGCCAGCGTGTCCTGGGAGATCCCGCTGCACATGGATCTCCTCAGTCAGGCGCAAGGCACCCTCTGGCACCCAGAACAGGACTGTCTGTCCACCTTAGGGCTCTCAGATGCAGTCGTTAGTACACAGCAGAACACTTCTTCCTCCACAAGAGCACTATATGCTTATAAGTGGTGTATGGCCAGAGGTCACGGCCCCATCTACTTCTCCATAGCAATTATTTTACAGTTTCTGCAAGATCTGCTAGAGGTGGGCAGGTCTCCCTCTACGCTGAAAGTGTACCATGCAGCTATATCTGCATGCCACGTCCCTATAGACTCAGTATCCCCCTTTTCTAAAGGGTGGTCGGCGGCTGCGCCCCCGTAGAAAGGACGTCCTCCCCGAGTGGGGTCGACATGGTATTGGAGTCTCTCACTAAGGTCCCGTTTGAACCTTTACATTCCACAGAGCTGAAATATCTCTCTATGAAGACAGCCTTTTTATTGGCCATCACCTTTGCTAAGCGGGTCAGTGAGCTACAAGCTCTGTCTGTGCACAGTTCCCGTATGCATGTTTGGGATAATAGACACAGTCTATCGCTTGCATCGAACCCTGCATTCCTACCTAAGGTGATTACAGCTTTTCACTTGAACCAATCGGAGGAACTAGAGGCCTTCCATCCCACTGAATTTCCTCTGCCCAGTGAGGGCACTGAGAGGTTATGTGGATAAGAAGAAAGCGCTGCGTCAGTCTGACCAGCTCTTCGTTTGCTATGGTGAAAGGACCCGGGGTCAAGCCCTCTTGAAGCAGCAACTGTCCCACTAGATTGTGGACACAGTATCGACTGCGTATCGACTGCTCACACTCCCTCATAACGGCTTTGGTATACTTTTCCCAAAAGTATTGGTTAGTGGTCGTCTTCAAATTGAAAGGGAACGTTCGGTTACTTACCGTAATCCTGGTTCCCTGAAAGAGAAGACAACCACCAAACCTTGCGAGGTCGCATCACTCGCATTCGCAGGATCGAAGCAAAAGAGGAAGTGAGCTCCGAGGCACCGAAGTACCAAGGGCTGAACGTGCACCGAGGTACCGAAGCACCAGGGGGAAGCTAATGCAGTGGTGCCTACCCTAACCGCATGTAGTCAGCCACCTGGTCAGCGCGCAGCATGCACCAGGGGAGACACACAGGCCGAAGCCACGGCGGGCAAGAGCTCAGTTAGTTGAAAGACAAAAGAGAAGGGAGAACACACTTTTTTTTTAAGGCCCAGACGCACCGAGGTGGGCGGGCGAGGCAGCTGGCGAGGTCTACCGACAGCGGGCAGGCTAGAACACAGTCCCAATGGAGGAACAAACGGCTGACTGACTGTTGTTTATTTTGCCCAAGCTGAGTGAACAATAGCCGGTAGAGTCACTCAACAGCGGGGGCAGCAAGCCGAGCCCCTGCGGAGGAATGGTGTTCTCCCTGAAGGTGTAGGTTGAAAAACAACAAACGCACACACCAATACTGCACAGGCAGTCACACTCATACGACGCAGCCGAGAAAAGACGGCCTATGACACAAGTGAAGCAGGCCGTGAGAAAAAAAAAAGACACTCAAATTGAGCCGTTGATTCCACTAGAGTGGCAAGCCAGCTCTCAGCACGAATGCAAGGGAACTGCAGCCAATTCAGAGGAGCTCTTTAAAAACACACTCAGGTTAGTGACACAGATTGCTTACCTTACCCTAGGTGAGAGGCAAAAGAGGAAGTGAGCTCTGCGGAGCGACTACTTATTCCCTCAGCAGGACATCACTCCATGGAGGGGCCTATCGGCAGCTCTGACTTAAAATGCTCAGCGAATACCTACCTAACGCAGGCATATCCCAAAAGTATTGGTTGGTGGTCGTCTTCTCTTTCAGGGAACCAGGGTTACAGTAAGTAACCTAACGTTTTTTAATTTAGTTATTCAAACCAAGTTAGGAATATTCAATGTAGCACTAGTTTTATGCCAAGCAAAAAGGCTGGGACAGACAGATTACATTTTTTTTTTCCTGAAATTCAATGAACACAAGCAGTAGAATGAGCAGATTAGAAAACAGTGCATTTACATGAATGCTAGATGTAGATTTGTTTTTTGTAAATAATGCTGGCTAAAAAAACAGAAGTCTGTAATTTTGACAAGACAAATGTGCCTTCATAATGTGTAAGTTATTTAGTTAGTATTTGTTTCACATTAGAAAGCTGTTAAAGTTAATGGCGGCTTTGAAGGCGATGCTTGGTATTGCATCAAAGGGAGCTGTAGTATATATATATATATATATATATATATATATATATATATATATATATATATATATATATATATATATATATATATATTAGTTTAGTAATATTAGTAGCACAATGGGAGAAAGAAATTGTTTTTTGCAAGAATAGCGTAACCGAATTTTGGGAGTTTTTTTGCGGACCACATAGAGTTTACTCACGGACCACAAAATATACCTTGGGGATCTATTTTGTATGTGTAATTGGATAAGGGTGTCTGATAAAAAATAAATAATAATAATAATAATAATAATAATAATAATAATAATAATAATAATAATAATAATAATAATAATAATCATCAATATATCCTGGGTGACTTGCTTATGGTCACACTGTGAGTAAGTATTAATATGCAAAATCAGGCCTCCCTTGTTTTGTTTTTTTCCTGCAATCTAGCTACATTTCCAGACAGATTTATTAGATACTATGAAGTGTAGCTATCCATCATTATACTCTATAATGATGGAATTAATTAGCATACCCAAGAGAGATGCTTATATGGATTTATAAACCGTCACCACCGTTATTACAACTGCTAATGTTATGGAAAATCCTCATGAAAATTCTAACATTACCTTTTGACCTGTGACCTAAGATGGATGCCATAATGGGGTCATTTGATTTTGGTTTTGGATGATAAAATCTTACTGGTAATGCTTTGAGATATTGTATTCAGTACATCACTGTGTTCTTTGATTGTCTAAGTGAAGTCCAATAGTGGGTATTGTTTAACATAAATGTACCCTTTTGTGTCAGTAAGTTTACGAAGCTGCCAGCACTGTCGTGTCAAAGCCTAATATCTAAGAAACCATTTAAGTTAGTGACTTTGGTGACCTTTTAAGTTTCTGCTGTATAGAGACTTAGGGGGTTATTTTCAAAGGATATCTGCTGGAGTATAGTGCTATATGCCATTATTTCAACCGGTTTTTTTGCACCTCTTTTTCCTACCAATTGAATATTTTCAAAAGCTGCAGAAAACATGGCATGATGTTATCCGCTAGTTTGGTTCATTAGTTATTCTGACACTTTCTTTTTGGCGGAATATACAGTACTGTGCAAAAGTTTTAGGCAGGTGTGAAAAAATGCTGTAAAGTAAGAATGCTTTCAAAAATAGACATGTTAATAGATTATATTTATCAATTAACTAAATGCAAAGTGAGTGAACAGAAGAAAAATCTAAATCAAATCCATATTTGGTGTGACAACCCTTTGCCTTCAAAACAGCATCAATTCTTCTAGGTACACTTGCACAAAGTCTGGGATTTTGTAGGCATATAGTCAGGTGTATGATTAAATAATTATACCAAACAGGTGCTAATGATCATCAATTCAATATGTAGGTTGAAACACAATCATTAACTGAAACAGAAACAGCTGTGTAGGAGGAATAAAACTGGGTGAGGAACAGCCAAACTCAGCTAACAAGGCTGAGGTTGCTGAAGACAGTTTACTGTCAAAAGTCATACACCATGGCAAGACTAAGCACAGCAACAAGACACAAGGTAGTTATACTGCATCAGCAAGGTCTCTCCCAGGCAGAAATTTCAAGGCAGACAGGGGTTTCCAGATGTGCTGTCCAAGCTCTTTGAAGAAGCACAAAGAAACGGGCAACGCTGAGGACCGTGAGACGCAGTGGTCGGCCAAGGAAACTTACTGCAGCAGATGAAAGACACATCATGCTTACTTCCCTTTGCAATCGGAAGATGTCCAGCAGTGCCATCAGCTCAGAACTGGCAGAAAACAGTGGGACCCTGGTACACCCATCTACTGTCCGGAGAAGTCTGGTCAGAAGTGGCCTTCATGGAAGACTTGCGGCCAAAAAGCCATACCTCTGACGTGGAAACAAGGCCAAGCGACTCAACTATGCACGAAAACATAGGAACTGGGGTGCAGAAAAATGGCAGCAGGTGCTCTGGAATGATGAGTCAAAATTTGAAATATCTGGCTGTAGCAGAAGGCAGTTTGTTCGCCGAAGGGCTGGACAGCGATACCTAATGAGTGTCTGCAGGCAACAGTGAAGCATGGTGGAGGTTCCTTGCAAGTTTGGGGCTGCATTTCTGCAAATGGAGTTGGGGATTTGGTCAGAATTAATGGTCTCCTCAATGCTGAGAAGTACAGGCAGATACTTATCCATCATGCAATACCATCAGGGAGGCATCTGATTGGCCCTAAATTTATTCTGCAGCATGACAACGACCCCAAACATAAAGCGAAAGTCATTAAGAACTATCTTCAGCGTAAAGAAGAACAAGGAGTCCTGGAAGTAATGGTATGGCCCCACAGAGCCCTGATCTCAACATCATCGAGTCTGTCTGGGATTACATGAAGAGAGAGAAGCAACTGAGGCTGCCTAAATCCACAGAAGAACTGTGGTTAGTTCTCCAAGATGTTTGGGCCAACCTACCTGCCGAGTTCCTTCAAAAACTGTGTGCAAGTGTACCTAGAAGAATTGATGCTTGATGCTGTTTTGAAGGCAAAGGGTGGTCACACCAAATATGGATTTGATTTAGATTTTTCTTCTGTTCACTCACTTTACATTTAGTTAATTGATAAATATAATCTATTAACATGTCTATTTTTGAAAGCATTCTTAATTTACAGCATTTTTTCACACCTGCCTAAAACTTTTGCACAGTACTGTATAATGATCTAACAATCTGTGTCGATTTTCCAAAGTGGATAATTGTAACTTCCACAGGACTTCAGATCATAGGCGCAACTACCTTGTTCCTCTCAACTTATTCAGGCACCCTTTATGTCCCCCTCAAAATTTAGGATGTCCCATTTTCATGTGACTCAACAATGCTGACATGAACCTGTGTCCATTTTTTTTTTAAATAAACCATAAAAACAGCTATGAACAGAAGTTTTGCATTACCCTATATAATTAACTCATTTTGCTTCATAAAGTTGAATGAAATCTGCTGAATACTGTTACGTTAACATATTGAATTACATACCGCTTTGTAGTTTTCCATATACTTAGCATGAAACTGACAAAAAATGAAATACTGTACTACTATTATGGCTTCCAATAGATTTTTGCAATATCATTTTGTAGTTTCTTTGATTACATGATGTTAAATAAAAGATATAAATTATGTTCATGTAGTACTTTTTTTTAAAATTATGTCTCAGTCCTAAAAAACTAGGTAATGCAAAACTTTTCACAGATATGAAGAAGTGATTAACCTTTCAGTTTTCACCTTCTTATTTACAATGTAGCCTATCGCTGTTTGCGACCCCACTATTCATAGTATGTACTGTTAACACTGATTTTCACAAAGGTGCAAATAAAGCACTGAAATATACATTGGGGGAAAAAAATAAATAAAAATAAAACACTGTATTTTTTGGTTACGCTACAAATGTTGAGGGCATTTGTATTTTCCACTGGGAGGTTTTGAAAAAGAGGCTACCATTTGCTTTTGGAGACACGCTGGATTATAACTTTTTAATTCTAATGTGGAAAAAGTTATTGTAATAAGTAACTAATTTAACTGTGCCACCTTGTATATGATTTCTATACTTCAAGTTCTAGTAAACATAAGTTAGTATGAGCATTTTTACTCAGTTTGATTTTTTCTTTATTAAATGTAAAATGTAGTAAAAGTGAATTGTTTACTATGTGCTATATTGATTTTTAGGACCGCTCCAGTGCTTTGTTTTACCACTACACTCCAGCTTCATAACCTTTAGTGCTAAGCTAAAATATTAAAGGTTTCTATAGCACCTATAAAGAAATGTTTGGGATGCTCTATCACCCACAGAGTCGAAGCCTATGTGAAATGTATTCAGTCTTCCTGCATATTTTGTTGTTTATTGGAAAAGGTAAAACATTACATTTTGGTTCTTGGTGCATCTAAATAAATAACCATTACTTAAACAGGATTTATTACAATCAAAGCAGACCTTATTCATTTTAAAACCAAGGCCGGTCAAAAGGGAGTTTTTATGTTTAAGTTGGATGTACAAAGTTCATTTCAAGAGTTGACTGTTCAGTGCAGCATTTATTTTTCACGATTCCTTCATTTGGCCTGGCATGGTTTTATGCGAGTAAATGCCTTTTACAAGTGTTACAAGCTGTGACTATAACATTTTGTTTTATTGATGTCAGTACTGTTAATATTGCATTACCGTTCAAGTTTATGTATGCTGATTTTTACAAGTTTATATTGTGGAACATGGGTAGGAGAGTTGTTTTAACCGATGTTTACCTGTTTCATGGTCCTGAAAAGGTTTTTTTTTGTTTGTTTGTTTTTTTTAATACCGAAAACCTGGAAGCCCTAAATATAATGTAAGAAAAAAAAAGTTGTTCATAAGGAGCCGTAAGTGTAATATATGGTACGTTTGCTAAGTTCTTGTGCTTTATATTTTGCTATTAAACCCATGGATTTACGTTGTTCTTTGAAAATGTGATACATTTACTAAAATAAAAACGCTTTCAAAACGATCAAATTCCGATTGGGCTTATTTTATTTTATATTCTATAATATCGTCACCTTCATTAAAAATGTCCAGGGATGAATCTACTGATTAATCAACTAATACCCATAAATTAACCCAATTTTAATCGAGTGACAGCCCTAATTATAATGTGACTTAATATGAGTTCATTCATGCTTCATAGAAACACCTGCTCTATGACTCAAGGGTGCTGGACAGCCAGGATGTGACCAGTCTACTACATTTAAATTGTTGTAGAGATAGGCAATCAGACAAAACGCAGCAAAGTCTGTGCAATGCTCATTGAAGCCCTTCGCAAAATGACAGCATTGTCAGCCTTGGGCAATAAATGCTTCCAGAGATCTGTTCAATTGCTACTTTTAGCCTCACGTGTACAGAAAGGTTGCTGGGGCTATCAGACATGTTTAAGTATGTTAACAGTGGTTTGGCATCTTATAGTATGTCAATGTGCTGTTGTTTAGAGTCAGTAGCCAGAAATGCAGTGATATGTTTTTTCATTGGTTTCCTTTCTTTTAGCATTCAGTTTTATATAGGCACTTGACAGTTTTGTAAGTATATATATATATATATATATATATATATATATATATATATATATATATATATATATATATATATATTTTAACTCTACCTTCATAAAGTATTCTGTGCTATGACAGTTTGTCCACATAATGAGGTCAATAATTATACACTCCAATACACAAAAATTGATTAGTTTGGACACAATTTGAAAAACAAAATCAATAGATACTGCCGCTATGCAGTCACAGTTGTATTATTTTATTTGCTGCTAGGGGGACAGAAAGCAATTTTTTTATCATTCATACACATGCAAAACACACATATATAGGTAAGAATTAAGGACAAATACTATCTATATCAGATTTGTTGGAAGTGAGTTAAAAAAAGATAGTTACAAAAACCCTACTCCATACACGGAGTTCTTCATTGATAGAATTGTATCGAAAAATAAAACTAGTATACCGAAATGTAAAAATGTACACAGATTAAACAGGGGCCCTATAGTATGAATACAGCAAACTAAATAACTTATAATTTAAGAATTCCAAAATCAACGCAGATCAGCAGAATGCCCTCTTGCATCAGACCTGCATCCGATGAAGCTTGAGGAGTATAAACTGCTCGATCTCTAAGATATGTATGGTTGTTCTAGGCACTTGACAGTTTTGTAAGTCAATAACAGGAGTTTAATTATACTGGTAGCCTGCAGTGCAGCAAGAACTAGGTGAATATGACTGCAGAGGATTGTGACGTCTGAAATATATACAACAAGCCATTGAATGCAGGTAATCAGTATGCAGGTTTGATTTTCACCAAGTGCTGTGAATCTACACTATTTAAAAAAAAAAGGTGCTGATCCTGGTGTTACACAACAACAATATCCTCTCTTCTGAAATGTCCAAGTTTTGCAATATGTCCTTGAAGTGTTTTCTATACACTACCTTAAGTTAGTGCATTTGCTAGGATTTCATTTATAATGATTACTTAAAAATCTAATCAAGATCTTTTGGGAATGAGATTCATAAATACTGCCGAGGACACTAATAAAGGCAATAAAAAGGTGTTAGCGTTAAAAGTGTTGCATGCAACTATAGTTACATTAAAACCCTGTTTGTTTTCCAAAAAAGTATTATTGATAAAATGATATGACTATCTTATTCTATTGGTAACTTTGAGGAAAATGGAGGGAAAAACAAGTTGTGACTGTGTTTGTCGTTTCTTAGGAGAGCTTTCCATAGGTTTTATTTAAGTGGGAAAATGTAAAGGAAGGCAGCAGTGCGCTACGGAATAACTAAATGGAAAAGGTCTCTGCAGTGCTCTCAGCCTCTCCTGTTTTATTTCGTTAGCAAATGTGAAGAAATCTTTTTCATTGTTAAAGCAACCATATAAAATGTCTTCTGCAACAAGCTTTTTTTTAACTCCTTGAAATGTTAAATACCATAAGGGTAAGTTGGTCGCACTTTACCTAACTGGTTATAAAACATAAAGTATTACTCTTATGAAATTCCATTATATATGAAATTATGACCAAGTATTAACAGTAAATTAATACCACTCCCATTTTAGTTTTTTCAAACTACCTGTAAATGTGCCAGTTAGTGCCAGAAGCTTTTTTTCCCTGCTGGATAAAACCATTTCAGACTGAACAAATAAAAAATATGAATACGATATTTTTTAAAGAATGTATGCCTGTATTATTCATGAATGTCTCCAGGATAACACACTATTCATGTATAATTGTTTCTTTGAAAAACTTTGTTTAAAATAAATGATTGACCTTTAACAGATTGAAAACACAGGTACTACAAGAAAAATAGTATTATAAAGATTTTCAATGAGATGTGAGCACTGGGGATGATAAAGAGGTGTTACAAGAGACTAGTAAAATATAATTTTAATATATATCTTGAGTTACGTTTTCATGCATTTAGAATTGTTCACATTCGCCATTCCGTTCATTTTGTTCAATCTGCATGAATATATGGTTGTCATCTTTGTAAAAAAGTAAATCATACTTTATTGGTTCATTTTTGTAGCATACACCAGTTCTGTTTATACTGTACTAATGTGATATAAGTGTGATTTGCTGCCTCTTTGGACAGGCTTATGAAGCTGAATACTTACTTGCCTTTTGAATTGTAAGTTGACCAGATAGGTTATAAAGCATAGTTAAAAAGTATACTGTATATGGTGTAATAAAATGCAATGGTGCACATTTCAGAAAATGTAAAGAAGAGATCTGTTATGTTTGTACCTTGGATATACCTTTTAACCTACAGCCCTGTTAAAAAAGTAAATATTATTTGGTAGGTTCCTTTAAAATGTAAATCTAAATGCTTTTTGTGCTTACATTATTTCTGGTGAAGTCTATGGATTTTCACTGCATAAAAAGCAATTCTGCAACTTCTGAAACTGTATTTTTGGATCCATAATACATTATAGTTTCAGCTTGATATCTTCAGGGAAAAAGGCTGAATCTAGGCTTAGTTTAATGATCAGCAGAGGTTTGTTCTTCCCATACTGCGTGGAATTCCCAGGCTACAGTGATTTAAGAATTGATGGGCTGACAAATGTCAGTATTTCTGTTATTCATCATAGACACAGTTGCTGTGGGTGTTAAAGCTAAGGGTACATTTTAAAGTATTTAAAAGTTACAAACACTGTGCAGAGCAAAGAACAGGGGATAGGCTTTTTACCATTGTAAACAGAAACCAGACACAGATGGACTAGATCCTTACAGGTATGAAGTGCAAACAAATCAGAACAACATTTTTAGAGTGACTGTGGGAGAGGAGAGATGTAAGGTACAGAACAGAAATTCAAAACCTTTAAAGCGTAAAGTTTCCTTTTTTCTTTGTAAAGAAAAGGATTGTCTGATGAAAACCAATTTACAGCTCTTCTCAAAAACTACAAACAAAAATACAATTTTTTTTTATCAGTCAGATTCTCAGTAAGGAAAACTGTTTTGTGAGTCAGTGTTTTCATATAACCTTTAAATCACCTACCCATTTTTATTTTGGACAGTACTGCAATTAAACGTGTCTAAAACCCTTCTGTTTTAATTATTTTTAATTAAAGTGCAGTTTTGTTATCTTGACAGTCATATGGAGTTTTCCCTGTGCTTCTCTATATAATGTAGTTACAAAACAGATACGTGTTCTGACAGTTTAAATACATACAGTAATAATGTTTTTTATCCTTTTTTACAGGAAAAAAAGAACATTAAAAGTAAGCCATGCTTATATAATTAATTCACAGAGCAGCATGCTTTTCTAGTTTATGCACTAACCCCTTCTTGCCTGTTTTTGGCTTGCAAGTTTCATATTGATGAGAGTGGAGGTAATCTATTTTCAAGAACGCATGTTAATATAATGCTACATTAAGCAACAAAATGATTATTGACTTACTTTTGATAGAGAAACTCCGCTTATGAAGATGCCCTTTGATTAAATGGCATTAATTCGTATTTATTTCTCATGAATGACTGAAGATTCTTCTTTGGAGGTACTGCGTGTTATGGTTAGTTTTATGATATATTAGACAGGTTTAGCAGTGTATGGACAACAGTTTTTTTCTGTATTTTTCCTAAAGTAATATTTGCCAACTGGAACACCACAATGGTGAATGATAAGAATGCAGACACCAGGGGTTGCACCAGGCTGTGTTTTCAATTACTTTTGGGACCCTGAATGAAACAGTTTTTTTCTAGAATTGTATGTTTACATCTAGCACAAATCTAGTTTTAAGAAATGGAGATTGTGCTGCCTCAAAACAAGTAAAGCAAGGGCAAAGGGAATACAATCAGTTTACTAACCAGGAGAAGTGAGCACAGAGCTGCATCGATGTGTAACCTACAGTGTTGTGTGATACACTGCTGTTACAGATTCAGACTCCTATAACCACGAATGCAGACGAACTTGGCTCTTTTGTATAGTGTTAAGATGCTCATTTGAGAAATGCGTGTGGTTGTCTGTTAGTGCCCAGCATGCACCCTTTAACAAGCCCATTGCCACAGTTGTCAAAAATATGTTGTACTTCTTTATATTTACAAATATGTATTTCATATTTCATAGTTCTATTGCTTATATAATATATAAAGCCAACCTCATACACATGACCAGCTGAAATTTGAACAGCCAGTCGAGCTCTCTGTGTAACTTAATCAATAAAGTCTGCTTACAGTCCCAGAACTTAAGACATATAATCCCACTAAGAGTTCTATTGCTTATATAATACCAGGATAGATAGCCTTTCTTTAAAAATGCATTGGTTTGGAGCGTAGATTCATAAACCTTTTACCAAAGTTTTGCTTTAAGTCTCTGTTCATATTATTTAGTGATACTAAAGCATTGAGGATGAAGGCTATAAACATAGCCAGTCTAAGCTTGCCTGAAAAGATTTATCAATTGTATGAATTTACTTGGTTCCTAATCATTTTTTTAGTTGAAGCCTTGCCGCAACTTGGGAGGCAAAGAAAAATAAGTTAACTTCCTGTTTAAACACCTCACCTATTCCCATAAAGTCAGTGTGTGCCACCTCTGAGCCACTGTAACTGTAACCTATGCATGTGGTTCAGGGGGCAGGAGCTAGGACTCCTCCCCCATTATGTCCCGCCAAAATATCAATCAGTCTCTCATTTTAAATCCTGGGTTACACCCTTATTCTCTGTCTTACTTTTTTTGTTTGTGTATTGCTACACAGCTCTGCAGACTCCGACTCAATCATTTAAAGTTAAGTTATCAATTTCAATTAAAATGGCAACTCACCTGCCGCATTTTTTATTCTCTTCTTGAATTCTCAGACGGTGAATGTATTTCTCCTTCTGGACATCCTCCAACTCAAAATCCAAGCAAAAAGTATTCAAACACATCTATCTGTCCTTCTGCTTCTCCTCCATCTGACAATGCCAGTGACCCATCTATCCTTGTCACCACTGAACCTGCTGCCTCATTCTCCACTGTCCTGGTGTTCGAAGCCCCCGCCGTTCTAAATGCATTCGCCCCGAGGATGCCTCTTCAGCTCAGCTTTTCTTTAAAGACTGGCTCACCGACTGACTTCTGAAAGCTCTCTTTAAAAATGGAATTTAAATTCCAGCAGGGAGCAATTAGATCTCTCTGTTTAGCTTATACTGCCAATCCATCTCAGCCATGCCTGTCTTTCCTCCACAAACATCAGTCCAGTGAACCAGGATTCTCAGCGGATGTCCCTCCCCCGCTGTGCAGACTAGCTCTCTTAGAGTCCCTTCCGCCACCAACTCCGGACAGATAGCTTCACAACCTCCCCATCCTGATCCTTCTCCTTCAGCCCTCCAGCCTGCCATTATACCCGATCCTAAGGCTTCTCCAGATTCTTTCTCTGATCTGATCTCCAAATCTCCAGTAATTTTAAGCAACTCATTTATCCTCTCAACGCTGCTGTTTCTTCAGTTTCTGACTGCTTGAATGCACTTGATAACAGGATTACTCATCTGGAACCAGCAGCCCTCCATCCCCTCACATCAGCCACTTCAGCAGCTCTGTCACTTCCGCCTATTTTGCCGCGCCAGCCCCCACTGTGGAGTTTCCAGTCTTCACGGTAGCGACTGCTTCTCGTTCTGGTTCCTCCTCTGCTTTAGTGGTTCACGCTTCCTATTCAAATTAGACATAATATTATCAAAGTTAACTTGATTTCAATTCTTATTTCTGCATCAAAAATTCTAGATCATAGGGTTGTAGACTGGGGAGGAAATCATACTTTTGGTGAATTTGTCCTCGCTTTTTCTGCTTTCTAAATAACTCTTGGGGTTATACAGTGCAAGACGGGATGCTGCTTCAGCTGAAAATGCTTTGTCATATACATAGAAAATAGTGCCACCGTATCTGAGAGAGGTTGTCAATGTTAATTCTATAGGGTGATGCAAAACATTTGGCCATAGCTGTAGACTGGTCCCAACCTGATCCTGATCAATAGGTTATTCAGTGGCCTCAGAGCAAACACCTGTGGTGTAGACGCTTCCACCGCTCCTTCTACATCTCTCTGCCCCAAAGCTGCCTCCACATCGGTTTAATTGAACTCCTCTCCCGTTCTCAATACTCCTCCCCACTTCAGGAACCAGCTCTCCGCCGTTCCCCCTATCCACTCTTCAGTCCCTCCTGCTTCTTCGGTTCACAAAGATATCAGTGCCGTTTCCTTCATATGTGCAGTTATTGCAGTGATGCCCATTACAATTCCATCTGCCCGTTTTTCTCTAAATGACAATCAACCCTCACAACCTCCTGCAAGCAAAATCAGATTCCCTTCCCCTTTCAACCAGGATTGAATATTCTCTTTCCTTGTTCCCACAAAAGACAATCTACACCTCTCCCTGGGTACCCTCAAAACTTATCTTGCTGGCATTCAGTACCACTATCGCCTATTATATATTTCTTCCCCTCCTCTCTCATCTATCCCCACTGTTCGCCTTCTCCTCAGGGGGATGACAGACTTCCCCTCCTCCTTCTCCCTATCACGACTGATATTCTCTTTCACCTTATCTCAATCCGCCATGGTTATTTCTTACCTTTTGACCTTTTCTTACCTGGTATCCCTTTGTCTTTCTGCTTTCTTTGTTTTTTTTCTTTGAGTTTGCCGTCCTCTTCATTGAGTGGTGAGATTAGTCTTTGCAGGGAGCCAGGGGTCCTCTTTTTGGGGCGTGAAGCTCACTTCCCAACCTTAGAGTCACAGGTGCAATGGCCTTGTCCTCCGCTAGGAAGGTTCTCCGCGAGCCAGAGGGTATCCCAGGCCAAATCTCTCTTATTCGTTTTCTCATTTTCTCACATTCTAAGTTCCCTTTGGGGGGAAATAGTGGTTGCTTCCCCGATCGGTTTGGTCTCACCTCCACAAGAGCAGCTCTCAGCGAGCTAAGGGGAAACTGACCTCTTTCTAAAGTCACAAGCACTTATTTCCTATTTCTAATTCCCGAGGGTCTTACTCCACGCAGCACTTGCTCCTGTTCTGTGAATAGAAGTTGAAGTGATTGATTCTTATGTTTTGATTTACTGATAACAGATGTAATTTGTGGTAAGGCTTAAGTACAATACTTTGTAGCTAGATGAACATGGGCCGAAACCAATGGTTGATAACCAATTTAATAAATGTGGATGTTATGTATTTGATTAATTAATAGATTTGTGGGTGTTTAGTGTATAGAATGTATGTGGATAATTAAATTGAATCAGTTCTCACGCCAGACTCTTTTAGAGTTCATAGTGCATACTTATGGTAAAAAGTACATTAAGCCCCTTGAATATTGTAAAAAAAAAACAATATCTTATCCTAATGGCTTGAAAATATTTTTTAAATCATGTTTATTTCTTGGCAATGCTCATTTCAAAGAACTTCTTTAAAAAGGTTAATTTAAATGCCAGATTGCATTAGTCTTATTTACCTGGATTATTAGTTTATCTACTGCACCTATTTTTAGATGCTTTCACAGCAGTTAATTGCATCTTCATGAAAAGCACTGTAGTGCAACTGCAATAATATTTTCACATTAAATAACACAGGATTAGGCACATTACCATACAGTTGATATTCTAAGGTGTACTTTTTGGAACACTCATATTGCCCCACATGAGCATGGCATTTGTTTTTATAAAACTCACACCACTGTTTTAATATTTTCTTTTTGATTGTGGGATGTGTTACTACAACGCATATATTTTAACTCAAAACTCTTAAGGAAATAAATGTGTGGGTAAAACTGGCACCCACATTTTAGAAGGTCTGAGAATAACAAATACATATTTTTTTCTTTCTTTTCTTTAAAATGTCTCTTTCTAAAACTGCTTATAAGGTGTGAGTTATTTATTCACCTCATATCCTCTACAACAGCAACTGCATAGCTACTAATTTATCCAAAGCAGTAGACACTTTTTATTATTAGTGTAAACAAAAAAAAAAGTTTTCTGTGAAGATAGTAGACCTTTTCTAGTAATTAAAACTACCATTCAGCTTGGTTTGTGTAACACATACCACATCTTTAAAGATTTAGCAGCTTGGTATTGGATTTAAGTTGTCTATGCTGTAAAACTACACAGGCATTAATAAAAGGTTGCCATTTTCCTCTTCCAGATTCAAGGACATTGCCAGATGTAGCCATGACAGGGAAGTGCACCAGGGAATGCAATGAATTCGGTCACTCAGATTCCTGCTGGATGCCTGTCCGAACTTCTCCTGAAAGAAGACAAAAGAATCAACCAAAGCTCTCAACATTTATGCCCACAACCGAACAAGGCAGCCAAGAACAACTCGCTAATGGAGACCCCCCTCTCATGGGTGATCGCAACAGAAACCTTCCGAACAACAAGATGCCGTCATCTTATGAGACCTTCAGCTCGGCCAGTTTCAGCAACAATGAGGATGCCAGGCCAGAGGATATACCTCTTACACAAACAGGAGAGTACAAGCCATCTCCTGTTAATACACTTACCAGAAGGGAAGTGTACCTGTAAGATGATATATTTACACCCACAATCAAAAAATAAGCATTTTTTTAAAAATAAAACAACCTGAAATCTACTAATGAGACAAAAATTGGCGCTGTTGCAGACAAGTCCGGCTCTGAAATACTTGCTGCCTGATTGTAGTGTACATTGTAGAATTCATTTTCATAACTTGCATGCCTAATCTCCCTCACAGATTTTATTGTAAATTGACAGTTGGAAATCATTTTAACAGAAATTGAGTCTGATTGAGATGTACACAATGCAACATTGATAGCGACAGGAGCCAACCAGGGTTTGTTAATGTGTCGTCAAACCTGATGAAGATGACAGGTCAGTGAACTCTAATCAGAATTTGTCATTGAATATATATAGACCATGATGAGAATGACACTTAAAAAAAAGATGAGAAAAAAGCATAAATGCGCTATCACATCTAATATGATCTCCAAGAAGACGCAGCTTTAATCACGTGCCCCAAGGCTTAAGACAGTATCACAAATGATTTTACCCTTGTCACTTACAATGAAATTATACTACATGGGCATTGGTCTCTCTATGAAAGCCAAGAGGTTAATTAATACTACTTGATAAGAGTCTGGTGGCACTGCTGCTACGTAAACAATCGTACTTGGAGAAGTGTTGTTTGTAATATATATATATATATATATATATATATATATATATATATATATATATATATATATATATATATATATATAAAGTACACCCTTAGTGTAACAATCAAGTCTTTGGATTTAAACTATATTTTATAAAACTGTGGACAAAACTCTGAACTCTGAAGAAGATGCAAGTTTATGACCCATGAATAATGATAATATGTCAACGATCGCTTGAGACATCTAAATATGTGTAAAACTGGCTGTACATATGAACTAACTGTCCCAGCTTAAATGACAGACTTACTTCAGACTGGAGGCCTTTGGGAAACTGATGTTTACTCCTTATGGCATTAAAAAAGCAAACTTGATGTTTCATCAATATCGGACAACAAAGAAATGTACAATATTGTGCCTTTTTACAGGCTGCATGAAAATTAAGATAGAAGATGGATGAACTGCTGTAATGTGAACACTCATACTGAGCACAATTAAAGGATATGACATATAGAGGATATCAATGTGTGCTTCATCTTTAGATTGGATTTTGTCACATATATGTTGGGATTTAGTTTGCAGACTTACTTGGAATTTGCATCATTAAAGCATGTAGAAGTACATAAGTGCTGGGATACAACAAGCAGTGTTGTTGGCTTAAGCCCTGCAATAATGTCTTATCTAGGCTATAGTGGGGAAAAAAGCATCAAGGATAATGCCACAGCTCTGTGCTGTTGCACTTTTGACAGCATACACATCTATAAACAAGAATGTACTACATCTCACTGGAGGAAAATAATCAAAATCTGTGTTGTGACTTAAAAACGAAGAAAGGGGGCAGAGAACATAATGTTTTATAATGAAAATAATGGGAGCCCCAACAAATGGAAACCGCAGACAAACCAAAGTTTTGGAAACAACAAAATGGCATGAAGGCATAACCTGATATTTTCTCTGGTAAAATTTAGACAAACAGAAATAGCTTGTTGGTAGTTTGCTGCTTTAAATACATGCACAAGTGTAAATGTATAGCCTAAGTATAGGCTGACTGGTCAGTAAAATCCAAATTTCTTGCAACTTCTGTTTAATTTTAAATTACCATCAACAAGTAGCACTGTTTTGTGCCCCTTTATCTGTTGCAA
Source organism: Acipenser oxyrinchus oxyrinchus (assembly GCA_030684275.1). Taxonomy (NCBI): domain Eukaryota; kingdom Metazoa; phylum Chordata; class Actinopteri; order Acipenseriformes; family Acipenseridae; genus Acipenser; species Acipenser oxyrinchus. The sequence continues at coordinate 22,819,846 of CM060247.1, read as the reverse complement.
TGACCTTGTTACATTAGCACTTCCTGTAATTTCAATATAAAAAGTTATGTTAAAAGGGAAACTGCTCTGAAGACATAAGTAAAAAAGGAAATCTCAAATGAAATAATAATTGAGTATTTTATATGTTATTATCTAATAAAAAAAACTAATCCTTTGTTACTGAACTGCTTAATGCAGTACTGCATTCTATAGTCTGTAAGTACTTATTGTTAAGAAAAGTGCTTCTAAAGTGCTTATAAACTGTAAACATAAATATGTATTTTTATTGCACGTTTAAAGGGAATTTACTTCACATACTGGAAAGGAAAACAAAATAAAACAAAAAAAATATATATTTTTTCTTTTTGTGTAAACATGAAGTCCATCATGTTGCTTGCTTTTGTTATATCATCAACAAACATTTGTCATGTAGTCTGTTTTAGGGTACTAGTTTAAAGCGGATGAACAAATACTAAGTTATATCATCACACTACGTAAGCACATTTTAAAAAGGCCAGAACCACGTGAATGCAACGTTCTTTCTTTGACCCTAAATGGCTATTATGATATAATAACAATTGTAGCGAGAGTTTCGTTACCTGTGACTGTCTGGCTTTCCTTATGCAACTTTCAAGTGGCATGGTGTAGAATGATGTTTTTTGTTGTTTATTTTTGTTGTAGGTTTAATCTAGTGCCACATTGTATAATTAGAGTGCTTCTGTAAAAATAGAGTGAATGCAAATATGCAATCGTGCCTTTTTATACCTACTGGTATGATTCAGTGTTGGTGGGAAAACAAAGAGTAATGGGCTGCTTCATATTATGTTTTAGACCTGTATTTAACTGTATTACACTGATCAGCTCATTTAGGGTACATTGTAAGTTGTCTTTCTGGTTAATCAGATAAAAGATCAGTCAAAATTATTTTGCATTATGAAACAATGCAGGGATGATGTGGTGTATGGTTAAATTAGGTTTGACATGGTTGATTAGAAAAAAAGAAGTTTTCATTATTTCTATGACTGTTATGCAATTCATTCAGTGTTTTTAAATACCAATATATTTTTTCTTATGAAACTGATTTACATTAAAAACTGTAACTATAATTTAGCTGTGTTGACATATTTATGCATAATTATGCAGCCAACACATACACATTATGTTGTGTTGTAAAACTCAAGAAAATACTTTTGACTGTTCAGTTATGTGAAGTCCAGAAATGACTGAAGTTGCTTTTGGAGATGTATGTAAGGTCCTAAAAGTTGCTGGCTGAAGGAGTACCTCTAGAAGTTAAAGATGTGAAGCAAGTCTGATTTTTTTCTGGGCATTCTTGCAATTTTAAATAGCATCACAAGAATATTACAGCATAACATTATACAGCAAAAAAAAGAAAAAAAAAAGAATAAAAAGCAGGTCCGACTATGTGTGGTCAGAAGTCTGACAATAACATCACATTCAAATCTTATATTTTTATTGGTCCTGAGACAGAATGTGGCTTCAGTTGAATTAGTTTGATGATTTAGGTCAGACCCTAGTTGACTATTGTCCACATAAAAAAAATCCACAAATTGTCACCGTTGCAAGTCTTAGTTTAAATGATGTATTGGGATGATGAAATACTGTAACAGAAATAATTAATCTCACTCCTTTAGAGGCCAGTCTCAAGAATTTTCCCCAAAACAGACAGGGAAGCATAATAATGAACTATAATGTGCTTGACTTTGTTTGACAAATATATGGCTACAGTTAGTTTAATGATTCTGCCGTTAATGAGAAATACATATATCTGACGATTAATTATTGTCAATACCGAACTGAAAAATAATTGTTTTAGTGTAAAAGCAAGGAAATACTATATAGACATTTTAGATTTTGAATGGAGAAAAAAAACATTGAAGACATGGAAAGAGAAGTAATATGGGGAATACAGAAACACAGAGATGATTTTTAGTTTTAATAAAGTGAGAAAGATTGTTGAAAGTTTTTGTTTTTAATTCGAGAGAATAGACATTATATTTGAGTATTAAAATTCTCAGAGGAAGTAGTTATTTCCTTCTTGGGGTACATTTTCAGCCAGCGTTTCCTAAGATTTAAAGCACTTGCATTCAGTGTGATGAGATCTGTTTGTAATATTAATCATGAACTATTGTTCTGTGACATGGATGTTGATATTGAAGCAGGGAACAATTTATCATAGTTTATTATGAGTCCCTATGCACGCAGCTATGCTGAACATGGCAAAATGTATTGAACGCAAGTCCACTTATATTTATGAAATATTTTACATAATTTCATTTGCTTTTGTACAGTTTCCTGTAAATAAATTGCTTGTCATTTTTGTCCCAGCAAATTAAAATAATAACATGTTAAACCAAATCCTTTGTGTTGTTTTTAAAACCTACAATAGATATTTTGCAATAAACTCTTTAATTTCATAACAGTGAATATTAACTACATGACGTAAGCATTTTTAACGTCTGTTATTTTGTTGGTTATTTTAATCTCCCAAGTATAAAACAGTGACAGCTGCTCTTTGAATGGACCACTCTCATTGATATATGAGGCTTATTAAAGAGAAGGTAATTAGGGAGTCATTTTCCATTATTTATGGACCACTGATTAGGATTCCCTCCCTACATATGACATAATAATAAAAAAAAGATTTCCTGGTGGTATAATACCACCATTGATTGAGTAAGCAAGGGAAAGCCTGGTAATCTTTAAAATTATAGTGTAAAAATAGTATGGTAAACTTTTATAAGGATGGCAGTTGGTCTATCATGTGCTGCCAGGATAACACTGATTCAGGGGGCATACAAGGTCATTCCTCAGTGGTTATAGATAGGGGTCTACTTAAATTGTGGTAAATTTCCAGATTTTTCACGGTGGGATGCGGAATAAAATTAGGATTTCACTGACATTTCGCTGACCTGTTTAAACATTAAATAAACCGAAGTAGACAGTATTTCAGAACACTATAAAGCCTAAAAATAGTGGTACTTGCGTCCTTACTAAAACAGAGTGCTGTCATTTGTTAAAGGCAAGCATGCAACATCCCCCAGCAGTTGCTGCCAACATTCTCTGTCTGGTGTGGACTTGCCCATACAAGGAGACTGCACGTTCTGCGTACACTGAATTGGTTGGAAGTGAAGGCAAAGCTTTGCCAAGTTATACAGATGTGGAAATCGATGAGAAACAGCCCCAAAACACATTTACCCAAGGGCAGCTGGTATACTTTAATAAAGGCAATATATGCAGCACGTTGGTTGTCATGTTATTTGTCCCATCCAATAATTTATTTTATTAGTACCGAGTCAAAACAAAGAAAACGTGGCTATTCGAGTTTAAAATTCCAACTGTGAAAAAGTAAGCAGTGAGGTGGCTGTGCTAGATCATTTTTTTAACTTGCCAACAGGAATACTTTTTGTCTGGGCTGACTTTCCAGTTTGGTTTCTGAAAGCTGTTTATTTTACGTTCTGTTCAGCAGCCTCTGTAGTAGCCTTTTGTTTAATGTGTTATTCTGAAGCTAAATTGCGATCGATCGTATTTTCTCCGGACACATTAAGATATGCAAAACAATTCCATCCATCTGCATGTACAGTTTCTTTGGGAAATATCTTGACACGATCAATCACCGAAATATACTTTGCTTTTTTTGCTTTGTCGTTCATTTCTACTGTGATCCGGAAGTTGTTTTAAACTCTTTTTTTTTACACTTATTTACACTGTAAAAATGTCTTGAGTGACAAAACAATGCAACAATGTGCAGTTTTCTATGCAATTACCATGCAAACTTATATATATAATTAGGGGTGTTTCCAAATATGAATAGAGTTGGGCAAAGAATAGGATATAAAAACAGTTTTTGTCAGAATCTCTAAAAGAGCTGGGCAAATATACAGTGTCAAACTGTAAAAAGTTCTCTCATTGGGTGAGAATTGGTTTAGGCCTTGAAAACTGCATGACATCTCAGTACTAGTGAAGTTCCATGAAACATTATTTCTCTATTGCAGCTATGTATTTGACACAAGACCTAATTTATAAAATAGAAAATGCAACAAATACAAGTTAACTGTTTTGCTGCAATAAATAGCTTTTTTAATACCACAATAGGACATTAATTAAATTCATTCATGATTAATATTGCATGCATGTAGAATTTATGAATGAATAATGATTGCACCCAGTGGTGAGTCATGCAAACATGTGCCAAGTTGTCGATTTTGACTGAGATCCTACATGGGTTGCTGCATTAGGCTTTGCATTCATGCAGGGTTAGAAAGTAAACTTGTCTCTGTGGCTAGTTCAACTTCACTGTACTTCAATGAGCACTACTGGTCATGAGTCTGACAAATCCAGGCTCGGCCATTATCTCTAGTGTGTACTAACATCATTTGTTTAGGATTGGTGGATGAAAGGTGGCAACTGATTTGACAACAAGACTGGAGGTTTCCTGGTGATCTTTAGTCTTCCTGATCAGCTGAAGCTTTATAGCAACCAAAAAAAAACAACACTGTTAAATTAGATTTTTTTTTTAAAAATGAAAGCAAAACATTATATACACTACCGTTCAAAAGTTTGGGGTCACTTAGAAATTTCCTTGTTTTCGAAAGAAAAGCAAATTTTTTGTCCATTAAAATAACATCAAATTGATCAGAAATACAGTGTAGACATTGTTAATGTTGTAAATGACTATTGTAGCTGGAAACGGCTGATTTGTAATGGAATATCTACATAGGCGTACAGAGGCCCATTATCAGCAACCATCAGTCCTGTGTTCCAATGACACGTTGTGTTTGCTAATCCAAGTTTATCATTTTAAAAGGCTAATTGATCGTTAGAAAACCCTTTTGCAATTATGTTAGCACAGCTGAAAACTGTTGTGCTGATTAAAGAAGCAATAAAACTGGCCTTCTTTAGACTAGTTGAGTATCTGGAGCATCAGCAATTGTGGGTTCGATTACAGGCTCAAAATGGCCAGAAACAAAGAACTTTCTTCTGAAACTCGTCAGTCTATTCTTGTTCTGAGAAATGAAGGCTATTCTATGCAGAAATTGCCAAGAAACTGAAGATCTCGCACAACGCTGTGTACTACTCCCTTCACAGAACAGCCAAACTGGCTCTAACCAGAATAGAAAGAGGAGTGGGAGGCCCCGTGCACAACTGAGCAAGAGGACAAATACATTAGAGTGTCTAGTTTGAGAAACAGACGCCTCACAGGTCCTCAACTGGCAGCTTCATTAAATAGTACCCAAAAACACCAGTCTCAACGTCAACAGTGAAGAGGCGACTCCGGGATGCTGGCCTTCTAGGCAGAGTTGCAAAGAAAAAGCCACATCTCAGACTGGCCAATAAAAAGAAAAGATTAAGATGGGCAAAAGAACACAGACACTGGACAGAGGAAGATTGGAAAAAAAGTGTTATGGACAGACGAATCTAAGTTTGAGGTGTTCGGATCACAAAGAAGAACATTCGTGAGACGCAGACCAAATGAAAAGAAGCTGGAGGAGTGCTTGACGCCATCTGTCAAGCATGGTGGAGGAAATGTGATGGTCTGGGGGTGCTTTGGTGGTGGTAAAGTGGGCGATTTGTACAGGGTAAAAGGGATCTTGAAGAAGGAAGGCTATCACTCCATTTTGCAACGCCATGCCATACCCTGTGGACGGCGCTTGATTGGAGCCAATTTCCTCCTACAACAGGACAATGACCCAAAGCACAGCTCCAAACTATGCAAGAATTATTTAGGGAAGAAGCAGTCAGCTGGTATTCTGTCTATAATGGAGTGGCCAGCACAGTCACCGGATCTCAACCCTATTGAGCTGTTGTGGGAGCAGCTTGACCGTATGGTACGTAAGAAGTGCCCATCAAGCCAATCCAACTTGTGGGAGGTGCTTCAGGAAGCATGGGGTGAAATCTTTTCAGATTACCTCAACAAATTGACAACTAGAATGCCAAAGGTCTGCAAGGCTGTAATTGCTGCAAATGGAGGATTCTTTGACGAAAGCAAAGTTTGAAGGACACAATTATTATTTCAATTAAAAATCATTATTTCTCACCTTGTCAATGACTATATTTCCTAAGTGACCCCAAACTTTTGAATGGTAGTGTATATATATATATATATATATATATATATATATATATATATATATATATATATATATATATATATATATATATATATATCATTTGACTTTCTTTGAGTGTGAGTGAGTGGAGGTAAGGTTTAAAGCTTTCATGTAAATTCAACATGTATTTTGCTGTTAATAAGGGTCAGCAAGGCTTATAGTTGAAACCATGACAAATAAAATGTTGTGTCTTCACTACTGTGAAAGATTTTTATTTTTGTGGCATAACAGCTGTCCCTTAAAATCTCAGTCCCCCAGGACACAAAGTAAATACAATGAGATAATGAGGGTTACATGTTCTAGAATTGTAAACATCTTCCAAGTTATGTGAGCAAAATACTAAGGCATACATCATCAATGTCTTGTTTAATACATGCTAATGGATCATGACAGATTTTAGATTCTAATCATTGGAGATAAAGACATTTTGCATTTTCTTACCTGGTCTTTTCAGACAAATATTACAGATGGGATCTCTGATTAACATAGTGATTTTCTGACTGCTTTCTGCTGCCTTTATGCATAGTCATGAATTGCTGCTCTGACAACAATTTCCTAGTTAGTTACTCTTGTGAGTCTATTATCTCATAGGACAACCATTCTGCTATATATTTTGCATATTTTTTTTGAAATTTAGCTGTTCACCTTGTGTGACCTCTTTAAGCAGTACAGTTATTCTTATGTGTATTTTTTCATAATTGGAGTCACAAGTGGTTCCTTTGTGGAGTACAACAAAACATTATAGAACATGACTCCCACAACATATAATTTGACCGCATTGTAGGGAAAAAACAGACTGACAAATAGTTTTTTGATCAAAAACACTTTATATGAAGAAAAGGTAAACCCCCAATACAACCATTTAAGCATTAGTTACAACTAACTAGCATGCGTTGGAAGAGAAGAAAGGAGCTTTGGAATTATTGCAAAGTTGTTTACCACTGGAGTACTTGATGGTTCTGCTACAGATGTCTTTAACACTAGACCAGACATACATATATACCTACAACTACAGGAGTGATCTTTTTAACCTCTATATTAAAATGCATATAAAACTATTGTTGCATCGCACATTACGGACATGTTCTGTGTTATTGATTGTTTTCCTTCAGGATTATGCTTTTGACACCCTTTTTGCAGCCTGCTTAAAAAACACCTGTTACAGCACGAGACTAGGGGGTGGTGTTGGAAGGGGAGTTATGATTGGTTGCATTGTTTAAAACATTTGCAAGTTTATACAAATGCTGGGCTATAAAACTTACGACACTCTGTGGAGCAGTAGAGAATTACAGTGCCCAAGATTTGTTTGACTGTCTTATTTTATACAAGTGTTTCTGTTTCCCCTTCTTTTATTTTGTACCTGATTTCGACTCTATTGGCTATGCAACGGTAATTTCTTGCAATAGCTGGTTTGATACACTATTATTCCGTAACTTTATTTTTGTTTTTCAATATAATCATGCACAACAGGACTACATTTTTAAAAGTGTTTTATTAACATGTTCAAAAGCTCAAAGGATGGAACTTACTCTTCAAAGGATGGAACTGTTCAAAATGTGGATTGTTAATGTTCAAAAGATGGAAATTTTGCTTTGAAACATGCCACTTCTGTACATGTGCAGTGCACTTGCCACGCACTTGTCACAGCTGTGGTTGTGTTTGTCTCGGTCCCCAAATTTGTTTTCACTGTCACTATCACTAACCTCATGAGATGTGTGGTAAGGATGGTTTTGTGGTAATGTCAGACCAAGAAGAGACAGGACACAGTACTGTGAGTGAAGCACTGCTACGCAGATTTATTTCAAAATAAATATGTAAACAAAACACTTGTGAAATGGCACGTTGGCCAAGATAGACAGACGGATACAAACACTCAACACAAAACAAACGGTGGACAAACCCCAAACAATATAGTGCTGGTCCTTTCAGCACGAGTAGCAATTGTTGTTGATATTTTAAACTTTCCTCTTTTTCTCTCTCTCCCGTTCTCCACTGCGAACACACCAACCTCGAGTGAGCGATCCGTGCCTCTTTACATACAGCTGTGCCGGGACTCGATTGCTAATCAATCATTCAATTGAGTCCAAGCACAGTCCACACGTGAACTAATTTGTGCTTTCACCATGCCCAAATACCACCCATATACAAATATACACTTTAACTCACCCATGCTACATAAACCAAACTATACAAAATAAACCAAATACACCCATAGGCGGGGGGTACGCTGTCTCTGGATCAGAGTAAGTTTCATTACTCCTGAAAGTACTACAAGATATGCAGTCCTACGTTGTATTGGTCTATTCATTTTCACTAGAGCAGGGGTTCTCAAACTTTTTTGCTGGGCCCCCCTTTGGAAATGTTTCAGGCTGTGATGACCCCCGTCATTTTGTCATCAGAAACAGAGCGAAGCATCGAAAACTTGCATATAGTATCGGAACCATCTACTTGTAGACTCCTCTGATTTGTAAATAACACCTGCTTCTTTAAAGGATTTGTGATCATTTTTTTGCAGAAATGTAAAGTTTTGTGTCTACAATATTATTTTATTATTTATTTATTTATTAGCAGACACCCTTATCCAGTCCAGTTCCTGCCAATGGTGGGGATAGCTCTTCCAGAGACCACAAGCTTGATCTACAGGGGAAAATGTTCTGCTGGAACCCCTGGAATCCTGAGCTGTAAGGGGAGTAGGGAAGAAAGGCTCTGTGGAGATGGAGTTGCAGTACAGGATGAAAAATTAATTTTCCCTGCTTGTCGGTGGGCCAGTCCTTGAAGATCAGCTGAGCTGAATCTGCATTGCAGGTAAGATTGCATTTAGAATGGCAGGGAGGATTTAGAGCATAATAGGACAGAACAGTTGTGTCATCGGGAGCAGGAACTACAGAATCGGATGAGACCAAGGCGATAGATCCAACAGTGGCTGGAATGGATGGTTCAACACTTGTGTCTGCAGATTCAGATGGAAATCCTGATGGAGAAATTAGATCGCTATCAGGGATATCAGAACCTGATGAAAAGTAGAAATGTGGCACACACGTTTCCATTTAAATGTTTTAACTTAGTATGTTTAAGGATTCTACGTTTGTTTTTTAATGCAGAGTCTGCAAACTGTGTAGCAAAACACATTCATGAAAAGCAAGATGGGAAAAAATGGCATGACAGGGAGCATTAGCTCCTGCCACCTGAACCATACCCCAAGGCTACAATTAATTTGAAACACATAGGAAGTGGTTGTTCTTCATTAAAATGTACTATTGTTCTAAATGCTGAAGTTTGTAATTTAATAGCTTAGATCTGTAAAACAACAATGGAAATCAGAATATGATTTAGCAAACATACTGTACCTTGTTAAAAGTCAATAATTACTCTATGTAGTATACAATGGAGGCCAACTTTATACTGTCAGAAAAATGGAATGACATCTGTTTTTTTTTCTTAACTGTATGTCTTTAACATTATTTAGCTGTTTATTAACAAACTTAACTTTTCAGCATTTTTAATGTAATACATGGTTTGCTTTTGTGCTGCAGGCTGCATCAAGGGAAATTCAAATTATAATAAAAAAGTTAATAGTTGGTGCTCCAGTGGATTCTTCTCTTTGTTTCTCTTCAACACTTTAAAATAAAATGTAAATCGGATACAGTGAATTAATTTGTGTGACCCAAACTGAAGCAATTCCACATCTTTATTGAATCTCCTGTGGAAGTATGTCATGCCTATCTGACATGCAAATTCTTTCAAACTTTATATGGTTTTGAGAAATATTATTTGTTTTATTATACAATGAGCAATAATGTTCTTGTTTATACAGCATTTTGTTAAATATTTATTCACGGGGCTTGAGCTGGGTGAAAGATAAGGCAGAAGAAGCAGCAAGGAGAGTTAGTAGGACAGAAGGTGGTCACTGACTGAGGGCGACGATGCCGACACATCCCAGGGGCAGAGGACCCAGCAACCAAAACGGGATAGAAAAGATGGTCGCTGACTGAGGGCGATGATACCGACACATCTCAGGGGCGAGGACCCAGCAACCGAAGACAGGATAGAAAAGGGGTCGCTGACTGAGGGCGACGATGCCGACACATCCCAGGGGCAGAGGACCCAGCAACCGAAAACACATATGAGGGTTATGACTCGGAGAGCCACCCCTCGAGAGGAGATGAGAGAGGTACCCAGCATCTGAGACTTCTGTAAGGGCGCGTAGAAACCCCTGATTGGCTGAGACGTCACGCTGCCTGGGACCTGAAAATAAGGACAAAGCATAGAGGTTAGTATAGGACTCAGCACGAGTGACCACGTCCTGAAAGAGAGGCAGAATAGAACAGAGCCTCGAGTGAGGTAAGATAAGCGCAGGAGCTGCGACAGGACAGAGTTTGGCTGGGGGTCCGCTCTGACTCACATGGTGAGAACCCCCCTGAAGGTAAGGGAGGCGGATGCCTAGCCCTGAGGTCGGGGAAGTGAGACTCACTTACCCCCAAAGGATGGACCCCCGGCACCTCACGAAAACTCCCACACCGTGAGACAAACAAAAGACTGCACATGCCAACGCATAACATAAACAAAAGACCAGAAGGACAAACAGAGGGAGATTAGTAATTGTTAGTAGGATGTGACTATGTGTATACCTGCCGCTCAGTGGAGAGGAAAAAACCCCTTGAGGCCAATTAGGGAAAAACCTCTAGTGGCCCCGGCGGACAGGAAGCCCCCACTCCAGGCATACTAGCGATTTTTAAAAGTGGGCAGCAACTATATGAGAGGAGGATGGATGAATGAAAGAATCCACTGCAGAAGAGGGCCATCTCCCTACATTCATGATCTGGCTGTGATTGATGTTGGCCCTCGCAGCAGAGGGGCTGTGCCTACAGAATGATTGGGGGCGGGGGAGGCCCGCTCTGGAGGCGAGGTAGGTTGGGATCCAGTGACGAGTGATCCTAGGAGTGAGAGAAATCAATGAGGGAGGTAGAGTAGAGGAGGGAGGCTTGCTCTGGAGGGTGGAAAGGTGGGTTGAGAACCAGTGATGATAGGAGCGAGAGGAATCAATGAACTGAGGGTCCTGGGGGAAGTAGAGTAGAGGGGGGTTCTTGCTGGGGAGATACCTTAATGTTGAAAGAAGGGGCAGATAGGGGACTCTACTTGACAGCTGAATAAACTAACCACGTTGAAATTGATCCCTCTTGGAGGTACGACCGAATGGTAAAAAGTAAATTAGAAGCAGAAGAAACTGCGAGTTCTGAAAAGACCGAAGAAGGCCGAGATGCAGATGAGATACCTTGACGTTGAAAATAAGGGGCAGATAGGGGAATCTGCTTGACAGCTGAATTAACTGACCGCGCTGAAATGGATCAGTCTTGGAGGTACACAACTGAATGATGGAGTAAATTAGAAGTAGAAGAAACTGTGGATTCTGAGCTCCTGAGGAGACCGAAGAGGGCTCAGATGCAGATGATCTCCATAGGTAGATCCTTGTATGGGGAGAAGTGGCGTTTCCGAAGAGTAGAATGAGCAAACGGAGAATGTTCATTGATGCGGACAGCGGGAAGGTGAGGCAGAAGGGAAGGCTCTTAAGAATCAGCTGTTAGGCAGATGGTCTCCATGAGGAGATCTTCGTAGGGGGACAAGCAAACTTTCCGAAGAGTAGAGATGAGTGAATGGAGAATGTCTGTTGATATGGGCAGGCGGGAAGGTGCAGCAGGGGGGGGAACTTTTGAAGATTCCGCGAAGAGTCAGACGAACTACTGGTATGGAGAGAATGGTGGGAAGAGAGAAAATCCCTAGCGTGGACGATGAAAGCCATGATCTGGTTTGATTGAAGGAATAGGATGAATCTGATTCTGGCACAGAACGTTTAAAACACTGACCAAGCTGTAGAATATGAAGCTTTCGAAGGAGGGAGAGGGCTGCAGATATGAAATGCTGAGCAGATTGAAGGAGGTTACTGAGAGTAGGATTCAGTCAAATAGCAGCTGGTGAAGTTGGGGAGTCTGGGGGGCACGCAGCAGACGGGACCAGCTGACGGAACTTGGATACTAAAAGTGGAGGCAGAAGGGGAGCTGGAACTGACAGTTGAGGTAGCAGCTGGAACTGAACGAACGTGTGTAAATCGACTGCTGGGGAAGTTCAGCACGCTTTGTGCTCCATTTTCTGGAATGGAGGGCAGAGATGAGATGTTGACTATCCTATGTCAGTTAATACGGGATCGATCTGCGGTCTGCTACTATCATGTCTGCTTGAAATGGAAAAGGTGAACTCACATTCAGAGACTGGGTTTCACAACTCCAGTTATTCTCCTAGTAGTGGAACTCCTTAACTCATAAACAAGACAGATTTCCAGTCTCACACCGCGTCTCTCACCATGTATTAATGCTGTAATATTTGAGAGGATGTGTGGACATATGAATAGATTGCTGAGAAAGTCAAGCACCTCGTATTTTTTGATTAGATGGAGATTAGCATTAGCCTTGACTGCGGAATGCTTCCACGATCTGCGTATTGGAGGAAAGCGGAAGCGTTGGAAGATCTGGAGTAGTGCAGGTACAGATTTAGACTGTAAACTAAAGCAACTTTGCATGCTATAATAGTGAGTAGATCTGAAGAGGGAGCAGAGATCTGCTGTAGTGAGGAGCAATTAACAGAAGAGGACGGGATCTGCTGAACAGTGCAGAGATCTGCTGAAGCAGTGATCTGTAATAGTGAACGGTGGACAGCCATCGGTAGAGTGTGGTGGTCTGCTGCAGAGAGCAGAGATCTGCTGAATGCGGTGGATATTGGACTTAGAGTATTAAGGTGATTTAGATGAAGCCAGAGATGGGGCAGAGATGAAGAATGCATAGATCTGAGGCCGCTGTAGAACCCGAGAGGATGAAGAAGGCGTTGCTCTGAGGCTGCTGCAAAACCTATTGGTCGGGAGCAGTCTATGAGTGTATTGTCTATTGCAGGATAGGAGGGCACTTGACTGAAATGTTGATAGTTGTAGGACATGATTTCCGTATCTGACTAGCAGCTCACGTTGATGAAATGATAACTTTGAAGGCTGAATAAAGTGCCTTGGTGAAATTTGTCGGTTTGGAGGAGAGGAGCCAGATGAGGAAGCACGAATCCGGGAACAGGAAGAGGTCGCTGGAATGGATGCCTGATGCAGGGAAGCTGAAAGTTAATGTGACTGCAGATTCTGAGCATCTCAGAAAGCTGATAAGTGCGTGGCTTCATGACCAGGTCCTCAAAGGGGCAGGTAGAGTTGAAATTGAAGCATGTCAGTTTATATAGGTAGACAAAAAGGTCGAGGCAGGAGGGAACTCCGAGAATCCATCAGAGTGAGAACAAGCTCTTCAGAAAGCACCTGTAGCTCCTCTGTTTTTCCCCTGGGACATATCAGCCCTTCCTTAAATGCGCTTTACTTGCTCTTATCTGCCCCGTATTTTACTGCATTTAATCCTGTACTTCAGAGTACTATAATCTGTCAAGTGTTTAATGTATTTGCTTACGACTGTAAGTCACCCTGGATAAAGGCGTCTGCCAAGAAATAAACAATAATAGCAAACCGGCTTAAAAAAAACAAACAAAAAACAAACAAAAAAAAAACAAAACACAGAACTTGTGGTATTATACTGCCATCCAGAGGTTACGATTGGAATTAACCATTGACTTGAGTTAAGCAGGGTAGAATATGAGGTTATTACGATTAAGAAACCTTGTCTATGTAGAACAACGTTTGCTTATTCCCTTTAAATAATAAATGTTCTAGACATGTTAGGACAGTTAGTCATGTATATAAATAAGTTAACGCAGTACTTAGATGTCATGATTCGGCGCATTGAATTCGTCTCCACCAGTTGTGAAAGCGCAGCGACAGGAAGCCAGAAGACTGCAGTACTGAGGCACAGAGCACGCAGAGCCTGATGAAGCTGCCTGGTCACCATGGCAACAAACCACTCCCGCAGTCAGTCAATGAGGGCGTTGCCGTGGTAACCATGGTCTGTAAGGCGCCGGTGGAAAAGTTGCAGTGCAACACTATCGTTGGAGCATGTTGTGACCAGTCAAACCACGAGCCGCCACTGGTTGAAATGGGCAGGATACGTCTTTTAAAAGGTTGAACGTAGCTGATGGAGGTCCAGGGCAGGATCTTCTGATGGAACGGTAATTGTGCTGGCTCTGTGGGAGCAGGGGAGGGGCGTATGATTGCAGGCGAGGAGTAAAGAGAGATTCCGCAGACAAAGCTTCGTGGTGGATTTAAATAGAGCTAAAGTAAGGCAATCGCTGACAACGGGAATGTCGATGTCTTGTCGAAGGAGCTTTGAAAGTTTAGCAGAGGACCAGACTTTCTGATAAAGTTGCAGACAAGTTGAATAATGAAGCTGCGCTTTGAACGGCGCTGTTGCTGCGGTAGAGACTGGATGGAACAGGAAAGACAAACGTTGGAGCTCTTGAAGCCGAAAAGAAAAGCTGACTGAAAAGAAGGATCACCTGAGCAGGTAGGAAAATGATTGATAATATCTTGGCAGCGCTGTGCAGAGAAATGACCTGCAGTGAGCGAGGCAACGAAGTTTAGATATTTAGCGGTGGAGCACAAAACGACGGCGTCTGAGCGTTTGCTACAAAAAACGAAACACTCGACAGAAAAGTTGCAGGTGATTAAGGCTTAAATAGAAAATAGATGCTAATTAGCAGGAAATTAGAAAATTAGAAGATTAGATGATTAGGAGCCACCCAGCTCCACGCCCCCTGAACCACGCAAGCTAACATGAAAAACAATAATCAAGGAGAAAAGAAAATACATAACTTGTGATATAGAGTATACTTTGCATAGGAAAAGGCTTTTTCTTAAAGTAACTGTAGCTAATAAAATAATTCCATAAATCGCAGCTATGTTGCCCTTCTATTAGCCACAAGTGTGATTGCCAAAAAGGGGTGGAGCAATCTCCCTTTCCAGGTCAAATGACCCAGGAAGTACAAGACAGTCAAAAATAATTTCTTCCACACCTAGTTAGGTACCAGATACTATGTTTTGAAATGAAAATGCATTCTGCTATACAATCTTTTTTTTCTGCACATTCAAGAACTGCTTAATGAATGGAAGTGCATGGTGGAAACATTTTTATGGAACTATTTTGCTTGCTGTAATTACTTTAAACTGAGATGAACTGGAACATTATAACCCACCCTATGCCAAGTGATTAATTGTATTAGCAATGCTGACTGTCGTGGCATTGGAAATTATAACTTCATGAAGAATCCATGACAAATTACAAAAGGGCAAGAAAGAGATAGACGATACTGTCATTACTGTTCAGTAATTAAAGCAAAAATACTACACTAGAGATTACATTTTAGGACATTCTTTAAAAACTCACTCAGGGGTAGATGTACTAAATGGTCTGGTCGCAGCATAAACATACCGCAATTTGCATTTTCGTTGTTACAATTCTCAAAGTATACATTTTGTCATATGTACTAAGAGAAAATATGTTGATGAAAAGAGCCACAATATACTAATTTAAATATTTGTTGTGTCATCATAGCGAGATCTCTAGCATTGCAAGAGTCATGCGACATTGTTTTGAATAAATACTTAGAGTTAAATTGTGGTTTGCTGCAGCAGAGGGTGTCTGAAGGATAACGTAGATACACACAAGGGTGCAAGAATCAAAATAACAGTGTTTTTGTTAAATGTAAAGGTCATATGTACAATGCATTCTGTTTCATCCTCACTTTACCTATTTTAATACTGTTATATATATTAAAAAAAAATGAAAGGCAGTTTAATCCCATCAGATTACATAGTGGGGCCCCCACCTTCACACCCAAATACAAAAAAAATGTGTTTCTCTGAAAAAGCTTTTCATAATCATACAATAACCCCTTGCTAAACTGGACATGTTTGTCCGACATAAGGTTTCGGGTTTAAAAACAGTAATATAAAAATGCACACACATACATTTATGGTGCTTAATGTATTTTAAATGTAAATCATTGCGCTGAAATAACACTAATGTGTTTTGGGTATACTACTGTGGCAAAGTGGCTGATTGTGTACGGGTGCAGGAGTGATGCAGTGCGCAATGAACAAACAGAGAATTGTAATCCAGATGGAAACTGTTTTTAATGATTATAATCCGGGTCTGGTGACCAAACAATAACTCTAGGCAATACACAACAATGTGTAATACACTGGAAGTAAATAAACGGGTTACAGTCCCAAAAAATAAACACATGTATCTTTCCCACAATGTACAAAACACGGTCACCAGTCCTGGGTGCGTGCTGTAGTGCTTGTGGTGGGTGATACAAGTTTATTCATGACAAATGTGAAGTGCTTTTCCGGGTTTTGTGCTGGCCCTTGGCGACAGCTCTGGAACATGATAGCTGTCTAATAATTACAAACAAACAATTATAGACAAACAAAGCAAAAAAATCACAGTACTTTTATCACTGGGTCTCTCACAGGTCCTTAAAGAATTAAACCAAACGAAGGAACAGATTGCGATTCTCCGTACCCTTTTTATGCCGTCACACATGACCCCTTGGTAAACGAGTGCAACCACCTCTCCAATTTGCGGCTGCCACATCGTTTACCTTCTGGGTCAATGCGTTCTTGCAACGGAGTCTCGCCTTCATCCAGACTGGCCAACTTCCCGACCATGGGAAATAACTGTCAGACCAGCCCGTCCAATAGGGTGACCAGATAGCAAGAGTGAAAAATCGGGAAGGATAGAAACCTCGTTTAAATGAACTACTGCACAACACAAGGGACGCAAATTACGTATCTTTCTTCTGTAGATAGGCTTTTTTTATTCCTTTGCCTTCCTGTGTACATTGCACTTAGGCAAAAACTATGACGTAGAGAAATATAATTTTTTTAAAAAAACAAAGCGGTTAACTTTCTTATTTACTGTTCAGATGACAACAATGTTTTAATCAGCCTATCAGTGCGTCTATACTGGCTTTTCTGTGACATGTACTGTACAGTAGCAGGTGGGACAGTCAGTGCTGCATTGCTTTGACTTAGGTTGCTAAAATCTAGTTTTCAGCATTAGACGTAAAATACCAGAAATGAACGACAAAGCAAAACAAGCAAAGTATATTTCGGCTGAGGATTGTGTCAAGACATTTCCCAAATAAACTATACATGCAGATGGAGGTAATTGTTTTGCACATCTTGTAATGTGACTTAAAGAAAATACCATTGATCATTATAACCAGAATCACACATTAAACAAAAGGCTACTACAGAGGCTGCTGAACAGAACGTAAAACAAACAACAGCTTCCAGAAAACAAACTGGAAAGACAGTGCAGACAAAAAAAAGTATTCCTGTGTTGGTTGTACCCAAGTTAAATCAGCACTACAGGTACAATCAAGCACAGCTACCTCGGTTCAAACAACCTGCTGTTTACTTTTTAAACTCAGTTAGAATATTAGACCCAAATACAGGCAGGTTTTCTTTGTTTGACTCGGTACTGATCAAATAAATTCCTGGATGGGACAAATAACATGACAACGAACTTGCTGCAGATATGGACTTTATTAAAGAATGCCAGATACTTTTGGGTAACCGAGTTTTGGGACTTGATTCCCACATCTGTATAATTTGGCAAAGTTTTGCCTTACACTTCCAACCAATTCAGTGGATGCAAAACGTGCAGTCTCAATGTATGGGCAAGTCCACACCAGACAGAGAATGTCGGTAGCTGGGGATGTTGCATACTTGCCTTTTAACAAATGACAGCACTCTGTTTTAGTAAGGAAGCAAGTACCACAGTGTTTAGGCTTTTATAGTGCTGTGAAATATTATCTAGGTGTATTTAATGTTTAAACAGGTCCGTGAAATCCTAATTATAATCCTAATCCTAACTGGATGACTTGCCCATGCGCATAACATCCTTTTTGCCGATGACATAACTGTAGAACTCCTTGCAGCGCATGCTGAAATTCATTTTTACTTTTGAGCTTCGATTACTCGTGCAAGCTTCAATTCACAGTCACAATAAATAATAATAATAATAATAATAATAATAATAATAATAATAATAATAATAATAATAATAATAATAATAATAATGTTGTACCCCACCAGCGTGATGCTTCACATCCAACTCGCAGCTGTGTGATGCCGCTGTCTTTTTTTACACAATTTACAAAATGCCTTTGTAACACAGTCATAAGATTGAATCCATTTTTTCCCCCACTGAGTTCGCTACCCGCACTGGGGTTTTTTTGTTTTTTTTGCTTTTTAGTGACAGGCTCATCAACAACACCAGCCACCATGACACTTCGCTAGTAAAACCAGACACACCAAGTAAAACACATGACGCATACCGCATCATATGATTGCAGGTTAACGTGATTGGATAGCCGCATAGATGCAATGCAAACAACTCACTCAAACAACACGCCCTAAACCAGTAGAGTATGCTGTTGCACCGCGAGACAGTACAGTAGCCACATATACGAAATTTCCTAACGAGAAAATAAAAAAATAAAAAATCACCCTATCGTCCAAAGAACTCTGTTCGCGCTGCTTAGCGACCTCACAGGTCGGGAGGGAGATTTACAACCAAGAATCATTGTCTTTCTGTCACAGCTGCACATTACATTATGAAAAATATAAATCTGTACAGTAGGCCTATAGAGTATACAGTACAGTAGTAAAATAAAATGAATACCTAGTGCACTTTCTTTTTACATTAGCCCGTAGGCTACCGCCCGGTAACACAAGATAGATCATGGTGTTGCATTGTACATTGGTGTACAATGCGAATAAAAGACTATTTTAAATTGAAACTAAAGGATTTTAGTTTGTTTGTTTTTTAATTATTATTATTTTTAACTTGGCCTACTTAGTAGCCTAGACAACTACCACAAAATAGATCATGGTCCTATACAGATGCTCAGAATGAGCTGGAGGGGTTAGCGGCAGTCTATTGCTCCCAACATGGTGGGGAAACTAAAATTGTCCTTGAAATTTGTTTTCAAAGCTTGTAAGTACACCCTGCTTTTAGGGAAAAGTAGGTGTTTGCCTAAAAAAATGCATTGAGCACAACCGGCAACGCACAAGAAAAAGCGGACAGGGAAATGCCAGCAACAATTGCTACTGTTTAAAACATGCTTTCAAAAGTTCTTAACAAATTGATGGAATTGTAAGTGTCGCAATTGCTGACAGCTTAGTACATCTCATTATAATATTTGAGAACTATAATAGATTTTTTTTTTTTTTTCAGAAAATAATATGAAATAGTTTGTTCTAATAGCTTCTCATTTTCCCAGGTTGTAATGAAGTCATTAGATAGAACCTATAAAATACCATATTTAAACATCATTTGTATTTATATTCCAATCTATTGCACTGCAGTAATGTAATTAGAATATGTCAGTGCAGTACAAAAAGATTAATGAGAAGTACCAAATGCACAGAGAATTTTTTGTTGGTGTGCTAAAATGTATGGACATTTTGAATGCTGTCCATTGAGGGCTTGTGAGTGGGGTGGGGAAAGATTGTCATTAAACATGTATTCAGTGTTATGGGGTAAAATGGCAGGTTTACAGTACCCAAACAAAAAGTTACTAAATAATAATAGTCCGGTCTTCCACCCGTGCACTCAGGCATGATCTGCAAGTGGTGTTGTTGCCGTGCTGTTGTGCTCTGGTGTGCAGTGATAGTGGTGTTATGGGGTTTGTGCTGGCTCCATGGCTGCAGCTCCCTGGCTTCTATTCCTCTGAAACACAAAGCAAAACAAAAACAAAATTATAGCTAAAAAATTGTTCAATATATTTTCTCTGCAATACACATCCATTCATTATACTCATTATGTCTCAAATGTATAGCAAAAATGGATTTTCATGTTCAAACATGAAATCTGGTTCTCACGTAGCTGCGTCCCCTTTGTACTCCCCAACTCCTCCCTGTGGTCAGCCCGGCGCCATGGTGTATCCAATCACTGCCTGCCCCGCAGCTCATCACAATGGATTTGTTTAGCAAACTCGCACCTACGCATTTTCTCCAAAATGTCCGACTTCTGGTTCCTAACTACCATCGAGTCTATGGGAAAGGGTACCACCAACCTTACACCGTGCCCTTTCTGGTTGGGAGGGAAATTTGCAGCTCAGATTCCTTCTCTCTCTGTCACAGGCCTCTGTGAGACAAACAATGTCTTTTAATTTCCAGTGAACACACATGCATGTGTAAACTTAAGCTATGCTGTGCTCTTTGGAAATATAATTGAAAGTGTCAACGAATATTAATGACCTACCTGACATTTCATCACATGCTATTACAGGATAATGCATTACATGACTATTACGTCACTGTGTAACGGTTTATTATCTTGGGTGCCAGGTAAATATTTAATATCTACCACAATTACAAATTGTCACAAGAACCGTCACTAAACAAGTTCTGCATACCGCACCCTATGTTGCCCCAATTTAAATACCAGGATATTACAGCTACATAAATATAGAGTAAGCTTATTTACTCCAAGAGAATATCGAAGAAGGAAGTGGATAGTGCACTGTAACGTTTATTGCACACAAGTCACCAAGCACAAAACAGCTATAGAAAAAATCCTAGTAAACATCCCACAGGTGTGTATATACTGTATATCCAGTATATACATTCTTAGCAATTTCAAGGAAAACAATAGTATTGCCTTTTAAAACAGAAGTATTTTATTAATAAAAAGGAAAACAAAACAACAACCCTTAACCTAGAACACAAGGTATGGCTGTCTTCATGAGGGATCTTAATTAACAGTATGTCCCTACATAGTTTATGAGGGTACATTGATTACATGCATATGTTGATGTTAAATTGATCTGCCACATTAAAGTTTTAAGGAAAGGATGTACTACTCATCAGCTTACCTGAACTAAGTACTATTTCTATAATAATGTTATGATGTCGACAGAGGGGGCATCACAAATTACAGGTATGGAAATATATTCAATAATGATGATATACTGACCAAACCTCAATGAGGCAGTAAGTCAAATTAAATTGTACTATTAAAACATAAATGTGAGCTGTCTAGGTTTTTACAATCACTTATTCAACAGACAAATAAATAAAGCTATAAAACAAGTTAACATGTACTGTATTCATTTGAAAAGTTTGAAGAAGAATGTAGATTACTATCCATTTGTCACAATGGATTGTCGGTTTTGAGATATGTGTCTCGGGATTTAGGTATGCTTTCCCATGAAACAACCAATTCTGGGTTTTTTTATTAAGAACGTAAGAAATTCTAGAACGAGAAAATGCCATTCAGCCCACCTATGCTTGCTTGCTTTGATGCAAGCGTGGTTCGTTAGCACTCAGGACAGAAAAACACAAAAATAACCCTAACCAAGTTAGTTGGGGAAATGAAAACTCTGGAAATCCAATGCTAAATGGACCGCCCTTCCTGCAGGTGGCTAGTATCCATTCTATTCTTGAAGGATCCGACAGTCTCTGCTTCAACAACTGTGTCCGGCAGCCTGGTCCAATGGTCCCAAAGCTCCTTCTCCCCTCGGTTCTGAATATGGCCTTCACCCACCCACAGCTTGATTTGTTGTTAGTTTGAACTTTTTTGTTTGAAATACTATTTTAAGGCCATTGCTACTGTACTGGCATTAAAACACACACTCCCCTTCTTGACATTAGTGTTGTGCATCAGACCATAATCTTCATATTCAACTTGTTTTTATTTAGTGTCTTCTTAACAATTAAAGAAGAAAAGTGCTTTAATGCAGGAAACTCATCTTCTATAGGGTTCCCAAACTGTTACTACATGATTGTAACTGGAGTGCACTGATGCAGGTGACTATCTCTCCCTGGAGTAGACAATTCCTACTGGAGTGTGGTGATGCAGGAGGCTAAACCCAGATGAGTGTCTCAAATAGTTTGGCAGATGATTGTAGCATGAGTACATTGATACATGAGGTGGACCCCTGAGAGAGGAGGTCAATGATATGTGACTATCTAGGGAAACAATTACTAGGTCAAATCAAAAGTCTGGGGTCATGAAAGGAATCTTTCCAAAATGTATTTTATCACACTTAGTACAGGGTACTATTTGAATGCAAATAAATGGTGCGAATCAACTAATCTGAATGCTTCATGTTTTACATAGAGTTGAATCAAAGGGCTGCAGGTAAAATGCACTGAGATTTTACAGTACCGTATGTAAGGTACAGAGTATGAAGAAATAGATGAGCTATTGCAAGGAGTGGACAGCTTAAACACTCTGGGGTTTTAGAACGAGAGAGATGTGTAGGATAATAATCTGTTGAATACAGTATAAGAGTTTGCAAATTTGCAAGTCAAAAACAATTGGTAATTCATGCCTCCGTTTTACTGCAGACTGAACTGAGCCCTGTCTGTTCCCATCCCACTCACAACTGCACATGCACAAATGCTTTACGTTTTCCTAGAAATGTAGTCCATGTTGTAACAGTGGGAAGTGTTACATGTGTGGGTCGCCCCTGAATAATAATGAGTCAGACACATGATTGTTGACACTTCACATAGGTGCAGAGATTTATTAAACACACATGCTGCTACTAGGATACCAGCAATGGTAGCCCTAGTGTCAGATTTAATAAAGAAAACAAAACAAAGCTAAAAATAAAAGTTTTCACAAACCCTCTCTATTCTGGTTGGGATCAACATCCCATAAACTAACCTACTACTGTTGCTCCCGAAGTCCCGGCCTCCTAGCGACTCCGGGTCATTATGACCATTTGGTGTGGCTAAAGCATAATCAGATTAACAGCTGAATATCCTCCCAAATCCACAGGAGTAAAACTCTCCTTATGGACCCATAATCATGATTGGTTGGAAATAACTTACAAGCTTCAAAAAGGCAGGACAAGTTAGTTGTGTCTTGAATTGAAATTATAAAAATATAATGTGAAAAGAACAATGATGAGTGTCAAATAAAAAGCTCATCAACACCATTTGCCAGTTACATTTCATATTTTCTTAAACACATACCTATTGCTTCTTAATATATTGTCTTTTTGGGACAGCTACATAGCTACTGAGAAAACTTTTGAATACCTGTGCTGTTTTATGCAGATTGACTATGCCCAGCTGGTGTCTGTGTGTGTGTGTGTGTTTGAAAGTTTCCACAGTATACTAACTCACCCTCCTTCTCCACCTTCTCGCCCCTCTCAGACTCTGACCTCTCCTCCCTGCTCCAGGGTCACAAACCCACCACGTGTGCCCTGGACCCCCTCCCCACTCACCTCTTTCAAGCTGCTGCTCCTGCTCTACTTCCCTTCATCTCCTCCCTTCTCAACACCTCTCTACTTTCTGGTCTCTTTCCCTCTGCCTTCAAAAAAGCCTCTATCACTCCCATCCTCAAAAACCTACCCTCGACCCCACCTCCCTCCAGAGCTACCGTCCTGTCTCCCTCCTACCCTTCCTCTCCAAAACCCTTGAGCGGACTGTACACTGCCAGCTCTCTGCTTTCCTGTCCAACCACTCTCTGCTCGACCCTCTCCAATCTGGCTTCCGCTCTGCTCACTCCACTGAAACCGCCCTCCTGTCTGTCACCAACTCACTTAAGTCTGCCCGAGCTGCCTCTCTCTCCTCTGTCCTAATTCTCCTCGACCTCTCTGCTGCCTTTGACACTGTTGATCACTCTATTCTACTGTCCTCTCTCGCTGACCTGGGAGTCTCTGGCACTGCTCTGGCCTGGTTCTCCTCCTACCTCTCCAACCGCACTTACCAGGTAACCTGGCGTGGAGCAACCTCCACACCTCACCCTCTCTTAACAGGAGTCCCCAAGGGTCAGTCTTGGGTCCTCTCCTGTTCTCTCTCTACACCCGCTCCCTGGGCCCCCTCATCGCATCCTATGGTTTCTCATACCATTTCTATGCTGATGATGCTCAGATTTTCCTCTCCTTCCCTCCTCTGACTCCACCATCTCCTCCCGTATCTCTACCTGTCTGTCTGCTATTTCCTCCTGGATGCACTCGCATCACCTCAAACTTAACCTCTCTAAATCTGACCTCCTTTTCTTTCCCTCCTCCTCCCCTCCTCTGATCTCTCTATCTCTGTTCCTCTGGAATCTACCACACTCTCTCCCTCTTCCTCCGCTAAGAACCTCGGAGTCACCCTGGACCCCTGCCTCTCTTATTCCCAGCACATCTCCACTCTGGCACGCACTTGCCGATTCTTCCTGAGCAACATCTGAAGAATCCGACCCTTCCTCACCAACTACGCCACCCAGCTCCTGGTCCAGGCCTTGGTACTCTCCCGCCTAGACTACTGCAACTCCCTCCTGGCTGGCCTCCCTGCGGCCGCCACCCGTCCGCTCCAGCTCATCCAGAACTCTGCTGCCCGCCTGGTGTTCTCTCTGCCTCGCTTCTCCCACGCAACTCCACTACTCCGCTCACTCCACTGGCTACCGATCACCGCCCGCATCCAGTTCAAGACTCTTGTACTAGCCTACAGATGCCTTGACCAGACTGCACCCAGCTACCTCCAGACCCTCATCTCTCCCTACACCCCCACTCGACCTCTCCGCTCCGCCCGGCACTAGAAGACTGGCTCTACCTCCTCACGCTCCCTGCCTCCAGAGCCCGCTCCTTCTCCACCCTCGCTCCGCAGTGGTGGAATGACCTACCTACAGATGTCAGGACCGCCCAGTCCCTGACCACATTCCGCGCCTCCTTAAGACTCACCTCTTCAGACAGCACCTGTAGAACTCCTCTGTTTCCCCTGGGACACTTTCACCCTTCCTTAAATTTGCTTTACTTACTCTTACCTGCCCCTACTTTACTGCATTTAATCCTGTACTTCAGAGTACTGTAACCTGCCATATGTTTAAACTGTAGTATTTGGTATTTAATCATATCTTGATGTAACTATCACTGTCACTTATCTGCTGTATTGAATTGTATTTTGTCACACTTGTACTTGCTTGAACTTGTCATTGTATTTATCTTGCTCTTATTGTATTACCTGTACTGTAACACTTGAAATGTATTTGCTTACAATTGTAAGTCGCCCTGAATAAGGGCGTCTGCTAAGAAATAAATAATAATAATAATGTGATTTCCAGATGGCACACATGATTCCTCAGAGGTTCCTAACCTTCTTCTTGCTGCTACTTCTGTTGTTTTTTGTTCTTATGATGTTTGTTTTTAGTTCTACATGTGGCTTACAATGGGCAGCCAAGATTGCGCTCATTCAACCAACAGTCATTCTTCAATGCCTACTGACTTAAATTCATACTGGGAACTGACTTGTAACCAGGGGATGCCTTTTTAATATACTACAAAATGCCTGGCAGTGATTGTAACAAATGAATCATATGTAAAAGAGTCTGCCCAATTACACACCTGTGAGTGTCACCCTGTAATTCGACGGTTACAGGGCGTGTTTTTATTTTTTCCAGGGCTGCAGTACTTGTTTAGCGCGGGGAGGAGGGGGGGGGGGATTATGTGTCAGAGGACCTTCACAGGTCAGTTCCTCTTGTTACACATGCGCTTGAGACAACAGGAATCCACTATTAATGCTGGCATTTATCACAGAGCTGAGAACTGTATCCTCCCTTTATATATGCTTTGGCTTGTAACCATACAGTAGCTACAAACTGGTGCAGCTGATTAATTATAACCACATATGTAGCAAACTTCTACATATACAGTATATATCTATATATGACACAAAAATGTACAATAGACACCATATTTGTAAATGTATTGTTATGAAGAGGAGAAATGCTTAAAGGATTGCAAAACAGAGTGTTTACAAGAAATGCATTAGTTTACCTTTGCTTTAATCTGTGTTGTATGCATTGCATACTATAGTTTTCAACATAATACAGATTGTTTTGAAATAATTTATTCACACTAAATCAGCTGGAGCACGCTTCTGAGTGAAAGTTGAGAAATGTGTTTGGTTTCATTTCCAGGTGATTTATGACACGTGTGAAAAAATATCAAAACAATCAGGATTATGTTGAAAAATATATTGCCATAATACATGCACACTGAGTTCTGGAGTAGTTCCATCAGCATTTAAATATGCCATTGTGACTCCTTTGTTAAAAAAAAAAACAAACCTTGATGCAGATATTATTTGTAATTTTAGCCCCATCTCTAATCTGCCCTTTCTGTCTAGTCCTAGAACGTGTTGTGGCTCAGCAGCTAGAGTCTCTATCGGAATGCAACATTTATGAACCTTTGCAGTCAGGTTTTAGATGAAGACACAGCACAGAAAGAGCCCTTGTTAAGGTTGTTAATGATCTGTTCATGGCCACTGATTCGGGTGCACTGACCATTTTGGTCCTATTAGACCTTAGTGCTGCATTCGATAGTGTAAACCACGCCATTCTAATTAACCGTTTGGAATGATGTGTGGGTATTACTGGCATTGTCTTACAGTGGTTCCGATCATACTTGTCAGATCAGAGGCTATACATCTAACCCTAGCCCGGTATCTACAGGTGTGCCACAGGGCTCTATTTTAGGACCTTTACTTTTTAAAATCTATATGCTGCCACTTGGACAGATCATACGTCGTGATGGTGTGAGTTTTCACTCATATGCAGATGACACACAATTATATTTTCAGACCACACCTGATACAAATGTGGCCATTTCGGCTCTCTGACTGAGAATAGAACTTGAATGCGGCAAAACTTCCTACAATGAAATATTGATAAAACCGAAGTAACGCTGCTTGGCTCGCCTCCACAACTTAGAAATGTTAACTCTTTTAGCATAGTGATCAATGGGCTTGAAGTTAAATCTAGTTCTGTAGTTAGGAATCTTGGTGTGGTCTTTGACCCTGTCCTTACTTTCGAATCACATATCCGGAATGTCACCAAGGCGTCCTTTTTTCACCTTTGTAACATTGCCCGTCTGTGCTCTACGTTGTCTGTGCCTGATGCAAAGAGGCCAGTTCGTGCCCTTGTTTATTCCCGGCTCGATTATTGCAACACGTTGTTTGCGGGTTTCTCCAAAGCTGCTATTAGCAGGCTACAATATATTCAGAAATCCGCTGCTCGCATTTTAACTGGCACTAAACTGGGTGCCCATATTATAACAGTTCTTGCATCTCTGCACTGATTGCTGGTTGAGAGCAGGATTGATTTTAAAATACTGTTGTTAACCTATAAGGGCTTTGAACGGTTTAGCTCCATGTTACATTGCTGAATGGCTTACATGTTACACACCCGTACGTAACCTACGTTCTTCATTCTCGGGTTTAATGGCAATACCCAAAACTAATGATTTGGTTTTTGATTTGTGTAATTTCTTTTTATGTTATGTATACTCTTAATATGCTGTATGTATATATGGTTCCCTGTGTTTTTTTTTGTTTGTACAGCACTGCGTGCATTTAGGCGCTTTGTAAAATAAATGTTATTATTATTATTATTATTATTATTATTATTATTATTATTATTATTATTATAGCACAGCACGCAGTAACACATTTTAGTAAACATTACTGGTGTCATGTAATCCTTTAGCCAGTTTATGAGAGTTTTTTTCTCACATAACATAATAATGTAATCACAACAGGGAAGTACAGAATGAAAAAAGATACAAAATTAAACACAAACTCTGAGACCATGTTAAGACAGATCTGCAAGGGTCCAAACTTTAAGGACTGTTTAAAGTATTTTTTTAATAACTGTTTCTTGAAGCGAAACAAACAAGTAAGCCAACAACTTCTGGTTTCATATGAATTAGAGTGTGAAGAAGGCTAAACATTAGTAAACATTAGTATACATTTACCTAGGAATCATATTTTGAATGTAAAATTAACATTATAGTGTGGCACTGCAGCTTTAAATTGTAATGGGATGCCAGCTTGAATTTATGTATGAAGCATTATGTTTTGAGAAATTTATGTAACAGAATCATTGCTTGATAATAAATATATTATAGTAGACATTTTGAAAAATATGCCATAGCCTTGACAAACTGTCGCTGGTATTTTCTGATGACATCTCCTATGGAGCAGCAAGCACTAGTCGCCACGGTCCCAGCAGAGTGATCAAAAAGCCATAAAGAAGCAATGAACACCTGGTGCTGTTATTATTATACTGATTAAAGTGGAATTTTGACTCCCGGCTAGAGGCTAAAAAATACGATTATATTGCTTTGTATGTTTGGACAGTGGTCACGCTGTGCACTTAGGTGGAGTTCTAAGCCTCCAATTCAGAGAAGGCATTTTAAAATGACATTCAAATTAGTGCAGGTCACAGTCAACAGTGTGTCTCCTTGTGTTTTCTTCAGCACAAGCCCTTGCATTTGATCAATCAGCTTTTATGACAGATGGTATTTGCTGATTATATTAAAAGATATCCATTGGATGCATTAAAAACATGTCAGTAGCACTAGTGACAGTATTTTGCCTGTCCGCCAAGCTCACATTTTCTCTCTCTCTCTCTAGTTTCTAGTTAATATACTGTATACTGTATATGCTGGTTAAATGTTGTTGTTTTTTGCATGTTTACATCTTTTAGGACAGCAGCATATCTAAATGAGATTAGTGTTTTAAGATTTAAGATTTTTTTTTTTATCTATGGTCGAATACCCCCAACAGTCCAGGTTTTTGTTTCAACCAGGAACTAAACATTCGTTTTAAACATTGACAGGTGTTAAGTGCACATGAGACAGCACAAACAGGCAATATCTGATATTGTTAGCTTTTTTAATTTGTATTTTTTATAAACGAGTCACATATGACATGTTGACCTGTTTGACATCCTGCCATTTAACTTTTTTTGTTCAGTTTTGTTCACTTTTCTTTTTACTTAAGTGTTAAAATTCATAGATTCAATGTATATCACTTTGATTGGTGTGATTTGTTATGCCAAATTATGTGCCACATTTAAAAAATGAAACTGTACAGTACTTTCATAATTACTTAGTGTTTTGGGCCCCAGCTGGCTCTGCTGCTTCTGATACACTGTCTGCAGAGGCCAGAGTAGCAAGTCCGCAACGGCGAAATGGGCCAGTCAAACTTGAATGCACATCACTGACTCCCACCCCTATATCTCCGAAGCCACCCATAGGCTAATAATTCAAGAGATATGTCTTCCTGACACATAGCATTAACCAATCATCAACTTTTTGAGCGATTTATATGTGGTTACGGCTTGAAAATACCCACTCAAAAAATGTAATTATCATTTTGCTTACCAAATTATCTTGTATGTTTTTTTGTTTTTTTGTAATTCTTGTAATTTTTGTGGCCCCTAATCTCAGGGCCCCGGTACAGTTGGGACCACCCCTTACCACCCGCAGACTGATGGATTAGTTGAGCGCTTCAATCAAATCTTGAAACACATGTTAAAGAAGTTTGTGTCGAATACAGGCAAGTATTGAGACAAATGGCTGCCATATCTGCTATTCGCCTATTGAGAGGTACCCCAAGTATCAACCAGATACTCACCGTTCAAGTTGCTCTATGGACACCAGGTGTGAGGTCCTCTTGATGTGCTGAAGAAGTCTTGGGAATCTGCGCAACCAGACAAAGTGAGTATCATCACCTACGTGCTTAAAATGAGGGACCACCTAGCACAGATGTTGGCATTAACCCATGAAAACTTGCAGAAAGCACAAGCTGCTAAGAAGAAATGGTATGATAAGGCTTCCAGAAAATGTGTCTTCTAGCTCCCACATTTTACTCAAAGTCATACACATCAAATCATATTGCAACAGCAGGAAGGAAACAATACTCTTCTCCAACATGACTGGATATGACATATGTCAATAAACTGAGATTGGATCATGTGAACACAATCCCTGCAAGACAGTGTAGTGCATAAGGGTCAGCAGCCACTAAAGACAGAGAGAAAAACACACTATGGGTGAGAGAGCAAATGTCCTAGAGCTGTGAAGATTTTCCAAGGATAAATAACAGGATTTTCTTCCTATGCATCGGGACGGTGCAGTGCGGCATTTCTTCAGCTTTGATGTCAAATACAAGGACGGAACCAGAACTTCGACTGGGAAGTTTTGTACAATGGGAACTATTGTATCCTACACCGGCGCTGACATTCCTTTAAATTTTCATTTAAATGTTTCATTAGACAGCTCTTTGACATTTTTCTGTTAAAAAAATCTGTTCTGACTCAAACGGAAGTGCAACAAGGAAATGCCGCTTTTATAACTTACAGCATACATGACAGAGATACTGTAACATTTACATATAACTGTGGCAGTGAGGGCTGCAGTGGTGACGGCAGACCAGGAAATTAAACCGAAACACAGAACGTACGGGGCTAAACTGAGGCGCAAGGGCGCACAGCTTTTTATTAATTAAACAAAAAACAAACAGTTGAACAAAATACACAAAGAAAAGGGCACTCTGGCCAAAGTAAAACAAACACAAACTTCAAATACATTTAGTAAAATGAGTAACTTGGTTCGCTTTCTGGTAGCATTCGCTCTCACTCTTAATTCTCAAGTCCTCTGAGCCCGGAGTGGGTCTTTTGTACTATGGCTGGAGCCTTAATTACCTATTAAACAATTACCTTATTAAGGCTCCAGCCGCATTCCCACAGGCTTTATCGGGGTGGGGATTTAACACCGTCCACGCCAGCTACACTTTATGAGACCACACACAAACACAATATAATAATAATAGTAATAATAATAATAATAATAATGATAACAAAAATACAAATAAAATACATACATAAATTAATTATAAAGGATAGGCACCCTGTCACAATAACAAATTAATTAATGTGTTCATGTTCAGAAAATAACAACACAGGTATAGCAATACAGATTGTTTTTTTACAATCTGATTTTTCTACTCTCAAAGGGAATTATAACTGGATCAATCATTCAACTGAACCTATACAGATAGAATTTGCTCAGTAAGGACAAACACTTTTACCACTAAACATAAGCACTAAGTAAAACATGAAGAATCATCTCACAGCCATGGTGACATTGATGTTTCAGGTGAATTGCTAGGATAGGCTCATTTTTGTAATTACATTTCAATTGTTAATTTAGTTCTTTTATCTATCAAGAGTTGAACGTATAATAAGAATTTAAAATATTATAGATCATAATAATAGATAATAATATTAAATGGATTATCCCAATTATTGCTTTGTTTATTGTGGTATTTATTCTCATTTAGGGTGTGTCTGGTTATTTTACATTCTTTATTTGTCATTAAAGTAAATGTTTTGATTATAATACATACAAAGCTGGTTAACATGCTGTAATAAAAAGTAGTAAACAAAACACCAAAAAACAAAAAAAAATGTGCTGATTGTTCTGAAAGAGTTCCGAAAATGGTCAGAAAATGAGAGAGAAGTGGGTGTAAAAGTGTTTCTTGAAATGTGGTTCTGAAAGTTTCTAAAATCTTTTCTGAAATCAGCCCTGAAGTAGGAACAGAATCAGATACGAAAATGGCTAAAATCATGTCCTGAGAAGGCTGAAATCAGTTCTGAAGAGGAACCTGTTCAATAAATGCAGAGAATTTGATCATTGCCCCATTTCGGAGTTAATTTGAATCTAGAATTAATTGAGGTTGATAATCTTGTCAATTTGGTAGATCACATCTAAACTAAATTAACACGGTGAAACTAATTTGATAAATTAGTTATTAGAATGTTGGATTCTGTTCTGAATGGGAAGTTGAATTAATTCTCATGCATTTTTATGTATATATAAATCGATTACAACACAGTTTGAATTATTGCGCATTTAAATATGTTATAAACTGTTGGTTCCTTGATTTCATATTGAAGTTCAGTAAAATAATGTAGCATAATGCATTCTGTTAACGGTAAAGTCATATTTTATGTAAGGACTGGGAATCACCAACCCGCTTAAGTGTAAGCTTTTTTTAAGTGTATAAATATTTCTGAAAAAGTGTAACACACTTAATTATATAACTGATTTTTCAGAAATATTTATATGAAATCACGGAACCATAAGTTTATAACATATTTAAATGCACAATAATGAAAACTGCATTCATCTACATATAATTGTAGGCTACTTGAAATATCAAGAGCACAATACTGTGTATATTGCACGATTATTGATTTGCACCGAGATCTGGTGGTATTGTGTTAAATTGTATCACAGTATACTGCAGTTTTGATAGACCAAGGCTCACTGAGAAATACTGTATGTCTATGTTTGGCCTGTGGAAAAGGTGGCAACCCTATATTACATTGATTATGTTTTATGACATATACTGTACACCATACATTTTAGCTAAGTTCAATCCCCTTTTCATGCATTTCCCTAATATTCTTCTTTTTAGTTTAGGTCATAACCTACACATCTAACAGTGCTTTAGTGTGACATATTTATGGATGCATTGAGTAGTTTCTGGCAGTAGATTCAAGATTGAACCTAATTGCTTCCTCCCAGGCTTTAAAAAAAGTAACAAAAGTTGACGTATGACAAGATTTGTTGTTATGGATGCTAAGCAGTACCTTGGAATAACTATGATTACAGTTGCCATTGCTTTGACCTGATGAAACACTGAACAATACTACTGCCACTCTTTGACTTCCTTGGGCCAATGAACATCTGACATATAATATCTCTTGGCAGCTAAGTTAATTATAACAGCTGAACGCACTGCTTTAGAGGGAAAACATCTGAAGAAATTACTGTACAACTGTAATCAAACCTGTCAGGCTAATTTTAGTATTAGTCAACAAGTGCAGTTTATATCCTCCAAATTTGCATTAATGCTGCCTGCTTTTTGTTTAGATTAAGCTTTGCAAACAGTTAACGCATCTCCTTGTCTTTTAACTGGAAGGCAGATAAGTATACACTATCGACCATGGCTAGGGCACTAAATACTATATTTTCCATGCAGGGACATCAATGCTTCAATAGTCCTTCTGCCACAAGCAACATTACTGTGAAGCTGGTTTGTACCAAATCAGATGTGAACACTGGTGTTGTATAATTATACTATAGTGAGGGATCCAGTGTTCTGTAGATTTAATTTGAGCACAGGCCATTGTGCAACAAACTACACTGCAGTGAGCTGTTCACTTGGTAACCTGTACTCAGATATATTACTATAGTTAGTAACATATCATTCATTATTATTACTCAATTGCATTTTTTTATGAATGAAAAGTTTTTACACTTATTCTTAAATGTTCATATGTGTTAATGCTCTTACATCCATGTCACATGATGCCAGTTCTTATACAATCAAGCGAGTACAAAGCGCAGTAATAGAAGGGAAGTTATGGTAGATTGATACTGTTGTAAGCTTTGAGGATGGCCAGAAATGTGTCTGTCATATGCAAAGTTCAGAGAAACAGAGGGTTCATCATTCAGGTAAGTGGTACAGATGCTTACCACACCTTACCTAAATAGAATCAATGGTAAGGCTGATATTCTTGATGAGGATTATGAGTAACAGTGACAGTGGTGAGATGGGCTGTATTTGAACAGGGCTCATCAGATATAATGTTTGCTAACATTGGCTAAAATTTACAATGAAAAAAAAAAGTAGCACACTATAATTAGTGCTATTATTCCTGAAAAAAATCGACTTGACCCTTTCCTTTTTTGTTACAACATAGGTTTACAACACATTTCAAAGTGCGCTGCCAGTGGTGTCGTTTTACAGTGTTTAAGGAAGGGATATGCTAATATTCTGGATATCACACATTATTACACCACTACTATCTTATTTTAGCTTGGCAAAAGCCGAGTACAATATTAGCATGAAGTAAATAAAAGCTACTCTCGTGTAACGAAAATCAAATCAACATAAGATTTCCAAAAGAACTACAGATAAGCAAGCAAGTATATTTTTGTCTCAGTAAGATGATGATTCTTCAATTTGTCCCTGGAATTTGATGCAGTTTCACCCATTGAACAATGTTAATCATATCAAGTGGCCCTGGCCTACCCCCCTTTAGGCATTCCACACTTGGAATGCACATTTCCAAAATCTAGAAAATTATTA
This sequence comes from Acipenser oxyrinchus oxyrinchus, assembly GCA_030684275.1. Lineage (NCBI taxonomy): Eukaryota > Metazoa > Chordata > Actinopteri > Acipenseriformes > Acipenseridae > Acipenser > Acipenser oxyrinchus. Next base: position 22,785,811 of record CM060247.1, on the reverse strand, counting down.
TGATGGTATGATGACATCAAAATTCTAGAAAATAATCAGATCAGTTTAAAAGTCACCACATTGTTTGGTTTCTTTGGAATTAGGAAGTACTCAAACAACCAAGATACTACAGTGTCAGATAATGTAAGAGGAATTCTGATACAGCGAAAAATTATTACAATTCAATATAGGAGTAACTCAAAAACATCTTAAAACTATGAAAGAAATGTGACAAAATAAATAAAATAACTATTGAAGATACATTTTAATTATTTTAGTTCAGAACTGTTTATAAGGGTTTCCTCATCACCCACGGGGCCACAAGCGCCTCCACGGTACCATCACTTCGATATATGAAAGTGTATATTGGTTTAGACTACGCTATCATTTGGTATCTCGGCATGTTACAAATGTACTTTGGTTTCAAGTCTTGTTTCGTGTTGCAAGTCGTTTATGACATCGCTTTGTTATGTCATTTGTCAGACCTACATATGCTAGGGAAAATTTATGGGAGGCTGTGTAGTGATACTGCTTGGCGCTTGTCTGTCTCTCTCTTTGCATGCGGCCACACCCTCCTGCAGCGACAGCCTGTCATATACACAGACACATGCATCTCAGTGCCACTCACTCGCCGACATCTTTTTTAAGACTGCCACAGAATACAGACGGGCCGTAGAAATAAAAAAGAATTAACATTTAAACACTATGTTCACTTTCCACGTATCCTGCTTTAATCTCCTTTCCCATTCTCAGCATATCAGCTCCTGCATATGTCTGAGTGCTCAAGAGATAATCAAACAATTTGCACTTAGATACACTAGCTTGATTGGCGGCGGCCATGTTAGGAGCTGTAATGCGCATGTCTGAACAGAAATTAACGGTTAGCGGCAATTGCTATTTCTTGTGAAATTTAAAAAGCAGGGTAGATTTCAATAGTATCCCGGTCGACAAAGACCCAATCTGCCTTTATAAATGGGAAGGTGATTGCTGAAACATGTCAGCATATACTCATAATGCAAGCGTTTCTGTGGTTCCAGACCCTTCTTTTATTTCAATTTGATTAAAATATATCCCGTTCGGCAAGAATGTCATTAATTAGAGTAGAACTTGTAGCCCTTAAAAAACTTTTTTTTTGTTACTCCAGAAGATGTCCAATTTGTCATTACACTGCAGAAAGTGTTAGCTAAAAAGTAGTCTTGATGTTTTGCCTTGTGGCTGTGTTAAACCTAAAAAAGTGTACATAAAATGATCAATAGTATGGAATAACTTTAACATAAAAATGTTAAACATAAAACTAAAACTAATATGAAAATGTTTCAACAAAACTCAGCACATTTAAAAATGTCCACACAGCAAGTAAGTGTGAGCCGTCCCTTAACCCTTTAAGGACCATGATTGTGTAAACACATCATACTGAAGTGTCACTTTGGGCACTTGATCGGGTAAATACGATAAAAAACGCACTTCATTTCTTTGACTAGTGCAGGGGTTTTCAAACGGGGGTACTTCTAAGGGTCATAGGGGGTACGCAGTATTATGTAGTATCTCTAAACCACTGTGCATAAATATTACATTTTTGTTTACAGCTCAAAGCGAACTGGAGATCAAATTAAAAAAAAAAAACACAGAATATATCACGTCCATACTTACGCACGTGTGATTTCGATTGAGTGGACAGGATTTCCATTAGGGTGGGTGAAGGAGGCGTCTGTCGATCGTGCCTATGGAGAGCGCTCTGTGCTGCTCATGAACTTTGCTGTTTTCAACTTGTTGTATAATTGAATACTAATTATTATTAATATTATTTAGTCATTTAGTAGACGCTTTTATCCAAAGCGACTTACAAAGACTTGGGGGTAATAAGCCCTTTTCTTTAACCACTGGACCACCAAGCCTCCTAATCAGGGAGCGCAATCTTTCTGCATTTTTTAGAAGTACAGTATAAATGCTCCGGTAAATATAATTATTAATCATAATACTTTTATGGTTTTTGGTTTTACAATCCTTACAAGATAAATGTATTTTCATCTGGCAAATACTGAGGGTTGAGAAATGTATTCCCCATCTGATCTATTACCCATGATGTGTGAATGCAAAATTACCAAAACAACCAGGATTATGTTGAAATATGAAATGAATGTTTAAGAATACAACCTCTTAAATAAACTGCTAATTACCATACATTATAAAATATAAATTTCTGTATTACACACATTTTCTTTTAGCTATCTTTTTTAAAAGTCTGTGAGGGTATCCAAGTCTTGATTGATTGGTCTGATGAAGATTCACCAAAATCTGATTAAATATTTGTTAAAAGACATTCCACATTTTGTGAATGTTGTGTAGTTGGCCAGTTCATGACAGGGCCTGTACCATTGAAAGAATCGCTGACAATGGCAAAAAGATGGAAGAAACAATGAAAGCCCATCAAGGCCAGATTGCTTGGCAGCTGAAGACCTAAGACGCCTTGTAGAGCGCTGCACTCCCAACAGAGAGTTGCAGATGACCAGGTAATGATCTCTGCTGTTTATCAATGTGCACCACAGAAAACAGAGACACTAACAGAGCAGCATGCTGCTTGTCAAGCTGCTTGGAAGACAGCGGGAGCTACCTTACTTCAGGAAGATGTCCAGGCTAGACTAAGCAGCATGTATTGAGTTGAGATTTAAAAGAATGCCAAAATAAACTATAAAGCATTTCATCAGGATGATATAGTGGTAATATTCTTGTTAGGGACACTTTTATCTCTGTGACAAATGTAATTGAATTCTGGTCACCCCAGACAAACTCTTCACTTATCAAAACTGTCAATAAAATACATATAGGCACCTAAATTCAGGGCTGTATGTGAACGTGTATTGACAGATGTGTTCATCTGGTGCAATAACATTCTTCTAATCTTAAGTCGAGCCATAAAGTGCACCCATAAAACAAAACAAAAAAAAATATATATATATATATATATATATATATATATATATATATATATATATATATATATAAAGATGCTGCAGCCAATGGGGGGGATTCCAAACTTTTAGGGGGGAATGGCACAAGAAAAGGCACTTTTGCATATAAAAAACTATATATATATATTTTATTGCATCATCATTCATACTGGTGTTCCTTTAAAATAAGCTGCTTTCAGGAGACCTACAGCTGTTCATCACTGCGAGACAGAGCACTCTCCATTGCTTTTGCCATGGCCTGACGTGAAGTTTTGCATGCAGCAGAAGAAAAAGGTGCTTTTCTTTTTAACCAGTGCTTCATTTTTTTAACTCTTTACGCTCAGCCCTATTTCCGCCTGTTTTTCAATGTTTTCATTTATGTATGTTTAACTACTGGATAGTTTGTGCTGCATGCATGTAACATATCAAACAAAAGGCCAGAAAATGTTTTTGCATATTATGTAAGTTGCAACAGGATCAGGCAGAATATATGTAAAAAAAAAATAGAGTAGCTTGGTGTCTTAAAATATCTCTGCAGGATTTTCCCGCACTGAAAGTTGCAGATATGCGGGAACAACTTGGAAAATTGCGCGATTCCCGCAATCCCACGCTGAAATTCAAGCCTTGAGTTATATATACTTGAAAGGAGTCAAGCAGGGAGACAAGACACTGAGGACAGTACACTACAGATTTGAAAAAAACAAATGGCCTCAGTAGCAGAAAAAAATGATGTGATTGTGGTGTTATGTGGCAACATAACCTGCTTCTTGATCAAAGGCTGCTACTAGCATCCAACAACCCAGACATTGTGTCCTTTTGGTGGTGGATTATGAATAACGGGTACTGTATGTCGTGGTCATCAACTTTTTCATAATGCTAATTGCTTTAATTTTGAACTTACAGCTGAGGCAGGGGATGTACATTACCAACATACTTGTTTATCCATGTTTTGGTCAAACCTGTCCTTTCATTGTGTTAAGACCAAGTGTGGCCAGGGCATTACACAACCTTAAAATACGCTTGCTTGATATATAATATAATATACACTTTAGATCTACACTACCGGTCAAAAGTTTTAGAACACCTCAATTTTTCCAGTTTTTATTGAAATTTACGCAGTTTAATGTCTCAATGTACTCTGAAATTAAAGCAAAGAACAAATAAACAATTGGAGATAAAAAAGAAATCATGGAATCGTTTTGTTTAACAAAATTTAATCTAAATTTTTGACTCATCAAAGTAGCCACCTTTTGCAGATATAACAGCTCGTGGCATTCTTTCTACAATGGAAATCAAATATTGTTCGGAAAGTTCTTCCCAACACTGTTGCAGAAGTTCCCACAAATGTGTTGCACTTGTAGGTTGCTTTGCTTTCACCCTTCTGTCCAGTTCATCCCAAACCAGCTCAATGGGGTTTAAGTCTGGAGACTGTGCTGGCCATTCCATGATTTGAAGCCTACCGTCTTGTTCTTTTCTTCTAAGGTAGTTCTGACATAGCCTGGAGGTATGTTTTGGGTCATTATCTTCTTGTAGGATGAACCCCTGACCAACTAGGCGTATACCAGAGGGTATTGCATGGCGCTGCAAAATGCTGTGGTAGCCATTTTGGTTCAGGGTGCCACTCACTCTGTGCAAGTCCCGACTCTGGATCCAGCAAAGAGCCCCAGACCATCACGCTTCCTCCTCCATGTTTGACAGTTGGTGTCACACACCGAGGAACCATCCTTTCGCCTACTCGACGGCGTGCAAAAACCATGCGTGATGAACCGAAGATTTCAAATTTTGATTCATCGGTCCATAAGACCTTCTTCCAGTCTTCAGTAGTCCACTGGCGGTGCTTCATGGCCCAGGCAAGCCTCTTTTCTTATTTTGCCATCTTAGCAATGGCTTTCTTACTGCCACTCGACCTGTCAAACCTGCAGCTCAAGTCTTCTCTTCACAGTTGAAACTGAGACTTGCTTACTTCGACCAGTGTTAAGCTGTGCTTGAAGCTGTTGTCTTGTGAGCCGCCTATCACGCAAGCTGTTGACTCTCAGAAACTTGTCTTCTGATTCTGTTGTGGCTTTGGGTCTGCCAGACCTCTTCCTGTCAGAGTTTCCTCCAGTTTCCAAGTGCCTTTTGATGGTGTAGGAAACTGTACTCACTGACACCTTGGCTTTCTTTGCAATTTCTCTAAAGGAAAGACCAACACTTTTAAGGGTTATAATGGTCTGTCTGTCTTCCTTTGTTAATGGCCTTTTTCTCGCCATTATGATAGCAATATACTACTTCCTGCAGTACAATACTGTCCAAATAATGCTTAAGAGGGTGTAGTAACACAGTCTGTTCCAACACTGTAAGTAATCAACAAAAGTTGGGACACCTGTAGGAATTGTTAGCATCAACTTTCAAGGCTTAATTTACTTCCATTGCTGCAGAACAGCTGTAAGTTGTTAACCCATTACTTGTTCCCTGAAAAAGGCCTTTTTGTATAACTCTGAAATGTACATTATTTTTCAGTTTTTGGTAACCTAAACTTTTTTTTAACCTCCGGCAGTTTACCGCTTACCTTTGTACCATTTCAGGTTATTCACTGGACTTGAACTGCTTAAATTTCAATAAAAACTGGAAAAATGGGGGTGTTCTAAAACTTTTGACCGGTAGTGTAAGTGCTTGTAGTTTGTAGTACACCACTTAGCCAGTGGATGTGAAAAAAGTTAATCATTTACTTAGAACCATAATATGCATTGCTTTCTTTGAAACTAATCGGTATTGTGAGGAAAGTGTGCTTCAGGACCATCAGTGGGTAATTTACAGCTCTGAAAACTGATTAACCTTTGCACAAATTTACATTCTGATTACTTGAAACTGTTATTGAATTACAAATTCTGATGTGTTTCTAGACAAATTACACTACACAAGAACAATATTATTCAATTATCAACATCAGACATACAGTATGTGTCCTACTTGATTTCCTCAAGAGCACTCATGCGGGACTAGTCTGACAACTTCAGATGAATAATTAGCAACAGATTATTACTGGAAAATGGTCCAGAGCAACAATTCCATCAGATTGTAAAAATAATTATCCTTGATTTCATTAAAAAAGTATAATTTGAAGTAACCTTTTTCACACAAGAAATTTTAAATATAGCAGTGACTATGGGTAAAGTGAATTTTCTGCATCACGATGGGGTCATTCGCAAGACAACCCGAAGCTGAACATAAAAAGATTTCAGGGTTCTAAAAATATTGGCTTGGAGTCCTAATATATATATAAATACAGGCTATGCATTGGGCAGGGCCGGATTGACACAGGGGCTTTAAGGGCTGCAGCCTAGGGCCCCGTATTTTGAGGAGCCCCCCAGAAAGAATGTGAATTTATTTTTCTTAAGTATGAAAGATTTTCAAACAGCGGGGGTGGAGCGAGTGTTGCGTTCCAGTCGTCCTGCGGCATGAGGCAGTATAACCATAAAAGTGTAACAGAGCACCTAGAAAGTATGGGAGCAGTGGCAAAAAGTGGAAACCACAATAATTAAAATGTCTTCGCAAGGATGATATGTTGAACAGAACACCGAAGTTCACAAGCTATTTTTTTTTTATTTAGTTGTCGGCAATGGTTTTTACCCCGGTTTTTCTCCCGTTTGGAATTTCTAATTATTATTTTTATCCCAGTTCACTGCTGTAACCCCCGCCCCGCCCCGCCCTCCTCCCGATGGCTCAGGAAATGGAGGCTGAACCACACGTCCTCGGGAGCCCCAAGCTATTTTAATAAGATATCAACAAATGTATGCAGAGATGATAGTAGCAGTCCTTCAGAAAATACTTCTGAAAAAAATCAACAGGAGGAAACAATCAACACTGTCGCTGTCAGTTACTGGCAAATCCTAGTTTAACGTTCTCCAGTGAGTCGGTTTCAGAAGCGAGTGAAATCGCTACATATGAAGGTCAAGGCAAAAATTTTGTGGATAAAATCAATAGTACTGATGCTTCACTTTGGGGCCCAGCAACTGAGACCTTGCGATCTTACTGGATTACAAAAAGGACCTCAGTCATGTCAAAATAGAAATTGCAATTTTTCAGCATCTAAAAAAAAAATACAAAAATCAGAAGCAGGCTTATCAAAAACCCTATTCACACACTCTGCAAAATGGAGAATATGTGCCTCAAGAGTGACTTCTTTATTCACCATTGACCGGTTCATTGTTCTGTTTTGTATACCGATTAATTAGAGATATATCTCATGCAACTGCATTTAGTGATTTAATGACTGGAAACATACTACAATTCGCATTGTAGAGAATGAGAGTCGTGTTTCTCATCGAATGGCAATGATTACTTGGATTTCTTGTACAGAAGCCAGATAGACTGATCTGAAAACACAGTTTGAAAATGAGCAGGCGTGTTGGAGAGATGTGCTTAGACGGGTTGTTGCAGTTGTAAAGTTTCTTGCTGAGCGTGGTCTTTCCTTTAGAGGAGATAATGAAGCCGTTGGTTCCCTTAATAATGGCAATTATTTGGTAATCTTGGAATTGCAAAGGAAAGCCTTTGTACCTTTCACCGACTGTTTGTGAAGAATTAATTTCTTTAAGGGGGTAAAAAGTACTTTGTGAAATAATCAGTCAGTTGCAGAATGCAAAGTGCTTTGCAATTATTGTAGATTCCACTCCATACATCCCATGTTTACCAGCTTACGTTCATTGTGCGCAATGTATCGCAAGACGGGCAGATTCAAGAACGTTTTCTGAAATTTCTGCATATAATGAGTCACACTGGAGAACCGCTTTTTCATTCTGTTCCTATAGTTTTACAGGAGATGATCATTAACATATCGATTTGCAGAGGTCAGTGTTACGACAATGCAAGTAACATGTCCGGAACATATAAAGATTTACAAGCATTCAGGAGATTAATCCACTAGTACAGTGGTTTCAGTGTGCTGTCATTCTCTCAATTTAGTTGGGGTTACTAATGTAAACTGCTGCTTGAAGGCAAATATTTTTGGGGGGATTTCTTCAGTCTCTTTTGAATTTCTGCTCTTCATCAACTCATCGCTGGCAAGTTGATACAGCAGGATTAGATCCAAATGCCAACAAGAGAATTGAGACATTGAAAGATCTGTTCTATGTGCTAGAGGGTCTGCCCATGCACACGCTACAAGAGCACTTTGTCTTATTTGGTAATTTGGTAAACAGAACCCAAACATGCAGAGTGATGCTCGATCTCTGCACAGCAAACAATTGAAGCTTGAAATTGCTTTTCTTTGCAACTTTTGGAACACAATTCTACAGAGGTTTCAGTCAACAAGTAACGCTCTTCATGCTGTTGAGCTAGACCTAATTACTGCTGTAAATTTGAAAGGCTTGCTGAAGAAATTTCTACCAAGCCTAAGAGCTAAATTTTACAGCTTTGAAACAGCAGCTAAAACAATAGTAATGCAAGTTTCTCAAGAATACAAAACTGAAAAGAGCCATGCGATAAGGAGAAAAAAACCTGTACGGTGAGTCGAAGGTGCTGGAGTACACGTTGACAGGGCGACAAATTTGTGTTGAAGTTTTCGATGTCATGATTGACAAACTTGTCGCAGAACTGCAACATTGGTGCAAAGCATATAATGCTAATATAATACTTTGGACTTTTTACTAATTTTAAATTGAGTGTGCATTAGAGATATGTGCTTCAGCTGCTAAACTACAAGAGAAATACCACATGGATTTACAGGAGATTTCTGTAGATGAACTTGTTCAATTTAGAGTGTTCGTAAAGGATGAGAACAACAAATCTCCTACTAACTTGCTCCCCCTTTTACGACAAAGGAGTCTGCAGTTGTATTTCCCAATGTAGACATCGCTTTACGACTGAGGCGCTAATCAAACATCAACTCTACTATGGATCAGCGAAGATTGAATCATTTGACATTAATGTCACTCGAGTGTGACCTGCTTCGTCAGCTTGATTTCAGTGACATCATTGAAGACTTCTTAGCCATAAAGAGTAGGAAGAAACCGATTTAACAGCTGTTCTAAGGTAAGGTGAAGCCCTTGTTTGATATTACCTTTAACATCACTAAGTACTACAAGTTTGTGCTGAAAGTAATGTGGTTTCGTTTAGTTCGATTTAACTTTGATTCAGCTTTACAATTGTTATATCACATTTAAAAAAAGGAACTGAAATAACCAAGGTAAATTAACAATTGAATGTTTGGCATGGTAGCTGGCATGGGTGTGCACTAGGGCTGGGATGAACACGGGATTATCATGTTTGAATATTCGCTCAATTTAAATATTCATTCAGGTATTTGTTCATTTTCAAAAACTAATAATAACCATTAAATTGCTCAGAATGCAGGCAGAGACAACATAGCAGCAGGGGCAGGGGGCGTGGCCCCTGTGTGTGCCTTTATTACAGCAAGATGTTACAATATGTAACACGTTAAAGTAGGAAAATATCCCAGGATTAAAAAATAATATGTTTTGTAGGCCTTACTTTATCCCAGTGAATTAACTACAAAACAAAGGATGCCAATAGCAGTTCAAGTTAAACGTTATTTTGTTTATTCCTGAAATAAATACTACATAAAGTTGATACTGCATTTTATTTATTTTTTACTTATTTTTTTCCACATAAGAGAAAGTCCCAACAAAAAATATATAATATGTAAAATCTATATCAACACACGAAAATTTGCAGGTTTAAGCGAGGCATTTCAGAATGACGTGCTTGCCTTTTTTTTGTCCCACAAGTTTCTGACTCGCTCTAAAACAACACAATGGATTTTTGACCCAGATGGCGTTCCATAGAGATCACTGTGCGTGCGCACGCTTAATCTGGTTTAGTTTTAGTTTAGTTTAGTTTTTGCTGTCTAAAACCTCTAAATAGAGGCTCAAGAGCTGCTGCGTTGATCCTGTTTTAAAAAAAAAAAATGTATTGCTCCCCCTTTATAACGTTATTCTGTGGAACAGGTTATAAGGTGGTACGGTCATGGCTCACATTTGCCCCACTAGTAGTCTTGGTATAAGGCAGAACACAAATAGCATGATCTCTTAACTATGGCTCCCGACTACAGCATTATAAAGGGGGAGCACTGTATTAATCTCACATATCACAGAGCTCTTTTTCGTTTGCCATGTCGTGCAACTTCTGGTGAGGTGGTAAATAAGTGCAAGGTATTTTTGTCATTTCTAGTGAATACGAACATCTGATTTATGTATCTGAATACATGTAAAAAAATATTCTGATATTTATCCCAGCACTAGTGTGCACTGGTGGTAAAACAGTCAAGTAATGTTTCCCAATCCAGCCCTGTGGACACACTAACGATACAGGTTTTTGCTTTTTCCAAGTCCTCAAGGATTCTTTGAAAAAAATAAATTGTAAACTTGTGGCACAATTAATAATTCCCATGTCGATGTAGGTCCCAGAACATGTCGGTGTTTAAAATGCAATGCAGATGAAGATTTTAAAATAAAGGATTAGGTGCTGGTTGGATCACAAACCTGTACTGTTTGTGTGTCTCGAGGACTGGATTGGGAAACAGTGCAGTAAAGGGAAGAAATTGAACATACAAACAGGGGCCCCCAAAACTATAATAGCCCAGGGTCCCCATCAAGCTCAATCTGGCATTGGCCACGGCCCACCACCTGAAAATATGGAATTTCACCTTCACAAGTGCAGCCATGAGTGAGCTCAAAGAGGTCAGGCTGACGAGTCAATATAAATCTGATATTTTCAGTTGGGCCATGGCTTATTAGATTTATACAACACTTCTATTGAGTTTCTTCAAATTCTATTATTTTTCCCATTATTTCTTCAGTTTAAACTGGCACTATCTTGTGTCCTTCCGCAGTGTGCAGTGATCTATTGGCAAATCAGTGTCTTACTATCGGTTGTATGACCGAAGGAACTTCCATTTCATTGGCTCTTTGTTTCCCGGGGGTGGGGGTTGAGCTGAGGAGTTAACATGCCTTGTCAAAGTGATGGATTTGCTCACCCAGGCAGAAATTATGTAAAAAGACATTTATTTCTTAGTCTAGTTGCTCAGCCTCAGTCTTTGTTATGTATGCTGTCATAAACAATTAGTTTTCTTTTACCTAAATTATTGATCCACAGCACCCAGATATTAACCTAGTTAAAAGCAGAAGACAACATTTCTGACTTGAAACACAGGCAATCATCCCAGATTTTACAAAGCTAAGCCAGTTGGCATAATCAAGAACCTGATGTCCCATATCTCCATTTATCCTGTGGAGATGCCAATATGTTGATGAAAAATTCAAACACAATTTTGTTTTAATAATTGTACCCTTGGGATTACTACAATCTTGAATTGTAATAAGTTTAGTAAAAAAAAAAATATTTGTAATGGAGGATTTCATTTTATAAAAATTGAAAATGCTATAAATACATATTGGGCCCAATTTTGAAAAAAAAAAACACCCCAAAAAGCTAGAAAATGCAATGTAATGTGCAAACTCAAGAACACTTGCATTGCATATTGTCATATCTCCCATGTTGTGATTTTGAACAGATCCAACACTGGACTGGTGTGATTTGGTTAACACTGGTCAATCCATAGAAAGTGGGAGGCAGAAAGGGTTAGAACATCAATAGACTTCCCTTTTAATATGGTTTACACATGTATTTTAAGTGATTTCTATAATAATAATAAACAAAGCATTAATTATTTCTTATAATGGGAAGTACAGAAACTGTATCTGAATACTGTCGCCTCCGGCTAAGAGAACACACCTTGGGAAGCAAGCAAAGTGTTCTCTTAGCCAAATGTTCTTAACGATGGAGTCGACCCAATATGAATCAATACATAACTAAATGTGTGTTAACTCAAACTAAAACCATCAGCGTTTGAGTATGTTGACTATTATTTTTGTTTACCGGAGCATTTGTGCTTCTAAAAATGCAGAAAGAGATCATTGATTAGTATTCAATTATACCAATGGTCGCCAATGTGTGGATCACGATCCATGGGTGGATCGCAAAAGATTTTAGGTGGATCTCGGGACAAATCAGAACAAGCACTAACATATAAGCATATGACAGTTTTTGTTACGGCTGATGGGCAGAGCCTTCTGTGTCGTCCAGTAGCACAGATGAAAATATTATTATTTATTATTTGTTTATTTAGCAGACGCCTTTATCCAAGGCGACTTACAGAGACTAGGGTGTGTGAACTATGCATCAGCTGCAGAGTCACTTACTTGAAAATATCCAGACAGTTCCTGCATTAGACAAAAAAAATGTGCCACTAGAGATTCCTAAAGGTTGACTATAATAAATAAACATTTTTTTTTCAGCTGAAAGTATATATAAAAAAAACTTAAAAAAAACCTCACAGTTGGATCTAAACTCTCATAGGTTCAATCGTAATGTACTCCTGGAATGTAGTTTCTTGGTGTCCACTGCCCACTGTTAATCACACATTAAAAACTACAAATCCCATATCCCACCAATTTCACTGATTCATCAGTGAAAGGCTACTTTTTTCCAGACAGTTTGAAAACTTGTCAAACCAAGATGAGGAAAATAACAAATTATTTTCATGTGATTGGAGAAGTTTCAAAAGAAAACAGCGATGAACAAAATTCAGATATGTCAGCGTCTTTACAAGAAATGAGCAATGAAGGTATGTCAGAAGATGAAAGCGAACAGGGAACTTCGAGAAGGGCTATGTTAGTTGCAGCGTGTTCACAGTTGTAAGTAGCAAAAGAACATACAAGTTCAACCAACAGTGGCTAAAAGATTTTCCCTGGATGAAGTTTGACTGTTAAAACATTTTGTCAGGATGCAGGGGAACTGATGGCAGGCAAGACTGTATTTTTAACAGGGAGCCAGAAGTTCAAACATGAAAATGTATTAAACACAGTGCTTCAAAACGCCCGCAATGTGCGGAGAGGCATACATCCAGAAACGTCATCCAGACCACCCCGCTACCATAAACAGGCAAGCAGCACATTCTGAGGAAATCATTTAAGTTATAATTTTGTTGATGCAAAAGTATTGAACTGCACAAGTGTTATGTAAGAAAGGAAGGAAAAATAAAAGATTTGTAGATATTCAACAATAAATTTGAGCAAAATTGTATTTTTTTTTTTGTGTGCCCCTAAATTTTTCAGTGTTTGCCTACATTTTTTTTAACTTAGGCGCACATGTGCCTAAATAAAAGTTAGTGTAGAGCACTGGTAAGTTTCTGTTTTATAACTACCTATCCTTAATATTAAAAATGCTTTCATTGCATGTTTTGTTACATTTTTGTTGATGTGTTGTTTTATTATTGCAATCTTATGCATTGGACATTATGTTAAATCCCGCTAATAATTGTTGGTCATAGCTTACTGGTGGATCGCGGAGCCCATTGAGATCCATCAAAATGGATCGCAGTGTTTGGGGTTTTGGCCACCACTGAATTATACCATGAGTAGAAAACTGCGAAGTTCATGAGCAGAGCGCTCTGGGCCAACTGTCCATAGGCAGAATCGCCACGTGTCTGCTTCAGCCACCCTAATTATCAGAGCGGAAATCCACTCAATCGAAATCATGGATGATCATTTTTTTTAACTACACTATATTAAACTTTGAGCTGCTAAACAAAAATGAAATGTTTATGCACAGTGGTTTATAGATAATATATAATACTGTTTAATAAAATCAACTCAAGATAATTATTTTTTGTTACTTTCATTGTTATTTTTGCATTTCTGAGTTATCCTGCCGCATACCCCCGACTGAAAACCCCTGCATTAATTGGTTAAATTTCACTGTGTTCAAACCTGCTTGATTTATATTTAAATGTGTATTTATTTCTGTGTACCTGTTTTGTATTGCAGATCAGCAAAACACAATATAGTATATGCTTTTAATATATTACACCAGTAACTTTAAGAATACTCATAATTTAATAACATAAATGTTACTTAAATTTAAATAAATATTACTTATTTTGCTTAAGACATTTTGTAAAATATATTTGTAAATTATATGCCATATTTTGTGAAAGGGGTTAAGATATGTCCATGACATGTTCTTAAAAAACTGCTTAAATATGCTCTTTAATTTCCCTATGGGGGAGGGCGAGTCTTTATGGGCAAAATTACCTCTTCTCATTCTTAAAACAGATTTGTCATCAACATAATACAATTCCCATCCATAATAAATACATAACCTGGGGGGGGATATCCTGTATATTTTAATAATGGATATACAAAAAATGTGCACAATGGGAATAAAAGCTTATTTTTAACCTTTAAAAATCTATTGGAAATGTGTAAACACTAAGAACTTCACAATCCACTGTTGGAAATGTCCAGTCAGGTGGGAATTTACATAGAAAGAAATCTGATCTCAGTGTACAGAGTGCTTCTACACAAGTAACAAATGGGTGGACACACCTCAAGCTAGACGATGAAGTAATGGAAAAGATGACTGCTTGACAGAACACTATTGCTGTATTCTTTCATAAATAATAGCACATGATTAAAATGCTGTGGAGGAGTTGACTGTCAACACATTTGTCTGGCCCAGCGTGATTTTTTCAGAACTTATCTATTCATCTCAGACTTCATTTTTCTGTGGATTCTGCTGTATCTCTTACTGACATGCTGACAGTTTAACTGTGGCAGTATATTACAAACATCCATGTAATTTGAAAAAAAAAAAACCCACAAAAAAAGCACCCGGCTGCTCTGTTGATTTGTTGCTGCAGAATAAAAAGCATGTTTTATTATTTATTTTATAATATTCATTCTTAGTGGAATCATTTGATCTGTTCTGTTGAAAACCCTCCAAACTGATGTGAAAAAACTTAGCTTCATACCTATCACTTGAAAATAAGTACAACAAATATTTCCTTATTGACGCACTACCTGTTACATTGCATTTTGGAATCTGGCAGTTGTTTTTTTTGCTTACGGTGAATGACTGAACACACTGCATAGAGCTGCAGAATTTCTTTAAAATGTCTTCAACCAAAAAGACACCAACTGTATCAAAAATTGGAAATACTTCTGCTAAAGATCACTCCAGTATAAGAAGGGGACATTTCACGTGTCTGTTATTTTTACATTAATTTATCTTTTTATTTTGTTTCATAATTCACCGATGGTATTAATAAAATACATAAAGAATGGACAGAAAAAAATGAAATATTCTACAATTTAGCATTTGCTGTTTTTTTCAGGTAAGCAATTAAATATTTAGGAACATTTTTTGCATAATAACTAGAGAAAATTATACATTTTGAATGTGACAATGCTATTTTTCTGCATTAATAAATGATATGTTTAATCGCAAAATATCTTGAAATACCTATTTTTAGGCAGTTTATACAGTGAAAAAAAACTTAGGTGCAGATATCACATTTTGCATTAAGTTCTATAAGGAATAAATGTTGTCAGCATGGTAAACAAGTAAGTACTTATTTCTCTTTACTACTTTAAACTGTGTTAAGTTTTTTAAGCACTTATTTTATCAAAATGAAAATGATTTATTATGGATGTGGGAATAACACATTAACAATACGCTGTGCAGCATTAACCTAGAAATCTGTCTTGTGTGAACTTCATGTTTTTGTTCCATTATGATCCTACACAAAGGGGCAATACCAGGGACGGCCGGTTAACAGTGTTCAATTGCCTGCTGAACCCACAGACTCTCATTAATGAATTGCGCTTTCCTTCTTCTGCATTTCATTTCCCCCTCTCATGTGACACTGGCACATCAACAATGCTTTTCATCATATCTGTTTAATGGGCTGAAGCCTGGGCTGTGCTCGCTCAGAAATGTGAGCGCCCAAATCTGCCTTGCACATGTGCAGTAGCAGCCAGCCGTCAGCTAGCTATGGTATAACAATAACACATACCTAGCTATGGTAATAGTCAAGGCAGTTGGAACGAAGTTACCCCAGAGGAGTTAATGCGATTTATTGGCCTCGTAATTTACATGGGCATTGTACAGTTACCTGACGTTCATCAGTATCAGAGCACGGCTTCTTTACATCACGGCTTATGGGCTAGTGCGTTCATGACACGTGATTGATTCAAGGCGATAATGGCTGCACTACATAGCGTCGATCCCGCCACTGAAAATAACACTGATCAGTTACGCAAACTGCGCAACCTCTTCGATCACCTAAAAACCACATGTTTTTTTTTAAACTTTTTCAGCCAAACCAAAATGCAACTGTCGATGAGCGTATGGTTAGGTCAAAATCACGTTCAGTTTTAGACAGTTTATGAAAGATAAACCAACTAGGTAGGGGTTTCAATTGTGGGTTCTAGCAGCGTCAGACAACGGTTACACAATAGATTTTGACATTTACACCGGCAGTTGTGACGGTAGGGTAATTGGCTTAGCGAATAAGGTAGCCTTAGAATTGGTCCAGCCACTTGTCCATCAAGGCTATAATGTATGGTTCGATAATTTTTTATACTTCACCAAGTTTGCTGATAGAATTAAAAAGGCTTGATTGTAATTCTTGTGCATGTGCAACACAAATCACATAAACTATACAACTATATATATATATATATATATATATATATATATATATATATATATATATATATATATATATATATATATTCTTTTAAATAAAGACTACTTTTAATAAAAACAACTTCATTTCCCCTTGTATTTTCATACATTGCCAAATCGTATGTAAAACCTTTTATCATGGTAATGTACTTTGACCATGGCTCTGACATAAAAGTTTGCATCTGTCATATGCTGATAATTTCTTTATATCTAACTTGGAAAGGGGTTGAAATTGGCAGTTTTTATATTATTTTATATTATATTATTATATTATTATTTATTATTATATTATTTATTATTATACATTTATTATTATACATTATTTTTGAGGCAGTGCAGTTTATATAAAAAAATATATAATACATTTCACAATAAAATACATTATATCATTGGAAACAGCTACTAAAAGCCTTTCTGTAGATATATTGGGTTTTAATTTCTGATGTAAGGTTGCCAAACTACACGTGCTAAACACAAAGTGGACATATTCAAGCCCAAATATGATCATTCTACCTAGACGTCAAAGGGTTAACTTATACTTATATTAAAACACAATTAAAACACAATAACACATTCTACTAAATTTATTGTTGTCACAAAGTATTCAGCACCTAAACATACATGTAAGTAGCACGAAAAAAACTTACGGCACTCAATCACATCAGTTACATTTATCAATGGGTTTTATTTCAAAATGTTATGTCGTAAATATACAATTGGTTCTGCCAAAATCAAATTAAAGAAAACCAACAGCATTTCCTGCCTTTTTTAGCTTCAGGCTGCACCGTTTAAGTTATATAATTGTCATTTTTTATAAAGAATTTACTGACTTTTGTGGCTTCAAGCTTAAACCATAACTATTATTTTAAAGTATGTTTTGTAATGAATTAACATTTTAAACATACACTACTTTATAAATTATTGTATTATTGAATTCTTGAAGTATTAGAATCTACAACTAACTGTGACAACATTTCAGTTTCAGTTGCTGCACTTCACCCCAGGGAGACAAAGTTTAAATCAGTATCAGAAAGAAATTGACCCTAATGACTGTTAGGAGTCAAAGGGAAAAGGCACTGGCAGTCGACATTCAATCTGTTTGGGACTGTTTTGTCTAATAGAGCAGAATCATGTGGGACTGCAGCAGTTCATTTAGTAATGTTGACTGTAAAAAGCCTCAGTAATAGAATTGAGAGCAGTGCACATTGAACCCATCTTGTGTGAATGTTGAGCTGGTGTGCATTATCAGTAAAATATTAGTCCAGTCTGCCACTGCTGCTGACTTATGCTATAAGTAAACTAACAGTGCAATTAAAGAAGTGCAATGCATATTCATTCAGTTGATTTAAGCTGATTAAAATTAATCCTTCAGTTTTACTGTCAGAACCTTGGCTGCAGTATACTGTTCTCCCTGCCTCTTTGTATCTTGAGGGAAGACGATTTTAAAACATTTAAATGGATGTTGGAGCAGATGTACTGTATATTGTAGAGTGAAACAGAAAAGTACTTACAAAATGTTCAGCTACAGCACATATATATATATATATATATATATATATATATATATATATATATATATATATATATATATATATACACACAGTGCCTTGCATAAGTATTCACCCCCCCCTGGACTTTTCCACATTATGTAGTGTTACAACCTGGAATTAAAATGGATTTAATTGGGATTTTTACCATTTGATTTACACAACATACTTAACACTTTGAAGGTGCAAAATATTTTTTATTGTGACACAAAAGTTAATTAAACAAAAAAAAGACATTTGTTGGTTGCATAAGTATTCACCCACCTGAGTCAATACTTGGTAGAAGCACCTTTGGCAGCAATTACAGCTGTGAGTCTTTTTGGGTAAGTCTCTACCAGCTTTGCACATCTGGAATCTGCAATTTTTGCCCATTCTTCTTGGCAAAATTGCTCAAGCTCTGTCAAGTTGGATGGGGACCGTTGGTGAACAGCAATTTTCAAGTCTTGCCACAGATTCTCAATTGGATTGAGGTCTGGGCCATTCTAAGACATTCAGACCACTCCAGTGTAGCTTTGGCTGTGTGTGCTCCGCCCCAGTCCCAGGCCTCTTGCAGACTGAAACAGGTTTTCCTCTAGAATTTCCCTGTATTT
Source organism: Acipenser oxyrinchus oxyrinchus (assembly GCA_030684275.1). Classification (NCBI taxonomy): domain Eukaryota; kingdom Metazoa; phylum Chordata; class Actinopteri; order Acipenseriformes; family Acipenseridae; genus Acipenser; species Acipenser oxyrinchus. The sequence continues at coordinate 22,767,220 of CM060247.1, read as the reverse complement.
GGCTCCATCCATCTTGCCCTCAATCCTGACCAGTTTCCCAGTCTCTGCCGATGAAAAGCATCCCCATAACATGGTGCTGCCACCACCATGCTTCACCCTGGAGATGGTGTTCTCAGGGTGATGAGAAGTGTTGGCTTTGCGCCACACATAGCGTTTTACGCTAAGGCCAAAAAGTTCAATTTTGGTCTCATCAGACCAGAGAACCTTTTTCCACATGTTTGCTGTGTATCCCACATGCCTTTTGGCAAAATCCAAATGGGATTTGATATGGGTTTTTTTCAGCAATGGCTTTCTTCTCGCCACTCTTCCATAAAGTCCAGCTTTGTGGAGCGTCTGGGTTATAGTTGTCCCATGGACGGTTTCTCCCATCTCAGCTGTGGATCTCTAAAGCTCCTTCAGAGTTACCATTGGCCTCTTGGTTGCTTCTCTGACTAATGCCCTACTTACCTGGTCACTGAGTTTTGGTGGACAGCCTTCTCTAGGCAGAGTCGTGGTTGTGCCATATTCTTTCCATTTTTTAATAATGGATTTAACAGTGCTCCGGGGGGTGTTCAAAGTTTGTGATATTTTTTTATAACCCAACCCTGATTGGTGCTTCTCCAGAACTTTTTCCGGACTTGTTTTGATAGCTCCTTGGTCTTCATGATGCTGTTTGTTTAGATATGCTCTCTAACAAACTCTGGGGCCTTCCAGAAACAGGTGTATTTAATCTGAGATCATGTGACACTTTAATTGCACACAGATGGACTCCATTCAACTAATTGTGTGACTGAAGGCAATTGGTTGCACCAGAGCTTATTTAGGGGTGTCACAGCAAAGGGGGTGAATACTTATGCAATCAAGACTTCTCAGTTTTTTATTTGTAAATAATTTTGAAAAATATGTAATTTTTTTTTTTATCTATACCTGTAATACCTGTAAATACATTCATTCTGAAACAGAGATTAGAGGCATTAAATCTTCACTCAACATTCATGAACATTTTACATGTACCTCTAAAGGAATAGTTTACTGCATTATCTGCAAGAAATGCAACACATTGTATATTGGGGAAACTAAAAGGCGTTTAGCAGACCGGTTTGTAGCATTCGCATTAACACCACTGCATTTCCAGTAGCCCATCACTTCAACAGTGATGATCACACTGCTGAAGACATCACAGTCTGTGTGATCAATCAGTGCTATGGAACACATGTTGCTTGGAAACAAAAGGAACGAGAGTTTATCTTCAAACTGGGAACTTTGTAAACTCTTGTAATGAACATTCTATTCTAATAATCATGACATCATCCACAGAATTTTTGTATAATTACAATTCTTGAATAACAACAAGTTTACTGCACTGTGTTTACTTTTCTTTTTAAACAGCTGAGAAGGGCTTTTGCCCGAAACGTCCTGAAAAGAAAAGATTTTTTAATCTTTTAAACTTTTGTGTGTGTATATATATATATATATATACAGTACTGTGCAAAAGTTTTAGGCAGGTGTGAAAAAATGCTGTAAAGTAAGAATGCTTTCAAAAATAGACATGTTAATAGATTATATTTATCAATTAACTAAATGCAAAGTGAGTGAACAGAAGCAAAACCTAAATCAAATCCATATTTGGTGTGACCACCCTTTGCCTTCAAAACAGCATCAATTCTTCTAGGTACACTTGCACAAAGTCAGGGATTTTGTAGGCATATAGTTAGGTGTATGATTAAAAAATTATACCAAACCGGTGCTAATGATCATCAATTCAATATGTAGGTTGAAACACAATCATTAACTGAAACAGAAACAGCTGTGTAGGAGAAATAAAACTGGGTGAGGAACAGCCAAACTCAGCTAACAAGGTGAGGTTGCTGAAGACAGTTTACTGTCAAAAGTCATACACCATGGCAAGACTGAGCACAGCAACAAGACACAAGGTAGTTATACTGCATCAGCAAGGTCTCTCCCAGGCAGAAATTTCAAGGCAGACAGGGGTTTCCAGATGTGCTGTCCAAGCTCTTTTGAAGAAGCACAAAGAAACGGGCAGCGTTGAGGACCGTGAGCGCAGTGGTCGGCCAAGGAAACTTACTGCAGCAGATGAAAGACACATCATGCTTACTTCCCTTCGCAATCGGAAGATGTCCAGCAGTGCCATCAGCTCAGAATTGGCAGTGGGACCCTGGTACACCCATCTACTGTCCGGAGAAGTCTGGTCAGAAGTGGCCTTCATGGAAGACTTGCGGCCAAAAAGACATACCTCCGACGTGGAAACAAGGCCAAGCGACTCAACTATGCACGAAAACACAGGAACTGGGGTGCAGAAAAATGGCAGCAGGTGCTCTGGACTGGTGAGTCAAAATTTGAAATATTTGGTTGTAGCAGAAGGCAGTTTGTTCGCCGAAGGGCTGGAGAGCGGTACACGAATGAGTGTCTGCAGGCAACAGTGAAGCATGGCCCTTTTGAAGAAGCACAAAGAAACGGGCAACGTTGAGGACCGTAGACGCAGTGGTCGGGAGGCATCTGATTGGCCCCAAATTTATTCTGCAGCATGACAACGACCCCAAACATACAGCTGAAAGTCATTAAGAACTATCTTCAGCGTAAAGAAGAACAAGGAGTCCTGGAAGTGATGGTATGGCCCCACAGAGCCCTGATCTCAACATCATCGAGTCTGTCTGGGATTACATGAAGAGAGAGAAGCAACTGAGGCTGCCTAAATCCACAGAAGAACTGTGGTTAGTTCTCCAAGATGTTTGGGCCAACCTACGTGCCGAGTTCCTTCAAAAACTGTGTGCAAGTGTACCTAGAAGAATTGATGCTGTTTTGAAGGCAAAGTGTGGTCACACCAAATACTGATTTGATGTAGATTTTTCTTCTGTTCACTCACTTTGCATTTTGTTAATTGATAAATATAAACTATGAACATGTCTATTTTTGAAAGCATTCTTACTTTACAGCATTTTTTCACACCTGCCTAAAACTTTTGCACAGTACTGTATATATATATATATATATATATATATATATATATATATATATATATATATATTCGTGTTGTAAATCAAACCCTGATTTTGACATCAATTATTGTGCAAAATGTGCTAACGACGATTATCGATCATTATCGAGTTAAAATGCTTTGAAGCATTCAAGACACATCCAAAACACAGGAAAAGTGGTCAAACTGAATTGTAAACAGAAACTAGAACATCCTAGAAGGCTCTGTGTCATAAGGGCTTTTCACAAAAGGGAAATGGGAAATTTCTGAAGGTGCAGTACAGTTTGTCAAGGCAACTGGCAGGGTTTGGATCCTTCATGTCAAAAAAAAACTTAAAGGCTAAAAAAGACCACCTTATGTGAAGACATGCCCATGATTAACTGGTGCAAAACATCCACAGAAGTAATGAAGTAATTTCAGACTGTAAGGACATGGCTGGGAGAAGCTGGTGTCAGGGGTAGTCACAGTCAATAAGATGGTGTGAAGAAACCGTAACTATGCAACAAAAAACAGAGTTTTCCAGAGAGAATAATAATTGAAATTAAGAATATGAGTGATTTGTGGAGTGGCAATTATATATTGTTTAGTTTGTATTATCTGTCTGTCAAGACAGTGATGACCTGACCGCCCCCGAATACAGACACTAATCCAATAGGAAGGCTAACATAAAACAGATGTACACCATAAATCTTAAGTTGTAACTGTTAAGTAAGGGGTGTGATTAAAGCTATACTCTGTCGCCATTGGGGTCTTATCAGTAACAACTACACTTATAAATCTGTTAAGAGTGTCATCACTCGTACAAATATGTAAATACAATTCTGAACTAACAATTTCTTACCTTACTGGTATCACAAATGCCAACGGTAAAACGTAGACAGCTACTTTGAGATTCTTGTAGCGATTTCAATCAAAACAGCTAGCATGTTCTGAAAAATCTGAAATAAAGTGTTGTAGTGTTTCTTTTTCAAAAGTCAATGGTATTTCTATGGTTGTTAATCCATTTACATACTAGTAATTTATATGTTTAGGTGAGTTTAGTTTTGGCAATTCCACCAGAGTGAGACCATTTCATAAAAAGTAGTGTTCCTGGCTCCCTCATGTGATCACACATAGTTCAGGAGTTATTTCTCAGCGTATTTTGGTTATTTATTTTTATAAAATATATAAATATACATATTTTGAATAGTCATTGATACAAATGAGTACATTCTAAGGAGTAAATTACAACAGTAGAGTTTAGTGCAGTGATGATTACATTTGTATGTCTTACGAATACATAGAGGAAAGCACATTTCTTGGTAACACTGTAGTTTCTGTATATGACTCGAGTAGAAATATATACTCATTATTATATATTTTGTCATTGCATGCACACGTTTTTTCCTCTTCAACTCGATCCAGCAGCGTATTGGATTCCTGAAGACTGGGATAAAGATCAAGCAGTTTCATGTGTCCACCTCTTTGCCAATATATAAAACAGAAAACTTTGTTCCACTTTTATTTCAGCTGAGGTGGGTGGCCACACTGAGTATATGTGAGTATATGTGTTGAGAAAACATTTTTTTAACCTAATAATGTGTGATCCAATGTCATATTTTTAAGCACTCTTCAACATACAACCCTAAGACAAATGTGTAGAATAATCATGTGCAAATGTATGAGTATATTAGTGGCAATTAAAGCCAACTGCATGACATATGAGTAGATTCCCCTGTTTAAATTGGAATGGTGATAACTTAAACATGTAAAGACATGAAAGAGCTGTCAAAGTCAGTCATTATATGACTAGTAAAGGTACATGTTAACTAAAAGGGACAAAAAAATAGCAATTGTGCCTTGTAAGCAATGTAAGCTAAAACTTTTGTTGCATACCCCAGCAATTTAAAATGTACTCAGCTTGCCTGGCCCATCCACTTTAATAGGTAAAAGTGGTGGTCAGTAAATCTATGCCTGCTCATTCAAAAAGTGCCTTTTCATCCAAGCTGTTTAATTAAAGGCTTCTGGGAATTTATAAGCAATGCTAAAAGAGATGCCATTGTGATGAAGTATAAATCTATAACTGCATCGTATTAGACTATTCTTAATGTATCTGCAGTATTCACCAACAGATTCAGTTGTAAACAACAGTGCTGTAAAGCAATAAAGTATTATCAGTTATCGGTTTTAGCGAAAAAAGGTTTTGCCTTTCATACTAAGCTATGTGTTTGTAATTTTGAATAGGGGACCTACATGATTATTTAAAAACTGTATGCTATGTGTCATGTTCATTTTTTTTGTGTCTTACTGAAATATAAGCCTTATTGTCTAAGATGCTGTCATTAATTGCCATGCATGGACTGCATTCATCTCTACTAATCATTGTAAACAAAGTAAAATAGCAAAATACATACAATTTAACTTATATGTTAGCACAGTACTGTGTACATTTGCACCCCTTTTTTAGTTTCAGAGAAACTCTGGATGACTCCATGTGTACCGAATTTCATACTTCCAACCGCTTTAAAACAAGAGTTAGTCAGACATCAAATTTCATATTTATAATAGTAGCTTTGACGTAATTATCGTAATGAAATAGTCAGCAGGGTGGGGCAAATCACTTTTGTAGGCTGGTGGCCATTTGGCAACTAGAGTGACATTTTATGGGGCTAATATGGAGACGTGTATATTTTGCACACACATTGCTATTGCATGCTTTGTTTTCATTTTTTTTTATTAACTTTAAATTGTGGGAGGCGAAATATATGCAATCGATGTGTCAGGGAACTATATTCTGTGCATACAATGCCAAGGAACTATATGCATTAAACGTCAGGGAACTATATACATTAAATTCCAAGGAACTATTTACTGTGCACAAAATGTCATTGAGTGAAGTATATACAGAAACTGCCAGGGATAATAACTACCGGTATCTAAAAATTCCAGGGAAGTGAACACACTTCTTTATTTTTCCATTACTGTCATATTTGCTTTTGTTTTAACTCCAGAAATGACATTTAAGCAACACAAAATCTAATTCCTAAAAAACTAAACCAATGCAATATATAGCAGATTTTACTTCAGCTCACTTTGCTTGAAGTTTAAATGTACCTTATTATTTTTAATCGTCTCTAAGCCATCCCCACAGCGTGGCTTGAGTCTTAGCTTCTCTCTCTCTCCTTCCCACAATACCTAGCTACTGTCTCCAACTGCAAAAACAAAACATATGTTTTTTTAAATTTCTTGTGCCGTCTAAGCTGATCAATCGTACTGCTGCCCAGCAAGTTGCCACGGTCAGGGAAAATCAGGGCTGTATTTTTTCACTGTAAAGAATGGCTTATTCCCTGGCATTTCACGGTCTAAAAATTGGTATTTCACCATTAAACATAATATTTATTAAAGCAGAAAAATTGCATTGTCACATTCAAAATGTATCATTTTTTCAAAAGTTATTATGCAACACAGGTTCCTAAATATTGAAATGCTTACATGAAAAACAGTCAATGTTAAATGATAGAATATTACATTTTTTATGTCCACCTTTTAATGTACATTCTATTGTAGTATTGCATGGAAATGAATGCAGACTCGCTACAGCCAACTAAGTGTGGTCTCTGGGTTCTTCCTGGTTCTCTCAGTCCCAATTCTCTATGACTCTCTTTTGCTGTTTCTTCTCCAATTTGTCTCAGCAGCCCGCTAGTTATCCCCCAATCCAGGCCACGCCCTCAGTCCACCAGCCACCAATCCCAAGCCTGTACTGCTTCCCGCTCTCGATCCCTTGATTGTTGCAACATCTTATCCCCTGATTTGTGACAACAATGTTGAAACCGGGTCCCGCTCGTGCGGCAAGCTGAGCTTCTGATTGGTGGCGATTCTCCCGTCTCTGACGTCCCTAAACACCTGCTGCAATTGAACTTTTGACTTTGGGTCACAGACCCTTCCCGAACGCGGTTACAGCAGACCCAGGACCGTTACACTATTTTAAACATCAGTGAATTATCAAACAAATAAAAAAAAAACATAAACGTAAAAATAACAACAGACGCATGAAATGTCCCCTTCTTGTACTGGACAGAGTGATCGTTAGCAGAGGTATTTTCGATCTTTGATGCTGCTGGTGTCTTTTTGGTTGAAGACATAAAAAAAAAATTGTGCAGCTCTCTATGCAGTGTGTTGAGTCATTTACCGGAACCAAACTAAACCGTCTGCCAGGTTCCTAAATGCAGTGTAGCAGGTAGTCCGTCAATAAGGCAAACGGTTGCTGTATTTATTTTCAAGTGATAGAAAAAATAATTCTTTATAGAATGGGAAATTTCACGGGGAACTACATATTACATGGTAATGGGTACATTTCATGAAAATCATGACATCTGTAAAAAATACAGTCTTATCATTGGCCAGCAACAGTGCAGCTCTCCGGTAGTTAAAATATATATTTTTAAAAGCTGTCCCGTTATTTTGAAGACACCTGAACACTGCCTTTGTCCCTTGTTGTCAACCTACTATCTGAAGTTTTTGAAAAATTAGTTTCATACAATTGGCAAAAGCCATCTCTTCCAAACTGCAGACAAAGCAGAATGAATTTGGGATGATCGTTTCCGCTGTTCTACCCTAACTTGACTGGATTGGCTTTGAGAGATCAAAAGGGGTGGTGCAGATGCTGACTGTTTTGAAGCAGGAAGCATTTTAGTACAGAGCCAGAGATCTGTTGTATGTACAGTAAATGCTTAGGTCGCCAACATGGCAAGTTTATAGTAACATCTACTGGCCATATTAAAATTAAAGGCCACCCTTGAACCACCCTGGTTGTCAGTAATACAGTTATGATTCCCGTGTAAAACAAAACAATACTTTATTGTGATTTCCCAGTTTTAAAAGTAAGATGCCATTTCTTGTTTACATTCAACTTCGTTTTCTATTTTACATCTTAGTATTGTGTTTTTATTTAAAAATAAAACTTTTGTTTTGGTTTATAATAGTAATAATGCTCTTGAAATCTGTCTATTCATGAACTTTTTATTTAGCTTTATTTACCCACTTCATCTTATGGCATTAACCTTGCTGCTTGACTTATAAACTACCAGGAACAGGTCAATAAATCTAATTAAGCAGTTGTGTTTAATAGTGATAATTCCCTTCTGCTGAGGGACCATGGCTCCTGTGCTGTCGACTACTATATGAAATAGCCTTAAATGGCAGGCACTGTCATAATGACCAGTTTCATTCTGTGGAGTCTGAGCTGTTTGTTGTTGATGTTGAAATGTAAGTGTATATTGTGAGCCTGTAGAGCAGCTCTTGTACCAGCTGAATAGATCTGACGGAAACCTGTATAGCTGGAAATTGAATAGCTGATTGTATCCAGTAGTTTACTAATTCAGTAAATGCAAAAGTCAAATATTTACATGCCCAAATCAAATGAATACAATAATATGTCTAAACATCTGTTTGAGATACTGTACAAAAACAGTATTTTTTTGGAGGCTCTGTGGTCCAGTGGTTAAAGAAAAGGGCTTGTAACCAGGTGGTCCCTGGTTCAAATCCCATCTCAGTCACTGACTCATTGTGTGACCCTGAGCAAGTCACTTAACCTCCTTGTGCTCCGTCTTTCGGGTGAGACGTAATTGTAAGTGACTCTGCAGCTGATGCATAGTTCACACTCCATAGTCTCTGTAAGTCGCCTTGGATAAAGGCGTCTGCTAAATAAACAAATAATAATAATAAAAAAAGCACTCTCTGTTCCTTAGCTGTATTTGATGATCATTTTGAACGACCCCTAAGAGTACCACATTGATAAGCCTATTTGTGGGTTGCCTACTCTTATGATGGTAATCATGACGTGTTAGTCATGCATGTAATCTGATTAATGAACATTATTTTAACAACTGCTAGTTCAAAATAAAGATAAAGGGAAAAAAACAGAGACCATTATAGATGTTACAATATAGCACAAAGCTGATCTTTAATTTATGAAGACATGGTGCAGCAATACTCACAAGGTCTATTTCAAATGAAGGAATGGTCATAACTGCAGTTTAAGGTTATTGAAGGTAGTATTGTAATACCAGGCAGTAATTAAAAAATAAATGGTCCACCACATTTAAAACCGAGGACATATGACAAACCCTGACTACTCACATCAAATAATAAAAGTGTTATACCAAATTTGCCAGTTCACATTTGACACCTCAAAGCTGTACATTTTGTTTCATTTTCACCATTTACTGGTTATTGTTGACAGTCCCCAAATGTTACAACAAATGTTGATTTAAAGCAAGCAACAGTGGGAGCATCATGCACCAAAGCTGGGAGTTCCAGAGAGTCTGAGCCATGAAGCTAAACGAGCATTCTCCAAGTGTGATGCATTTTTGCTTGAGGATAACAAGCAGGCCACAGTCGGAGGACCTCAGCTTGCGGGCAGGGACATCAAGTTGAGGAGGTACTCAGGACCTGTTTGATGAAGGGCATTGTAGGTGAGCAGGAGAGTTATCAGGAAAGTAATCCTGAACTTTACAGGTAGCCAGTGCAGCTTGGCAAGACAGGGGGTGATGTGATCATGTTTTTTACATCTGGTAAGGATCCTGGCAGCGGCATTCTGAACTAGCTGCAGTTGGTTTATGGTGCGTGCCGGGAGACCATCATATAGAGACTTGCAGTAGTCGAGTCAAGAGAAGACAAATGCATGACAAAGTATCTCTGCATCCGGGAGGGAAAGGTAGGGATGGACTTTGGAGATGTTTCGTAAGATGGTAGAAGGAAGATTTGACAACAGAGGAGATGTGGGCATCAAAGGAGAGGTTGCTGTCAAGAAGTTCACCAAGGCTTCTTACTGTGGGGGAAGGCAGCAGCAGACAGTTTCCAAGGTTCAGGGCAGCTATATTTAGATTCTTAAGTTGAGTTTTAGATCCTACTAGAAGGAGTTCAGATTTGCTTGTGTTCAGCTGAAGAAAACTGGCAGACATCCAGGCCTCTGTGTCTTGAATGCAAGCCGAGAGCCGGACCATGGCAGAGGGGCTACCAGGGTCGAGTTTTTAAGTAAAGCTAGGTGTCGTCAGCATAGGAGTGAAACATGAGGCTGTGTTGGCGGATGAGGTGACCCAAGAGAAGCATGTAGATATTGAAGAGAAGAAGAACAGATCCTTGGGGGCCACCACAAGTGACCGGGTTTGCAACACCACTGCATCCAGCATAGAAAACAGACTGCATGCGTCTGGATAGGTAAGAGGACATCCAGGAGAGACAGGTTCCAGAGATCCCAGCATACTTCTGAAGGCGGTCAAGAAGAATACCATTATCTATGGTGTCAAAAGCGACTGTTAGGTCAAGGAGGACAAGCACAGAGGGAGCAAGAGCATCAGCATTAAGCAGGAGATCATTCACAATCCGGAACAGAGCAGTTTCAGTACTGTGATGTGGCCAGAAGCCAGACTAGAGATTCAAGCAGATTGTTATCCGTGAGATGCTTCATCAGCTGACTGGCTACAGCCCTTTCGAGAGTTTTGGAGAGAAAAGGGAGATTGGAGATCGGACAGAAATTAGATAAGTCAGCCGGGTTGAGGGAGGGTTTTTTGAGTACCGGCGTAACTCGGGCAAGCTTAAGGGCAGCAGGAACCGGGCCAGAGTCAAGGGACAGGTTGAGAGTGTGCATAATGGATGGAGCAAGATCAGAAGCACAGAGACGGACAAGGTTAGTTGGCCAGGGGTCCATGGGGCACGTGGCAGTAGTTGATTTCAACAGTAGGCCGGAGACATCAGCAATGGCGAGAGGAGAGAAGGAGGGGAGGGCAGGAGGGGCAACCGGAGGAGAGTCAAGGTGGTCAAGTAGTAAACTGGGTTTGTGGCAGGAGAGCGTAGAATAAATGTTGGCAATTTTGTTCCAAAAGAGGAGAAATCATGACAGGTAAGAGAGAAGGATGAACGGAAGATGGATCTGCCGGTGGCTGGATGTAGGATTTGGTCAATGGTCTTAAAGAGAACATGTGTTTACCGTGTCCCATAGTTATGATTTCAGAGAAGTACTTCAGCCTGGCCACGTCAAGGGCACACCTGTAGCTCATGAGATGGTAGGTCCAGATCTCCCTGTGAACCGTTAGTCCAGACGACCTCCACTTGCGCTCAAGCTTGCGGCAGGGAGACTTAAGCACTCGAAGTTCGAGGGTGTACCATAGGCAGTTTCGATCTTTCTTGACGGTTCTGGTCATAAGCGGCGCAACAGTGTCGATGATATTAGTAAGGGTACCATTGTAGAGGGTCTCCGCATCGTCAACTGAGGACAGGAGAGTACCAGTTAGAGGGGATGAAGAGACACATTCCGAGAGTTTCAGAGGATTCAGCAGATTCATGGGACTGAAGGAGATAACAGTATTAGTATCAGAGGAAGGATCAGGGAGATTAATATTAGCAGTGATTAAGAAATGGTCAGAGAGATATATCTGAGATGGAGAGATTGGAGATATCAAGACCCCTGGTGATGAGCAGATCCAGGGTGTCTCCTCTGGTGTGAGTGGGGATGTTGACAGATTGAGAGAGTCCAAGACAGTCCAGAGCCGTGTTGAAGTCGGTCACTATGGGGGAGGAAGGCAAGTCAACATGAATGTTGAAGTCACCTAAGAGTAGGATTTTGTCAGTAGAAGTGCAGATGAGGGAGAGGAATTCTGAAAACTCAGCAATAAAAGCAAAGTTGTTCTTAGGTGGATGGTAGATAACAGCAACGGTGAGGGACATGAGAGAGGGGAGCTTGATGGCGAGATGCTCAAATGAAGAAAAGGCAGGCAAAGAAAGAACTGAGTAAGCGAGCACAGAATTTGCAATAACAGCAGTGCCTCCGCCTCGCAAGGTTTGTCAAAGAGGGAATAGCCCTTTGGGGTGGCTAGATGCAGCCGAGTGCATGTCGTTTACAGAGTGCCAGGTTTCAGCTAGACAGAGAAGATCAAGATTGGTATCAGTTATAAGTTTGCTGAGAAGCAGAGATTTGTTAGTCAGGGAACGACAATTGAAAAAGGAGATTTTCAAGTTTGTAGCAGGCAGCGTAGGGGGAGAAGGAGTTAGTAAAGGTATGTGCAGCAGGTACTTACCAGTGTTCCACTAGTAGCCATTGGGAGGGATTTGGGAAAGATCCTCGCTCCACGTGTCCTCGCTCTGACTGCCACAGCTCAGGCACAGCTCGCGTTCTAAGACACTGTTTGCCAATTTATGCTACCCTATAGGCCTGGAGCCGTATACTTAACACACGTTTCTAATCAGCCTCCCAATTCAACACAGCCCAGCACACAAAGGAAATCTAAATTACAATTTTTAAGTGCAATCTGGTTACTTTAGCAATCAACATTTTAAACTATTAAATTAACTGTAATTCACTTACCTATTTCAATGTTGTTTCCGCCAGCGACTGAAAACACACGTGTCTCTTCAGTTATATGTATAAGTCAGTGCCTTATTGTGGTAGGCGATGTGTCAGTCATGGATTGTGAGATGTGATTGCACTCGCTACCAAAGGGGGCGTGACTGAAAGTATATCAGGGTGTGTGGCTGAGCGATCTGTTCCTCTGTTATGGTTACGGAATGACCACGAGGAGTGAAATGAAACCGTGAGTGTTAAGTGTTGTATTGTCTGTCTCATTAACTGTTGTTATTTGTCATTGTAGATGGCTAAATATCCGGGAGCTGTCGCTATTCAGCCAGCATCAAACCTGGACTGCACTGCACCACTGTTAGCTCGATTTCACGTATTCACAACGCCACTTGAACCCGGAGCACTCACTGTTGGACTGGTGATCGTGTAGGTGTAAGTGTGTGTTTATTGTTATTAACATTTCGGGACTGAACCCCATAGTTTTACTGACTATACACATTGCTGAGCATAGTCAGTGTTTTTATTTAAAAGCCCTTAATAAAGCTTTGTTATTTACCATTGAACTGTTCTTTCTAAGCACTGCATCACCTCTACACCTGTGCACTACAAACCACTTTACCACACCATTTAACAAGCAACAGTATTTTGACCATTCCTGCTAAAAAACACAATTCTAGTCACATACTGCACATATTTCTTTTTTTCTGGCAGTGCTGTCTATTCTTTACATTTCTGAACAGCACCTGTTTTGCATCATCATTTCATAATGTGTTTGAGAGTGTTTGGAAAAGTGCAAAGTGAAAGGTAAAGAATGGAAGTTCACACTGGGAGTGGACCTGTCAAAAAAATGGAGTTTGCATATGAAAAAAGTAGCAACTGGGTTAATTTGTAAACTATTTGTGAAAGGGCCTTTAAGTTCAAGAGAGCAATGTTCAGGATGTGTTCAAAGTTACAGCTTTTGAAGTACTGCACTGTTCTCTAATGTAATCTCTATCTTCAAAAATAAAATATAGTGGGATATTTTTTCATGTGTACATTGATCTTCTATTAACTCAATTTTGAATGCTAATGTAGATTTGCAAGATCAGATGTATAGTCCCACTGCAGAGAAGAAGTTGGAAAATTGTCAAAAATACAGACAGTATTGCCTGCGTTTGTTCATTATCCTTGGTTTGCTGATCAAGCTGCAATATGTCTATAAAATAGAATCTGTAGACTGGCACAATAAAGCATTATCTTGCCAATACAATCTTCTGTAGTGAGAAACCAGCTAATTGGTAGACTGTAGCCAAAGACCAGCATAAACATATACACTAAGTGAAATTAACTCATATTGGGAGTTTCATTTTCCGAGCCCATAATAAAGATTAATCTAGATTTTATTAATCAATAAAGGAAAAAAATCTCTTGAGAGAGGAAAGTGGAATCTTGTATTAGGGGAGTATGTCTGACTGATAAAGATCATGAACAGAAGGTGAAATACTGAAATCACCTTTGGGGTGCATTCATTAATACCTTAGTGTACACCCTTTTCATATAAAATGTATTTAAGAAACATAGTGCAATTTTTGTCCCTGTTGAGATCAAAAATAATAATAATCTGACACATTTCAAAAACTTCAGTTAATACAAAAATATAATTCTTACTACTTTGATTGACCAAATTTACAAAAACAGAAGCAAAAAATAAATAAAATGGGAACTGTTAAATATAACATTAAATAAGACCTACGCAGACAACCACTGAATATTGTAGATCGGAATTGTAGTTATTTAAGAACTGTATGTTAATCTTTTACTTTGTCTTTCTTTCAAGTCTGTTTGTTTTTAAGTTCTGTGTTGGTCAGGACCTGTCTTGGTCAAGTGATGGATATTCTTTTGTTCTCCGTGTAGAATAAGTTCAAGGCCAGCTCTCTCTAAATTATAATGTTAACATATTATTAGTGTGAAACTTGATATAGTGTTACCAGACAAAGCAGGGCCTTATCTGCATAACCCCATTACAAATAGCCATATGATGCAAAAGGAAATTAATTGTCAAAGGGAATGTCTTCTAATTTTATTCTGCTAAAGTTATTTTAATGCTGATATTATCCATGTATACATTTCTAGGTCAGCTTACTTATACCTTATATTTTTTGTTTTGTGGCTTTGCAATAACGTAAAAATGGCGCAGCTTTGCAATCCTGTTTTTTCTGACTGCATTAAATCATTAGTCTTGTCACTAGGTGGCAAAAGAGAGCAGAAAATGCATTGAACAAAACAGCAGTGGTGCTGTGGACTTAAACATTGAGGGGTAGATGTTCTAAGATGGGCCAGTCGCGACACAAACAGACTGCAATTTGAATTTTCTTGTGACACTTCGCATAGTATACATTTTGTCGTATGTACTAAGAGAAAATATGTTAATGAAGAGAGCCGTAATATACTTTGATTTGTTGCGTCATCTTAGCGGGATCTCTAGCATTGCGAGAGTCATGTGACATTTTTTTGAATAAATAATGAAAGGTAGTTTAATCCTATCACATTCTATACTGGAGCCCTGTGGTAGGGCGGAAGCCCTGCCGGTGTAATGAGTGGGTGTATGTGGGGAATATTGGGTTCAATCCCTCCCTGCCAGAACACACGTGGGAATGTGGCTGGAGCCATAATAGAATAATTGATGATTAATTAGGCTCCAACCACAGGTGTATAAAAAGGGTAATCACTGGTGTTAATATTAGAGTTAATATTGGTGAAGGTTAATGTTAGTCTTTTGGTGTGTGTGAGCTCTTTTGTGTTTTGATGTTTTTATACAATTTTAATGTCTAAAATGTACATTTAATTTGCAATACTGAAAGTTCACGGTAAACCACAGCGATGAATACATTAATAGTTTAAGTTATCACACGGACAAACTTCAACGAAACGCTCAGGCATGCTTGCGCATATCTCAAAGTAGCACAAAATTTCAAAGTTTCTTTTCAGGTTTCATGGGAGGGATAATCAATAATACCAAGCTTATGTGTTGTTTAGACACCCCCTGTGTCTAACAACGGACTATACAATGCAAACGTACAGAGATCATTAGTGTATATTAAATATACTAGTAGAATTGCACTTTGAAGATGTTCTTTCTTTCACTCAAGCATTAAAACTTATATATATTTATATACAGTCTATATTATAGGCCTAAAGTATTGGATAGAGGCCACTGATACTTGTATGTGATTTATGCTATTTTAATAAATTAATATCATATACAGTATATTCACTGCATAAAGATAGATGCAAATTAAACTTAGGAGTACATGTACTAACCATTCAGAAGCATTCATTTCTTTATGTGGAGCAAGCACGTCTTCCACCTCCATTGCCATCTCTGGGTCTGGCTAGTAGCTCAGACATGTACAGTATGTCCTAATCAGTCCTGTGCAGAAGTTCTGCTCATTGGAATCTGATGTTGGGGAATGTGGTGGCAAATCATCATCCAAACCGATGAGATTGCTTTCAAATCCACATCTGCCATCTCACTGCGTTTATTGACATGGAGTGTTGTTCTGGTGTGACCTCTTCTGGGATAAATACACCCCACAATGACTTTTTTTTTCCCCACTGCACCCCACCTTTAAGGATACTCATCGGTGTACATGGGTCAATCATCACTATACTGTTAGTCATGTAGGCAGATGAGAGAAAATGTAAATTTTATTAAAATTGTAAAAACAAGATAAATATGTCAGCCAGTAAAATTAGGTAAAAACATGGCAATTATATCGGGAAGAGAAAGGTAGTACTCAATAGGACTGTGCTAGATTGTTTTAGGTTGTTAGGTATTAATTAAATGGAATAAAAATGTAATTACACAATACAAAACAAAAGCGTTCTCCGCCTGATCAAAGTAAATAAAACCCCCATATTTTACCTGCAATATATGTGTTACTGTGGCAGGGTAAAAGCCTGTGTGTGTGTTTGGGGTGGGGGATATTGGGTTGGCAGGGAGGGAGTTAAATTCCTCTGTCAGAACAGAATGATTTATTAGGCTGCAGCCACAGGTGTATAAAAAAGGGTGATCACGAGTGTTAATGTTATTATTATTATTATTAGTTTATTTAGCAGATGCCTTTATCCAATGCGACTTACAGAGACTAGGGTGTGTGAACTATACATCAGCTGCAGAGTCACTTAAAATTACGTCTCACCCGAGAGACGGAGCACAAGGAGGTTAAGTGACTTGCTCAGGGTCACACAATGAGTCAGTGGCTGAGGTGGGATTTGAACCGGGGACCTCCAGGTTACAAGCCCTTTTCTTTAACCACTGGACCACACAGAGTTAATGTCACTGTCGGTGGGTTTGTGTTGCTGTCCTGTTTGTATTGTGAGTTTTTGTATAGGTGTTTTGTTTTGGCCCTTGTGCCTTTTGTTTTGTTAATGTGTTTTGTTTCGTCCACTGTCTTTGTTAATTAAGCATGCGCGATAGTGCTTCACTGCAGCTTTCTTGTCTCTGAGTTTCTCTTCTTGCCGGTAACAGCTTGGCCGTGACGCTACCCTGTCACACTTACCTTTCCTGAAATGTTTCATCTCCGCAGTAAATTTTGAGATTATACATTAGTTTTGGGCAAGATTTAACTTCTGATTAAACTTGACAAAAAAATACATCAACATTATACATACCGGTAGATAATTCAGTCAGCGGGATTAGCTCTTAAGGTCAGGCTAAGGAAAGGACACATGTATGCGGTAAACTAGTGGCATTGCCTAGTTATGCAACATGTTTTGTGTCAGTTTACGGCCTCCGTATGGCAGTACGGATGTAAAAATGTCAAAGATCCAGATGTTCATATAAATCTCTGAATCTTTTAACCAAGTAAATTGCTGAGAATATTTGCCATGGGAAAATAAAGGCCCAAATGTTGTTGAGTGGCTGCATGAATAGCATCATATAATTTAATAATTAATTATATCAATTACTTGTATTACATTCACCTAGTGTTTGAATAAAAATAATGGCGTGCATTTGTCTCTGCTGCATAGAACAAAGCTCCAGAGTCAACTAATGTTTCAGTTATGAAGATGCCAAATGAAACAATTTCAATGCAGGAGCCTTTTGTTTCTTTACTAAACAAGGAATACATTACTATGCTGGTGCTTCTTTGAAATGCATTCTGTTTGGGTACTTGGTGATTTGTTTCTTGATTTGGCTGATTGTTTTACAACTGATGGTGATAAGGTAGTAGTTTTATATCTTGTTAACACAACACGTTTAGAATGTCTTGGAAAAGCTTTTTTGGTAATGTAAAAACAACTACTTTGCATACATTTTAACAATATATTAAGTTTAACATGTATTACATTTTGAATGGCATTTTTTTCATAGCATCTTTGTTAGAGCTGAAACCAGTCCATTCCAGAGAATTCGTGAATCCTTTCAGCCAATCAGATGCTTATATGGGTTAAAAATATGAGTTCATGATGAAAGTTCAATGTAATTAAACATCAGATGCCTTGTGCATTCTACAGCTACAGCTTAAATGTCAGCTGAGTTTTACTTTATTGAGGGTTTTCATGTGACGTCACATTTTCTCCCGGTCAAAAAGCGCTGCATATATCAATTTATGCCAGTGGTGGATTATTCATTTTATTATTATGATTATTATTATTATTAGTTTTAACATGCTTAATTGTACAGCAATTTTTTCATTAAAATATACACTAAAACGGGATCACACTTAAGCGGGTTGGTGATTCTGGTCCTTTAAAAAACAGAATCCTAAAGGCACTGCACTGTGACAATGATGACAATTTACTAAGCACGGTGGTACATAATAATAATAATAATAATAATAATAATAATAATAATAATAATAATAATCCTAACAAAAACAATAGGCTTCCCCAGCCTACGGCTTGGAAGCCTAATAATAATAATAACAATAACAATAATAATAATAATTCATCTGTGGATTTAAGTTTTATTCAGCACAGTCATTAATTATTAGCTATACTGGTCTATGTTTTTAATAGTGTAGTTTCGAATTTCGCGATTGTAATTACTAAAGACATTACTTGTTTTGTTACAGTAAGTGTACTGTACTGGGGGGAAGAGACCTGGGTTCACAGTCTGTTTATCATAGCTGAATATCTTCATTGTGAAATATTAATCTGTATTTCAATACTGAAAGAAAAACGAGTAAACGGAACAACTGTACTTGCTGTCTGTTTTCATCTTTTTATAGGTAAAAATGGTGTTGTTTGAGCCAGTGATACAGTCGTGTTCCTAACAATAACATTCCTTACCTTGGCATTGATAACGTAGAACTTCTTGTCTAAACTTCTTGTCTTGTCTTACCCATCCTGAGATGAAGCACTTATAACTATCGGTACTTTTATATGCCTTCATCTGGGAAGCTGTGTAGGGAGAGGGGTTCTCAACTAAATAGATCCAGATATCAGCGAAGTCGAGGTTGGGGAGTTCATGGCTCTCTTTAAGTGCTGTAAGAAGCACTGGGACTGCACAATAGGGATCACAGACTCCTAGAATCTGGCACTTATCTCTATATATTTTCAATTCCTGACACTGCAGGTGAAAAGTGTGTTCTGTGGCAAATAACTCACACTGTAGTGTGGAAGATACCAAATTTGCATTAGCAGCCATCTATGTTTTGACCGCCAGTATGGCACTGGGGTCACGTGGGTGAAAACCCTCAATAGCTAAGATTTACAGATGTTAGCACTTTAGTTTTTTTTTTTTTGTGTGGTAAAACTTTAGGTTAGAGTTTCTACCCTATTTTAATTCTGGGATTTTCTTGTTCGTATTTTTAACAATACTTGTTCTAATTGTCTTTTGTCTTGCAGTTGCAGGACAAGTGTGGGTTCAGAAAAGGCACTTAAATGCTCTTTATGTTAATCTGATACTACAATATCTTTAAGCTTGCTATTATTCATTCCTAACCAGTGCTAGGAGGAAATGTGCTAATTTAAACCAAAAATGTACTGTAATACTGGTATTCATATTTCTATCTCAGTGCTTTTAAAAATAGAGATGATTTTAGGTAACAAAACACAATTCCAGGAGTCAGTTTGAGGTATATCAATGTCTACGGACTAATACCAAGCCATCCTGAGCTCCAATAGATCAAGAGGATTTAGACGAGACACATTTCTTCTCAAGCTTGGATGACCAGCATGGACTGTAAAGAAAAAAAACTATGGCATTATTAATATACAATGAAATATTCCCAACTTTCTTTTTTCTTAACCGAAAGGATACTGCAACTGTTGGTGGAACCCACTACATTCTTCTCTGGTATGGGAAAAGACTATGGTGTTGTTCCTAACAGGATGAGACAGCTGACACATTCCTCACAAAGTCAATTAGCATGTGATTAGTGGAAACACGTTGGAGGGGACAAAACTGTCAGCTGGGCTTTAAGCTTGGAGGCAGAGAGCTGTTTTGCACAAAGTATTCCAGAATTGGTTTTACTTCCCACCCAATGCACATAGAGCTAATTGGAATATTATTGCATCTGGTCTGAAACCAGAAATCAGAAGAGAAATAAGAGGAACATTTGTTTAATTAACTTTTAGATTACTTCAATAATACTCCAAATGCTACACATCACAGCCTATTCATTTTTAAATACTCTATATTATCACTAGATACACATTTTAATGTTTTCAAATCAACCTTTCATTTTTTAGGAGAATATAAAATACAATGTCTTCATATGTGTACTGTTGACAATAATCGTATTTATGCAGGTGGTCTATAGATCCTCATGAGGACCAGAATTTAACAAATGCTGACTTTAAAATAAAGATGTTGAATCCAAATAACCAATCCAAATTGCACATATAAGAACAACAATATTTTCATTTAAATTCATTTGATATCTCTATCTATGGACCTGACAGTACTCCCATGAGACTACCTGTATATACATTCCACAATCTCCTAGCAACCACAGCACGCTGAATACCTTACATATTAAAGGCAGTCAGGAGTTTACAGAGCCGAGATAGAGAATTTCAAACTTTAAATTAAATCACAGTTATCCAATGTAATATTAATTCATTATAAATTCATTGATTTAAAATAGCTAATACTGCTCTAAATCTTTGATTCACTATATAGATATGTGGCAAGATGGTTTGTAGTGCGCAGGTGTAGAGGTGATGATGCAGTGCACAGTAATAAACAACCAAACAATGTTCACTGTCAAAGCAGCTTTATCATGGCTCTTCGTGCCGTTAACTAATAATGCTGGCAAATACACAGCAATGTGTATTTGCACAGCTGAACAATACAGGGTTTCAGTCCAAGCAATGTACAGGCATGGCTCTGCGTCCTTTTCACGGTGCTCCAGTGCCAGTGGTGAATACATAATTAATGGTGACCAGTGCAGTATTGTAATCCGGGTTTGGTGCTGGCTGGTGCAAATCACAACAGTTAGTAACACAAAACCAAATACAAAACACTCATGGTCTTTTATGGTTAAACAGCGCTCTGTTCGTAACCATAACAAAAGGAATAGATTGCATCGCCACATCCCTGATATACCCTCAGTCACGCCCATTTTGGTAGCTCCTCCAATCCATGACTGACACATCGCTTACCGCATTAGGGCAATGACTTCTGGTATTGTGACTCTGCCCCCTTTCTGGATGGCCGGCTTCTGACTGACCCTGGAATGAACTGCCAGACCAACCAGTCCAGGGCACTCTGTTTCCCTTATACAGCGCCCTCACAGGTCAGGAGGGAGACTTATAACCAAGATTCATTCTTTCTCTGTCACAAGATCTCATGTATGCAGTTTTGAAAGACACACATTATAGTAACATGTATTTTAAATTAAAAAAAAACAATCACCTTAAGCATGTTACTAACTGCAAAACAGGGGAAATGACAGGAATTTAAGTGTATATGGGGTGGGGTTAATTTCACTCTACAGGTGAAATAACACAAGAAGTGCAAAACTACCATCAATTAAGACATTCAAATAGACCTTTCTTTAACTTTCTTTTTTTTCAAACTAAAATATATGTTTGCTATATTTATAATCTTTCAACTACCCTTGAGAAACTTACATTGCAAATGGAAGTCCACGGCAGGTAAGATATATTACATTATTTTATTAGATAAAAACCACTTAAGCATTACCAAGTGTGGAAACATCTTTGCTTGTTTTGACTTGTCAGGTCACTGTTGAAATGTAGAAAAAAAAGCATTATGTGCAGAGAACACAGCTGAATGGCTGCTATTTTTGTGCTGTTGATGAGATTTTGTAGACAGTAGGGGAGAGAAAGGAAATAAATTACAAGAGGGAAAGCATAAGTACAGTGCTTCAACTTTTACTAAATGACTGAATTGTATTGTATATAATTTTGTATAGTTTACAGAAGGCCTTCAGAACTCAAAAATAGTCCTGCAAAAAAAGTCCAATGAGCCATGTAAAGTTCACATTCATGAGTATTAAAATAACCCCTTCTCTGCTGAGGCCCTGGTGATGCCCTGTGCTACAGCCATTTTGTGATTTTGGGACTCGTCTGTTTTACATCAAAATTACTATATGTTCCTTTTTAGATACCCCTGGCAAACTATGTATTGTTTTTTTTTGCCAGACTCTAAAGTTTCTATTGGTGCCAAGTTTTTGTGGTTTACTTGGTCATGTGACAACATAATACAGCTATTATTGTAAACAAAATGCTACTTTTTCATAAAATGTATTATACCTGCATCACATTTAGTCCCTAAAATGCTAATGTTTAGTGTAAGAATGTAAAAACGTTTAAGCTGCTAGATGTGCCTGTGCCTATGTGGAAATCTTTTCATTGGTTTTGGGGGGTTTCCTTACTCTAGACAGACACCAGGCAACTTTGACTTTTCCACTTCAAAATATGCAGCCCACGGTCCATAGCACCCACCCCAATTTTATGTGCCCAGTACGCCGCTAAAGAATGAGATACCCTGGCACATGTATTTTTTAAACTGCACAAAATAAGGATTTTAGAAATGGGTAACATGACCTTGCGTGTTTACAGGCCCTAGACTGAGACTAGGCCACTTTGACCTTTCCCCTTTGAAAAAACGCAGCCCATGGTTCATAATACCCACTAATTTCAAGTGGCATAATCCTTCTGGAGCCCAAGGTAATGTTGCTGCATGACATAAAAACACAAGTGACTGGGGTTTATTTAGTCTTTCCAATACTCATGTACTGTGTGGTATTTTTCAAAACACTCCTCCAAACAGAGGCCTGGCTGAGAGACAGCGGGGAAAGTAGTACCGTGTATCCTGCCGCATGCCCTCGCAGAAACACACACGCACCTTTTTTGTGGCTTGGCTTTTTTCTCGGACTGTGGCAGTATCCGTTTAAAATGTTGTTCACTAAGTGTTGCTACTGTTTCCACTCTTTCAGTCTCTGGCATTTGTTGTGCATCAAACAGGAGGCTTGAGATCACAGAGGTCTGAAAGTTCAGAAAAGTGAGCCAATTCTCTGGAGCTGTACTGTACACTACATGTTGTACAAAGAAATCTGGACGATGTACATACCAAGTTTTTTGTACCATGCCATGGCCTTCCTAGCAGCACTGTACAGCTCCAGCACCTGGTCCGACTTATCCACGCCTCCCATGTTTTTATTGTAGTCCACAACACACTTCGGCTTGTTTGTGTGCATGCCCGTACCTCGCACAGGAACTGCTATTGTTGCCTCATCATGGATGGTGGTGAGGAGGTCCACATCTTTTGTATTTGTATATTTCATTGCCAGCAGTTCCTCACAGCGCAGAGCACTGGTTTCGCCATGTCTCTGTTTCTTGGCTACCAATTGATGAGGAAATCCCTTCCTGTTTGGTCTTATTGTGCCACAAGCCATTGTTTGGGATTGTAGCAGGGCAGGAGCCCTGCACACGAAGAGGGGGTTTGTGTGTATGCATTGTAAATAGTATTGTGTAAATGTGTGTAATGGTTGTCATTAATTTATTGCAGTACCTGACACTCCTGGGATAACCTGCCTGCTGTGTGTGATTGCCAGCTGTGGATAATCAGCGGGTAGGTGTGTTCCAGCACGGCGTCAGGTATAGAGGTCCTGTTTGTTCACCTAGGGACTGCTGCAAAGCCATGCATTAGGGAGTAGCGCACGCCGTTTTTACGGCACCTTTTATTATATAGTTTTTTGTATTGTGTTTTATTTTGTTTTTTTTGTACGCTGGCCATATGTACTCAGTAAGCTACCATGGTTGGTAGTGTCACATGAGCTGTTCTGTGTGTGTGTGTGTGTGTGTGTGTGTGTGTGTGTGTAAATAAATCCTGTGCGTCTGCGGGGCGTGTCAACTTGAACCTGTCTTAATCTCCTGCCTGTCACTCTTTGGGATTACAAAAATTAGATACAGTATTCGAAAAATATGTAAAATAGATCAATCCTATGCTCAAACTCACTAGCCTTTTTTTTTTTTTAAACCATGTTTTTAATCATTATTTATTTCTTAGCAGACGCCCTTATCCAGGACGACTTACAATTGTTACAAGATATCACATTATTTTTACATACAATTACCCATTTATGCAGTTGGGTTTTTACTGGAGCAATCTAGGTAAAGTACCTTGCTCAAGGGTACAGCAGCAGTGTACCCCAACTGGGATTGAACCCATGACCCTCCGGTCAAGAGTCCAGAGCCCTAACCACTACTCTACACTGCTGCCCCAATCATGACATACCAGGTACGTCTGTAGTACAGGGAAAGCACTTTTTATGACGTGCCAGAAGAGGAAAATAGGGCAGGTCAGGTTATACCCTTGAAAGTTAATTAAATAGTATGCCAATGAGCATCAAAGCATTACTAGCTGTAACAGTTATATCTTGGGACTGAATAAGGTTCAGAAAAAATAACCTTACAACTATATATATCTGTTATACTCAGAGTCAGGATTCGACCAATTCGACATTTTTTGCAGTTTTACTATATTTGAGAATAGGTTAGTTAACATACTAAAGGTTTATTGCTTTGTATTTTCCTACACACATTTTTAGGACATAAAGCCAGGTGCCTTGGCTCTTGAAGGCTAAGAAAACAGACCTATTCAAGTAAGAGACCAGGACACTGTACATCACTGATAATCAAACATGTCTCACTTTTATCACCTTTTGTTTTCTCATATGCGCGGTCGACAGCCAATCTGTCAATAAATCATTAGCTGCCGACCATGCATTGTCACGAGATGTAGTCTGGCAGAGGCAAGAACAAACATCACCTCTGCCAAACTGCATTAAATTACAACAGTAAAACAAGCACAAAACAGTACATAATAATAATAATAATAATAGTAATAATAATAATAATAATAATAATAATAATAATAATAATAATAATAATAGCACAAAATAACACAAATAAACACAGGGGCGTGGAAGGCATTGCAAGTAAAATTATATAGCAATGACAGAAAACATCGCTTCTCAAAGATTTGCCCTTGTAACTGCTGTCTAAATTCAGTCAGAATTATGGCCTATCTACATGAGGAATTGCTTATTTAATGGTTGGTTTCTTTGATTTCTTGCACTTTAGTATTTTATAGATTTCCACTTCTACACATAATACTAACATTACATTTTCTTTCTGAGCTTTAAATCTTCAGTTTTAATTTGTTCTGTTCTATTGTCTAGCTGACACTAGCTGCAAAATAATGCCACTCCAATTACCATGGCTTTTGACAGATTTTGAAATCCCTGTAGTTGTCTGCTGGGAACCTTGGAAATATTTTCTACCCTAACTGTTGTTCAATGCTCATGTTCTATCTATCACTTTACCATGTTAGAAACACTCCTACACTTCAGCTTTTTACTTTCCTTCAGACACTGATTCCAATTAAAATATACGTCTGCTCCACAATTGACTATTCCAGCTCATTATTTGTAAGTCCTGTTTATATAATTATCCATGTATCTGTTAGTTTATTTTTGTGCACAGTTTCTAATTTATTTTTTTTGTTAGGCAGTATGTGAAATAGGATTTTGTTCATAATAATGTATTTATAACTAAAAGAATGATATAAATCCAATAGCAATGTTTCAACTAGATGTCTTATCAATGTTTTCTAATTTGTTCATAATAAGATATTTATTTAAAACATTTTTTTTACAGTACTTTATGTGGAAGGTGGATTTAGGTTCAGAAATAATCTATTTTGATCCAAGTTGTGATGGATTCCTACCGGAGCAGGACTCATCAGCTGGAGGTTTGGCAGCAGGTCCGAGTCGGGTCACAGAACACAGACACACCAGGTTGTTGGGAAGCCAGTACAATACTTTATTATTCCTCAGTAAGTCACACATGACTCGGTGTCGTATTGCAAGTTATGCTAGCCTACACACATGTAGGACACCCATTCCTCTACAAGGTATCTGCCGAACCACAGTTCCCCCAAAGGATGA
The DNA here is from genome assembly GCA_030684275.1 of Acipenser oxyrinchus oxyrinchus. Lineage (NCBI taxonomy): Eukaryota > Metazoa > Chordata > Actinopteri > Acipenseriformes > Acipenseridae > Acipenser > Acipenser oxyrinchus. Next base: position 22,741,503 of record CM060247.1, on the reverse strand, counting down.
TGAGATTATATATCCTCTCTTCCTGTCCTTACTTTATACTCTACACTTCCATATATAATTGGGGAGGTAAGAACTATTTGGAATATATATCTCTCCTATATTGATGCATTGCTATAAGGTATATGACTTATGTTTCAGTCTATGAGTGTTATAATGGATGTTTTTGGACTTAGCGTTGGGAGTCTTTAGTTTTATGCATGTGTAACCTTACAGCAAAACATGTTGTAACCATAAAATGTATTTGAAGTTTTAATGCTAACAACTGTGAAGGCACTGGACTGCCCAGATTGTCTATCACCTGGGATTCGACGTAGTCTGTAACTACTCAATCCATTTTTAGTAGTTAATAAACCGACGGAGTACTAATACTTCTCAGATTCGTTAAAACTTCAAATCAAATGAGTCTGTGTGAATTTCTTGATTACTAAAAAGTCATCTGGATATGTTGCGAGCCCAGTGCACGAACAATCCACTTACAGGAGTCCGAAACATCTCTATGTCCTCCTAAACGTCTCCCCTGAGTTTAAGAGTGTGCTTAGAGTTTATATATAAATAAAAAGAGTACGTGCGAATCTGACACTGGAATAGCAGCTGTTTCAGGAGACGACCATGAGTCAAGAGGGGTGTGCAGGTCTCTGCCGTAAAGCAGGAAAGCCGGCTGTCTCCAGTGCTAGCATGAGGAACCGTGCAGAGGGCAAATGCAATGTGTGGAAGTCCCAAGACGAATGTTTATCTCCCACATACGCACGGATTGCTGTCTTGAGTGTGTGATTCACCCGTTCCATCAAATTCATCTGTGGGTGGTATGCGGTTGTGAGTGTGTTCGGATCCCAGCATACGCACATGTGAGTCAAACAAAACACTAACAAAAGGCTTACCTCTGTCTGAAATTAGATATTTGGGTGCTCCGTGGCACGCAAAGATTTCGGTCAGAAACTTCTGTGCGGCTACTTGTGCAGTGGCTTCTCTGATGGGGCAGATTTGGTGAAGTAGTCCACAAACACCAATATGTGAGCATTGCCTGGTGCCGAGCGTGGCAAGGGCCCAACAAAATCAACTTCAGCATGCTCCGATGGCGATGTTGCAACAGTAGGTACCAGCAGACCAGATGGCTTCTGCTGACTGGGTTTAACGAGTTGGCAGACAGTACAGGACAGAACATAGGCCTTAACATCACTTCTCATACCTGGCCAGAACACACGTGTTTGCAAACGGTGTAGGATTTTAGAAATGCCCAAATGACCTGCAAGAGGGTGGTCATGGAAATAGGCCAGTATGGTTGAATGAAGTTTGGCAGGAACGTAAAGTCTGAGGTGTCTTTGAGGGTGCAACTGGCATTTGACCTTGGGGTCTTGGTAGTACAACAGACTGTCATGCACACAGAGTTTTTGAGGAAAGTCATCAGTAGGCTGTGACTTTCAATTACTTGACTCATTTGTTGATCACAGGGTGATCGTGTTGAAGGTGTCTCAAGTGTTCTTTGTCCTCAAGGATCACAGGAGGTTGATGGCGCAAGTTTAGAGAAGCCAGAACAGCGTGAGCAGGCAAGAGATCAGTAGCGTCATCTTGCAGTGGGTTACGGGAGAGGGTGTCTGGGACCTTGTTTGCCTTTCCAGGTCTGTATATGATCGTAAAATCAAACTCAAACACCACCTGGCTAAACGGCCAGTGGGGTCGGGTCTGGACATTAGCCATTGCAAGCTGTGGTGGTCTGTGAAAATGGTTACCTGAGATCCCTCCACATAGGGTCGGAAATACTCCAACCCCCACACAATTGTGAGGCACTCTTTTTCTGAGGTTGAGTACTGTCGTTCTGCTCTCTGCAGTGTTCTGCTAGCAAAGGCTATAGCTGTATCCTTTCTGTCACCATCTTGTTGTATAATGGCTGCTCCTAGGCCAATGTTGCAAGCATCAGTATGCAAAAATAAAGGGCAGTTGTAGTACCCAGTCAGGCCTAGGAACTGTCGAACCTGGGTAACTGAAGTGGGAGCAGGGTATTCAGTGACAGCTTTAATCTTAGCAGAGTTAGGACAAAGTCCTTTTGAAGTCACCATGTGGCCAAGGAACAGCAGCTCTTTTAAAAATTGGCATTTCTGTAGCTTCAATTGTAGACCAACATCTTGGAGGCACAACAATACTTCTTTCAGGTCGCGTAGATGTTCCTAAAATGACGGGGAAACTACAACGATGTCATCCAAATATACAGTGCAGTTCTTATGCACCAATCCAGCCAAAACAGATTGCATCAACCATTGGAAAGTTGCTGGTGCGTTGCTGAGGCCAAATGGTAGCATGCAAAACTGCTACAGTACACAATGCGAGACAAAAGCAGTTTTGGGTCGGGATGATTCTGCAACAGTTACCTGCCAGTAGCCTTTTGATAAATCAAAGGTTGAGATGAATTTTCCTCAGGCTGGGAAGTCAAGGGTCTCAACAATTCTTGGCAGTGGGAATGAATCCTGGACTGTGATATATTGAGCTTGTGGTAGTCAATGCAGAAACCGGGCTCTCCTGATTTCTTTACGATTACAATTGGTGATGCCCATTAAGCAATGGCAATGTAATAGCCAACTCTCGTGAGAGTTCGGGGGGGTTTGGAGAGGATATCCTTTACTGAGGAATGATAAAGTATTGTACTGGATTCCCAACAACCTGGTGTGTCTGTGTTCTGTGACCTGACTCAGACCAGCTGATGAGTCCTGCTCCGGTAGATCAAAATAGATTATTTTTAAAACTAAATTCACTTTCCACATAAAGTACTGTCAAAAAAAATTTAAAAAATATGAACAAATTAGAAAACATTGATAAGACATCTAGTTGAAACATTGCTATTGGATAAGTACACCACACATACTGGCAAACAGCTTCACTAATTACACATTCTTAGTATTGGTGTACTCTGGCATAAGACCATCCAAATGGAAATATTATTTGGCAGTGGCAAGCATATAAGTGTTTTGTCCAGATTTCTGTTTGTTGACAGCTGCATTTGTAAATTGCTTATAATATTTTCATACATCTGTTCAAGTGACATACATAGGATGTCAAAAATGCATCAGTGGAGGATAAAAAACAAGCAATATTAGTACATTTATATAAGATATATAATGGTCAACATAATGTGTATTTATGGCTTACCACCACTGGTTGGAAATAAGTATGCAATTAAGATGTGGGCATTTTTCTGTAATAGGGAACAGCCAAAATAAGGTTGCCTTAAGCCAATAGTAAATAGATATATATCACATTCATAAAAGAAAGTATCAAGATGATAAAGTGTCAATTGGATCACTGTTTAGTTAAAAAAAAATAAAAATAAACATATATTTTGTTATAATCATGGTCGACATTAGAGCTGTCTAAATAAATGAAACCTACATTTTTATCATATATGATTTGTGAATGCATATTATAATGTATATTATTTAAATTGAAAAAGCAGGGAACATGTTATTTTATGCAATTCACATGCTATAAAAAAGGAGCCAGATCCTTTGTTTAGGAAGAGTGTGTAGGAGGAAGAGTGTGGAGAGAATAGAAAGACAGTACTGTGATAGCTGTGCTTGGGTGCTGTGTTTGTTTGTTCATGTTTTGTTTGTTTTGTAATTAATAAAAGTGTGCTCCTGTGCTTATAACTGCAGTTATTGCCTCTGAGTCTGCTATTTCTGCCATTGACCAGCCTTGACCGCCTGCCACTTTGCCACATATGGTGACAGCGGCCCTAGTGACGGGTAGGAAAACTGCAGAGAAAGAACAAAATGGAAGAAATGTTAAGGCCGGTGATAGAAGCCACTGCTGCACAACGAGAGGCCAACAGCTTACAACGAGAGAGCAATCAGCGACTGAGGGAAGCAAGAGTTGCTACTGCCAGGGCGAGAGCTGCTGCTGCCAGGCCCAGAGTTGCTGTTGACGTCCAGAATGCCAAAGAAGGAGGAGTTGCCATCCCCAATGCTAGAGGGAGAACGCCACTCTCCAGAGCCAGAGGGAGAAGCACCACTGTCTCCAGAGCCAGAGAAGCCACAGAAGAAGAGCAGGAGGGGGTGAAGAGACCATCTCCACCATAGCCCCAAGCAGCATCTAGAAAATGTCCAAAAACATAAAAATAAACATTTTCCTTAACGTAATAGAAACTGGAAAATGTTTAAAAACTAAAACAAAACTGAAATTTGTATTAATATTGTTTCATGAAAATGCTATATAAATAGCACTGCCAAGCTGCAATGACTTCCTGCTCTGTGGCACTGTTGCCCAAAACACATGGATGAATGCGTTTGCACTGTCAAAAAAGAGAACTGGAATTTTAAGTATTTAAGTAATTAAGTTTTTTTTTTTTTATGCAGCAACTAAACATGAACCTAAAAAAGTCTCTTAAAATGAAAAGATACTGAAACTGTTTTTTTTTTCTAAAACTGAAACATATCTTTCTGAATTTAGTTAACTGAAACTAAAACTAAATAATTTAAAACAAAAACTAAATAGAAACAAAATAATTATTTTACCAACTAAATAAAAAATAAAACTGAAAAAACACTGCCAGCACCCTGCTGCACCAGGCACTGCAGCACCTCGCACAGGGAGCGTAAAGCCTTGTCAAAGGTCAGCTCGTGTACCTGCAGATCGTCCAGGCACACCAGGCAGCGCTTTGGTGGGACCCCGTTCAATGCCTTCTCAATCAGCTGCTCGAACGTGGCAGGTGCATTGCACAGCCGGAACAGCATTACCTTATACTTCCATAGCCATCAGCCGGTGGAGAAGGCAGTCTTGGGCCGGGCTGCAGGTGCAAGCTCCACTTGCTCCATCCCATTTCTGATCACCAATGTAGCATACCAGCTATTCGGAAAGAAGAAGCAATAGAGATGAGACGAGACAATTCAGTTCCAAAAGGCAATTATTGTTTTCCATAGAAACAGTGGACTTAACTCAGACATCTGTTCAACAAGACCAGCAAGCTTTTCATACACTGCATTGAGTAGCTCGCAGGCTCCCTTAAATAGCCATTAGCCCACCAACAACATTTCAACAATGTTATCACTCTGCCCAATCACTGTTCCCCCTTCCATTGTTTCTGTCCATGTGGTTCTGTCCATGATTCCATCTGTCCCCTGAATACCTCGGACCCTTGAATCCCCTGGCCGCACTGGTGAGAGGTTACCGACGGTTAAAGGTTGCACCAATGGCCATCTATTGAGGCAGGCTCTTGGAGGCTCCAGCATACAGGCAGTCTGCCTGCTCTGAGGCGGCACAAAAAAACCCAAAATAGTGAATAGAGATATAGCGAAAATCTAATCAATCAGTAAACCCTCTCTTTGGCATTTTGTGTTACTACAGTTTGGATACAATGTTAATGCAATTCATATTTTCGCTCATATTGTCCTGTTAACTATACTTAACTATACATGCTCCAAGTCTAAAGTGACTTTTTCAATGTGGAAGACTGATGGTTAGAGGGGCGGGGTTGTGCACTTCTTTGGGTACTACTAGAATGGAATTCAAAGTGGGAAGTGTCAGGTCTGTGTATTGCCGCTGGGATGGAGGTAAGCATAAGCCCCAATGCCTTTTATCTCCAAGTCGTGGCAGTGCCAATGGAATATAGCCTAACTTGAAGTTTTACTCTGACTGACTGGCAAGATGCCAAAATGAGAGAAAAAACATAAATTGTGTTTCAGAGCAACACAGTGTTGAGTAGAGTGACCTGATCATTTTATTTATTCTTTATTTTTTGATGACAATAGTTATTCTGTTTCTCTGTCATTGGGCCTGGCTGGACAATCTGAAGTATTGCATTGCTGCTTGTATATTGGATATTCTACACCCTATATGGTGTGGTTTGAATAACATTCACACTGTATCACTATCAGTCTCTGGACTGTACAATCTGATTAGCACTACATATTTCAAGCAATGGGGCTCCTAGAAATGTGAAACTCATAAAATGGGGTTTATCCATGTCCTATTCACACATATAAAAAATGATGACTTGATATCAAAAATATTTACAACTAGAAATTCAAGTTTTGTGGAACAAAAACACAGCATATCTGGTACCATAATCTAAGGGTTATGTCCTATCAGATCAAATGGTTTGATAAACATGAAGTAATATGGCAATGTGAAAAACAAAATCTGTATCATTGATATGTCCAGAAAAACAGCACAATACATTTCTGTGTACTGTAACTTAATTAAGAGAATGACAGAATACAACTTGTAGAAACACTAAGGTCTATGTATTATTAATATGGTCAGACATTTAAAAAAAATTGACATTGAAATGGTTAATGTTTACAGAACACACATACAATGATTAACCACCCAGCTGCCCATTTATTTTGTCAATTTCCATGTTAAAAATGCTCTTTTTTTGTGTGTGCAGATTTTTCATTCTTAGCCCTCAAATAAGCAATCTGGACAGTTTTCAAAACAATTTTTGCTATTTTTTTTTTAAATACACAATTTTTTTTGTGATTATGATACATGGAAATACAGTATTTCAATAGAACTTAAATAACAAAACAACAACAATGTGTTTACAATTGTAGCATTATAATATAGATCACAATATAACATCTTTTTTTTTCCAATGGCAGCATTATATCAGTCAATCAATATGTATTTTATATAGCGCCTTTCATCGTGGACCACCATCACAAAGCACTTTACAAGATAGTGAGGAACAACGCATAATACATTAAATACAGTGAAATACAGGGCAGAGTACATTAAATACATTAAAGGGCTTGTAACCAGAAGGTCCCCGGTTCAAATCCCACCTCAGCCACTGACTCATTGTGTGACCCTGAGCAAGTCACTTAACCTCCTTGTGCTCCGTCTTTCAGGTGAGACGTAATTGTAAGTGACTCTGCAGCTGATGCATAGTTCACACACCCTAGTCTCTGTAAGTCGCCTTGGATAAAGGCGTCTGCTAAATAAACTAATAATAATAATAATAATAATAATAATAATAATAATAATAATAATAAACACAAGGCTAGGATGTGAATTCTAAACATTGTGGACGAGTGTGTCATACAGAATAAAATGGAGAGAAAAACATGAAATAGCAATTTAGAAGCAGCTAATAACCAATAGCAGGCGTAAAGAGCATTGAAAGCAAGAGAGATCAAGTGGGTCTTGAGAGTTGATTTGAAGCGAGCGACTGTGGGAGATACATGCACTAAAGCTGGGAGAGAGTTCCAGAGAGTCGAGGCCGTGAATCAAAAAGAGCGCTCTCAGAGTGTGGTGCACTTTTGCTTGGATATAACAGTATAAATAACATATACTGTATATATATATATATATATATATATATATATATATATATATATATATATATATATATATATATATATATATATATTACAATGGCATTATTATAATACTTGTGCAGGCATATCACTTTTTTTTTGTGATAGATTTCAAAGCAGATGCACTTCAAACCCTCATCAATGCTAACATCTTTATCTAGCACATATACATCAGAAAACTTGCGTCACAATTTTTCAATCACATAATATTCAGTATCTTCACCAATTTCAGGCACAGGTGTATAGCGCTGTTATATGAATTGTTACCTGTGAAGTGTAGGTACAATAAATAAATAGGCCATTTTGACCAGTACCAAACCTGACAAGGCTTCCTTACAAACTGTAACACCAACAAATAAATAAAGAAATCTCCTCATTTTATTCTCTGTAGATACACAGGCATCCATTTTTCACTCTCAGCTGTGTATATACAGATGACCTGGTCTGTCAGTCAAGCACATTTCTTAGGGATTGCTGCCACCTGCCAGCAAAAAACAAAACTGCATACAATACGGTTTTCTTATTTTTTCATTGAAGCACGCTAAAAAAAACGTGTTCAACTTTGCAGATACACAATGTGTTTTCCTTTCATATTGGAAACTGTGAGACCCACAGAATATTCAATGCATTAGAAGAATGATTTACTGGATTATATTATTAGCTAATGCAGGGAACTGTTTAAATATCTTTATATGTTCATTCACCCCCTCTATTTCCGGTTAATGAAGACTTGAACACTCTTCTGCAGAGTGCAGAAGGGTCTTCTCCATCCCTCATACTGACAACCAGGAATGGAGAGCCACAATAAAGTTTCATTGTTGGAGACACCAAGATCATCAAGATGCGTGGAAAAGATGTGTGGGATTCACTTTTACTGTTGATTGCAGTGTGCTACGTCTTTGATCTTGACTATCCAGGTTTGTATGATCAGGCTCTTGGTCTTATTCAGGCTATGTACCTCCACACCTCACCCTCTCTTAACAGGAGTCCCCCAAGGGTCAGTCTTGGGTCCTCTCCTGTTCTCTCTCTACACCCGCTCCCTGGGCCCCCTCATCGCATCCTATGGTTTCTCATACCATTTCTATGCTGATGATGCTCAGATCTTCCTCTCCTTCCCCTCCTCTGACTCCACCATCTCCTCCCGTATCTCTACCTGTCTGTCTGCTATTTCCTCCTGGATGCACTCGCATCACCTCAAACTTAACCTCTCTAAATCTGACCTCCTTTTCTATCCCTCCTCCTCCCCTCCTCTGATCTCTCTATCTCTGTTCCTCTGGAATCTACCACACTCTCTCCCTCTTCCTCCGCTAAGAACCTCGGAGTCACCCTGGACCCCTGCCTCTCTTATTCCCAGCACATCTCCACTCTGGCACGCACTTGCCGATTCTTCCTGAGCAACATCCGAAGAATCCGACCCTTCCTCACCAACTTCGCCACCCAGCTCCTGGTCCAGGCCTTGGTACTCTCCGCCTAGACTACTGCAACTCCCTCCTGGCTGGCCTCCTCGGCCGCCACCCGTCCGCTCCAGCTCATCCAGAACTCTGCTGCCCGCCTGGTGTTCTCTCTGCCTCGCTTCTCCCACGCAACTCCACTACTCCGCTCACTCCACTGGCTACCGATCACCGCCCGCATCCAGTTCAAGACTCTTGTACTAGCCTACAGATGCCTTGACCAGACTGCACCCAGCTACCTCCAGACCCTCATCTCTCCCTACACCCCCACTCGACCTCTCCGCTCCGCCTGCACTAGAAGACTGGCTCTACCTCCTCTCGCTCCCCTGCCTCCAGAGCCGCTCCTTCTCCACCCTCGCTCCGCAGTGGTGGAATGACCTACCTACAGATGTCAGGACCGCCCAGTCCCTGACCACATTCTGGCGCCTCCTTAAGACTCACCTCTTCAGACAGCACCTGTAGAACTCCTCTGTTTCCCCCTGGGACACTTTCACCCTTCCTTAAATGTGCTTTACTTACTCTTATCTGCCCCCTATTTTACTGCATTTAATCCTGTACTTCAGAGTACTGTAATCTGCCATGTGTTTAAACTGTAGTATTTGGTATTTAATCATATCTTGATGTAACTATCACTGTCACTTATCTGCTGTATTACTGAATTGTATTTTGTCACACTTGTACTTGCTTGAACTTGTCATTGTATTTATCTTGCTCTTATTGTATTACCTGTACTGTAACACTTGAAATGTATTTGCTTACAATTGTAAGTCGGCCTGGATAAGGGCGTCTGCTAAGAAATAAATAATAATAATAATAATAATAATAATAATATGTACCTCAAGGACTGTGAGTGTGAGTACCTTCACAGCTGCAGATCTTAATTTGTTTTTGTTTTTTTAAGAATTGAACTGCATATTTATTTATTTTTTTTAATTTGGAATTGGCAATCATTTTTCTACATTTTCGGCTAACCAGAATTTGGAAATGCCCAATTGCAGCGCTGCCTTCCAAATCCATCAACTGTCTAATTGTTGCCAAAATGTCTATAAATTTATCAAAGTAGGTGGATAGAGCACAGCAGTTTTGTATTAAATCATATGTATTAAATGGTATACAACACGAAATAAACTATAACGGCAAATAGTGCTGTAATAACTGATAATCAAATGTGTTAAATAGTGTGACTTGTTCAATTTTAGATCATTAACTTACTGTAACACCCCTGTAAAGAGAGATTTTTCTCTACAACATTTATAATGATGAAGCATGTTGTATTGCCTGATTGGCAATTTTTATCACTAAATTATTGAAGCCCATCAGTGCACGCTGTGGCTGCCATTGACAATGGGCTTTGCTGGAAAGCCAGAGAGCTGCATTTAAAGTTCTGGACATCACTGTTGTAGAAGATGCAGAGATGCATTATCCTTAACCAACAATTCCAGGGTCTCCAGGCTCAGCAATATTTTTAAATACAACAAGTAATAGTAATAACTACTTTGATTGAATTATTTTAATTAGAAATGAGGAAACATTGGATTGTGAAAAATGTGATGTAATGTGACTCCGCTTTCAAAGCAGTTGTTTTTTTTATAGCATTACATTTTGGGAGTTTTATGTTCTGATACAGTTTTAAAACTGCAGTTTAGCATCGAAGATTTGAAATACCCAGCGTTAAAAAATAAAACAAGAATTTGAAATTAAATGGCATTGAAGTGATTACATTATAAACACTTAAACGTGTTTAGAAATTAAAATACTGCTGTTTATTTTTTAAACATTAAACACATATTCAAGTGTTACGGTTTTGTGTTTAAAATAGTGTTTAAATTTTAAACATTTTTATTTAGAGTGCAGGTAAGTGGTTTTACTCTGATGCCTTCTAATGATGATGCAGCTGATGCAGCTGCAGCAGATGCCTAGTAGATATAGAAATGAATTGTTCTCTGTTTGCAGAGATATTTGAACTTTGATTCTATTCCCTAGTGGCAGCAGTCTCTTCATTCTTTTCAGCTGATCTTAGAAATAATCTCTAATAGATAGTGCCTGAAACATCTGCATCAAGTGTGTTGATATTCTTAATGGATATGTTGACTAATTATTTTGACTATATATCCAAATACTTTTTTAAAATCTTCAGCTATATTGTAACTGTGTTGTTTTCATTTTGGTAATTACAATGCTTAATGCTTGTTATTTCACAACTTTTTTCATATTATTAGACAGAATGTTGTTTTAGATAAATGCATCTAGGTTATTACTTACTGGTTTTGTAATACATTTTTCAGATAATTTCTACTGTATCAAAAGCTTTAAAAATCAAACTGGACTTTATGATGAAACATTCCATATGATATGCAGTCAATTTGGTTCAAGAAGAGGTCACTTTAATTGAAAGTCATAACAATTTAAGCATATGGCATCTTATATCTGTTTCTATAGTTATGAAGTACACAATGACAATGCATCTTTCTTGCTTTTGTCAGAGATTAAAAGGTTCAGACAGTAGCATATACATTATCCTTTAGTACACTAATACAATCACAAATGTCTTACTACTACTCAGAAAAGTACTTTTCTTTAACATTTTCCTTGTTTAAAGGTGACACGCAGTACAAGCAGATGTTAAGAAGGCTTATTTTTATCTCTGGATCTTGGACAAAATGGCATTTGCTTTGACAGCATGGACAAAATCACCACAGATATAGTTGGCAGTCCATACAAGAGCTGTTAACCGTATCTTGCATCCCAGGAAGCCTGCTATTAGCACACACATGCAATGCACAATATGTTAGTATTCTGGCAGCAAACGGATTCTTTCAAATGCAATGAAAAGATAATAAAGCTGTCTTTGGCTGTATCATAGTGAGGGAAGTATCAAATTGTAAGTAATGGAAAGTGACAGTCAAATAATGTCCACTCTGCAAGTTTCTTCACTTGATTGGCTAATGCACTATAGTGCATTCTGCTTCTGTTATGACTAACTCCATACATGCTCCACGAGTGCTTCACACAATGGATCAGTTCAGTACAATAAATCATTTATTGAAGTTGTATTCCATGACCTAGACCTTCCCTCGTTGTTACAAAATATAAATATATACATTGTGTGGCACCATAGCCATTATAAAGCACAGCACTGGCGACACCATAAACTTTGATTTAATTCAGGCCTTAGTCTTAAACAATCCAAACACTTGAAAGTCTTTGTCAATGTCAGTTCTCTGTTTGTAGTCTTTTAGGGGAACAATGTGTTATAAATAAAGTTAAAAATACACAATTGCTTAACCTGCAGAGAATTTTCAATGTCACTGAAGACAAGTTTCCAAAAGGGGGTGAGGTTAACCCTGATTGTTTTGTGATTCTTATAACATTTTACAGCTGAACCAACTTGGCATTTTTGTACCACACAAACATTTTGCATGTGGAGACTTTCAAATTATAATCACCAATACCGACTGAGCAAAAGATCAAATTTCAATGGAATGCTTGAATGCCAAAATTAAGTTTTGTTATTTAAAGTGGTTGTAGCTAGCAACATAATTTCATAAATCTTACCAGTCGTAGACTTTCATGTCTCAAAATATGCAGTTTTGAAAGTAAGACTTCCAGGAAGTCTGTTACTGCTTTAAATCCTAGGTCATTTCACTCCAGGAGTGTCTACAAGGTCAAAGTATCTTACTGACTGCAAAGCAGGTCAGTCATGGGCTGGTTATTGACACTTAAAAGCACCCTAAAGAGGTGGACCATTTCCTTTCTAGCGAAATGACCCAGAAAGTGCAAAATATCACGTTTTAAAATGAAAATGTTAAAGAACTGCACATTTGAGATCTGTATAGTAAATGGATGTGCATGGAGGAGAAATGTATGGGACTATTTTATTTGCTTCAGATAATTCCTAGAAATGGTTGTTCATGTTTTTGTTCTTTCAGATACAATAGAAATTTTAGTTTTTGGAATTTTACTTCCCCTGTAAGATCCTAACCACAATTACAACACAAACCAACTTGGTTGCTCAATATGGGGACTAAAAATATGTATTTAGGTAAATCATAGTTACAATACAAATATCATCCACTATATCATCCACTATAGTTTTTTCTTCCGTCAGTCCCCTATGGACAAATTTAACTGACACCTTTTTAAAACTGACAACTATATTTTTCTTTTTAAACTATTACTTCCAACAGACACATCCACTTTACAAGCATTTATCTTTTTCTCCTTTTAAAACTGAATATATTTAATGTAATATACAATGCATTTATAGAAAGATGTTTCCTCCCACTCCATTCCTCTCAATCATCTATTATGATTTATGAGAAACAGCAGGCCTTAGACGTTGTTACTATGATAACATGCCATTACATAGAGGGTGTTCAGCTACAAACTCCTTTAACAGGACCTATTGAGATTACTGTGCTGTTCAACCTCAGCTGTTAAAACTAGTGTTGGGACTAGTTCATTTTCTGCAAGGAGACATATTCTCTTTGTCAGTTTCCACTCTGTTAGACTAGAACTGAAGTCTAAAAATAATTTTAAAAAAATTATGATGCCAACCACTGTTGTATGCTGACAATGCATTTGACAATATCTAACAGACAAACAAATATGAAACCAAATAAATACAAAGAAAAGCACATAAGGCTCTATCCAGGAAGAGTTTTAACATATGTAAGTAAGCAAGTCGCAGCTACACGTCTCTCGTGTATGTATTCCTGGACCCAATATGTTGAGGAGAGTGTTTGTTTTGAGATATATAGTGAAGGCGAATGCCCAGCCTGTATTGTTTTGTGTCAACCTTTTGTTTTGGCCCATTGTGCCTTGTTTCTTTGGTTTTGTGTTTGTGTTTAATAACATTGCACAAAAGCATTCTTAAACTGCAGTCTCTGAGTCTCTAATTCCTGCCAGTAACAGCTTGGGCCGTGACGCTATCCTGCCACAACAGGTAATTAAAAAAGCAGTACAAGTGGTGATTACAATAATACATTACTACATTGCATGGTAATTGGTAACATGTCAAGTGCTTTAATAATAGAAAAATAACACTGACATTTTTAAAACTGACATTTTAAAATATTAGCATTTTATTTGAAAAAACTAAACAAGTTCAGTCAACCTTACGCAGCTCTATGGGGCCCTTACACCACCACTTTACCTGGAGTAGAGAAAGATGAGTGGTAAGAGATTTATGATGGACAATTTTTCATGGCAAATACAAGCTAACAGTAGCATGTGCTGTGGAACAACACATGACTTACGCGTAAGCAGCTTCAGACAACCCTAGATGAACTTCCTGGATAGTGACAGAATCATATTGGCTGTCATAAACATCATTTACACAAAAAAGGGTCGTACACAGCCAGCTATGACGCAGAAAACGAGCCCAAAATTATTTCAACTAGGATATTCAATTGCACATACATGAGGACAAAATTATGATGCTGAAAGTTATTGTCATTAAAAAATCATCTGCATCATATGCAGCGTTGTAAGCCATCATTGATGTATACAAGTTTATGTATGCATAAATCATGAGGATACCAATATTCAGGAGTACTATACATTATATATCCTGTGACACTTGCTGTGAATATGTAAATACAAGAAAAAACATATTGGTTTATTGTGTTTACATTCCCCTCCTGTGCAAATGCTCATCTCCCGCTGCTTGCTTATGGTTCATTACCAAGGTCAATACATATTCAAAAGGGTGGGGCCAATGCAATTTCATTTCATCTCCTAATAACACAAACGGACAGCATTCAATTTTTGCTACTGACAATTAAATAGTGTGAAATTATTTTTAAGATTTTACATTGCTTTGCCTGCTTTATAGTATTACTTGTTCCTTTTAAGAGTGCTGCGGACATTACAATGGTCCTGCCCTTTGAATGTGTGAAAACTGTAAACATACCAAGCATACCAAACTGTACTGCTAGTACTTTGAAATCCACATTAAGGTCAGTATGAGTAGAAAATACCTTCTATCTCCCCCTATACTTCTTCCTTTGACATGTAAGATGTGAAATTCTTTAGCTGTAATTCAGGTGTGTGAAAAGACAATCACATGGTTGAACGTGCATTATTTAGGTAGTGTGGAGAGAGTAGTTGTTAAAAAGCACATACTACTGGACAAGGTAATGACCTATGGCCATGAATAAGAAAGATATGGTATAGTGCTGGGACAACCATTGCCTCTGAATACATGTCAAGAAATGCTTGTTTGAATATTTGGATATTTGTCCCAGCACCAATATTTTAGGTTTAAAATAATTTAAAACTGAAAATAAAAATATACAGGTAATATGTCAATGATCAGAAATTGCACAGAATTAAGTATGAGCTATAGATAACTATGTTCACTTTATTACAGTGTTCTGGAAGGAGGCTTTACAGCGTATAACCTACTTTTCTATTAGGATTAAAGCTGGAACATGAAATAAAGCTTATACTATTTAACAACTTAAATTACAGCGCTTTCAAGTTGTGGTAAATATCTGTTAATATTAGAACAGTTATAAACACTGCACTTTGCAAACAAACCCTTAAAATAGCATTCCTACAAAGATTAGCTGATCTACTTTCAAAGTGTGGCTCGTTATGCACTGATCTTGTCTGTCTGTCCATCGGCCACAGCCTAGATTTTGCACACGATAACTGTCTCGAATGTACGTGTACTTGTTTTTAATAACAACGCAATATTCAAAATAAAATATAAAAGGATCTTAGGTAATGAATTGTATATATTGCATGCAACATATTTTAAAATTAACTCTGCAATTCATTCTATTATATATTAATAAAAACATGAACAACCATTTCTAGAACTGTTCCAACGTCTGAATCACCCACACACTGCACTACTGAAACTACCCTTAAGGTGTGAGTACATAAAACATTTAAGAAATGAAACATGGAAAGAAATAACTAACAAAAATAAATTTACTGAGACCAGTGCCGAGGCTAGGATTTACTGTGAAATAAACCCACCCCCACCCCTCAAAAAAAAACCAAAAAAAACGCAGAGCGTTGCTGAAGCACAACCTAAAGAAAACCTTTTGAAAATAAATACATCAGCAGCAAAATCTGAACTGGTCAAAAGCGTTTTTTTTTTTTTCTTCAACAAAATATACTCTAACAAGACAGTAATCAATCAAGTAACAGTATATCCAAGATTAATCAATTTGATTAATAACTCGGTTTAGTTAATATTGAAACATATTAATATCTTCAAATTAGTCACACAACCTATTAATCATAGGCATCAATTGGATTTTTAAATGAGTGTTATGAAGTACAAAAGTTAGTATGACTTGGAATGGTTTACAACATCTCCAGTGGCTACCTTCCTGTAAATGACAAAGCAAGACAGGAGCTCCTTGAAGGTTAAAGATTTACTCTTAATTTTCAGATGCAACATATGTGTTCAGTGCATATTCAATGACTTATGAGAAACTTGAGAATACTCCATTTCAGTGTTACTTGACACAGACCCCAGAGAAAAGAATAATATATTAAGGTATCAGTGTCAGACATGGAAATACTTTGATGGGAAATGCCAAATCGCGGAGTTATTCCTTACACATTGAGTAAAACTCAATCCTAATTTTATTTTAAATGATTGGCATACAAATTATTGCTTCTAATATATGTCTTGTATTTTCACATTGATCAAACAGTGCCAGGTCCATTTCTGGATGTTACTGGACCTCAACATACATAGCAATTTAACTAGGTAATTCAGAGTTCACAAACAGGCTCAATGTTTTGTCTAAAGTGAGTTTAGATGGCTCAAAATGTTTATAGTACTTAGTAACAACTATTGTACTCTCCTCAACATTAACCTTTGCAGATGGCCCATTATAATTTAGATCAAATTAGATTGATGATGTAATTGCATACAACATGGTGACAAGTGTGTTATTTTTCTCAAATTATCATAAAAGCCACTCAACCAAAATGCAGTTAGTGGGGTCTAGAAGCCAAGAGTGATATTTATTAGCCAAGTTTTAGTTTTTGGTTTTATGTTGGGAGATTCTGCAATCGCAAGTACAAAATTTACCTTAATCCATATTAAATCACCCAACATGTTCACAGACCCAAAAGTAAATTAACAACATTTACTGTCGTGAAATATAATAGGGATGATAAATCAATTTAAACACATGTCACTGAAACCCCTAGCCAATAGAGATACTTTTTGTTTTAATGCTGTGCAACATTTCAGTATCTATGGTTTCAATGACCACATACCATGGTTCCAATGTGCATGCATTACCGGAGAACATACTAAATCTCTCTGCATAACCAAGAATGCTTACTGAGCCAAAAGAAAGATTTTTGTTTAAAAAAAAAATAATTGTAGAAGATGTTGATGGGATGATAGAAGGAGAAGATATCTCAGATGGATTCTGGTAAAGAATCTTAAGTACTGTAGATGACTCTGCACACCCATCAAAAATAATTGTGTAAAATCAAAACCATACATGATATTTATTAAATTATTTCTGATAATAGTTCCTGAGGCTTGTGCCCCTCACTTTTTACAACATGTGTTCAAGGGGCAAAGCTGCAGTATCAATTTAGCTAGTCATGCCTGTATTATTAATAATAATAGTAAATTGTGTTTTCGTGTGATACTAATCAAGATGTAAGCCTTATCATAATGTACATTTTTTTTAAAAATGGCTAAACATATACTTTTAGATTGGTCTTTTATAAAATGCACTAGAATCATTACTGAGTGACAGTCGCATGAAGAAACAGTAATACCGGTCTCCCATGAAGTGATGTAGATCAGCTGTTCCCAAACTGCAGGTTATGAAAGGTCCCAAGGTGAGTCTCTGAACAGTGTATAGTTAACACAAACAAATATATTCACTAGATTTTTTTATAAATAATTTGTTTAACAATCCTCCACCTCCCTTGAGCAATGTACTCAACCACAAATATTATGTGTCATATTATTAGGAAGCCTATCAGAAACATCATCAAAAAATCTTGCTACCTTGGCTGCACGGCATTTGGTTAGTATTCATTGGGGTGGTAAAGTAAAAAAAAAAAAAGTGTTGCTCAATTTCCCAATAAAAAAAAAAAACAAATAGTGGGTTTAGGTCGGCCAGGGTGTCCTCGGCTCACCGCACACCAGCGACCCCTGTAGTCTGGCCGGGCACCTGCTGGCTTGCCTGTAAGCTGTGCTGTCTTCTGACCCTGTAGCTCCGAGGTGGCTGCATGGTGAGTCTGCAGTGTGAAAAGAAGTGTTTTTTTTTTTTTTAAGAAAGAAATTGGCATACAGAATATAATAAGGGAGGGGGGGGGCTGCTAGAAATTGATTGCCCTACTGTTCTTCAGAAACTCTTACTGGTCAGGAATCTTCTGCTAAGGTTCACTGATCGGGTGATGTAATATACATGTTCACGTGCAAGCCCATGTGATGCAGCCTGTATATAGTAACTAGCACAGCCAAACCACCCCTATGACACATGCCCAACATGGTCTCCTGTGTTTATACATTGTAGGAGAACAATACATTTATGAGCAAGCAGTATTTACCACATAAAATGTTGGCATACATGTCACTGCTATGCAGTACTATTGGGACATGCATGTTTTTCAGGTGTTTTGACAAGTTATTTGGTCAAGATGCCAGGGAAACAAACAGTGCCCAATTTCAAATGAATGTTATTAATTAATATGCATTAGATTTTTTAGGTACACTTCTCTGAAGTGGCTGGGGGATATTCATATTGCAGTCTGTTATGCCATTTTTAATTATTAATTAACAGTATAGAGTAGCCTATGTCAAGTGTATTCCGAACCTGCAATGCAATGCATATGTAGCCTAAATTAAATTACTTAACTATGCTGCTATCCATCCCACAGCTTCCTTTACTGTACTTACTTACCACTCAGCAACCTACATGCCTCTTTTTATCTGTAGTCTGAAAGAATGAGAATTAACCGTACATCATACAAAAAATCTATAATAATGGTATTGAAGTAAATAAATATTTTTTTCATATCGAAGTTGGATGTAAGAAGTAATAATAAAAGAACAGTCCTATTCTCCATGGATTATCACACACTTAATTGTTTAAATGTGAAATCTTGATATTAAAAAACTGAAAAAGATGAGTAGGATTTCCTCTATACCTATACCACTCTGATAAACACAAAAGAATACATGTTTCTCTGTTGAGTACTTAGATTTTTTTTCTGTTCTTGGCATCTGTGTTGTTCCTAGGGCTGTTCTGATTACCAGTTTAAAATATTATAATGATAAAAAAAAAGATCTTTGATGGGTTTTTTTTATCCCTGTTTTCTTTTTGCAAAACCGACTTCAGAAAGGGGGCATCCACCAAAGATTGATTTGACCGAATCTTTATTGTGTTTTTAAAAAGGACCAGAGAACGTAACATACTTTTTGGCCCATGGCCTTGTCCATTGAGCTCTAGAGCTGCCCGTGTGCTGGCTGACTGAGATGATGATTATTTATTGATGACAGCTATTGGGCCACGTTCCACTGCCCTGTGTACTGACTGATTGTGATGTAATGGTTATTGATTAATGAGAGTCATGCCAGCGGCAGGACCAGTGGCACTCTGGGCCACCTTCCCCCAAAAAGGATAGGGCCACCTCAGGCTTGTGACTGACTAATGATATAATGGTTACAGAGAGTGGTGCTAAGCCACCTACCCCACAAAAAAACAACAACATAAGAGCGCTGCCCAGCCGACCTTGTGCTACTATAACCTCTTGCTCAATTATATTATTAATAATAATTATGATTTTTGTACTTATGCCCAAGTTGGTCCGCCTCATACCCTCACCTTCAAGACATGCTGAACTCTAGCTTTCACACCACAAAGTTTGCCCTTCTATTTTACAGCATTTGCAAGTAGTATAGCAGTAAAGTTACAGTTTAAAAGATTTTGTATATAATGATTATGTATTATCCCGATTGTATTGAAAGCTGTCATCTGATTTTGCAAACTATCATAATAAACTTGATCCGTTCATTTAGTATATTGTAACATTTTCATGTTTAGGAAGTAGTACTCAGGGAGGCGGTGTTGAATTCTCAAAATGTTTGTTTTATTTGAAAGTACACAGAATTCCTGTCAGGGTCCGGAATTCACAGCACCAAAATAATAACCCTATGCTTTAGTCTTGGCATTTTCACTGCATATTCTCTCCGGTCACAACTCACACGCTCGCTCAGTCGCATCCACAGTTTCTCATTCAAGTACCAGCGCTGGACTGTCTCCAGTCCCCAGGCTCATGCACCCCCTTATTATATAACCCCCCGTCGTTTACCCCGCTGTCCGGCTCATCAACCAGTCACATCCATGCTCTGCAACCCTCGAAAACAGCAACTCACATTCTCCCCACTCATTTGCTCATTCACCCTTCCCATGCTAAGTAACAACGTGACCCGTTCCCCTTACAATACATGAAACATAAAAGACAGACAATACAAACTGAACAGACAACAAGTCTTGCAACAAAGCAATTGTCTGGGTCATTCCTATATATTTTTAAATTTGAAAGTAAAAATATATGAAAGCACGACGACCTTTATGTACAAAAATCTTCACTAATATACAATTGAATAAGAACTGTTGAGTATTTATTTTGTTTCATACAATATTAAATGGCAGTGTTTATATCTGATCATGAAAAATAAATAAATAAATATCTAGATAAAGAAAGAAATACATGTATATGTATTGATGTATGTATTAATTTATTTCAATATATTTTAATGTATTTATTTATTTATGTTTTACTTTTACCAAATATATAGGCTATCCTTCAACATAGCTAATTCTCAGAAATTAACATTCCTTTATTCCAGTGGTGACCACAAATAACATTACTCTCATCAACCAGTATCGAGAGGAAACCGTACTTCCTTGCGCCAACAGGGACCACAGTGAGTGTTACACTGACAGGAAACCAAAACTTTTCAGAGATCAAGATCAGAATCTCAAAAAAAATCCCCCAAATGTGTCCAGAGAATTCTCAGCTGGCTGACTTCATCTTTCAAAATACTACTTGTTTTCCCAACTAATTGTGTAGCACTGACAGTAACACAACACGCTTGTAAACTGAAGGTTATAGATTCAAATCCCATGCATGCTAGACCTTTTTATATTTATATTATATAAAAAAAGATATTTTTTGTAGGCAAATGTTCCCTTTTAAAACAGAAATAAATAATTTAATATAAATGATATAGACGTTCAATAAATGCGTTCTCTAGTATATTTCCATGTTGACAAAACAAGTTAATTGTCATTACACTCGGGTGTCCTGTAATTAAAATATGCGTGGATAAAAGTACCTGGGGTCTGCAAAAAAACGTAGGGCATTTTTACCTTACTTTGCGTCTTATTTCTCATATCATATGACAGGTACTGACTTTTCTTTTCTACT
Source organism: Acipenser oxyrinchus oxyrinchus (assembly GCA_030684275.1). NCBI lineage: Eukaryota > Metazoa > Chordata > Actinopteri > Acipenseriformes > Acipenseridae > Acipenser > Acipenser oxyrinchus. The sequence continues at coordinate 22,720,310 of CM060247.1, read as the reverse complement.
ATCCTTGCTGTATAGAGAGTCTCGCTGATAACTTGGTGTGATGAACTACCGTTCCTCTCAATTCCCTGACCTGTGTTATGCGCTGCACCTATATGGGTTGGATGCATAAAACTTGGTTGATTTAACGCTGTCATTAATTCTGAGTAGAATGGATGTGTAGCAATAATGTTATGATATGCTAGAAAATATTATAATATAAATCAAAATGTTGTAAAAATATATGGAAGCATACTTTGAAATATGTTCCCTTATATTTAATTTGATATATTTAACTATATTTTTGACATATATTCCCAACATATTTCAAAGTATATGGAAGCATACTTTGAAATATGTCCCCTATTATTTTTCATAATATATTTAAAAATATATGTCAATGTATGTCTAAAATATATTTAAATATATACAATTATATATTTTACAATGTATTTGAATATATTTTTGCAGCCATTTTTTAATATTTCAATATATTTTTTCAAATATATTTATTGTATATATTTTTTTTTCCATATGGGGACACAGAAAGAGGAAATCAAAGAAAGAAAAGTAAAACAAAAGAAAAAAGAACCTAAGATGAAAACACAACAATATATAATAATTAAAAAATATCCTCTATTGTAGATACAATGTACTACAGAGCGCTCATGAATGAAAGACATAGGAGAGGCAGAACAACATTATCACACATGTGTATGCAAACTATCCCGGTTCAGCTCATGACTAGATCAGCCTTGCAAACTCACAGCTGACAGCTTTGTTTGAGCAGGATTACAAATTGAATGGCTGGCTGATAGGTGACAATGGATACCCACTTAAATGGTGGCTCATGACACCGATTTCACATCCCATTACTCCTGCTGAACACAGGTATAACAGAGCCATCACCTGTCCTTGAAGTGTCATTAAGCGCACATTTGGAATACTGAAAATGCATTTCAGAGGTGTTGATCGCTCAGGTGGAACACTGCAGTACAACCCTCTGGAGGTGTGTAATATGTTTGTTGCAGTTTGTGTATTACACAATATTGCTATATGTATGGATGTTATATTAATACTCCAGAGAATACATTACAAGCTCAGAGGGAACATGATGCGTCACTTCATCTCCCGCTAGAAAATGAATCAGCTGCTACTACTGGTAGACCAGTCAGGGAGGGTGTAATATGTGACTGTTTTACTCAGTAGTATTTTACACTTTACATGTAGTAATGTCAGTGCCATGAAATAATGTACCTTGTATCCCTCACACTTGTGTCTTGTAGGACTTTCGAAGACTTTTGTTTTATGATATGAACAACAACCGTATATCATGGATGATATGCTTGCTATTACTATAATTTCATCCATTGAGAGGAAGGGTATATCAGGTATGTAATATTATTTTCAGAAACAACGTAGTTAGGCTAAATTGGTTTATTAAAACAAAAAGTATGGTACATAAAGAAAATATTTTATGAATTTTATTACAGTGTGTGAACCTAGTCAGCACATACAAGGACAGGCTATTGGAAGAGAACACATAAAAACCACACATTGACACAGAACAAAAAAATAAATAAAAATAAAGTGGGAAGCACACATAAAGCAATACTGTAGGGCACAGCTAATAGCCAGGACCAGAAGTAGTGGACGAATGAATGTTAACAGATATTAAAATAGCAATCTCTTTTGTCGTGAAGCATGGTTTACGTATTCTCTTGACGTTGTTCTTGCTCTGTGCTACTGCCGCTCGACCTGATTGCCACTTCTACATGCAAAATTGGAGCTTTGCGGTGATGCAAGCACACTAGCTCATACCTAAAACCCCCGCTGGCATCATTATGACGGTTACCTTTTAAACAACATCAGTATTAAAATGAAAGACAAACTATCGGACACAGCTCAAAAGTTTTATTCAAGGGCATCATATCAAACATCTGCACAGCCAAAACACCGTATTCAAATGAACAATTCAACATAAAAGGGTTTATTTTCTAGCTTACCACATATAAAGCACTACTTCAAAAAATTAAAAACTATAATAAAATAAACATTTCAAAAGAAACTAGTCTGTAACAGGTATATGTAAATACAAAACTGTAAAAACAAAATTATTTTTTTAATTTAAAAGTAAAGTAACATATGTTTTCTCTTGCGTATGTGTCACTCGGTGCAGCACAGAATCCAGGTTGAGCTGCTGCAGCCTGCTACTCTGTAGTTTTCCAATCAAAATGTTTCTGCTGAAGCACTGTGGCTAGCTTCAGGATGAAATCTCTCCTACTGATATTTTCCCTGGTACATTCCTTGGCAAAAATTGTAGACCAAAGTTAAACAAAAATATATATATATATATATATATATATATATATATATATATATATATATATATATATATATATATATATCACTTTTTATAAAAAGCTATTTGTTACCATTAGCTATAATTTAGGTGCCTGTCATATTTTATTTTGATATAAAACTCACCCTTGGTAGAATATGCATACAACACACATGACTGAACTGCCATTGGTTACATCCATTGTTATGATGTGCACATGCTGTAAAATGCACAGCTCTTCTCAACTACCCTATCAATCCACTTTAGGATAATTGGTTTTGACATTTTGTACTTTGAGTCTTCTTTGCCTATCTTGTGTTATAATTATTGTTTTTCTTTTGAGTGCCACTATTCCTAAATATATTATGATTAATTGATGAAAGTTATGGATGATATGCGCTGCGCTGCAAGGAAATCTCAAGTTGTTTAAGTCATGGTTTTTGTTCTCATGAAAGGTAGGGCTGTGCAGCACCAGCAACTGAAGCTTTCTGTCAAGACAGAGACCAAATAAAGCATAGACTTGAGCCTTAAATCTGATGCCTTAAGGGCTGCCTTTCACATGGACGAAAGCTTAATTCAAGTAGCATTCTAATTTCTTGAAGGGTATCTTTTGAGGATAATTGTCAGCAGTGTAGAATTAGTGACATTAAAGAGTGGATGTTTAATCTGTATTAATTTCAAAGCCTGAAAGCAGCTGAACCTGTGCCACATGCACAGCTGTCATAATTAAAATAATTGTCCCTTTTGTTGGTATGTGCTGGATTTAAACCAAGGCTTGAAGGTGAAAGGTGACTGCATTAAATCAGTGCATTCACAATCTTCATGACACCCTCGAAATAATAGATCATTAAACCAGTTTTGATTAAATCATTGGGGTAAGATTTTACATAATTTTTACTGGCAAGTTTTTAAAAATCAAATGTATTTTTAGTGAGTTAGTCAAGCCTGTAGATCGTAGAAAAGTATGCATTGGCAACATTATTATGTTTGATACTCTGGTCCCATAGATCAGGAATACAAAAGTAAAAATAAATAATTGAATAAACAACATGGTCCTTAAATTAACTTTTTTTATCTTTCAGTTTTGTTACATTGCCAGTTTGATTTTCCTTTAACAAAGCTGCAAATAAATAACACACTGGAGTAAAAAACTGTGCTAAATATAAGTTATATTGTAGGATAATGTACATGTATTTAACTATACTAAAGGTAGTGTCTATATATACCATGCCTACAAGGAGTGTTGATGCGAAACACTGGTAAACATGACATTAGAACACATTTTTTTTTCAACCAAACAAATGTGTTCACTCACATTAGTTCCATCATGTTACAACAGCATATATGCCTTCAAGGTAGAACCACTTGGGCACATTTTTTTCTACCCACACTACCTAGCTTGACTGCACGTTGTATAATTTAGTTTCAGGTGTGAAATTCTAAATCATAATTTTGTCTACATTTACAATATACCTGTCAACCCTTTTGTATGTTAAGAAGCATTTAGCATGTGTAAAAACAATATTTGCAATCCCAGTTATTTGTTTATGAGACAATGGCAATTATAGTGTTAAAAGACTTTCATCAGTAAGGCTGTATTCCAAAGATGTGTCTGTGCCAAAGATGTATTTATATCTTGTAAATCTGCTGTGTTTGAATATCTTGGTTTTGTGATATTAAAGTCCAGACTTTATATTATTTTTTCTACATTTGTTTTAGACATTTTATAGCACTGCAGTATTGTACATCGCCTTAGTAACTCAAGCCTAATCCTTCATCTTATTCTCGCCTAATTGTTTTCTCTTTAAAATACTAAAAAGAAGAAATTAATATTCTTTAAAAATGTGAACAGTTTCCTTTTACACCTTGGACCTTTGCTCTGACTTTCCAGGAGGCATGATTCAAAACTAATTTCAATCCTAGCACTGCAGATTTGAGAATTGTTATTCTTTGAAGTGGGAGATGACAATTGTGATTTGTTGTTATTATTATTATTATTAAGAGTTGCTTCAAAATCTATTAAGCATTAAAGTACCTGCTACCACTGAAAAGAAAGACACACATGATTTCAGAGGAGCAGATTACAAAGGAATGCAACAGGAACTTCTAGACTAGGACAAAATACTAATAGATAATGAAGTTGAAAACAATTGGATTCAATTTAGGGATTTGTTAGAAATGCAGGATAAATTTATCCCAAAAATGAGAAATGATAAACTTAAGAAAAAGAAATCACAATGTGTAAATAAATCTATTAAGCTGGGTATTAAAAAGAAAAGTATATCTTTCTACTAAATCAAAGGAAGCAGCCTAACAAATAGAGTACAGAGAGACCTGTACTGACTTAAAAAACAGACTAGGAGAGCGAAAAGGGAATTAGAAAGACAAGTAGCGGTAGATAATGAACTTAATCCAAAAGGTTTTTTTCAATATGTTAATGCTAAAAGGAAACTAAAAGAGGAAGTCAGTAGTTTAGGTGACAGCTTTGGTAATTTAGTGACTAAAGACAACCAAATCGCAGATGTACTTGATCAATATTTCGTACACGTATTTACAAAGGAGGATTTATACAATATACCAAAGTTAACAGAATGTACACAGACATCATTACCAGAGTTTATTATAAAAGAGAATGAAGTACTAAGGGAGCTAGCATCACTTAAAATAAATAAATCCCCAAGGCCTGATGGAATCTGTCCAAGAGTCCTCAGGGAAACTAGAGAACAGATTTTTAAACCAATATGTTATATATTCAACGAATCTGTAAATAAAGGAGCCATCCCACTGGATTGGAAAATTGGCAATGTTGTTCCTATAGTTAAAAAGGGAGACAACCAGCATTACTTTAGGAAGGGTAGATCTTGTTTAAATAATTTACTAGATTTCATTCAAAAGGCATTTGACAAAGTACCGCACGAAAGATTATACCTAAAGATTACATCAGTAGGAATAAATGGTAAAGTAGCAGCATGGATTCATAACTGGTTACAAGATAGAAAGCAGAGAGTTCTAATTAGAGGCCAGGCAACAACTGGAGTAACGTAATGTTTAGGTACCACAGGGATCAGTATTGGGACCATTGTTATTCCTAATCTATATAAATGACTTGGACCAAGACATAATCAGTAAGCTATGCAAATTTGCAGATGACACAAAACTGGGAGGGGTAGCCAACTCCCACAAAGAGATTTAGACAATAGTCAAGCTTGGGCTGACACATGGCAGATGAAATTTAATGTGAATAAAAGCAAACTCTTGCACATAGGGCGCAAAAACATTAGAGGCAAGTACAACATGAATAGTAATGGAAGAGGAAGCTATGTATGAAAAAAACTTGGGAGTTGTCGTGGATGAAACTCTTAAGCTAACTAGACAGTGCGGAGAAACTATAAAAAAGGCAAATAGAATGTTAGGTTATATAGCCAAGACAACTGAATTAAAATCTAGAGAAGTTATATTAAAATTATACAATGCACTGGTATGATCACACCTGGAATACTGTGTACAGTTCCAGTCCCCATACCATACCAAGAGTACAGAGGAGAGCTGCACGGTTAATTCTAGGATTAAAAGGCATGTCATATGAAGATGGACTCAAAGAGGAGAGTCAGAGGAGAGTCAGAGGTGGGGTTGTAAGAAAAAAATCACACACTATACAAATTGAACACGTAAGCTTTTTCTGATAAACACACACAGTGTGGGGCAACGTACACATTGTTTTGTTCTAGTTAAATTGAACAAGCTCTTATTGTTTCATTAGCCGTTCGTTCCTTTCCAATACACAGCCTTTGCTTCTGTGCCTATTTGAATGGTGAAGAAGTAACAAATCATTGAAAGACCGCCTCTAAACATTGTGTTATTTTCCTGTGTTTAATGTAAAGCTTTTCGATCCACTGTTTAACATGGCCCAAATTTGTGACATGTAGCTTTGCACGTAGATATCCTTCTCGCAGTTCCATGTAACTATAACCGCCTTTGTATAACTTTGTTTTGTTGCAAGAGCGCTTTATTCAATTTTGATGAAAAATGTATTTTGCTTGCTAGTCCCCAGTAAGAGGAAGTCCTTTGCAAGCAACCACAGAAAAAGAGGTAATGTATGCTTAAGCAACTTTCAATATTCTCATCTGCCTAGCTACAGCTGACAGACATAACGTGAATACCATTGATTGCCTTCGATATGATTAAGTATTTTCATAAACTAAAATATCTTTATAACCTTCAGTTCAATCTTCTGCCTAGCTACATATGCTAGACATAACATAAATATTGCTGATTGATTATGCTTGTTAAATACCAAAAGAAGTGTTAGAACCTTACAGCACTTGCCATAGGATCACTAAGAGTGCTGGCAAGCGTTTATTGGTTAAATGCACTAGCTGGGAGAGCTTCCTACTTCCTATATGTTTAGTTTACAAATGCTTGTTATTTAGATATCAGGGGCGCAGAAGCATCTGTCGCCTTGGAGCTTGAAAACCACCTGTCGAGACCTGTAAATGGACCTGTAGCTCTGTTTTGCAGAAATACCATCTCTGTGCCATGGCAACTGAGAAACACCATCAATTGACGCCTGTTAAACTTTTGTTCCTGAATAAATTTATTTTTGATTGATTATTTTTAAGAAGAAACCAAACCTATCTTACAGGGTTTAACAAAGTAACTGCTGATAATTATTTTTCACAGGTCACACAGCCATGGGCCATGGGTGGAAGCTAAAGGGCATATTCAGAACCAAGGGTAGAAGGAGCTTTTTCACAGAAAGTGTGGTGAACCATTGGAACAGGCTGCCGGACAGAGTTGTTGAAGCAGAGACTATCGGATCCTTCAAGAAAAGAATGGATGCTGTCATGAACAACGTGCCATCTGGAGGAAGGGCGGTCTGTCTAGCCATGGATTCCCAGAGGTTTCATTAACCTGGTTATGGTTTTTTTTTTCCTCTCCTGCGTGCTAACGGACCACGCTGGCACCAAAGTGAGCGAGAATAGATCATAGAGAACAGAACCAGGGGCCACGGGTTGAAGCTGAAGAAGGGTATATTTAGAGCTGATGGGACAAGGAGCTTTTTCACAGAAAGGTTGGTGAACCATTCGAACAGGCTGCAAGCCATATTTGCTGAAGCATAGACTTCTGAAGCATAGCATCTGATCCTTCAAGAAAAGACTAGATGCTGTCATGAACAAAATTGTATAACCCTCTCTGTGACCATAATAAGACATTTAACTAGCTGACTGGAGGAAGGATGGTCCGTCTAGGCATGGATTCCCAGAGGTTTCATTTCCCCTACTAACCTGGTTTGGGTTTTTTGTTTTTTCTCTCCTGGTTGCTAATGGATCATGCTGGCATCAAAGCGAGCGAGCATAGGTGGGCGGAGTGGCTTTTTCTCGTTCTTGAATTTCTTATGTTCTTTATATACTTTTGTATTGAAAACACATACTGTAAAATGAGACAATTAAGAAAAGCAAACAAACACAAAAGTACATGTTAGCATTGGAAATGTGTTGGTTAAACACCATCAGAATATTTGCACACTGATAAAGGCACTAGCACAAACGTTTGCCTACTTGACTTAGTGTAACCTTTAATCTTATAGTTTATTTTAAATAATTTTAATTGCAAGTGATCTCAAGACTCATGTTACTGTTATTATTATTACTATTCTTATTGTTGTTATTGGTCAAATCGCAAAATGTTTATTGGGCATGAATAATTCCAGATGGTACAGTGCATGTTGGCATTGTTAGGAATCATCTGACATATGGCAGTAGGCTGAAAAATTATGCAGAAGCACATGTCTTGAATCTTTCTTCCATTAAAATGCTTAATCTTTAGATCACGAAGTGTCCTTCAATACTGTCCCAAAAGTTTTTAAAGGGGAGTTGGGAGTGGCAAATGGTAAAAAGTTACTATTTAACAGGTGAAATGGAAAAAAAATCACAAAAAAGTAAAGGTAAAGAAACAAACAGAAAGGTAAAGAAACAAAAGCTTTAAAGAAACAAACAAAAATAATAATTAGTATTCAGTGAATAAACAGTTGTGTCAATTAATAGAATACATGTTTTCCTCATGATATTTCTGAACACAGTGTGGAAATGCTAGATTGAGCCTCAGGGAACAAAATGTATTACTGGCATGAAAAATATTTTGTTCATGACGCTATTTTCAAATGACAGCATAATATGTTATGGATCATTAGATTTTTAGCACGAAAACACTCTTCATCGTCCAAAAAGGCATATGCTGCTAACGGCATGTGTTGCAGTCTTTTTATGTGACAGCTGGCAACTAGCAAAATGTGAGTAAACACAAAACATCAAAAGAAACTTTCCCAAAAAAAGTGTTTGCTGGCTGAAAACATGTCGTTTAACTTCCTAAAGCCTCTAAAATGAATTATAAAGAACATATTTGTGTTTACTCAGTAATATAGTCGTTTTTGATGGAAAAATCCCTTTCATTTGCTAAAAGGGTACTGCATCACCTTGCAAATATCCATGGTTTTGCTAAATTACAAACTTGCTATTTTTCTTTTTATAGCTTTCTATAAATACCAACAAAATGTATCAAAAAGACATTCAGATAGACCACTAGGCCATACAATAGCAAAAAAACGACATTTGTTTTACCATTTGAAAACAAACAAAAAAAAAGATTGAGACTGGAAGGCTCATGACTTGGCTGGTCATGAACAAGTAGAAGATGCTCGACATTTTTCCTATTGCTGTGACAGATGTGACCTTTTGGCTGACGCTCCATCTTCCATTAGGGAAGCATTGTCAGTGCTTCAGTGCTTTGAGGTTCACCAGTCCAAGTAAAAATGTCACACTGAAAAAAAAGTTTCACTGACTCAATATAAGTACAAAAAGTGTTTAAAGGTGCAGTGTCCCATACAGATTTTTACATATTTAAGAAGGCTGTTACCTCGCAAGTCATGTTTAAAATATTAGCTTTATATTGTAGGTATGACTTACAAAATTTAATCAGTAACTAAAACAAAACAGTAAGTATAAAACTAAGATAAAAACTATCAACATGCTGATGACATTTTCATGACCGTACAATATATACCATATATTTTATTAAAAAATGTAACAGATAATTCTAAACAGTTAAATAAGGATGAGCAACTGGTAGTGCTTATATGCTAAAATCAGCAAAATGCAATCTTTTGTAACCGCATGTCTATTACGAGTGAGGTGGGAAGCGCCCCATATGTGATAGTAAAGATGCTGTTGTTGCTGATCTACAGTAAAAGGCAAAATATCAAGGCAGCAGTTGTTTGCCAGAGCTACCACAGTACAAACTTAGAGTGCTACTGCGTCTTACCTGGTTCCTTTGAGCTGCCAGGCTAAAAAGTCATGAAGGACAGTGAAACAGTGAAAGGATGTGCAGTACAAATGACAAAGGCGTTTGGTGATAAGCAGGGATCCTAGTTTTCAACAATGAAAAAAAAATGTAATTGAAAAAAATAAATAAAGCGTTATTCTGCAATTAAATAAAAAGCCTGTGTCACATTATGAGATACACAAACAATACCATTGAATAACAGTTAGCACAGGAAGTATTTATTGGTACGCTTTTAAATTCTAAGAAAGTTACAAGCTCACCAGTGCCATCAATCAATAATATAAACAAACTTACTATTTTACTTTAAACATTACAACTATTTATGTGTAGTAATCATAAAAAAACAGAAAATAGTATTCATATTAATTTATCTCTGAGTTAGCCATCTGGATGGCTATTGCCAAACTCAATGACCTGATTTTTATCGTTTTTGGCATATCTTTAAACAGCTTGAAGTAAACTGCAAGGCACTAAACACGAATGTGACAGTGCACCTTGCTCAACATGTCTTTTGCCTCATCCCAAGTGTAAAACAAAAAATTCTCAGATAGCCTAGAAAATCTGCAGCAAGCATATTCCTATGATCCCTGGTGATAAGAAAATGGCAATCAATTTTGAAACATTGCCTCTGTCTCAACGGATGGTCACTCAGAGATTTTTAGATATGCATGAACACGAGGAAGAAAAGCTGTTTTTATTGTTCTTATTTTTCACTGGCTGGAGACAAGAGCACAGATGTGTCGGATATATGTCAGTTACTGGTATATGTACAAACAATTGAATACAATTTTAATGTGCATGATGTTAGTGTCATTGCACAGAACAACAAATTGTGCAGATATTTTGATGCTGTTCAGGAGTCTGCTGCAGATTGCGAAGATTTTGAAAAGTTGTTGAATGTTGTTATGGATAGAGCACCTGCTATGTGTGGATCAAAGATTGGGTTTGCAGGTTTATTGAAGTAGAGCAGGGTGGACAGACCAAGACTGCACTGCATTACTCTATACATCAGCTGGGGCTGTGTGGAAAATTGGTAAATTCTGATCATATGAATGTGATCATGAAAGTTGAAACATGATCTGAGCAGGCAACAGATCACTGAGTCATTGCAAATTTGTGGCATTTCAAGGGGATGTGGGTGCAGAATGCCGTGATTTGGAGCTATACACTGAAGTGCAACAGATGGGTCGTGGTAAATTACTTGAGAGATTTTTTGCACTTCCAAAAGAGATCATGGCTTTTCTCAAAGACACAGTGAGTTCTGATACTAGGGAGTTTCAGAAAAAAAAAAAAAAACTAGAAGATTGTTTTTCTTTGTGATTTGCTATTTTTAACTGATATAACCTGTCACCTCAAATCGTTTGGATTTGCAATTGTAAGGCATGGTTCAGACTGTCATACATCGCCACACACCTGGATGGTTTTCAAAGCAAGATCACACTTTTAAAGACCCACCTCTTGTGTTTGCATTTCACCCACTTTAAAACATGTACTGTACTTGCATAGAAAGAGTTTAGCCGGTACACTACTGACATTGAAATGCTCTTGAGTAAGTTCAACAAACGTTTTTTAAGATTTTTCAAAATTTCTCGACCTCAACTGATCCTATTTAATGATCCATTTTCAATTGTCGTCAGTGGCCAGCCTTCCGAACTACAGCTAGATCTGTGTAAACTGCAGGCTGATCCTTTCTTTGCTACAAAGAAGAACTAAAAGGGCATTCAGTTTTGGAAACTGCTTTTCCAAATCTGGAGAAAGTGGTCACTGAGATTGTTTTCTGTGTTTGGCAGCACATGCATTTGTGAAAGTAACTTCTTTACCCTGAATCATCTGAAGTCAAAAGAAAGGAACCGACAGACAGATGAAACACTCTTCCATCTTATGCGGGTTGGATGCACTAAAATTGAAATAGATGTGCCCTCCATGGTGCAAAAGCAGGCTATCCATCAAATTTCAGGCTGACTGACAAGATACTGTAATGCTGTTAAGCAGCAGGGTAAAACACATTAAGAAAGACGTTTTTATTTTGTTGATTATATTTATTAACACTAGAACTGCCAGGTTTATGCTACTACCTATAACTGCCAGCAGTAGTCATTTTGACCAGTACATTTTAAACAGTTTTGATATGAAAATGAAACACAAACTATCAGATACAACTATTTATTTATGAACATCATATCTAACATTTGCATGGCAGAAACACAGTATTTAAATGAAAAAAATAAACATAAAAGGCTTTATTAACAGGTGTAAACTGCTATATGTACATACAAGATTGTAAAAACGAAGTAATTATTTACAAAAATAACATAAAAGGCTTTATTTTCGAAATTAGCACATATAATGCATGACGCAAAAAAATGAAAAGACTATAAAAAAATAAACATTTCAAAAGAAGATATTGCGTAAACAGGTGTAAACTGTTATATGTACATACAAAATTGTGAAAATGAAGTTATTATTTACAAAAATAACATAAAAGGCTTTTTTTCACATTAGCCTACTGCATAGTACGACTTCAAAAAATGAAAAACTATAATAAAATAAAACATTTCAAAAGAAAATATTGTGTAACCAGCTTTAAACTGGTTATATGTAGGTCTACATACACAATTATAAAATCGAAATAATTATTTATAAAAAAAATAACATAAAAAAGAAAATAACTCAGTTCCCATTGTGTAACGGGAATGCGCATTCATGGAAACATACTTCAAAGTAGCCCCCATATTAGCACAATCCACACAGATGTAACGCTTATCAACTTTATTATTATTATTATTATTTATTTCTTAGCAGACGCCCTTATCCAGGGCGACTTACAATTGTAAGCAAATACATTTCAAGTGTTACAGTACAGGTAATACAATAAGCAATAAGAGCAAGAACTTGTGTGCATTTACCACATACTGCTCTTTCACACTGGGCACAGATATCAGAAGTTTTATTTTTATTGCATTTAGTTACCTGGCATTGTTTTCTGTTGCGTGTGTCACTTGATGTGCACTGTATCCAGGCTGAGCTGCTTTGCAGTTTTCTGATCAAAATGTTTCTGCCAAAGCTCCGTGGCTAGCATCATACGAGATCTCTCCTACTGATATTTTCCCAGGTGCACTCCTTGTACAAAACAAAGAAACTGATGGCTGCCATGTCCAGTACATTATAAAATACAGCAACTGGACACCGGTGATTGATTTCACTGAGTAGTAAGTTTTGCGCAGATGGAAAACGCACTTCTTCTTTGTTTACTGTTGTAACCAGGCTGTTTTTTTTTCAACTGTTTTGCTAATTACAGCAAAATAAAAAAATATATATTGGTAACATTCATCTCTTTTCTTAAGCACGGTTACATCAGCCTAACACATTGTCACCCAGTCTCTGACTAGCTGGGCGAGTTTCGTCTTTTCACAGGTAGGGGTAGGGTCCGCTGCCAGCCAAAACTTGATCCCAAACTTGACAGGTTTGTTTGTCCAGCGACCCTGTGCTTTTGTCGGAAACAGCTGCTTGTCCATGTAGTGTTTTATGTTTAGCTTGAAACAGGCAATGCTATTTTCAATGAAGTTGTTCCAAATTTCTGATGCCAAGGCAAATATATCTGTAGTTGCTCTCAAATCAAAACGCAAAAATATCAAGATTTCTTGTAATAGTAATATTATAATACAGCAGACTATATATGCTCACATAGACAGTAGACAGCCAGACGGCAGTTCTCCAAGGAAATGATAGGATTATAATAGATATTTGGATAACACATATCTAGACGTCAAAGAGCAATAGTCTATTCAAATACATACTGCTGTAAACTCAGCGGACTTGTATACATATAAAAAATACTAACAATAAAAGCATGTATTGTAACAAGCCGTCAAAATGATTACTTTTGGTGGTTCTTGGTAGAAGTGCTCATAACTTTTTATTTTTATTTTTGCGATTCTGACTTTCAAAACGCTGTCAGTACATGTATTTAGGAAAAGTCAAGAACAGACAACCGTGGATCTTTAACACACGCAGAGTAATTTAAATATTAAAAGTGAAAACCGTCAAAATGACTACTGTGGCGGTTCTAGTGTTAATTCCCCTTAGGCCAGTTTCAGACGGATGGTCCAGAGGGTGCGAACTCAATTGAAATTAAGTACGTGTTAGAGTCGCATTTCATTAAATTCGATGAACCAATTGGTTTCATACTGCAGCGAACTGAAAGCGTATCGCACTTATTTCAAAGGTGTCTTAAATAAAATCGTATCATAGACAAATTATGACACGTGGTTACTATAAAGAAAAACTCTGTTATTTGAGAACAGTAGGCCTACACAGCGCAGTTCGCTCGTGTCAAACAAATACACATTTAACCATCATTAATGTCTCCTTTATTGTAAATAATAATAATAATAATAATAATAATAATAATAATAATACATCTGAATTTAAAAGGTTTTCAGTCTTTAGGGACCTACACTACAATCTAGTCACCGGGGCTATCTCCGTTTTCGGAAGCCGAAGTGCTAAGGACAGATCAGCCAGGTAGAAGCAGGATTTTCGGTTCACTTAAAAATAGCTCTCCATGCTGCTGCTGGGATTTGGGCTACGATACATTTTCTTATAGCTGCATTTCTATTACGTTGAGTTACAAGAACAAGAATCACAGCATCCCCATTTCGTTAAAAAGCCTGTCACTGACAATCATTGAAATGGTATTGTTGTTTTATTTCTGTTTAGATTTGCCCGAATGTATAGGAGTATCAAAATAAATTGCTCAGATGAAACTAACAGAAGTCTGCGTTCACGTTAATATGTATGCAAATGAGGACTGATTTGTGTGGTTTATTTATTTATGTATTTATTTATTTATTTTAGTAATACGCTGTAATACATAGATGGGTATAAATAAATAAATACATACATACATACATACATACATACATACATACATACATACATACATACATACATACATACATTAATTAAAATGTAACACGTATTTAGCTAAATCACAATATTTTAAATTCAGTTTGCCTTAGGTCTATCTCAGGATTTCTTAAGAAGAAATTTAGGACGATCGTAAGAAAAACTGAAGAATTGAACTTAACAATCTTAGGAAGATCTTAACTATTTTCTTACTAACTTTTTCAAGTTTTGTCTTAACCACTTGCGGTCCTATGTCGGACCTGGTCCGACATTGCAATTTTCCCTTTCTGGTCCAATGTCGGACCCTGTCCGACATCATCAAAAAGACGTAAAAAACAGGTCTCTAGTGGTTTTTTCTCCGGAAAAAGCCGAGAAAACCATTCAATGGCCGAGTGAGACCGATAGGAGCCGAGAGAAGCCGAAAAAAAAGGGGCGGATCTGAACAATACACTTAGTCCCGGCACTACAGAGATAACACGGACATAAACAAACAAGATAGCTGCTTATGCATCCAGCGCTCAAAGAATATCACAGACATTTGCAGAGCTTTTTCAGATGTTATAGTAATAAAATAATGACTTGGATCGCATTATTGAGGAATTTGGTGATAAAACGAGTGATCAGGAGATGATTTATCGGTATGCATGACTATGAAAAGGTATGTGAAAAATACAGCGAACAAGGGATGGGGCGGGGCTGGAGATGCCGTACTGAGTGTCCTATTGATATGCAGTG
This sequence comes from Acipenser oxyrinchus oxyrinchus, assembly GCA_030684275.1. Classification (NCBI taxonomy): domain Eukaryota; kingdom Metazoa; phylum Chordata; class Actinopteri; order Acipenseriformes; family Acipenseridae; genus Acipenser; species Acipenser oxyrinchus. Next base: position 22,705,012 of record CM060247.1, on the reverse strand, counting down.
CCTTTTAAACCTGTTTTACTCTGAAAAAATATATATTATTATTATTATTAATTTCTTAGCAGACGCCCTTATCCAGGGCGACTTACAATTGTTTTCATATATCACATTATTTTTACATACAATTACATCATTTTTTACACATTATTTTTACATACAATTACCCATTTATACAGTTGGGTTTTTACTGGAGCAATCTAGGTAAAGTACCTTGCTCAAGGGTACAGCAGCAATGACCCCCACCTGGGATTGAACCCACAACCCTCCGGTCAAGAGTCCAGAAACCTAACCACTACTCCACACTACTGCCCTATACTTTTAAAAAGCGCGTCTAAAATAAACTGCGCGTGTGAAAATAAATTGGACCTGAGGCGCTGAATAAATGGACCTCAAAGGGTTAAGAAGACTTTCAAGAATACTGTCTCTGGCTCGCTGCTCCTCCTTGGGCTCGGCCATGATTGATTAGCATTGTGGGATACACAATACTGTTTAGCATATAATTTGCATATCGTGTGCATTAGCATTAAGTGCAGCTTAGTTTAGTTCACCGCTGGAGCTCCTTATGAAACCAAGGTGCATCAGAGCCGCTCGGAGCGACAGAGGAAGGCATGCTAGCGTCAAAAGAGCGTCGAGGCGAACTTCATTGTTTCAGGTGGCGTTCTGCTTATGTACTTAATTGGGACTTAGTCAAAATTTTGTGCTGGAATTGAGTTTGGCATGCCTCTAGAGCATCCATCTGAAACTGGCCTTACTCTTCTGTACAGTGGGAAAAAGGTTAATAATACATATATGTTTATTTTAATTAAAGGTTATTTACTATTAGAGGCTTTCATATTCAAGAACATTTGCATTTTACCATTAATACATGGTCAATTAAATATAAACATTTTGTGTTGTAATTTTAAGCAGATATTTCTGAGTTAGTTATTACAGTATGTAGCCTATTAAAAAATAATAATAATTGGCCTGCCAAAGGTTTTTTAGAGGAGTTTCTGGCCCTCTAATAACTTGCCCACCCCTGGTTAAATTACAAACAACCAGATGTATTTTTTTCCCCTACATTGTGACACCTATTTTAATATTTATAAATTATAAATATACCATATAACATGGGACAAACATAATGGCATATACAGTTATAGTCATTAAATACAACATTAAAAGTAAAACCAAGGGAATCACCAAAAATGCTTAGTGTTGCAGAAATGCTAATGAAAATGTAACCAGTGATTTATACCGAGTGAAACACACAGTGTTTGAGTGTGTCATGCATGCCATTCTGGCATATGATAGAAGCAGACGCAAAGGGTTTTGATTATTCATTTCCCGAGTCCATTAAAAACTCGAGCTGTTAGTAGCGATAAATAATGAATTGCTTTGGCATCTCTCAGAATAGCAGGGTACCACATAATTGATTCATATTTCTTTTTTCTTTCTTTCCACACTACAAGTATTTTGACAACTGCAGAGTAGCTAATATGAAGCACCAAAAATATATAATAATTAAATTATTCCATAAAGATACAGATGACAGTTCCTAATACTACTGAAACTTGATTAAATAATCCTGTATAAATAAACAATGAACTTAACTGAAGGATCCTGGGTGAACAAAATCCATGCCACCAGTGTGCTCAGTGCAGAAGATGCATACGTGTAAGAAATGTAAGCAGACAAACACAATATTTGAATGTATGTTATTTCATTAGGATAGAAGGAAGGAGTATACAGTGAAGACACTGAATAATACATCTAGCTCAAAAGGTTTTTCATTGCATTTACTATGTTTGCTTTAGTATTTATAAATGTAGTACTGTTGAGTGTTTTAGTTAGGGATTACAGCAATATAGAAGACAATGATATCCATCAGCACAAAAAAAACAATTGCACTGAATACATACTAGAATGAAGGCAGAATGATAAAGGTTTGTAAAAAGCATAACTGAACATAAGATATTAGTCTCCAAAAGGAGCTTGGCAAGCCTTTTGTGCATTTCACTTCTTGGAGGTCCAGGTTTAAATTAGAGGTCGGCAGAGGTAGAAAATCTGGAACCGGGTACCCACCGTGTAAAATACCCGGGTACCCGGATCTTTTTCGGGTAATGATTAAAAAAAAAAAAAACATATATTAATGTTTTAAGTGCATGATACATATTTAAATACTATATAGTACTGTGTCAGTGTGCCCACCCCTGTGCATATTTTATGTTTATATGTTGCGTGTAGTGTATAATGTTGGTGTATGTGTTCTAGTGCACAGGATATCATGTTGGGTTATGTAGCATGGGTGTTATATTTGTATTTAGACACAAGGATGGCACAATCACGTGCAGATTAAAGGGGTATTTGTATGAAAGTACAGGAAGTGCACAAAGCATGAATGATTGATTAGCAATCCAATCTCGGTTCAGCTGCATTAAAGGGTGAATGTTTCACTCACTCGGGTTGGGTGTACAGCGAGGAGGTATGGGAGAGAAAGAAAGTGTAGATTAAAAATAATAAAAGTAAAAGTAAAATAACAAATGCTACGAGTGCTGGAAGCACCAGGACCGTACTTGTTTAGTTGGTGTCAGTTTTGTGTTTGTGATTTTGTTTTGGGTTCAGCCTTTTATTTTGCTCTGTGAGCATTGTTTGTTTTTGTCAAACCTTTTTATTTTGTTTATTTCATAAAAGCACCGCAGCGCATTCATTCACCAATCATCTGCAATATTTATGTTTGTCTTCCGGATCCGTTGTCATCACCACAAGCTATACATTTACACATACATTTAGTCCCTTCAGATCTGTAGACTTGTGTAACCTTTTTCAGAACTGGAAAAATCGAAATAATAATAATAATAATAATAATAATAATAATAATAATAATAATAATAATAATAATAATAATAATAAATACCTTCACTGCTCATTTCTTGTAAAGACGCCAACATATCTGAGTTTTGTTCATTGCGTTTTTCTTTTGAAACTTCTCCAATCACATGACAATAACTTGTTATTTCCCTCGTCTTAGTTTGACAAGTTTTCAAACTGTCTGCAAACAAGTAGCTATCGCACTGATAAATCAGTGAAATTGGCGAGGTAATGGATTTGTAGTTTTTAATGTGTGATTAACAGTGGGCAATGGACACCAATAAACTACATTCCCAGAGTACATTACAATTGAGCTATTAGAATTTAGAATTTAGAGCTGTTTTGTTTTGTTTTTTTTAAAATAATATTTTATACTTTCAGCTTATTTTTTATAGTCAACCTTTAGGAATCTCTAGTGGCACACGTGTGCCTAAGTTAAAATTTACGTTCACACAAGCACATTTTTAGTCGCATATGCAACCAAATTAGTCGCACTGTAGAGCCCTGTTATGTTGTTTTGTTTCCTATTTAGTTTCTGAGAATAGTCGCTGCAGTTATTATTATTGAGGTGCACTTGCTGCCTGCTGTGTTATTGTTTTCTGTAAAACACTGATATCCTGTTCTAACCCACCCCTTAGTTTTCCCTCTGAAAATGAATATAATTATAATGACTGTATGGGTGTATTGCTTGGTGAATACGTTCTTTCTGGCACTAGAGTTATGATGCCACTTTGCAACACCAAGCTAAACTGATTTACGGCAGTGCTCGTAACTAAATATATATAGCGTGCATGTGGGTAGCACGTGTTGAATCAGGTTACTGCAAGGAACAGGATTTGCAGCATCGTAATGAAAACCAGAAAATAACTTTAGAAAAATACTAACTCTAGCACAGAGTTAGTGATATATTTTTCTCGTATCGAAAGTGCCTGAATTCTGTTTCATTTCTGTAATAGTATTTCACTGGTTGCCTACCAGGGCTTGAGAGGAGGCGAAACTGGGAGTGAGATAATGAGAGTGAGACAAGTTGAGAGGATTTCTCTGATTGCTTACAAGGCTTGAGAAGGGGCGAGATTTGAGAGTTTAAGAGTGAGACAAGTTTGAGAGGGATGGCGAGATTGAGGGACGGAGTTTGGGAATGGTGCTTAGTAACATTGAGGTTAGATACTGATAGCAGGACGAGATAGGGGACGAAGAGTTTTCCCTTCTTGTCGGGTCAGGCAGCATCCTCTGGCTGCTGGGCGACGTAGAGAAGGAGACACGAGAGAAGCAAAGAATTAGATGTAAACACTTTCCGCCGGGTCAGGCAGCATCCTCTGACTGCTGGGCTTAATGAAAAGTGAGAAAGAAAGAGCAAAGTTTAGACACATAACATACAACAAATCTGGCTCTCGCTCCCGACGGGTCAGGCAGCATCCTCTGGCTGCTGGGCGTTTAGTGGAGCAAGAGACAGGAAGGGGACAAACAGGACAAAGGACAGATCCTTCGCAACTCAGTGCAGCATCCTCAGGCAGCTAAGCTGGCAGCTGGGCGTGGAGAGCTTAGGAAAAGTGTCTCGGTCCGCTTAGGAGAGACGAAAACAGAGAACCCCTCGGTCGGGCCCACTCGCAGGTTGGCACGGCCTACTGCATGAGGGGGCTGAAATGGTCCTGGACCTGAAACGGAAGAGAGGAGATGGGACAGCAAGGTTGAGGCCTGAAAGGCTTTGCGCATAAGCAGCAGAAGAATAGGATGTGGCCGGGGGTCCCCTCAGGCCGGCGAGGAACAGCCGGGCGGCAGTGGTTGAGACGAGAGGCCAACCCGGATAGTCGGGGGAGTTAAACTCACTTCCCCAAAGAGGACCCCGCTCCCCGCAAGAACCGCACCGTGAGATAGAAAAGAGATTGCAGAGCCGCACACATAGACAAAAGCTGGAAGAAAAGAGAAAAGACAAGAGATGTTAGTAGACAACCTATGCCTATGAGCCATCCCCCTGCCCCCCCGGGAGGAAACCTCTGGTGGGCCTGGCGGAGAGGGCACCCCCCACTCTGGGCAAGCTAACGAGTGCTTGATGAGCTGTGGCAATGTCTGCAGAGGAAGATCTAATATAAAGTTCAACAGCTGAAGAGGTCCAGTGCCCCATAAACTTAATTAAATGTTGATTGATTCCTGCCCTGGCCGCGGAGGTAGCTGCTCCGATCCAGAATGAATGGGGGGAGAAATAATTCGAAGAAAGCCCAATCTGTGACAAGAGGGTGGATAAACGGGATGAGAACCAGTGTCTCATAACTATAGATCTGGAGCTGTCGATGAAGAGGGGATCTGAAGGAAGACACGGTGCTCCAGTGGTTAAAGAGAAGGGCTTGTAACCAGGAGGTACCAGGTTCAAATCCCACCTCAGCCACTGACTCACTGTGTGACCCTGAGCAAGTCACTTAACCTCCTTGTGCTCTGTCTTTCGGGTGAGACGTAGTTGTAAGTGACTCTGCAGCTGATGCCTAGTTCACACACCCTAGTCTCTGTAAGTCACCTTGGATAAAGGCGTCTGCTAAATAAACAAACAAATAATCCTGCAGGCAAGGTATCTGGACAGAGCAGAGCTGCGATACAGAGGAGAGTTCATTTTAGAAAATTGAACGAACTGAACTTGGCTTAATTGGTCTGTTTTTGAAGATCTGATGTGGAGGATAAAGTGGTTTCCGGGGATTTGAGAGAGATCGGAGCGCTTGAGGCCTAGAGCTGGGAAGCTGGAAGTAGATGGAGTTCTGAATTCTGAACAGCGGAGAAATCCAAAGAAGGCGATCAGGCACAGGGTTTCCATGACGATGTCGTCGAATGGGTTGAAGCATCCTTGCCGGAGAGCGGTGATGAGACGAAGGAGAAGGTCTGTAGAGATTGGTTGTTTTGATGGAGAGGAAGGGGGCAGGCTTTTCTCCATACCTCTGAGCGTTAGGCAGATCTCTGGAACGGACGAGAGTGGAGGAGAGGGGCTAGATTGAAGGCGAAATTGATACTGAATGCCCGCTAGGTAGCATCTAATAGAGGAGGGGGCTAGACGTAGAGACAGCCTGAGGTGAGCAATGAAGGCGAGAAGGTGCTGTAGGTTGTAGGAGGTATGAGAGATCCGATTTTGCTCGCAAAAATGAGTAAATGAAGACCAGGCAGTCGAGTAGGAGGAACGGGTAGATGGGGCGAGAGCGTTCTCCATGAATCCACGTGCTGATTGAAGGAGACCGGAGAGAGAGTTATTCAGATGAATACTGTCTTACTGAAGGGTGGTACGAGTCGAGGGTTGTGGTCTGCTCCTGGGACCAGGTTGCGGAACTTTTGGATCTGCAGGCGAGAGAGAGCATCGGCAGCGTTATTAAGAGACCCTGGGAAATGGCGCGCTTGAATGATGACATTATTGGATACTGATGTCCAAACTAGATGACGGAGGAGCTGCATGATGATAAGAGAAGATGAACGGCCTTTGTTGATAATGTGAACAGTAGTAGAATTGTCGCTGAGGAAAAGAACGGATTTCCTTGTCCAGTCGTGGCTCCAAAGCAGGGCGGCTATCATGATGGGGTACAGTTCGAGCAAAGAGGAGGATTTTAGTTGAGGAGGAAGGGAACTGATTTCATTTGGCCAAGTACTATAGAAGCATTGGGACCCAAATATACCGCCAAAGCCTAGATGGGATGCATCGGTGAATAGGTAAATCGGGGGCAGAGATGAGGTCATCATAGAAGAGGGAAAGGCTGTTCCAGTTGTTTAAGAGTAAAGTCCACATCTCAATATCCTTTCTAGCTTCATCCGGGATGATGATTGAGGTGTCCAGGGAGAGGTAGTAGACAAGGCAAGAAGACGAGAGATGAAGGTGCGCCCTTGAGAGATGATGTGAATGGCGAAATTGAAGTGGCCGAGGAGTGAAAGAAGGTTGCGTTTTGATATGGATTTTGAGACTTGGAATGAGGAGATCAGTTGGCGGATGCAAACGAGCTTTGAGGTAGGAAGGCATGCTTCGAACTTGATAGTATCGAGAGTTATGCCTAAGAATCGAGGCTGGTGGTGGGGCCAATGGTCTTTTCTGAAGAGAGAGGGACCCCAAGGGTGGTGAAGAGAGATCTGAGGCAGTTGATGCTCTGAGCAGGTGGATGAAACAGAGGAGATACGAGCAGAAAGTCGTCGAGGAGATGGAGAAGAAATGGAACTTGATATGAGTTTAGCAATATCCAGCAGAGGGCCTCAGATAGAGAATCAAAGATTTTTGGACTGCTACGACAGACAAAAGTTAACTGGGTTGCGAAAAATAGGAACCTTGCCAGAAAATGCCGAACAGGTGACGGAGTGATGGGTGGTTTGGCATGAATTTGAATGCGTCAGTAATATCTGCTTTTGAGAGCCAAGCTCCTTGGCCTGCCAATTTGATAAATTTAATGGCATCACAGAGAGTAATATAATGAAGCGAGAATTGGTCCGCTGGGATGAGTTTGTTGATGCTGCTAGTAGGGACGCCTCGAGGAGCTGAAAGATCAATTCTAAGCCGTTTTTTCCCCGAAATTTTCCGAGTAGCGATGCCAATCGGGTTAATCCTGAAGACTGGAAAAGGAGGAGCTGCAAAGGGACCAGACATGAAACCTTTCTCCAGCTCGGCCTTAATTAGAGATGAAACGGCTTGAGGGTCTGAAGTAGCAGAACGAAGATTGCTGCAGGTGAAAGAAGAAGTAAGGAGACATGATAATTCAGTTGAAAAACTGTATTCGAGACCGTTGAGGAGATAGTTGACAAATAGACGGTCGGGATGAAGACTGAGAGCGTCTGCAAGTGCTGGAATGTTGACGGGAGATGACACGGATAGGGTTGAATGTCATTTTTTTCGGTTGAGAGGGCAGATAGACTTGGCGTGAGCGTCTCCACAGAAGGAGCAAGTATGCAGAAAACGACGGAGCGGGTATGCTGGAGTGGCTGAGGTTAGAGTAAACGTGAGGTTTGGGTCGATTATTTCAATGACAGAAGATGTGGATGCCATTGTAATAAAAGGAAGAGTCTTGTCAGGACGGGTTTCAAAAGCAGTGAGGCGTGAATTGAGAGATTCGATTGAATCCGAGACAGGCTGTAATAGGGCTTTCATATCTTGAAGAAGGGAGGTTTTGAAAGCGTCGAGGCTGATGGCTGAGACTGTATGGGTTGAGAGCACGGAGCGTTGCCTGGAGAGACAGTATGAGCCTGCCTTGGCCGACGAGGAGGGCCGAGGGAGGAGGGAGGAGATCCGGGTGAGATGCTGGGATCGGTGCAGCGTTTAGCAGAGGGAGACCTAGAGCCGATGTCCTGGCGGGGCTGCCTACTGGTGGAGTGATGAGAGGAAGCAGGTGAATCGAATGCTGATATGTGGGACTGCCTGGTCGGGAGGGACTGCCTGGTTGAGAGGAGTGGGCTGGTAGCCTGACTGACAGGTAGATCCATGGCGAGCAGCTGAGGAGGGATAGGCAACTCAGTAGCTGAATGTTTCCGAGGGAGGGTGACATGTTTCCTTTTTGAAGCAGGAAAGACAGGAGTTGCGGAGATTGAGTTGCAGTATATTTTAAATAATTCTTCTCTATCTGCCCCGGTGGGTATTGGAATCCCATTTTCAAAAAGCGTTTTAAGAAGCTTTGGCTGTGTCCAGCTGCTGTAGGACAGCATCTTAGAGGGTTGAGAAGTTGAATGCTTCGGTCTTACTGATGCAAAGCTTGGTTCTGGTGACGGTGGGGGTTGGTGTCTGCACTGAGAAGAGCGAGCCGAGCGTTGGTGTTGACCTGGTGAAAGCTTGTCGCTGTCGTCCGAAAAGAAGCCAAAAGCAGTTTCCATCTTGCTGGATCGTTCTGGGAGTGTGCCAGTTAATAAGCTTAAAACAAACAAGTTTTAAGGTACAAACTATAACGAAAAATGAGGAGAAAAAATAAAAGATCCCCCTTTTTTTTTTTTTTGCTTTGGAACGGTAAGTGGGTTACCAGGTAAGCGCGCAGTCTGAGAGTCTACAAAAAACAAACACAGACAAGGGAGTGAAAATAGTGCTGGGTTAAAATAGAATGAGAGAGAGAGAGACAGGAGGGGCAGCCAATAACATACGTGGAGCAGCGCTGTCCATGCCCTAATAATCGACGCGCTGCATTGTGATTGGCTGGAAAAGCTAAATGAGGCTGAACTGGGATCAGCTTCCGCCCGGAAGAGAACGGTGGACGCTTACGGGTCAGAACACTACGGAGGGAAGGTAAGACTAGCTAAAGAAAAGGACAGGATGAGAAAAAAAGCAGCGCCAAGCGGGAGAGAGCCCTCTACGGCATCCCCCGAATTACGCCTAAAGGCCTACATTTGCCTGCACAAGGTTAAAGAAGTTTCTGGACCCTCACTGAACAGATCTGGATTAGTGAGCCCAAGAGCTTTTTTTTTGTTTGTTTGTTTTCGGATGCTGTGAACAGGATGTGAGTGGTGTAAAACACAAGTGAAAGTCCAGACCAGAGTTCTCCCAAAAAGTCTGTATTTATTTTAGGTAAACACAAATAATACTAATAATAATAATAATAATAATAATAATAATAATAATAATAATAATAATAATAATAACACTCCTGTGACCACAATCCTCCGTGCACGAAACTGTGCTCTTTCTCCGGGGACGTGGTGAGTGCTGGTGCTGTGAGGGACGTGCTCCGGGTCTTTAGTGCTGGCTTCGCGGCTGCAGCTCCCGACTCTCACTCCTCCTCTGGTTGAGACAAAACACATACAATAACAAAACACAGGCTCCGGCTGGATACTGTCATCAGCGCAAGGGGGCCGTCCTAACGTAGCTGCTCCCCTTTTGTACCCAGAACCTCTTCCTTGCAAACAACCCGCAGCTGATTGCAATGAAATCCTTCCAGGTACATGCAACTACGCGCTCCCCCTAATATGGTCACCTTCCGGTTTCCGCCTACCGTCAAGGCAGTCCATCTAGGAGGAAGCATACGATCAACCTTACCCAGCGCCTTTCTTGGTCGGGAGGGAGATTTACAGTTCGAATTCTTTCTCTCTCTGTCACAGATGCGTTTACATCTGCCGTTCAAGTAAGACTGCCATTGCGGGTATCTCTTTATTAAGGAGATGCGGATTACACATTTCACGAGATATATATATATTTTTTTTCTTTGGACATTTACTGACTTTCAGTCTGTTATGCACAACAATAGGGATTATGCTGCAGCATTAGTTTTATTTCATTTTATTATTATTATTATTATTATTATTATTATTATTATTATTATTATTATTATTATTATTACACTGAATGTAATAATTGGGTTTGTTTACATTACACATGTCAATATTTCATGTATAATACATCCCATCTTAAATGTTATGTATGGAGCGCCATTCATGCCAAAACTATCGGGCCGTTAGTTTGTCAATTTGTTTGTCAATTCGTTTGTCAATTCGTGAATTTGTCAATTTGTTTGTGAATTTGTGAATTGGTCAATTTGTCCACCAATTAGTCCATAAATTTGTCAATTCATACAGTAATTCATAAACATATTTGTTAATTCATCTAATGATTAAATTAAGTAAATTCATTAATACGAAAGGCTGTACGGACCTGCAAATTTCCAATCAACCAGACAAACTTCCAACTGTCAATCTCACACTGTGTGAAAAAAATGCAACCTTTCTAGCCAACGAAAATCCAGCCTCACTCAAAACTGCTTCAGCCAATAATATTTAGAAGAGCGTTTCAAAATATATTCTATTTAACAAGATACTCGCCTCCGCTGATTTTCAATGGAGACTTCCGTTTCACTGCTTGCAAAGCATTGTGGTATATAGAGAGTTAGGCAAAAAAAATTCTATGTTGAGTTAATACAGACGTACGAAATGTTGCTGGTTTTCGGAATGTTAAAAGAAATGCCGGTAGTTTGTTTACTGTACTATATTGCTGTGTCTTGATAATATTTTATGTTGTTATGTATTTCTAAAGTAACCTGTGTTACCGGACTGTTAAATGATTTAATCAATACGCTTCTTCAGAGCGATGTTTCTGCGCATGCGCCAATGAACGCAACAGTGCCCAGAAAACAGCATTTTTCATAATAACTATGTATTGTCATAATTTGCTAATGTTGCCGTTTTCTTCAATAGGCCTTGGGCAAATGTGAAATCTGCTTCAAAAGTTTTATGCATTTTTTAACATGGCAAAAACCAGCAACATTTCGTACGCCTGCATTGACTCTCCATAGAATTTTTTTTGCAAATTACATTTACAAATTAATTAATGAATTATTAGATGAATTAACAAATACGTTTATGAATTACTGTATGAATTGACAAATTTATGGACTAATTGCTGGACAAATTGACCAATTCACAAACAAATTGACAAACAAATTGACAAATTTACAAATTAACAAACAAATTGACAAACAAATTGACAAACTAACGGCCCAATAGTTTTGGCACAAATGGCGCTCCATACATAACATTTAAGATGGGGTGGGATGCTGTATAGTTATTCTGAATGGACCCTACCAACTTGTTTCTCTTGATATTAACCTATTATTATTGCATTACTTTGATATATCTCTAAAGCATCCAACTCACAAACTGGTAAAATAATACAGATAAAAACAGATACAAATCCGGGACTGGGTTGAATAAAAGCAGAATCAGTGCAAAATTCAGTTTTAAAATTGTCATCTGAAAGCTGAAATGTTTACCCTTTATTCAGAGAATTGCAGTAGCATCTTGTATTACTATTTTTAATCTGAAAAAAACGTTCCTATGTACAGCTGAAAAACATGTAACAATGCAACAATAACTAAAACTTTCAGAATACTTCAGGGTCTATGTCTTGTTTTTACTGTGAACCTGAACAATAAACGCAATCTGCCTCCTTGTTGTTTTGTATACTTCCTATCAGTCACTGATGATCTGCATGGGAGATAATTAGAGGTCCCTCACTTTCATTGAGGGAGGTGTAGTTGAAACGTACAATTGATAATTTAACCTCTTGTTTGATTAATAACTAATTTCCAGTAACGCACTATAGCAGGGATGCGTAGATGCAACAATCAAGTGATATTCTTCCGAATAAGGATGCTTGGCACAAGCTTTTCACTGAAAGCAGGTGTGAAAATACTGCCAAGAAACAAATTCAAATTAAAAAACTTGAAACTTTGACACACACAAAAAAACTGTCATGTGCTACTCTACCATCAACAAACTACAACAAACCACTAATTTGAGAAACAAAAACAGACTCCAGCGAGGAGCTGCAAGAACTAGGCAAGGCTCCCGACAATCTCTGACAGCCACCATTTGGCAGCCTTCATCACATCACATAGGCAGATTAAAGTTTGACAAACTCTTTGATGCAAGGTAAAATTAAGCTTTTGTGTCACACTGAAGATATTATTAGTGCTTTAGAAAACTTAGACAATACAAAGTAATTGGCCTTCCTCTGCTTTTCAATAACTTTTTGTTTTCAGTGTAATTGCATCCTTCAAGTCAGGCTTTCAGTGCATTGCTCAGTCTAAGAAACAGTTACAAAGTTTTGAGAACTCTGTGTTTTTATTTTAATGGGCTTTAATTGTAATATTTGTTTTACCTCTTTTTTACGTACATGTGTAATATTTAAACTTGACAAATCCAAGTGCACAGACAGTGTAAACTGGAGTAAATAAAAAGGCAATTAAAAAACTGAATATCGGGCAGTTGGGCAAATACAAAACTAAATATCTGGTGTAGTTGGGAATGCAAGAGAGGTCTGGAGCAGGGAGAGTGAGGGGGCACTATTTATAATACCACTGCAGAACCACACAAGTGCATTATGGTTTATCAGTATTTTCAAATGACAGGTTAGACTTAATGCACATCTGCATTTGGACCAGTATTTGCATTTGGGTTTCAGTATTGATTGGGGTTCTGTACTATATAAACGATGTCACCATATCATTATTTAGAAATGATGCAATAAGCAGTATTATCTTTCATCAACCTCTTTCATTCAAAATAAAATATGTTACAATGGCTGGGTTTTCATGCAGTTTGGAAACTCCAAATTCTCTCTCCACCGTCATGACTTATGTGCCTCAAGCTTTTGGAAGTGTTTGTGTAAAACATTGAACGACTTTAATGGGGGGGGGGGGGGTAAGGTAAATCGCCTTCTCGTGCTAAAAAACTGAATAATTGACCAACAACTTTCCAAAAGCTGTACCTTATGGTTACGAGATTTCAGCAGTGAAAACCACGTTAGTGACGTAACCTTGCACAACTTTCTACGACATAACTAAAGGCCGTACAAAGTGATCCTTTATTATCTCATAAATAAATAAATAACAAAGCCCTTTGCAAAGCACAGAAAGATATTTCTTCATCGTTTACACTTTTGTTATCTTCGTGATTGGTCATCGCATAGCTCATTGCTTTAAGCCTAGACTTTTCTGTCCCTTAGCAATAAGATGCAAGTAATTGTACACTAGCCACATTCTACTGGCGAAAGCCTTGTCACTGTGGAATCTGTATTAATGTATTTGTTATTATTATTATTATTATTATTATTATTATAAGAATAATATGTAGTGGCAAATGTGGGCGAGTTGGGTAGCCTATTGTAGATTTACTACTGATATTTAAAGGTGGGGTGCAATGACATAAAAAAAGTAATTGTTGAGTGCAGCTAAACTTTCTATACATGTCCTGAAAGTTTCATTCACATTTGTTACTTATAAAGTGGAAAAAAGGCACATTTGTGGTTAGACCGTTTTCAAAAACCATCATTGTTGTAAAGAAATGCAGTAGATGGAGGACACAAGTGAAAGCAGTGTTACCGGTTCAGATGTTTTAGCATCTTAAATCAAACAGATCAGAAATGTTGTTGTAGTCTGTTGATGGTAGAGTAGCACATGACAGTTTTTTTTTTGTGTCAGTTTCAGGTTTTTTTATTTGAATTTGTTTCTTGGCAGTGTTTTCACGCCTGCTTCCTTATTCAGATGGTCAATTTATTTAGAAGAATATCGCTTGATTGTTGCATCTATGCATCCCTGCTGTAGTGCATTACTGGAATTTAGTTATTAATCAAACAAGAGGTTAAATTATCAATTGTATGTTTCAACTACGCCACCCTCAATAAAGGTGAGGGACCTCTAATTATCTCCCGCACAGGTATTTAACTGGGCAGAACATCAGTGACTGATAGGAAATATACAAAACAACAAGGAGGCAGATTGCCCATAAGAACATAAGATTGTGTATATTGTTCAGGTTCACAGTAAAAACAAGACATAGACCCTGAAGTATTCTGAAAGTTTTACTTATTGTTACATTTTTTATTTATAATAAGATGTTCAATAGTGATACGATTTACTTGAGGTAACACCAGACTTTACATAATAGTACAGTCAATTACACAGCGTCACACACACACAACCTGATAACCTTCACGGTCTATGTAGGCTATGCCTTGCTGCAAAGATTCTTAGTCACTCGGTTAGCTGACACCCTTTAAACATAAACAAATAAACAAAAAAGAATACAGACTCTACCGTCTTTGTTTCGAGACACAAAGAACAAAAAAAAGGTGCATTCTCCCTGCTCAGGAACTCCGTACAAAATAGCCAATCTCTCGTTTCTTCAACATCATATAGCCTAAGACATTTCATTTTCGCAGGTCGGATAGGGAAAATAATAATAAATAAATAAAGTTGAGGTTTATGTTAAAATTGGCGATCTAAATAATCCGGAGGCAGAAGATCTTACGTGGTAGTCTCCTGACGAAATCAAGAGACTTCACAGGAATGCATGAGAGAACGTGACATAATGTGATAATTTTATCAAATTATTTATTAATAATGTACAAGGGAGGTTGTTGCCTATATAATAGCGTCACTTTATACATATTTTCATCAAACAGTAAGAGATAATTATGATGAAATGATAGGATCATGCCCTTACCCTCTATACAGCCGCTCAAGTTTTTTACAAGAAGATGCTGCTGTCCTGCAGGTACCATCTGGATAAATGGATGGCACTGCATCCTTATTTAATTTAACTTTTTTTAACAGCACCCATCTTGAACATCTTTAAATTAACAAAGCTGTCTTCGGTAAAGTGGGTGCTGCAGATGCAGCTGCTGTTGGGCTTAGCATCCCAATCCCTGGTCCTCCTCACGAATTTCACCCACTGCGGGCATCGTACCGGCTCTTTAGGAAACTCGGGGAGAGATAACAATGGCCCTGCTGTGTTGGAGCAACCATATATTACACACCTATTTACCATGGTACCTCTCCCCTGGGTGCGTTGTGGTGAGCGGTAATGCAGGAAAGCAGCGGGCGGGATGGCGAGCTTGTCCTGCTGTGATATCACGCATAAATTATTTGCAGCTTCGAGTGAGCTGGACTTTTCATAGAGGTGTCAACTTCAGAGTTCTTTTTTATACATTTAGCATTAAAACCTATACATTAAAACTACACAGATACTTTTATTCACCTACCAACAGTACTATACAAGTGAATTCTGAAAAAAATGAAAAATCATTGCACCCCGCCTTTAAAAAATGTACTGTACTAAACATTTTGTGTGCCCACCCCTTGTGTGTATTTTATTATTTATGTATGTATTCGTTTGTTATTATTATTGTGTTTTATGTGCGGGCAGTCGAGCACCGTCCGTCTTTTTGGTTTGCTGTTTGAGACCGGCGAATAGCCGGTCTTGTAATATGTAGTCGTGGGGATGGGGTTAAAACCCCTTCCCTAGAACTCTCGTGGGAATGTGGCTGGAGCCTTAATAAGGTAATTTATTAATAGGTAATTAGGGCTCCAGCCATGAATATAAAAGACCCACTCTCAAGGCGGAGAGTGTCAGAGGCGAGACGTTAGTCTAGATGATTGGAAAGAACAGATGGTATAATCGAGAATATACTGGTTTAGGTTCGTGTTTGTTTTTTGTTTTGGCCAGAGTGCCCCTTTGCTTTGTTTTGTGTGTGTTCTTTTTGTTTACACTGTTTATTTTGTTTGATTATTAAATATGAGCGCAACAGCTCAGTTTTTCCCGTACAAACTTTGTTATTGTTTTATTTCCTGGTCCATGATGTCACCACCCACACGCCGCACAAAGCCATCTGTCACAAAACCCAGTTTCAGAAAGCTGTATGATATTAGTTGTCACACAAGGCCATATTGGACAGAAACATTTAATTATACCCTCCTGTATTTTAATATTAATTAGGTTATTTGCAGTTGGAAGGAGAATGTATCTGGCTAAAAGAAAACACTATGTTTAAAATGTTTGTCTACACCTTTAAATTACAGGTTAGACTTAATGCATGTCTGCATTTGGACCAGTAGGATTTCAGTATTGATTGGGGTTGACCTTTGTTAAGGGGATACAGGAAGTGAGAATGAGTGAGACTTGTAAGCAAGAATAAACAGCTGCACAATCCCCTTTTGCTCTGTACATCTACTAATACTGTGTACTCTCCCATTTAAGTCCTCTGAACACAGGACTTCCAGTAGAACCAAAATGGTCTGTGCAGGTTTTGAAATGCTTAGAAGATGTATACCCAGCATTTTCTTACAGCCTGATTTAAAGAAACTACAATGGCAGGTAGAAATTATAAGAAATGCCAATTCTAATAAACTGCATTTAAGTAACACAAAACATTGAAATGGTGCAAATATAATGTTTGGTAATTTTTGATCTCTGAATTAAACAAACACTTACCACTTATGCCGTGTTGAAATCGCAGTTTCAATGTTTTGCCTAGTTATAAAATAATGTTTGAGTTTCCATTGCCGTAACTAGGGGCATGCCCGAGTTCAAGCAGAAACGAGTATTAGTAACGAGTATGACCATTTTTTTCTGCGCAAGTAATACACAAGTCATTTTGCTTGGACTACTTATTCCTGGCTCCAATAAGGCAGTGACAACTGTCAATCAAGTCTAGAGCTAGATAACCAATGTGGGCGGGAAGGAGGGACCATCAGTAGAGCAGTCTTTGACGACACATCCTCACATGAGGCTGTCTACAATTATCAGCATTTTCTGAAAGTGTGCAGTGTTTTAAGAGCATGAAATGTTCACATGCCTTCCTGAAACAGTGCTACAGACAACACTTTTGTCAGAGCTATTTTACTTTTGGTTGAGAAAAAGGATCCTGTGAGAACATGTTTCATTCACACAGCACACAGGGAGTAACGAATTGAAAAGGCTTCCAGATATTTGCAATAAGACTCCAAGCTATTGCAACACCCCTTTGAATCCAGGTGCGTATTTGAACTAATTTTGTAACTGGGTAGTGATGATCATTTTGGATAACCCCTTACGGTCTCGGAGGAGAGCTGCTGTGAGCGTGTCAGCAAAACACACATTATTTTAAAGGTTTTTTTTTGTGTTCATATTAGGTTTATTTGCACATTTTAGACTTTTTTTATTCATTGTCAGTGTGCACACTTCTGCAAAACTAATGTTGTTTTAATTTGTCAACGAAATAATCTTTAGCATTAGAAAAATATACATTTTCAGGCGACATCTTTGGTGTTTTTTATTCAATTTTTCTTGTTGGTTTATTTGATATTCAGTGTATTATTTAATGTTGTACAGTAGTACACAAAGCCAACATGTAATAAGCTATGTGCCTGTAAAATAACAAACAACTACACTTTTAATTTACTTTGCACACACAAGCTAGTGTCTGTTTTATTGAAAATAATTAGCTTTTAAGATTTTTTTATGGGAAAGGTATGTTCCACAAGTTGTATGCATTTTTCCATAGAGTTGTGTGCATTGTTTAAAGGGCCACCATGTGTCTTTTTTTCTTTTTTTGTGTGGACACAAGCACCTTTCCAGCACAAAAAATACCTAAAATCCCCAGTAACATATTTGTTGGTTTCTCTGATTTACCTCATCAGTGTCCCGCCCCCCCCTTCACAGTAATCCCCAGAAATAACTATTATAATAAACAAATACATCTTGCAGATTTGCAATCTGGTGAAACGGGTCTCCACTTCAGCTGTGTACATTAATCGGCACCCTATTACAGACATCGACATTTAATAATAAAAAAAACAATGTCTTGCACAACAAGAATTAAAAGGACCCATAAGGACCTCGAAACGATCAACATCCTTGTTAAATAAACATGAAACCACTGTCGGGTCACTTTCTGGGTGAAAATCATAGCCAGAGATGCATTTTATTGGCACTTTCAGTTTTAGCCCTGCCCACTTCTGATGACTTTATCCAAGTTCAATCCGAGTACCAGTATTGGTAAAAGAACTGAAGGAAAACACAATTTATACAGCTGATACAGTGCAGTAGTAATTATATTAATCTATGGCACTTGGGGATGCTTTGGGGTAGAATTTCAAACAAAAAACATGATTGAAGTGTCACAGGTATTTTGGTCCAAGAGAGGGTTAATGACATGTTGTGTTAGAATACTGTGTTCACTTGAAAGATACAAGTGGTTGTATTATCACCATCACAGCTTTGCTTGGTCTTAGATCAAGCACGTTGCTGAAGCCAGTATTCCTGTAATTAATCTCAAGAGGATACAAAAGACATTTTGTAAGCTGCATGTACTGGATGATACGGCCCTTTGCTAAAGTTCCTGGAAACTCCACCACTTATGACACAAGAACCATCCATAGCTAATCTATACACACTCTTCAAGATACCTAGAGGGTAGCATATAGAATATATTATTACTAAAGTTTGGTAACAGAAGATAAAACTGCATACTGGAATTGTTTTAAGCAGTTTTACAGTCTTAGAATATGTACTGCAAAAGTATATATTGAATTCACCAGTTCACAACAGTAAATGTATAATTTAATTAATTTAATTGATTGTGCATGATGTATGGGAGACTGGGCTAGTTGTACTTAATGCAATCTGTGATAGGGAGAGAATGAATCAATGCTTTAAGTCTCCCTCCTGTCCTGTGATGGTGCTGCATAAGGATGGTCGCGCTTGCACAAAATGGTTGACTAAACCGGCACTTCCTGCGAAACCGGAAGTCTGTCATTTTGTGCCGAAGCGGAGCTGCATGGCATCTGAGTTTCCACACTGTGATCAGCTGTGCTGCATACGGCACTTGGCTGGTTCGTAGGGATGCACTGATTGCAGGGTGGGGCTCAGGTGTTTAAAGGGATGCTGCTTATTCACTCACCCCCTTGCACTTTAGAAACAAAGACTGAAACGCCGTCAGGATTTATTGCTGTGAAGACCTTTTTACCTTTTCCAGACTCACAAACTCGTGCCTGAAGCTATTCCAGCCAGGATCTTGGACTCACCACTTACTCACGGATCCACCCTGGTCTGAAGGAGCACTGCACTACACCTCCCTGAGCACATAAAGAGATGGCCATTAAGCATGTGGAGGGGTGTGTGCACACTGCTGGAGCAGTGTTTGTGTCTAGAACTGTTTATTTTGCCCTGTGTTGTAACCATCGCTGGTTTCAACCAGGAGTTTTATTCTGTGCTGTTTTATTTTGTGCAACCTTAATTTACAACCTGGTCTTAGCTATTGCTGGTTAGACCGGGGGTTCTTTGAGTTCCCGAGGAATAATAAAGTACCTGTGTAGGGGTTTGGACTATCCCTTGTTTCCTGTGACGTCATTTTGCATGCTACCACTTGCCTTCCCGTGACAAGTCACATAAACATTTTTGCATAACTTGCATTATGATTTTTATATATACAGTGCTACCCTGTTATCATGCGGTTGTCGGGATCCATAATTATTTATTTGTGATTCACCTTATAACGAATATTAGCATTTTTGTTCCCAAAATGATTTACAAAGCCCGCAAGCCAAATTAATATTGTAGCGTATGGTAGAACATGAAGGAGACACACACAATTTGTAGGTACTCGAATCCATGGTTTATTGGGATGATAATTGGGACACTCACAGCAGCTTGTCTCACTTGGCTCTGCCATGCTGCTGTGGACACCCCCCTATATGCTTTCATGTCCCCACTTCCTTGTTGACTTCCTGCAGAAACCAAGCAAATAAAGCAGTCTAATTCATTGTCTTTAGCGTAATACTTTGTTTCCTAGAGCAGCCCTTTGTGGAGTCAATCTTATCAAGAAAATCTCTTAGTTTTTCTTCATCTTTTAGCCATCCATGCAATGTAGATTCTGCAACATTTATATCTTTTGAAACTGCTGCTTGAGTTTCACCTTTTCTTACTCTGTCCACTGCATCGAGTTTCATTTTAACAGTCTGTCTACCATGCTTCGTTCAGCCAATGTTTGTGAGTCAAATTGCATTATGGGGGAAATGGGAGCCACAACCTTACCATGTTATAACCGATTCAGCACTATAACAGGTCGCGTTATAACAGGGTAATAATATATATATATATTGTGAAGGATTTCATTTGTATTAAAGGTTTGATAGCCCTGTTTAAGCAGACCCAGAGACGAGAACAACAAAACAAAAACAAAACCTAACTCCCGCATGGAGTACTATCTAAACTTTATTTTTTCAATGCCAACTACCTTGGACGGTTAAGCCGTTTCCGATAAAGAAAACAAACAAAAAGGTTTACACACTACCTTTTCAAAACCACACAGGTCTCTTCGCAATGACAGCCTCTCTCTCTCCACACAGACTGGAGACTGCCCTAAACACACATGTTGTCTTGTTTAAATACCTGCATTAATTAATTTAACAAAAATAATTACACCTGTGTGAACACAGCCACACCCCTACATTTCTCTGGCAGGAATAGAAATTAACCCTTTCCCTGCCAACCCCCAACACGTTTCTTTCAGGCACGGATCCGCTCTGCCACAATATATACAGTTGTGTAGGCACTTAAATGTTAATCCACAATTTTTGTACTTATTTTTTTATTTTTTTTGTGAAGGTCCAATCTTCTTTTCTCAGAAAAAAAAAATAAAATCTTTGTTTGTGAGGCGGACATCTTGTTTTCAGTTAAAAAATAAAATAATTGAAACTGCCTTAAAATCATATATCTTTAGTAAACCATAACATTTCTTTATATAAGTGGGACTCCATACAACTAACTATAACATTACCTTTCCTTTTTGAAATATGTTTATTTTATCATTTTAAATCACTGAAAAGTGTTCTTGGATTTTCCTTCACGAAATGAACCACCTTACTGTCCGTCATTAGAACACTGTGCAGTTCTTCATTCATTTGCTTTGAAACCAAAGCCTGTCGGATCAATATGCAGTGGTTATCACTACAATTTTAGGCAACCTTTTGCCCATCATTGAAGCAGCCCCTTCAGTACATATGCCAACACAGTTCTCCCAATCCAGCAAGTTTGAGGTAATAAAATTGTTCAATAATTGAAATATCTCAATGTCAGTTGTCTTTGTTGGTAGTTATTTGTGGAATAAAAGTTCTAAAACTAAATGTATGTAAACCATGAGCTGTGCTAAATTGGATACATTGTTTGATTCATCAAGCTCCAATGCAAACAATTGTCCTACACAAACTGCCTCAATAAGCTGGTCGTTCACATTATTATTCAGTTCATTGATCCTCAGGATAATGGTGTTGTTTCACACAGGTACACTTCCTATTTTCTTAGCACCTTCTTTACCTAGGAGCTCCTGACTAATGTCTTGGGCTAGTGTGCATTTTTTTTTTCCTTCACAATCTTACTGCAGCTAAGTAAGATGCTTTTAAGCATTTCTGTGTTTGTGGTGTGACTTTTTCCAGCACAGATTTCTTTCTGGTCAATATTTGTTTTTTCTTTTCGTTTATTTTGCAATGTTTTTGTTTCAAATTAAGCTTTCTGCTAAAGTTGTTGCTAATGTTTCACAACATATAACACATTGAGGCAATGGTTACTCACTTTATCTGGTAAAGATGAACCCAAACTTATGTACACAGGATCATATTTTCTAACAAATTGTTTGTAACTAATTTTTTGTCAGTTTATTCTGAACAGTTTTAGAGCTTCATCTTCCTCCCCTTCACTGTATTCTGGTTTTCGAACAAGAAATCGTTCCATAGTCATTGAAAGTGTAGCCTATACTTTGAATTATTCACACAGAGATATAGTTCAGTTCCCTCTCACAGACGGAGCTTCGAACTGTTGTGCACGAGAGTGATGCCTGGACCCCCTTGAAAATGAGATATATAAGGTCTACCCTGATCAAATAAATATATTTTAAATTAGAAATTGGATGTATGTGTAAAATATAAATGGAAACAGGAGATTCAATTTGGCGACTATTAACTCCCAAAATCAGTAGTTTTGACTTACCATATTACTATAACTTTTACCCAAACAATCGGGACACCACATTAAGTCTCATTGAAAATTGTATTTTATTGCAGCATTTCATTATTATAATTTTTCGCTAGAATGACGCACCTCCCATGGCCTACCCAGGAGTACGTATGGGAACCAATGGTCTAGCAGACCTTGGTAAGTTATTATTTTTTTATTATGTTTCTTATCTAGTCGCTTTCTTTTATGATTTAAATGTATCACCACAATATATTTACCTACAGTGGTGCCTATAAGAATCGACACCCTATATTTCAATATTATTAGTCTGCAAAATATGTTGCTTTTGATTACATGTTTTAACACCTGGAGTAAATATCAAAGTTCTTGGTCCACAATCTCGTTTGGTGGAGCGGGTTGAAGAGGTTGATATACAGAAAGTTGAAGAGTGGCAACATATATGCACCAGCTTGGCTTTCACAACTTATCTAGCTATGTTAAAGTCAAAGGACGGCATAGCAAATTTTAAGAAATATACAGTGAATGAGTGTCAGTACTTGCTCTATTTAATTACCAATAAACAGTACATTCAGAAAGATAAAACATTGATTGAGAAACCAGTGGATATTAATATGGGCACCACTATAATCATCCTAAAACGACTTTGGGATGACAAAAAGAATAGAAAAACAATTTTTCCCCCCACTTTTAAGAAGCTATTATTTCGCTTAGATTCAACTTGGAATGTTACTTAATGCTTGGCAAAAACAGGTAAAATGTTCTCTTTTCTCTGTGACAATTATACTTAATCTATGTTTTTGTTTTCTCTTTGGCTTTGTATATTATTATTTTTTAAATCACTCACTGTTGATCCAGTGAACCAAGCCACATTTTCTTTGGAGTAAAGATAATGTATAGAGGGATGTATCTTTTGCATGTTTAAAAATCTAACCCTAAAGGACTAAATGCAGGTATTTACCATGTAATAATTATTATTATTATTTGTTTGTTTAGCAGACGCCTTTATCCAAGGCGACTTACAGAGACTAGGGTGTGTGTGCATCAGCTGCAGAGTCACTTACAACTACATCTCACCTGAAAGACGGAGCACAAGGAGGTTAAGTGACTTGCTCAGGATCACACAATGAGTCAGTGGCTGAGGTGGGATTTGAACCGGGGACCTCCTGGTTACAAGCCCTTTTCTTTAACCACTGGACCACACAGCCTCCTCCTAAAGTTCTAACAGTCCTCCTTGAATTAGCATACAGAATATGCATACAGCACAGTGTTTCCTTTTTTATTAGGATTGATAAATGTAGTCTAAAAAGTGCATTAAGTCCCAGAAACACCTGGCTCAGAACTGCTTCTTTCTGTAAATATGACTGACATAAAAACTTGTACTGAATGTACTGTATCTAAGTCAAGAAATTCCTCTATTCTGCAATTTATGCAAATGTATGTGATCACAAAACATGTAATTGATCCTCTAGTCCTACATAAGTGGGTGCAACTATTCACCAACAAAAAAACAGAAAATCAAAAGGAGCATGATAGTGAGTGGCTGTGCAACCAGCTTGTGCAGTGGCTGCATTGACCAACATGTCCATCAAAATAGAGTCCCAGGTGTTCCTGGAACGTTCCAGGAGCACTTGGAACCACCAATGGAAAGCATCTGACAAGACAGATTGAGCCTACGTACACCTGCATTAGATTGTAGCAAACAGCAGTGCTACACTGGCCCAAATCACAGAAACACTGGACTCAACCACCTCATTCCCAACAATGTGCTGGGAGCAAAGTAGTTCTATGCACCATAATTCTTATAATTAAGGCCATTATGTTATTTTATGCAAGTCGGTGTATTTCCTCAGCTTAAAAAAACATTTGTGCAGAGTTTGAAAAAGGTTCAATATGTATCAGTAATGTTTAGGGTTTTTATTTTTTATTTTTATTAAGGCTCAGTACATTAAAGTCAAAGTAATGTGCAGTAATTGTAGGTCTGCAAATATAGCAGCAGCTATAAAATGAGATATTTAGGCACTATGTTAAAAACTGTTTGCACACTGCTAGTGCAATTCTTTAATATTCACGTTTATTGAATCCATTTTGAAGGACCCAGGTCCACACGTGATTGACACTCAGGTGGAATTGTCCATAATATATTTTCCTTTTTTAATGATCAATTCTGAAACTAACATATGATGCATTATGCCAGGGGTCAGCAATCTTTTTTGTGCAAAGAAACAATCATAAACAATTTATGTACTTTAAAGTGCAAAAAAAAAAAAGTAAATTGATTATTGAACTTACAGTGCACTTCTTTGTCACTTCTGCTGCTGCATTGTTTTGCTCATTTCATTTCATTTCTTTGAAGTCGGGTTCATAGCTGGTCAAGTTTAGTTTCATGCAAGTATTCAGGATTTATTCTGTTAATCTTGAGCGCAAGTTGTTTTGGATGTGATTCAAGTGGGAGAATGCCTGTTTGCACATATAGGCGGAGCCAAACATCTGCATGACATTCTGCATTGTTTCGTATGCAAGTGGAAGTTTATTCCAGCTTTGCAGAATGAGGTTATCTTCACTCTTCAGTTTTTTCAGTTTTGCTAGTTCTGCGCGTTGCTGAGCAAGGCTTACCAGACTTTTCAACCCAAATGTCTCTCCTTGAAGTCGGCAACTTCCATCTCCAAATCTCCAATTGAGATGCCCGGAACCACCATCAAGTCCAGTTCTTCCACACAAGTTTCATGGGGACGAATCATAAACTTGAACAAAGTGCTGTGTCTGCAAAAGTCCACAAAATGAGACTTGAATAACATTAGCAGATCAGATGTAAATGCCACAATTTGCTGCAGATCTAGATTGTTGCTAGGATCCTCTACCATGCGTGAATCTCAAAACATTTGTAACATCTCAAAGCGAGTCAGTCTGCCAGTTTCAATATCTCAGATGAACAGATTCAATTTGGATTAAAATGCAAAAACTGCCTGCTTTAGAGACAAGACAGTGTTTCCTTGCCCTTGGCTTAACATTGAGTTGATTCAAATGACCTGTGATGACAAGATAATAAAAGCTTCCTGGTGCATAATACAGTGAAATCTTAAAATGGGACGTTTCTGTTGTTCTGACAAAAGAGCAACAAATCCCTTGTGTTTCCCCATCACGCTGGGTGCGCTGTCAGTACAAACTGAAATAAGCTTCCCTAAATGGATCTGCTTCTTGCTAACAAAATTCAGCAGTGTTAAGTATGTCTTCGCCTCTTGTTTGATTTTCCATTGGCAGAATTGCAAGCATTTTTTCTCGTACTAAGTTGCCACATATATTTTCGCCCGAGAATACATAGTTGCACAACATCACAGACATCCGTTGGCTCATCCAAAGCAAACAAAAAATATGTAGCAGATCTTCTATTTGCTGCAAGATTTTGACTTTGGTGTGGAATTCTTCAAATAGCTCTTTGGCTATATTAAGCAACAGCTCTTCACATATTCGCCATCAGTAAAAGGCTTACCTTTACGAACGATCTCTAAAGAGCCTGCAAAACTTGCTGTTATTTCGAACTATATTGTTTAATGAAATGTGTTTCGAATTCTACCACCTCCTGCCTTCTATCATGTTTACAAAAAAACAGTACTTTTTAAAAACCTTATTTAGACAAGAACAACATAATAATATCAAATATGTATGCAGAGAGATAATGATTGTGCTGAAAGATGACATACATTTTGCAATTTGTAGACTAAGCTTTGGTCTATGCTATTTTTAACATTAGGGCTCAATGGGCTTTTGAAACTTGTTTTGAACCCTTGCTTTGTAGAGTTAAAGAAAATAAATACATTTTAATTCAGTTGTCATGTATTCTTCTTTCAAATAAAAAGACAGACGTAACACAATTATTACCATGTGTACTTTTTAGTGAAACCTTTGTAGTTGTGTGGGGGCTTTACAGCTATCCACAAAGGGCTAAGATCCAGGGACATCTATCAGAAGTTTGTCTTGTTGATAATATCGGACCCAATACAGGTACGAATGGAGGGGGAGTTAAATGGTGAGATAGTATTGTGGTACTTAACTTGTGCATTCTGCAATTATTTCTGTATTCCTTGCAAAGCTAAATGATTGATAAAAAAAGAAACAAGCAATCCTTCATTGCAGTTAAATACTGATTTAAAACAATGTTAGGAGATGTGTGCAGTGAAAAACATGCCATGCGACCAATGACGTCCAAAAGATAAGCAGTTGTTTGAATTATTTTTTATATATAACAATTAAATGTAGGCCTAGTACAACCAAAGCTCATTAAGGGTGTTTAAAAAACACACACATAATGTAATTACCACTAAAACAATTAGACATAAAAAAAGAATTAAGAAAAATTGTACATTTTCATGGTGTGCCAAGTAAAACAAAGACAAGAGCTATTGTAGATCTTCATAAACAGCGGCACTTTTTTGTTTAAAGTACTTGAAGGGTTATGAATCATTGAATGCCCATAGGTTAAATAGAAGAAGTAATTATGTTCTCATCTGGATATTACATTCAGGTTTTATACTTGTAACCAACCAACTTGAAACATCAGTGAGACCCTCAAACCCCTTGAAGCAAACAAGTATTTCCAAGCCTTTGCTTAATCAGAAGGCCTCTTAAAACAGAAATTACACATTCAATAATATGAAGTGCTTCTCTTTCCACCAGTGATCTTACATTAAAATGATATTAACTGTCAATTGTCTCATGAGACTGTGAAAAAAGTAGACCCCTTTATTATTAAAAAATATATGCTAACATTCAAAAGAGAATATTAAACATATAAAACGCCATTTAATGGCTTTTTAATGTTTAACAGGAGAGTTAAAAAGACACACGTCAGATAGAACAAATATACAAGTCTTTTATCTTGTCACTCCTGAGAGTAATTTAGAAAGCTGTTCTGACAGTGCAGCAATCTCATATGAAGCTTTTGAAGAGACTCAGAGCTGAAACCTTTCACTGGCCTCTTGTGGGAAGCTGTGAATTGCTCATGTAACCAGTCTTCACTAATTCACAACTGTCCACCTAAGCGCTTTCTGTCCCAGAGCAAGCTGTTGGCCTTTATCCTAAATTGAATACATTAGGAAAAATAATTAAAAAGCAAACTGTAATTATATAAGCAGATTCTGAAGGGACTGAAACTTTTTTTTTAAATGTATGCACTAGTTTTCATATTCATTCTATTATGATAAGATATAAACAGCAATTAAAAGCCCATTAAAGATTCATTTAATAGGGTATGAATTAAGTTAAATATTGTTTTATATATTTTTTCCACACATACTGTACCACTTTAATAATAAGCTTAATATTTGTGTTGCACTGTTTGCCAATGCACTAAGTATGCATTAAGCAAACACAGTGTGTGCACAATTGTCTAATAACCACACACCTTGGGTGTGTTGTGTAAAAATAGTCCATTTACTTTAGAAGCTACACATTTGCTGGAAGAACTTATTACCCCTGAAGGAATTGTTCATTTATTTCTGCTTATTTGTTGTATCGTGCAGTTTGAATGTTATTATTTTGTTATTTATATTATTTTCTGTAAAGCAAAACAACTTGCTTCCTTCATACAAAAACCACACTGCCCCTTTATTTATTTCCACCACAAAAGCAAGGGCTGGGTGTATTATCACTATCAGTCTTCTAGATGCAGACAGGCAGGCTTGCAGGATTTTACTCATATCAGTAAAGCTGAGGCGATGCATCGATTTATCAATGCATTGTATCGTTTGACAACTATTGATAGTCAAGCCTGTGCATTGTTTTTGTGTAAAGGGTATAAGCAAAGAAAAGCTTTTATTTTTTATTGAATTTGGAATCAGACATTATTTTTTTGCATTAAGCGCAGAGCTTCTCTGCTCCCCTCAGGTCTGACTCACTGAATCTGTATGCGATTGAGCTCACCTTCTCCCCCCTGTCCTGCCCCCTGTGAGTGTTTACTGATGGGATTGGATCTGTGCAGGAGTTAAGAGCGTGTGCTAGAATTACAAACACTATCAACCGAGCTACAATGCCTTTCGATGTTTGACAACTGTTTTCTAAAGACGGCAAGAAAGAAAAGTAAAGATTTGTTTGAGATACTCCGGTAACACAACTAATGTGTGTGGCCATTTAGAGATGCAGAGGTCGCGCTAGCCTTTAAAAATGTGCATTTGTAAAAAGCACAGCATCTCAAAATCTGCGTTTCAACCATAACGTCTGCGTTTTTACATATTGTATCAACATAGTTAACATATTTTCCAGTGTAACTATTTCAGATTAATGAAGCTAACATGCTTTTAATGAAGCTAACATGGAATTAATTTGAGAAAAACTGAAAAAAAACATTAATACCATGAATACCAATGGTGAATGTTCTATATACAGTGCTCCCCCTTTATAAGGCGGCCCTTTATACTCGGAACAGGTTATAAGGCGGTACAGTCATGGCTTGCATTTGCCCCATGCCATTACACTGGCACTAGTATTCTCATTTTAAGGTGGAACACAAATAGCATGGTCTCTTAACTATGGCTCCTGTCTACAGCATTATAAAGGGGGGAGCACTGTAGTTGGTAGGACCCAGATTTTCTTTTGATAATCAATTTTTAATCAAACTTGCCCTCAAGTTTGCACTAGTTTACTTATAATTACTTAGGTTGTAAGGAACAGACCTAATATTCCCACCACTTATTTTCTGTTAGTTTGGTTCATAGACATAACTTTATTAGCAAATCGCCTTAAAAACATAAAATCCACTTTGCTACAAATTGTAACCACAATTCTAATAAATAAGTAAACTTATTTGGCTCTTGGCTTATTTAAAAATAAATACTTACTTCTTAAAAAATTCTCCATCCTAGTATCTGATATGAAACAAATACCAATTGTATGAGCTGTCAAACAGCATGCCTCTAGGGGTGTGCTGATACTAGTACTTTCCAAGTAATTAGTAATGAAGTTTGTTAGGTATTAATTAAAAAAAAGTTTGTTTTTGAAACATATTTTCATTGCCAGTTTACAATATCAGTGTGGCAGTACAGTAGTACATATTTCAGCAGCCAGGACGAGAGATATGTCTTTTAAAATACTTAAATCGGAAGTGATTGGTACTCAATTGTAAATGTGAGGAAAGGCAGCTTTTCTTGTTTTGAAATCAATACATTAATGGGTATGTTTGGATTTATTTTATACAATAGCTACAGACAAATACATCTTAAAGGTAATTATTCAGAAATTACGAGGAGTAGCAGACCCCTAATTTAAACTATCACATTTAAATAAAGATATTGATTAATATAAACAATAACCATAGCATATGGTGTATGTTATAAAATGTTCAAACCCCCACCACTACTTCATTTTAAAAATCATCAAAATCTATGCTGATACAGGTAAAGGATATGTTCATGTGGTTAGAATTACAGACACCATACACAAATATACACCTTTGATGTTCACACATCTGGGATGAAAGTAATTCTAGCACTTCAAACGCAAATCTTTAGCTACAGATGTGGATGAGGTCAGCTAAAACAGTCCTGAGTAAGACCTGATGGGCATAATACTGTAAAAAAAAAAAAAAAAAAGTCTTATTTCTATCTTTGACTGGCTTGAAAGCAATTTTAAACCAGTATAGTTTGTTTCCATCAGCAACTGATCAAGATCAAGCTCATTTAATATGGGGACAGTTAGAATTGTAATCTAGCTGAACTCAATCTTTCCAACTCACAATGGAGGGAGTCACCTTATGAGAAGGAGGTGAGAGGCAGGTTTTAAACATTGAACAGCCAAGTAATAATGAGTACATTTCTTGATAATACCCAAATAGATCATTATCCACAATGGACAATGAGCACTAGACTTACATAAAGATAACAAAAAATACAAAATGTTGATAATAACAACATTTTAAAAATATCAATGTGAAGGATCCTAAAGCACTTTCATAAAATGCTGCAGTTTTAAAATTATGATTTTTCTCCCTTCTTCTCTCCAAAAACCAATAGCTATGCTAATGGACTTTGCAAGCTAAATGTTTACCATTCTTTTGTTCCAGGCAATCAGCATGATATTTTCAGAGAACTGATTAACGTAAACACCAGTGGCAAGGATGGGCTGACTGCAAAGGATTCTGTTAATGTGCCTACTGAGTGGTAAACAGCTATTAATCCACTATACTCATCTTACTGTTTATATAGCTCTTTCCTAGCTTCCAGTGTTTTTCAAAATAAGAGAATATGGTACTCTACTCACTCTACTACCTCTGCTCTTATTGTTTTTTCTACCTTTGCATAACAACATATCCCTTTTTTTAAAATTATTATTCATTTTTAGGTTTTCAGGTTTTATTTCATAGATGAAAAATATCATGGGGCATTTCTCCTTCAATTAAATGAGCTGTCCAGCATCAGGACAGTTGTACCTGCGTATGTTTTAATCAAGGACGAAGGAAACTTATTTTAAGGCAAATATCTAAGTATGAGTCAAGTGTGATTATAGGAAGACTACAAGTACTTTAGCATTTGAAGACCCACACTATTGAGAAATGTACTGTATATGTAGTATCCGGTGAGTGCTATAGGTTGATCTGCAATCCTGACACTGAGAAAGAGGGTAGCCCTGCTAGCAATGATTACATGCACCAACTGTAAGCTGTTGCTACCATGAAATGATTATGCTGTAAGATGGATCATTGATATTCCATAATACAAAAGAATACACAAAGCATGTATGGTTATGAACACAATCTATCACAACATTGAACTTCAAGATGTATACAATCATAACACCTGCTGCCATAAGCCATGCTGCCATTCTAGACATTCAGATAGACAGTACAGTACATCTTTAAAGTACAAGCGCTTAAAGTGTTTCTCTATTTTTTTTTGTGATTTACCCCAGCATTTTGTTTGAAAATCCCTAGTTAATGGAGTTACAAGCATCTGGGAGATCCTGTTGTTTGTGATAATTAGGCTATTATCTTGTTTATATTAAGCAATGAAATGGTTGAATCGTTGTATGGAAATGTGCCGTTCTCCTCCTAATGATCACATTTGAATCAATGTAAATTTCTACGCAAGGTGTAACTATAAATATAAAT
Organism: Acipenser oxyrinchus oxyrinchus; assembly: GCA_030684275.1. Classification (NCBI taxonomy): domain Eukaryota; kingdom Metazoa; phylum Chordata; class Actinopteri; order Acipenseriformes; family Acipenseridae; genus Acipenser; species Acipenser oxyrinchus. The sequence goes on along the minus strand of CM060247.1, from coordinate 22,673,862 downwards.
ACATTTATTAATATATTCATGTTGTTGTTAACACTCAATCAGATAGCTAGCCTAACAAACATAACTAAAGTATTTATGTTTTTTTTTAAAAAAAAAAATGTAATAGCCTAACAGTAATAGTTTGTTTTATGTATGAGAAGTCTATGCTTCTTCTATCGGTTTTGGTAGAATTTTTCTTAATCAATGGTCCTCAGGTGTCTGGCCTCCAGAAATCAAAAATCTTCCTGTTTGGGGCCCTGTGACAAAGTGGGTAAGTGTGTGCAGGTGGATGCAGTGCAGCAGTGCAGAACAAAACAGACAGACAATGATATTCAGGTGCAAGGGTGTTTATTGGAGGTTTCAATGTCCAGAGCCTTATGGCGAACACCTGTAAATAATAATGTTGGAAAAGTGATACAGTGGCGTGTATCACTTTGTTATTGTAATCCCCGGGTTTGACCCGTAACCAAAAAGTCCAGTTCTATTACACCCACATGAAACACACAACACAAACACAGTTAACAGTGAGTGATATTAGTGCTCTTGGTACAAAGACAGGTCTCTGTGAAAGGGAAAGTGTTGGTGTCTGGGTTTGATGCTGGCTGAATAGCGACAGCTCCGGATCGTGTTAGTAGTAGTCTAAAATAACAAACAAACAGTTTTTACTACTTTGACAGACAAACAAAACACAACAGTCACGTTTTCAGTATCACAGGGTTCTCCTTCTAGGTTTGATCTAACTTACAAAGGAACAGATTACTTTGCTACGCCCCTATTTTAAACCCTCCCTCATGACTCCTTGGTTAACGAGTGCATCCGCTTCTCCAATCCGCAGATGCCATTTCCCGTCCGGGTCATTGAGTTTGGGTACCGTAGCTCCGTCCCTTTTCTAGCCGGCCGACTTCCACCTACCCACGGGAATAAATTGTCATGCCTTTTAGTCCAGGGTACTCTGTTCCCTTTACCTAGTGCCTTCACAGGTCGGGAGGGTGATCTAACACCAAGCGTCATTCGATCTCTGTCAGAGGCCCATTTTGGCAGAACAAATCTTAATCTTTTGTGATAATCAGTCTACTATTCATGTTATTAATAATGCTGTGCCTCCTCCCCTCTAATTATGCATCTTCTGCTCCAGCTAGTCTGGATTTCAGTTATCATTAATTTTATTTTGAGAGCCCAACACCTTCCAAGTATCACTAATAACACAGCTGATGCTCTTTCTCGTTTACAGACGTCTGGCTTCCTCAGCTCAACCTTTCCCTCTACCCATTCCTCCATTTAGCGAACTGGTTTTCACCTAAATTCATACATTTGAATCTTCAGTCTTCAGCTCAAGATTATAGGGCGATGCCCTCGCTCCTTCTGCCAGCTCCTATTATTCAACTGGCTGGTCCACTTTCACAACCATCTGTAAGCAACATCACATTTCCCCTTCTCCCTTCAACCAGGATTTCATTCTTTCTTTTCGCATTCATGCAAAAGACAAACTGCATCTCTCCCTGGGAACTATCAAATCTTATCTAGCTGGAATTCAATATCATTATCACCTATCATACATTTCCTGTCCTCATCTATCCCTGCTATTCACCTTCTTCTACTCATCTTTCCTCATTCATTTCTAAAGCTGTATTCCCCCCATTCATTCCGTATAGGTGCAGTAACATCAGCAGCCAAAGTTAAAATTAACCGGTCCTTAATTAAAAAATGGGGTGTTGGTCTTCCTCTGCAGTGGAATCTAATATTCACTTTTCTCTCCTTGCATGAATGTTGTCTTGTTTTCCTACTGCCTGTTTTCTCTTTTTCATCTTTCTGTAATGACAATTTACTGTAAGTAGTTTACTGATCATTATCTTGTATAAAATGTTATAAAACATTAATTTTCTGCAATAAAATGGTTTAGCCTGATTTGTATTTATTCTAGTTTTGAAAATAAATAAATACAGCACAATATGGAAGTTATTTTGTGTCCCTCCCTCTGTCCCAAATAAAATTCTTAATATCGGAGTTTTACTTGTAATATTTGTAATATGTTTTTTTTTCAAATAAAAAATGTATACTTCTACTTGATAACTTGTGTATTGTTTCTTTATTTTTATACTGAAGCATAATTCTATCTTAAACAGGGCAATAATGTTTCACTTTTTGGCAAGTCTTAGCCCTGGTCTGCCATTGCCATTTCAGAGGTTGATTTTTGTAAAATACTATGCATTGTAAAACCTTATCTGGCTCTGCAACTGTACAAGATATTTCAATTCTGATATTTCAATTCAGATTTGAAATCCTTGACAAATTGTGCAGCTACAATATATTCTAAGCCTTTCTGTAGGTTATTGGGTTTTAATTTCTGATTTAAGGTTCCAAAACTACAAGCATTTAAACACAAAGTGTTCATATTTATGACCAAATATGGTCACTCCCCGTAGGCAGCATATAGTTAAACAAATGCATATAGTTTACTACAGGACAAATACATTTTGTATCATTAACTGGAATGAAACAGGTTGTGTCATTATCTAAAAAAGGCATGAACTGATGAGAGCTATCTATTAGATGTTGCACTTGGTGCTTTTTTGTGTGCATTTGTATAAGACTGACTGATTTTAAAATTTGTTGATGTTGGTGTTTTGTAATTGAACTCTATCCCGTTAAGACCGCCCACGCAGCATTTAACAGGCTGCACAAAATGTCATTTTATCAGCCGAGATAATTATTGGTTGTTAGTTGCGTTGGAAATTAATTATATCCTGTGGTAACTTAGTAAAGCCCAGCTACGCAGCATTGGACAGGCTGCACAAAACGAATAAGCGGGTTTGTGAGATTGTATTAAGAGAGCTAATTTCACAAAGAACTTATGGTGCATGGCGGGCGGTTTTTCAAAAATTGTGAAGCAGGAAGTGAGTTTTAGGAAGCACTTGCACACAGAGAAAAAAAAATACTCACTTAAAATTAAAAATGCCAGAATCCATTCACTGATAACACATTGACCCGACCCGAGCCCGAACTATAATATACAAACTATACCCGACCCGACCCAAACCTGACACTTATTGTCGGGTTCGATTCGAGTAGCAAGGCTCTACTTTGTACAGCTGGAAATTGAATGCAATTGTACTGCACCGTACGCAACACTAAAAAATTTTTATTTACTGGTTATTAGATGGTGCACTGTTTAGTTTATTGTTTTTTTGCTTTTTTAATTGATGCAAGCAGCATTGTTTAATACTTTTCTTTTGAATTTTACTCTTGTCCAAGTATGGCTTTAGAACGAAATGTGCAGTAAAGCAAAGATGATATGTTCTTGAACTTATCTGGGTTATTTCTAAAATAAACCTGTGCATTTTTCTTTATTTATCAGTGTTGAGCATGTAGGAAAAAAATCAATTGTAAAAAAAGTATTTTAACCAGCTGCCCATTTATTTTGCTAATTTCCATGTCAAAAATTGGCTCTATTTTATTTTATTTTTTTTGCAGATTTTTCATTCTTAGCCCACAAATAAGCAATCTGGGCAGTGTTTACAATTGTAGCATTACACAGTATAAATCACAACATAACATTTTTTTCCCAATGGCAGCATTATATAAGTATATATATATATATATATATATATATATATATATATATATATATATATATTTACAATCGCTGCATTATAATAACAGTGGGCAAAAAGTAATTGTGCAGTCATATCACTTTTTAGAATGTGTGTGATTCAAAGCAGACGCCCTTCAAACTCTCGTCAATGCTAAACTTGTGTCGCAAATTTTCAATTGCGTCACATACAGGGGGATTAGAAAGTAAGTTTACCACATCAACGCACCATATCATTGATGTGGTAAACTTACTTACTATCTCGCTGTTATATGTATTATTATCTGTGAAGTGTACTTCATCAGCAGAATAAATTGGCCATTTTGACCAGTACCAATCCTGACAGGAAAATAAATACCCTCATCTCATTCTCTAAGCAGGCATCCATTTTTTACTTGGTGAATGCGGCCAACCAGCTGCACTTACGCATGGATGGGCAGGTCTGTCAAGCACATTTCTTAGGGACTGCTGCCACCTGCCAGTGACAAACAAAACCGCAGACTATAGTAGCTTATATTCTTCAAATTAATTTAGTGAAGCATGTCTGAAAGACTTGTTAAACTTTGCAGATGCACATATAACCCCCTGCACGCTGTTCTCACGGGAGTGACACATTTGGACTCACTTGCACGCTATGTGGAAATTGCAGGATAAGCAGCTGGATGGTTAAACACAAAAAATGTGTTTTCCTAAGATTTAAGTCTGAAAAGGGGGGGAGCGACTTTTACGCCAGTGCGACCTATAAAACGATTTTCATGGTGTATATATATATATATATATATATATATATATATATATATATATATATATATATATATATATACATAGCAGAAGGGCTCATCCCTTCTGGTCTAGGCAACTTTGGTCACAATTCCTGGGTTCTTGCTACCACTGGTGGTGGATATATGACACAGGGACAACAGATGTATAGTTAAATGGGGAATTCCTGTATGTTTGTTTGTTTATCAGAGCGCTTTGACAAATAGTGCACTGCATCTTTAAGAACGCAACAAAAATTACAAAGCAAACAAAAGAAAACCATTCAGGAGCACTACCTAAACAACATATTAACACCCTAATTTACAGTCACTGGGCTAATCCAAAACAACTGACTCCAATAACAAATTGTATCAATACACATCAGGAAAACTGTTCCCCCAAACCTTTAAACTATTTGCACTCAGGTCTATCCAGATCCTCCTTGTAACACACCCAGCACATGGGCTGTTTAACCTACCCTTTTATACCTGAGCTGGTTGCCTCAATCATCCACAGCTGTCAGGACAATCAGTTACTTTCTCCTGGCCGAGGTATTCTGGGAAATGTAGTTCTTTAGCTCACGTTTAAACCAGTAGAATTACATTTCTTTTCCAGTCTATGGGATACAGACTCTGCATTATCTGGGGTCCGATATATCATCCGACCACTTTTGCCCCAGACTGCCACAATCTCTCTCGCTCTCTTTCTCAAATAAGTATTGAAAAACGGTTCTCAATTCATAAGAGTTTTATTCATTTATAGTTTTTATATTTACAGAGATGTTACAGTAAACGATCAAAATGAAATATATATATATATATATATATATATATATATATATATATATATATATATATATATATATATGGATTTATTGGTATGAGATGGTAGTTATATATATATATATATATATATATATATATATATATATATATATATATATATATATATATACCCACAGTATATAAACTACCATCTCATACCAATAAATCCACCTTTTATAATTGCCTGCTGTGCAAAGCTGTAATCACTGCTTTCTGTGCATGCGCCATCTCTGGTACGGCAGAAAAGTTTTTTGAATATATTACGGTATATCATCACATTATATTTTTAAACATCGATAAAATCAGCTCAAAGCAGCTCAATCTGACACCGCTCCATTGATGCTCAATAGAAAAACTTCTCCTGAGCGCTCTTTATATCCCATAACCCTTTGCGTGCAGTGTGACAGAATTTCCCATAGAGAATCAGCATAGTTGAATATCTTGGTAATATAGAAATATCTTCGGTACTGGAAGGTAGACCCAATATTTCACATTATATCTGAATTAAGAAAAAAAAGACTGCAACTTGCAACATTTGTCATTGGTGCATGAAGAAGCGTTTATTCGCTGTGTTTTTTACACCCGACATTTCGCTGCAATTTTTGTTTTCAGACTTACGCGTCAAATATCACAGGCAAGGTGGGGGAACGTCTGATTATAGCAGTGCAGAATATCTTGTTCTTTATTATAGACAGCACAAGAAAGATCTCGAGAAAGAATACAAACAAAAGTTAAGCGAAAGTATAAGGGAATCGGAAAGTAAGCACTTTTGGTATGTTAAAATAAACACACTGTTTTGACAACAGGTTTTTGTTTAATAGCTGGGTGTGCCATGAGATACCGCGGCACATTATTAAATATAGACTGAACTACAAAACAAAATCACGTACCTAATTATATCCAGTAGCATACGCAGGTAAGTGGTATTGTATTTACAGCAAATTAAACTGTCTAAAACGGTTTTATGGCAATCATGTTAGTATACGTGTATTTTTTCACCAATAATGTAAAACACTGTCTGTGCTGCATTGACAGTACCATCTACCTGCGTTTACTGTATTGTTTTTTTTTTTTTTAAACACACACACATCATGATGCATCGAAATGATTGCGTTTGGTAGTCCTGTCTGTACTTTTAATTTTGTTGCCAATAACATTGCTGAGATTATATAAATATACACAGTATATTTCAACTGCTCAATACTTGAAGGCTACTTTCTTTTCGCTAGCCTCTTCAATGCTTAATTGGATTCAGAACTAGTTATGAACCAAGAATAGTGAGGTTTCCCCTTCCTGTGTTAAACAATGTAATCAAAACATGTACTATATTGAATGCTACTTGGTGGAACTGCAAGGTATTTTCAGCAGCAGGCACACAAGCTTCTGCCTTCCCTGAAGTTTTCTCTGTGAAAAACAAAACAAAATATCCTGATCTCCTGATTCGACTTTGATCAGCAAGATGTTATGCTCGACATCTGCAAGCCAGACTGTACAGCAGTTCAGGGAACAACAATGAAGAACCTGAACCTTTTGTCACCGTAATGTTTTGAGCTGATATTTGGAAAGCAGTCTAAGGTACAAACGTTCTTAAGTATGTTTGTACTGTAAAGTTATTTTGAAGACCATATGGCGCTATACCTTTAAGAACACTGACCTCCAAACATATACATACACACTTCTTTACTATGCAGTGAATCAACTTGCTTGCAGCTAAATATTTTTTCTTCCTACCTGTTTGTTATGTTATATGTGAACATTACTGTCAAAATGATAAAGGGCAAATAGAGGAAAACAATACATAGCGATGTACTGCATATAATTAAAAACAATTCTGCTTTTCCCTACAAAATATGAAATATCAATAATAATACTAATAATAATAATAATAATACTAATAATAATAATAATGATTTTGAATGAAATCAAGCAAGTCCTACTCCCACAATATATTGTTTAGAGAAGGTTGAAAATAGCTGTAAAACAATATACAGTTTAGTCCAACTATAATTGCTGTGCACAATTTATGTTTTTATTGTTTTTTGCAAATCATGCTATGTTATTTATACTGTGTCTTATGCATAGGTTCAATTCTGTTAAATAAAAAACTATAATACTCTTGTGCGAGATAACTGCATGGGCTAACAACCCCTTACATGTGTAGTTACAACCATAGCCCAGCATGTAGCAAAGCAATTAGGAAAGCAGAATATCATTATTAAATGCATTGTTAGAATTATGCTTGGAATGTAATTTTATTTATATCATACACAAGAGAAATTCACAAATATATTTACTCCAAATTCTCATTTAGTTACCACCATGGTCAGTAGGGGGTAATGGATTGGTTGCATCCTAATTAGTCACTCAAGCCAAGTTGGATGAAATCAAACACAAAAGTGGTGCCTAAGAGGTCTAAATCACTGACCTGGTAATTGTTTTTTATCCAAATACAAAGCCCCAAAGCATCCCTGTGGCGGAGTGTCCCGCCCCTATTTATTATTATTTGTATTTGTTTGCGGCGCGGATAAAAGCGCCATGCCTTTTGTTATTGTTTTTTATATTTATAATTTAAAACCCGTGAGGATGCATGACTGATCAGCTACTGATTATTTAACTAGCTGACAGTCATGCATCCTTACCAAACGCTGCAGACTGTGGCCGAGGGGTAATAAGATAATTAACAACTAGTTAACCCCTCGGCCAGAGTATAAGAACCGACAGCTGTCCGTGCTGCGGTGTTGAGTGTTGGATGCAGAGAGGAAGTACGGGAGATAAAGAGGTACAAGAAAACAATTGCTAAAACGTGCTGGTTTAGCCAGCACGCCACTTACTTGTTTGTCTGTTTATTTGTTTGGCCAACGCGCTTTTTGTTTTCTGTTTTGTTTAAATCTTTTGTTTTGTTTGTTTTGGTTAATAAACACGCTGAGTGCCGTTGCACTCAGCTTCACCCGCCCATCCATTGTTTTGGTTTCAGTTACTTCCTGGTCCGTGACGTCATCACACTCACCACTGCGAGCCAGCCTGCCACATATGGTGTCCTGCGTGGGACAAACGCCTCCAGGAGCCGGACCAGGAATACAAAGGGCGTTTTTATTTTTTCGAAAAGTGTTTTTGTGTTTGAAAAAAAAAAAAAAAAATGGGAAGAAGCGGCCGAAGAAAGCAGCAACAGCAGCAGGTGGCGCATCAAGAGCAGCGTGGCCCGGTCACAGGTCCCGTCGCGCCTCTACTACGCCGGATGTTTGCCTTGCCTGTCTGGATGAGGAAGGGTGGTGCTTCCTGTGTGGCGAGGTAAGGTATCTTCCACTCAGCCAGAGCCACGCATGGCAGAAGATGGAGGAGCCTGAGCGTCCGGCGCCAGGGGAAGAGGGCCCGCTGGCTAAAACGAAGTTCACTCTCCTCTGAGGGAATCTGGGGCTGGCTGGTGGAGCCTGGGAGGAATGCTGAAGAGGCCCTCCCGATGTGATCAACCTCCTGTGGGCCAGAGATGGAGAGCGATGGGAAGCCTGGGAAAAGCAACACTGCCCAGTGTCCCTCGCGGAGGTTGCGGACATGGTAATCCGCTACCTGGCTGCAGATATGGCAGGGCTACCGCTATCTCCAGCTCCATCGGGAAAAGCCCAGCCGCTGCCATCTCCAGCGCCAGAGGGAGATGAGTCATCGCTGCCTTCTCCAGCCAGAGGGAGAAGAGTCATTGCTGCCTTCCCCAGCACCAGAGGGAGAGGAGCCATTGCTGCCGCCTCCCACGCCTGAGTGGGAGGAGCCCGAACGCCCCACGCCTGAGTGGGAGGAGCCCGAATGTCCTACGCCTGAGTGGGAGGAGCCCGAATGTCCCTACGCCTGAGTGGGAGGAGCCCGAACGTCCTACGACCGAGTGGGAGGAGCCCGAACGTCCTACGACCGAGTGGGAGGAGCCCGAACGTCCCTACGCCCGATTGGGGGAGCCCGAACGTCCACAGCCCAAGAGGGAGGAGTCGGTGCGCCCACAGCCCAGGAGGGAGGAGTCGGTGCGCCCACAGCCCAAGAGAGAGGAGTCGGTGCGCCCACAGCCCAAGAGGGAGGAGTCGGTGCGCCCACAGCCCAAAAGGGAGGAGTCGGTGCGCCCACAGCCCAAAGAGGGGGGAGTCGGTGCTTCCCTAGCCCAAGAGCGGGAAGTCGGTGCTTCCACAGCCCTAGGACCCAAGCCACCAGCAGAGGAAGAATACCTGCTGGTTCCGCCTCAAGCGCCGTGGGAGGACTGCTTATCGCTCCCAGCTCCACCAGCAGAGGGTGAATTCCTGCTGGTTCCGCCCAACCGCTGTGGGAGGATTGCTTGCCCCTCCCACCTCCACCAGCAGAGGGTGAATGCCTGCTGGTTCTGCCTCAACCGCCGTGGGAGGACTGCTTTCCCTCCCACCTCCACCAGCAGAGGGTGAATGCCTGCTGGTTCCGCCTCAAGCGCCGTGGGAGGACTGCTTACCGCTCCCAGCTCCACCAGCAGAGGGTGAATTCCTGCTGGTTCCGCCCAACCACCGTGGGAGGATTGCTTGCCCTCCCACCTCCACCAGCAGAGGGTGAATGCCTGCTGGTTCCGCCTCAACCGCCATGGGAGAACAGCTTGCTGCTCCCAGCTCCACCAGCAGAGGGTGAATACCTGCTGGTTCCACCTCAACCGCCGTGGGAGGACTGCTTGCCGCTCCCAGCTCCACCAGCAGAGGGTGAATACCTGCTGGTTCCGCCTCAACCCCCGTGGGAGGACTGCTTGCCCCTCCCACCTCCACCAGCAGAGGGTGAATACCTGCTGGCTCCATCTCCACCTCCACCAGCAGAGGGTGAATACCTGCTGGTTCCACATCCACCATTATGGGAAGGACTGCTCCTGCCCTGCCTCGCACCGCCCAAGGATGCCTGTTGCTTCGCACCTACCAAGGATGCCTGCCTCACTTCGCCCAAGGATGCCTGCCTCGCACCGCCCAAGGATGCCTGCCTCGCACCGCCCAAGGATGCCTGCCTCGCACCGCCTAAGGATGCCTGCTTCGCATCGCCTGGGGCTGCCTGTTGCTCCGCGACGCCTGGGGCTGCCTGTTGCTCCGCATCGCCTGGAGAGCCACCAGTTATAGGGTACGAGGGAGAAGTGGAGCTCCCGCTGCCGCCTCCATGGCCAGGGGCTCCCTCCCGAGTTCGCCTCGAGGGTCCGCTACGCTGCTGCTGCCGCCGCCTCCCGAGGGTCCGCTGCTGCTGCCGCCGCCTCCCGAGGGTCCGCTGCTGCTGCCGCCGCCTCCCGAGGGTCCTGTTTTGCCTGGGGTCGCTACCAGTCCTGCCATGCGGCAGGAAATACTGTGGCTGGAGCCCCATGAAGGGGAGCTGCCGGCCACGGAAAAGGGGAGGTCAGGAGACCAGCTCCCCAGCCGCACTTTCGAGCAGGAAATACTGTGGCTGGAGCCCCATGAAGGGCAGCTGTCAGCCATGAAGAAGGGGGAGGTCAGGAGACCAGCTCCCCCGCAGCAATTTCGCTGCAGGAGAGGGTGGCCGAGCCCCACGGAGGGGAGCTGCCGGCCATGAAGAAGGGGGCAGGTCTGGAGACCACCCCAAAAATTTTTGGCCAGAGGAGCCGCCTGTGCGCTGGCCATTGGAACGCTACGGCTGTTTGGGTGGGAGGAGGACATCCCACCGTGGCCGCCACCTTTGGCCCGTTGCTGCCCCTGTTCCTGCGCCGGGACTGCTAGCCGGGACTTTAGGGAATAAGGGGGAGGTGGCCGAAAGGCCATGTGCTGCGCACAAGGGGGCATGTGTGGCGGAGTGTCCCGCCTCTATTTATTATTATTTGTATTTGTTTGCGGCGCGGATAAAAGCGCCGTGCCTTTTGTTATTGTTTTTATATTTATAATTTAAAACCCGTGAGGATGCATGACTGATCAGCTACTGATTATTTAACTAGCTGACAGTCATGCATCCTTACCAAACGCTGCAGACTGTGGCCGAGGGTAATAAGATAATTAACAACTAGTTAACCCCTCGGCCAGAGTATAAGAACCGACAGCTGTCCGTGCTGCGGTGTTGAGTGTTGGATGCAGAGAGGAAGTACGGGGAGATAAAGAGGTACAAGAAAACAATTGCTAAAACGTGCTGGTTTAGCCAGCACGCCACTTACTTGTTTGTCTGTTTATTTGTTTGGCCAACGCCCTTTTGTTTTCTGTTTTGTTTAAATCTTTTGTTTTGTTTGTTTTGGTTAATAAATACGCTGAGTGCCGTTGCACTCAGCTTCACCCGCCCATCCATTGTTTTGGTTTCAGTTACTTCCTGGTCCGTGACGTCATCACACTCACCACTGCGAGCCAGCCTGCCACAATCCCATAATGTGAGACAGTACAGTACATTTACAATCTTCAACCACAGGATGGCAAATGTATTGTATACATGGACGAGGCAGACGGAGTTGTACAAGCTAAAGCAAAGTTTTAAATGTTAAATAAAATCACCATAAAGAAAAAGAAAACATAAAATGTTCACTCTTCACATTTGTGAAACATTACTTTTTAAACAAAATTCCACACTGGCGGAAATATCAAGGTATAATATGTTTAAATATATATGGCTATTCTGAAAGGATTTCTAAAAGAACAAATGTATTTTATTCTAACAGGATTACAAACTGCTATTTCGCAGGACATAAGAACAAAAGGACATAAGAACATAAGAAAGTTTACAAATGAGAGGCGTACATTTGGCCCATCTTGCTTATTGATCCCAGAATCTCATCAAGCAGCTTCTTGAAGGATCCCAGGGTGTCAGCTTCAAAAACATTACTGGGGAGTTGGTTCCAGACCCTCACAATTCTCTGTGTAAAAAAGTTTCTCCTATTTTCTGTTCTGAATGCCCCTTTATCTATTCTCCATTTGTGACCCCTGGTCCTTGTTTCTTTTTTCAGGTCGAAAAAGTCCCCTGGGTTGACATTGTCAATACCTTTTAGAATTTTGAATGCTTGAATCAGATCACCGCATAGTCTTCTTTGTTCAAGACTGAATAGATTCAATTCTTTTAGCCTGTCTGCATACGACATGCCTTTTAAACCACTCTTCTTTCCATTCTTTCTAGAGCAGCAATATCCTTTTTGTAACGAGGTGACCAGAACTGAACACAATATTCTAGGTGAGGTCTTACTAATGCATTGTAAAGTTTTAACATTAATTCCCTTGATTTAAATTCAAAGCTTTTAACAATATATCTGAGCATCTTGTTGGCCTTTTTTATAGCTTCCCTACATTGTCTAGATGAAGACATTTCTGAGTCAACATAAACTCCTAGTTTGCCTGCGTGCAGTACCTTACGCTTTTCTCTATTAAATGTCATTTGCCATGTGTCTGCCCAGTTCTGAACGCTGTCTAGATCATTTTGAATGACCTTTGCTGCTGCAACAGTGTTTGTCACTCCTACTATTTGTGTGTTGTCTGCAAATTTAACAAGTTTACTATACCAGAATCTTAATCATTAATGTAGATTAGGAATAGCAGAGGACCTAATACTGATCCCTGTGTTACACCACTAGTTACCTCGCTCCATTTTGAGGTTTCTCCTCTAATCAGTACTTTCTGTTTTCTACATGTTAACCACTCCCTAATCCATGTGCAGTAGTGCTCGTGGTGGGTGATAACAATTTTACAGTGACTGTGGTGTAGTGTTGTTCCGGGTAGTGCTGGGCCAAGGCGACAGCTCTGGAGACGTGTTAGCCATCTCGTGAATTTACAAACACAAAAGACAATTACTAACAGTGACAAAAACAGACAAAACACTCACAAACTCTTTTTTCAATACAATTGGGAACTCTCCCGGTCCTTCCAGTTCTTTGTCTCTCTCGGCCCAGGGAAAGAACTGTCAGGCCAGCCCGTCCAAAGACTTCCCCTTTCGCTGCTTAGCGCCCTCACTAGTCTGGAGGGAGATTTACAACCAAAACTCATTGTATTTCTGTCACGCTCCCTTTTTGTGGATTGGTATTACGTTTGCAATTCTCCAGTCTGTCGGTACAACCCGTGTCAAGAGACTGTTGCATGATCTTGGTTAGCGGTTTGTAAATAACTTCTTTCATTTCTTTGTGTACTATTGGGAGGATCTCATCCGGCCCAGGGGATTTGTTTATTTTAAGAGCTCCTAGTCCCTTTAACACTTCTGCCTCTGTTCTGCTAAAGTTATTTAAAACTGGTTAGGAACAGGTCGACATGTGGGGCATGTTGTCCGTATCCTCCTTTGTAAAAACTTGTTGAACCCTACCTATGTTGCTTTTGTTTTGTTGAGTGAATGTCACCTCGATAGTTGGAGTAGTGCTCTGGGATGGGTAAGAGCTGATTGTGTGTGTATGAGTGTGTGTGTGGATGGTGTTAGCTGCTGTTAGCTGCCTAAAAATCTGCATTGTACCCAAGAGCCTTTGTGTGTGTGTCCTTGACTCCCGTGCTCGCTACAATATTTATGTTGTATACAGTGCCTTTTTAAACATATGCTGGCAGTGTGTAACAGTTACGTTTATTAGAATACACTATGATGGTCAACTGTTTTCTTTTATCTGTTGGTGGAGAAAATGCATTTAACAGTCGAATTGGGGTAAAACCTGCTTAGACTGCACTTGGTCTACCACTCCTACTACACTGCACTGGATTTGCCTGACCTTAGCACCACGTTACTGGATCCTCAGCTGATGCATTATCTTTGCACTATTGCACTACTAATATGTAATTGTAGATATAACTTGTTGTAATCCTAACTTGTTGCATCCTGGTTCATATTGTATTTTATTAATATTATTTGCACTTACTGTAAACTACACTGTATTTAAATATTAATCTTGCATTGTACCCCTGAATAGTGCTGCTGTGTAACTTTGAATGCCAGTTCGGACAATGCTCATAATATTTGTATTGAATTTTATAAATTCTTAATAAACAAAGTCATTTAGTTTTACTTTTCAAAAAAGCATATTACATAAATTATTAAGTGGAATTTGAATCTTTGTATTTTAGTTGAATTTATTTACATTGAATTGGAACCAGCTTTTTATTAAGATACAATAATTAATCAGACTACTTATAACTGTGTTGAAATATAATTTCAAAACAGGATAATGCCTGGATAAGGGTGTCTGCTAAGAAATAAATAATAATAAATAATAACAATGAAATCTTAAAATATACCTCACAACACCTTCTCTACACAGGTGTGAAATAAATACAGGGTATGCTTGACGTTATCCGTGGTGCTACCTTTTAGGGTTGGAACATTAATTGATTATCGTGATATTATCGATAATGTTTTGCATCGATAATTGTATTGCGTTGAAAAATAATTATCGATAATCATTTTATCGTCCGTTACCCACTATGAGCCATGCAGGAGGCAGTGTGGTCCAGTGGTTAAAGAAACAGCCCTGTAACCCGGAGGTTACCGGTTCAAATCCCACCTCAGCCACTGACTCATTGTGTGACCCTGAGCAAGTCACTTAACCTCCTTGTGCTCTGTCTTTCGGGTGAGATGTAATTGTAAGTGACTCTGCAGCTGATGCATAGTTCACACACCCTAGTCTCTGTAAGACGCCTTGGATAAAGGCGTCTGCTAAATAAACAAATAATAAATAATAACTATGATATGCTTGTGTTTAACAGTAACTCTGCATTGAAGCAGTAAGACAGGACTTAACTGTCCGCGTGAGACGCAACACGTGATCTGTGCGCGCTGAGTAGTGGGAAGTTGTAACATGTGACGTAAGATTCACCGAGTAAAGGCAAACATTTGAGCTAATGGCGATGGCAAATGCAGAAACTACCAAACCTTCCGAAAAGATTTTAGAAAAAAGAATCAGCATTAGTCCTGTGTGGCAGTTTTTTGGAGTGACAGAAAGTGATCCTCAAGGCAATAAGCCCGTCTGTAGGCAGTGTGGAAAAGTTTATATTTTTGAATCGCAATTTATAATTTGTTTGTTTTTTTTTAAACACTTTTTTTAATAAGTAGCCTATATTTCAAAAGTTGAAAAGCTACCAAACAAACATTTGGTTATATTATTTGTGCTTTTTTGTAACCAACCTTTTATTAAAGATGCTGGTCTTTTTGAAAATTGTCTAGTTTTATTTCTTCTAAACTCGTAGAGACAGTTGTCATATTGCTTAAGTATATATAGCTTTAAATTTGGTACATTCCAAGACATTTTACATATGTTATTTTTTCAGCCGATAATCATGATTATCGTGATAATTTACAGCCGATAATTGATAACTGAAAATGTCATTATCGTCCAACCCTACTACCTTTCATCATCCCACATGGTATAGTAAAGCTATTTCTTTTTTTACAACTTTAAAAAAGCAAAGTGTAATTTTTAACTAAATGTGTCAATTGCTCTACCTGCTGCCATAATAACAATATTCTCCAATGTAATGTTGCAAAATGTGCTTCAGTGTGTTAATGAGCATGAAACAATAGCCTATAAAATAAGAAAACAGCAATGTATATTTTCAGAATATCAACAAGCCACAATGTTATTCTTTGACAAATAAATGTGCTAGTATAGTAGGTGATTGAATCTGTGAGGTCAAGGCACACTCATAGCTTCAGAAAGATATAGGCATAGCAGTAGATAACCTATAGAACGATAGTGAGAGTACAGAAGGACCAAGGGTGGTCTCTTTTAACAGAAGAGTAATAACTGCATTTTTGAAAGAAGTACCAGATAATAAAGACAGGCGTTTGATATCAGTGGTAACGTGCCCATGCTGTGTGGTGAATCTGCTCAATAGCACCAAATAATTCAGCTAAGGAGCTGAGAGAAAGGAGATTGAAAGAAATGAGTGGAGTGCATAGCTATACATACTGATCTGCTGTAGAAACAGTTGGTAATTTTGACTCCAAAATATATATCGCTATATCAGGTACTCTCAACAGCTAAAGCTGAAGTATATCCAGATCAAGTTTCATACTGTAAATTAATAAGCTTAAATCTATTCTTTAGAAATATGAGATAACATAGTGTGACTATGATATACGGTATTAAATAAGTTAAAAGTTCTTGGCAAATTTCATAACAATTAGACAAGCCGTTCTATAAATATACGTAAAATGTCTGCCTAGCCTAAACTACATCCCCCTGGTGGGTCCCTGGTATAGAGGATAATAAGTGTAAGTAGAATTCTCTAAAGGTCAGTCAAATCTGCTGTCTTTACTGTGACAAACTGATTTGCAAGACATGGAGATGCAACTTTTATTCCAAGAAGCATTTTTGCCCAGTACCCGAATTAATGTAAACACGCTTTCATTCAGATTTTAAACTCTCAATTACAATTCTGAAGTAAAACTACCATAACAAAGTCAAGTCAGTAAATGTTTTGGCCAGTGCTAATTATCTAAAACCACCAAACAACCGGGTGTAAATAGCTATGCTATTACTTTGAAACAGTTATATTTTGCAAGGTAGATACTTTAACTTTTGTAAATAAAATTTGTAGAGATTTGATTTGATATATAATGAGCATGTTATATTCTTGTACCATTTTATGTATTCTTATTCCATATTTATGTTGTGTCTGGTGTAAAGGAAAATAAAATCACAGTTATAGTGTGTTGTCCAGCAGTGTGTGGTTAGGGCTCTGGACTCTTGACCGGAGGGTCATGGGTTCAATCCCAGCTGGGGGACACTGCTGCTGTATCCTTGAGCAAGGTACTTTACCTAGATTGCTCCAGTAAAAACCCAACTGTATAAATGGGTAATTGTATGTAAAAAAATAATGTGATATCTGTATAATGTGAAATAATGTATAATGTGATATCTTGTAACAATTGTAAGTTGCCCTGGATAAGGGTGTCTGCTAATAAATAAATAAATAATAATAATAATAATAATAATAATAATAATAATAATAATAATAATAATAATAATAATAATAATAGCAGTGGCCAACTCTCTAATTTGTTTGCCTCCTCTCCGACCTCCCCTAAAATTTCCACCAAAAACTATATCTCGCGGGATAGCATGTAATAATTTACTCAGCAACCTTACATGAGAATAATCAAGAACATTTCAAAGATACTCAGAGTCATTGAAGCGTGAGCACATGAATGAGAAAGGAACGAAACTGGACCCACAACTTTTACCCCCTGGTAGTAAAATAAGACGCCTATAATATTAAATTCAACTGTTTTATAAGTTAAGGATGTTTTATTAATGCATTTTCTTATTTTATTTCCAATGGTTGTGAGCTCATAAGCTATTCCATGGTGTTGTATTATATCTTAACACATTAACTGAGATGAAGAATTTCATATTAAAATACAGGCAGAATCATGCAGAATTGGTATCATACCTCAATGAAAGAAAAAAAAAAGCCGATAAATAACCTTGAAGAACACACACACGTGGTTGTAAGAAACCCAGCTGTTATATGCAGTGTTTGTATTAATGCTTATGCGTGGAAAACGTTGATGACACCAGACTTTGGTGTGGAATGTGGATGGCTACAGCAGCACTAGATGGAAGAGAACAAAGGCGGGGAGGGGGGCTAAGTTCTGGGGGTGAGGGTGTAGCAAAACTACTTGAGTCCTTGCTTAGGACCTCTTAATTTCAATCAATCAATCAATCATTTATTTTATACAGCACCTTTCATAGTGGCCCACCATCTCAAAGCGCTTTACAAGATGCAGTAACAACAAGAAAATCCATAATACTTTAAATACAGAGAATGCATAATACATGATATACAGTAAAAAAAAAAAAAAATAATACATTAAATACAGCGGAAAGTGCAATTTATCTTCCATGGGTCTCCCTCCCTTATCCTTTAAAAAGGAAAAGAACTCTGGCCCCCAAGCCCCTTTGCCTTCCCTCTTCCAGAATCCTGGAGTATGTGTTAGGCGTCCACCTACTGCTATCAAATGCTTGCACAGGGTGATGTTTGTTTTTAATCCTGTTCTGTTACACTGCATTTTGGAATTGATTCTGAACCAGGATCAGATTTCATCTCATCATACTGTTGATGTTTAATTCGCCCATGTGGTGCAGCACTGGACATGCTTTTTTTTTTTTTTTTTTTAAGAGTATAGAATATAATTTTTTTTCAGTACACATCTTTCCCACTTTTTAATTCCTACCCATTTCACCCTCTCTGATATATCTCACAAATTTGTTCATGTTATTTTCCAAAAATAGGCTAATCTAATGTATGATTCTGTATTAGTTGCTGGTGTATTCATGAGATAATTTCTAACATGAAACTTGGGAAGATTAAAAAAAAAAAAAAAAAAAAACAATGGGAGATTTGTTGGAGGTTTTCCTGATTCAATGATTGCTCCAAAACAATTGAATGGATTTGGTTCAAAGGATGAGTATTAGGCTGGTTCTAAAAAACTAAATTTCAGTCAGCCAATCATTTAATTTAACCAGGTAGGTCAGCTGAGAACAGATTGTCATTTTCAATGATGACCAGGCCAAGAGGCTCAAAAAGCTGCAGCAGCTTTAATAAAAAGGACAAGCAAACATAACAAATAAGGCAATAACCAGCATTACAAAATGTTACAGTATACTGGATGGTAATGAGGGGCAAAATCAGAGCACACCAAATTAACAAGTGTCCACCAGAAATGAGTCTACATTTTCGCTAAAGAGATCAACAGATACAAAAGTGTGTAATTTCAGCCACTTTTGAGGGGGATTCCAGCCATCTGCAACCAATAATATGAAAGAATCTGCCGAAAGCAGTTGAAACCTTAGGAACAATCAATTTAAAGAATGTGTTAGGTCTCAGTTGATACATCTATGAAGAAAGGGTCAGTTCATTTCGAAGCTAACCAAGTGTTTTATCAATTGATGTTCTGTAAATGAGCATCTAACTTTGCTTAAGATGCTTTGTGGTCAAAGACCAATTCAATTGGCAATGTCGAATACAATGGTGAGTTATATATAGTGTGAAATAAAACATCTACACATTAAAAAAAAATACAATTAGTGGCTCATACCAATCTGAAAGACAAATGATGTCAATATAGCAGTGGTGGGCTTTACTATACTAGATTTACTTTTTTGTTACTTACATGTATTTACAAAATCCCTATAACAAAATGTATTACTTATTTGACCTCATTAAGGAAACTTTTGATTAAATAAGTATGTTCAGTTTTCTTAGATCTGTCACATGTCAGTAAAAAACAGTAAATCCCTCTAGAAGAGACCTATGCCCTTTTTTTATTTTGAAATTTCAGACCTGTCTCGTACAGGTATACAGAATAAACAACCGTATAGGAACACAATGAAAAGACAGCTGTGTTTCTTTTTAGAAATGCCGCCTTTAGTCCACTGAAAAAATACATCTGTCATTCAGCCCTTAGGCTCGTTTCACTTAAGGATGTTAGGTCAAAGATCTAAACTGACCTAAATCTCAAAGCACAGAAAGTCAGGAATTAGATTTTTATCTCTCATGGGCTACACATGAAACAAGCAAGAATGCCATAAATGCCCCTGCCATTAGAGTCCTTTCTTTTGAATGTAATCTCTTGAGAGAGAGATATGGCAGCTGGGAGAGCTTTGTGTCACAAAGTCATCCATCAATCCCTTTAAAAGACAGTGGCTCTGAGGAGGATACAATAGGCTAAGGCAGCTTTGCAGGCAGTTTGCTTACAGGATTAGTGTAACCTGGAATCACCAAGCAATGTGTTTCAAATGACATTTAAACAAGATTTTATTTTTGCCAAATTAAGCAACACCAGTACAATTTGGCTTCTGGCAAAGTAAATTAAGAAAACTGAACTGGAATATAAACTAGAATGTTATATATGAATGCAGTGGAAAAAGCAAGGTGGGTGGTTGACTGGCATAGTCAAGGTGTTTACATTTCCCTTTCACTGTTTACAACATATTTATGTGTTAAAAGGGAAAAACTGCACTGAGTAAACTGCTGTCTCCAGTATATGGTATTTTTTTAATGTCATGTTTGTTTATGCAGTAGTGTTCTGGAAGTTTGAAAAGTGCCATACAGGTAACTGACAGCCAAGGTAGTAGGCCTGTCCTCCAAATTCTACAGACATCAGCTTCAAATGAATATGGTTCTCTAGGCATAACGTAGTGGTTTTAGGACATAAAATGGCACATCTATGTAATGTAAACATTTGTACATGTTTACAGGCTAAATTGGGTTCCTGAACTTAAGTCATAGTTGAGAGTAGTCAAGTTTGTACATGTTAGTTTGCCAAATAAAACTTAAGAATGATTCAGAGTATGACATTCAATAAATAATAATAATAATAATAATAATAATAATAATAATAATAATAATAAATCCATGTTCAAAATCAATATGTGATCAGCCTTCTCATTTCCAGCCGTCAGCTGGCTAAATTGCCGTCTACTTTAAGTAGTCATACCTCAATTTGACACAAACTAAAGCTAGTAAACCGTGCATTGAAGTGTTTTGTGGCAGAATACAAGCACCAGCCAAAAAGGGAAGCTGCTCCAGATTTCCTATAGTAGCTCATGCTAATCTCCTAAAGAAGTGGTATGTTGGTTTGTGCTAATCTGTATTAATAAAATGAATAAGAAATATCCAATACCATTTGTATGTAATTTGTACTCCAAAGTGATTTTCTGTTTCAAAATTACTCTTTTCCATTTCATATACCTATAACTTGATATTTATGTACTGGAGTTTTACTTCAAGTAAATGCCAATACATTATTTATTGTTACTTGTATTTACTTTAATCAAGCAACAGTTAACAGAATTGAAAAAAAATTAAAAACAAAAGAAAAAAATAATACAACTTACTGTAGAAATCGATTTAATGTTTACAGAAAATGCAACAGAAACAAACTTCTAAAAACTGTAAAATCAACAGTGTTCGAAATCGCAGTTCTCGCAAGTACATTTTTAAAAATGTATTATTTATTTATTAATGAACTTGGCTCTCGCCAAGATAAGCACCAACTAAGACGTAGCTTCACAGTAAACTAATGTGATCCATATGTGTCTCCATCCATTTGCGCTTCCTTCCATATGATGATGTAGATATCCTTCTGTCTGGTGTTGATGGCTGAAGTGTAATGCTGGCTCCAGGGATCAGCTTATTTTGCCTCCCTAGCGCATCAGCACACACAACGGCTGCGATGCTGGCTCCGGGATCAACCATAGTGCGGTCTCCCCAGCGCATCAGCATGACAACCGTCTGGATTGAGCTAAGTAGGGTACATCTCTGGGGTCTTCAAGTGGGCACCTTCCATCCTCGGTGTTTCGTCGACTAGCCCACGACACCTCAAGAGGGCTCGACGGTGATTCTGGCGTCCCAGCATCACCCCCTCCGTCCCCACTCAACTCAGCCCAGCTTACTTACCTGTATATCAGCCTTTCTTTCTTTCTATTGTGCTTGAGATCCCCAGCCAGAATCTTTCCGTCTCAACCACAGCCAGTTGCTGCTCCTCTCTGCTGCTTCAGATAAGTTCTTCACTGTGCGACGCAACTCTTGGCCATTGAATCCGACATCTCTGAGAAACCGGGTTGTAGAGTGTGCCACAAATCCTCGACATCCCACTTCCACTGGGTAAACCCAGACTCTCCATCCTCGCTGTTCCGCTTCAGTGGCTAGTTGAGCATACCGCAGTTTCTTCCTCTCATACGCCTCATCTACAGCATCCTCCCATGGCACTGTTAACTCCACCAGGTGAACAAGGCGTGCTGATCCAGACCACAAGACAATATCTGGTCGAAGGTTTGTGGTGGCAATCTCAGGTGGAAAAATAAGCCGTTGACCAACATCCGCCAGCATTTTCCAGTCTCTAGCAGCTTCCAGTTGTCCTGGGCGAGGATTGGTTTTAACACCTTTTCTTGGTGGTTGCTCTCCTGGGCGGAGGAATGTTGTCTTTTGTGTGTAATGTTTTGATGGAACAGGTGGCAACTTATTGGTCATGTTACGCTTGTCTTCCAATGCTAAGGCCAAACATCGCAGCACCTGGTCATGGCGCCAAGTAAACCGTCCTTGGCTAAGAGCCACCTTACATCCTGTCAAAATGTGCCTTAATGTTGCAGGTGATGAACACAAAGGACATGAGGGATCCTCTCCTACCCAGAGGTTTAGGTTCTGTGGTGATGGGAGAACATCATATGTTGACCTTATAAGGAAACTGATCCTGCTCTGTTCCATTGACCATAGGTCTTGCCAGCCAATCTTGCGTTGTTCCACACTCTCCCATCTCATCCATTCTCCCTGCTTGCCCTGGGAAATGGCCTTTATACACCTCATCCTCTCCTCCTGCTTTTGCACCTCGTTGACTACAAGCTTCCTCCGTTGCGCTGGGGCTGCCTTGTGCCATGTAGGAGGAGCTGAACTGAGACCAAGACCCCTCTTCCATGCTGAACTTGCCCCATGATATCACCAATTCGAAGGGCAGCCTTTGCATCCTCCACAGCTTTCTTTGCCACCCACTTTCTTCCAGTTTTCAACACAGGTGCTGCCTCCCTTACGCATTTGTCGCGTGACTCTACTAATGTCATTTCCAGTCGGACCTTGGCGCACTTAAACTCCTCGGTTAGAGCGGAGACAGGTAGCTGCAGTATTCCTTTACCATAAAGTCCCACTCTGCTGAGGCAGCGTGGAACTCCCAACCATTTCCTGATGTGTGAACTGATTAAAGCTTCCAGCTTCTCTACTGTTGTCAAAGAAACCTCGTACACAGTCAGTGGCCACAGCAGCCGTGGCAGTAGGCCAAACTGAAAGCACCAGAGTTTTAGTTTGCCTGGTAAAGCGCTGCTGTCTATGCTCTTCAACCCTTCCACAGCTTGTTGTCTAACTTCTCCCACACGAACTGTGTCCTTTAGATCCCCGTCGTACCATCTCCCAAGGCTCTTCACTGGCTTCTCAGACACTGTTGGTATTGCCTCACCATTAATGAAGAACGTTTTATCTACTACTTTACCTTTAATTATAGAGATGCTCCTTGATTTAGTGGGCTTGAATTGCATTCGTGCCCATTCAATGTTATTGGTTAATTTGCCCAATAACCGATTAGTGCAGGCTACTGTTGTAGTCATGGTTGTCATGTCATCCATGTATGCTCGAATTGGTGGTAGTCGCATTCCAGAAGCCAAGCGCTCTCCTCCCACTACCCATTTTGATGCCCTAATGATTACTTCCATTGCCATGGTAAAAGCCAGTGGAGAAATGGTGCATCCTGCCATTATTCCAACTTCTAGGCATTGCCATGTAGTGCTGAATTCTGAAGTTGAGAAACTAAATTGCAAATCTCCAAAGTAGGCTTTGACTAGATTTGTTATTGTCATTGGTACACTGAAAAAATCAAATGCTGCCCAAAGAAGTTCATGTGGCACTGAACCATATGCATTAGCCAAATCCAGGAATGTCACATGGAGCTCCTTCCTCTCCTTTTTAGCTGATTGAATTTGTTGCCAGATCACATTGATGTGTTCTAAGCATCCTGGGAAACCTGGAATGCCCGCTTTTTGTATTGAAGTGTCAATGAAGCAGTTCTTTAATAGGTAAGTTGACAATCTCTGAGCAATAATGCTGAAGAAAATCTTGCCTTCTACGCTTAATAGGAAATAGGGCGAAACTGACTGATGCTGCTAGAATCTTTTTCTTTAGGTATAAAGACTCCACCTGCTCGGCGCCATGCTCTTGGTACAACCTGTTTTTCCCATGCTACTTTCATCAGTTTCCACAGGATTCGTAGAACTCCTGAAGCACTCTTGTACACTCTGTACGGAACTCCATTAGGCCCTGGAGATGATGAAGCCCTTGCTTTTTTCACAGCTTGCTCTACTTCTTTCCACTTAGGTGCACAGTCCTCCATTTGGTATTCTGGTGGATTGATAGGTGGGATGTCTGAAGGAATTGACATAGGCTCCTGCCTTTTGAATCTGTATGCTTCCTCCAAATATCTCTCCAACTCAAACTTAGATGCTTTTAGTGTGCCATTCTTCTCACTGGTGAATAACTTCTTTACAAATTTGAATGGGTCTTTATAAAAGTTAGTTCTCGCACGCTCCTTCTTTTGTAGCGTTTCAGAGGCGCCAGCTCTGCGCAATGTTGCAAGCTTATGTTTTATGACCCTTTGTAAGAGATTGAGTCCCTCCTTCTGACTTTCTTCTGCTCTTCTCCATTGCTTCCTCAGCTGTCTCCTTTCTCTAACTAAGCTGCTCAATCTCCTGCTGCCGTCTAGACTTTCCAGGAATAGTTTGTACTTTTTCCTTCCTTTTTCAACTCCAAACCTCTCGCTTCCATATGCGTAGATGATGTCCCCAAATTTATCCAGTTTCTTTTCAACTGTTCCACTTAACCTTTCCAATGCAAAGCAGAGATCTGTGTTTACTGTGTCCCATGCAGTTTTCTCACAAGCTCTTGGCCATTTAACTCCAGGCTTGTGCCCGTTGAGGTTCTTTTCTCTCTTACGCTGGTTTGTCTGCCCGGGTTCACAAGGATCATTAGGTTCATCACTAACTGTGTCCATGCAAGTCCTCCTCACATCTATGACAGGGGTGCTGATATCCTGCGAACTGTGGTTTGCTTCCTGTCGCTGGATTTCATTCGACTGACTTGACTGACTTCGTAAGAAGTACTGATCAATGCGAGGCCCTTGTCCCTTCTCCCTCAAGCATTTCATTCTCCCTTGATGAATCTTCAAACCCCTGACTGTTGTCGCCTTGCTCCAGCCGCAGACACAAACCTGGAGTTCCATGTCTTTGCTAACTGCAGATCTTGAACTAGTCTTTTGTGAAGTACTCTCTATACTCATATCCGTTTCCGCTCCTAAGTCCTTAACCGTGTTGTCCAACGTTGAGTCATCTTCCGCCCCGCCTCGCAGACTCTAGGGTATTTTCCTGTTTAATTTCTTTGAAGCCTTGGGCGGTGTCTCCAGCATCCTGTAAACACAGAGCTGGATACTGCCGACAAGGGTAGCTAACCTTGCCAGCCCCAATGGGGTCTCTTTCCTCCAGTCAGCTGTCTCTCCAGGCTGTCACGAGGTCTTTCCCTTGTTGCCAGCTGCACTATTCACAGCAGTCACTGGACGTATCCAGATCTTCATGATTTCCATTACATGAGAGTAGATGTTAAAACTTCATGCTGATTTGAACTTGGCTCTCGCCAAGATAAGCACCAACTAAGACGTAGCTTCACAGTAAACTAATGTGATCCATATGTGTCTCCATCCATTTGCGCTTCCTTCCATATGATGATGTAGATATCCTTCTGTCTGGTGTTGATGGCTGAAGTGTAATGCTGGCTCCAGGGATCAGCTTATTTTGCCTCCCTAGCGCATCAGCACACACAACGGCTGCGATGCTGGCCCGGGATCAACCATAGTGCGGTCTCCCCAGCGCATCAGCATGACAACCGCCTGGATTGAGCTAAGTAGGGTACATCTCTGGGGTCTTCAAGTGGGCACCTTCCATCCTCGGTGTTTCGTCGACCAGCCCACGACACCTCAAGAGGGCTCGACGGTGATTCTGGCGTCCCAGCATCACCCCCTCCGTCCCCCACTCAACTCAGCCCAGCTTACTTACCTGTATATCAGCCTTTCTTTCTTTCTATTGTGCTTGAGATCCCCAGCCAGAATCTTTCCGTCTCAACCACAGCCAGTTGCTGCTCCTCTCTGCTGCTTCAGATAAGTTCTTCACTGTGCGACGCAACTCTTGGCCATTGAATCCGACATCTCTGAGAAACCGGGTTGTAGAGTGTGCCACAGAAACAAACTTCTAAAACTGTAAAATCAACAGTGTTCGAAATCGCAGTTCTCGCAAGTACATTTTAAAAATGTATTATTTATTTATTAATGAACTTGCGCATTCTTGGACTCGGTAGTTAATGAGAAACGACGACATGGGACAGTATGTATACTCAGAATCTTGGAAGACTAAAAATAAATGTAAAGACTAGTTGGTTCCATGAATATTTTTAGAAACTTAAAATGTGTCTTGTCTTTGTTTTTGTATAAAATGCAAATGAAAAAATAGGATACATGAAAAAATAGAAAACAAAAGACAGCTCATGGCTTACCTTTTCTGTATTAAAATGTACTACCAATGAATACTGCTTGTTATCATCTTTAATTTAGAAATTGCTCCACATTTTTCTCTTCTGTCTCACTTTGTATTATGGTATCTATATAATGTGATATTGTTTGTTTTTGTGCCTGAAATAGAATTGCTGTTTCATTGGTGTCTGATTCTTTCACCACTTTTTTCTGTGTGTAATTATTGCAAAACCAAACTGACTTTACTTACTTTGAAATTTACTGTGTGCTAAGACAAGTTTGAGGTTTTAAGATTCTAATATAAATAAATTGTTTTGTAATTACTTTTCTTGACACAAGTAACTTTTACTTGATCTTTAAATCTCAATGCCTAAAATCATAAAAAAATGAACAAAGTTATACACTTATTTTGAATTTTGGGTCCCTATTAAGGCACATATTTAGACCACTGCAAAAGCCTGAAATACGTTTTCGGTGGGGGACGTTGCCACTTGCACCCATGCTAGGGAGGACCCCATACCTACCTGCCTTCTACTTGGGATTTCTAGCCTCCTACTTTAAATGAAAATTAAGACTGTGTGATGGTATGAACAGGAAGGCTTGTGGTAATGTCAGACCAGGAAGAGACAGACAACAATCATTTTTATTTTCATTGTTAACATCCTGACACATTTTATGCTTATAACTTTAAAGTATGTTTCAAAGCTCTTTTCAAAATGTCTGCTGTAGTGCACAGGTTCGAGATCTGTCCTCTTAATCACTGCTGTTCTGGCTTTTCTGTTCCATACCACATCATGGATCTTTATTTGTGTGTTACCTGTTTGCCAATGTGGGCAATAATCCTTACACTATCAGTGCACTGGAGGAGCCATTTTGAAAATAGCTTTGAAACAGACTTTAAAGTTCTAAGTGTAAAAAGTTGTCAAGATGTTAACAATGAAAATAAAATTTACAGGTACGTTATTTAAACAGTTGTAGCAACATGTGGGGACGTGTAACGCTATATTTTTGGAACCCACTACTTAATCTTTAAAATGTTTAAAATGTAGGCTGCTTGCTCTGGTTTAGATTTCTCTTCATGACCAGGGTGCTGACAAACTTGTTTACTTGGCATACAATTCGTGACAAGTTTGTCACAATAATTCTGACAAACTGAGTAGGCTTTGTGTTAATCTGTAGGATTGAAGAAACGAATCCTCTTCAAATACAACAGCATCTAAAACTGTCAAAAACAAAACGGTCTTGGATGTCTTTTGCACCACATAAGGGTGACTATTGCATAGAGCAGTAAGCCAGAGCTTTTAGCTGATGCTTATGCTGGTAGTGTTATAGCTTACCAAATAAAGAAAATCCATAAGTGATTTTAGCTTTCATCTGTTATTAAGTAAATCAGTTTTAATTTTAAAAAAATGAATATTGGACACTACCTTAGGTAGTAAACAAGATTTCAGGTCATTCTCCACCAGTAAATGCCCTCAAGTGTAAACACTTTGATTACATTCTTATTCATTAGTTCTCCACAACTGCCTAGATACATTTTAACCTGCAAAGTAAGGATGTTGGATTACAAAGCTAAATTAATTGAAAATATCTGAATAATGTTCTTCCTTCATTTGCAGTGTCCTGTTCATTTTATGGTACAAACTTAAAAAGATGGCAGTGAATCTTACCATGTAAGAGAGACAGAGAGCTACACCAAACGGAGATTCACAGTCTATTCAAGCTCTGATTGGTGCCTGCCACCATTACTATATCTAACTACCAGTATGTTAAACATATAGATCACCATACATTGATGTCACATTGCTCACCACATCTCAGTCTTTACAAGGAAATATACATTTCCTCACTTGACACTGACTTGACACCTTACATTTTAATTTACATGCAAAAGAAAGTGACTCTGAATGCAACACATGACATTTAATTTGCCATTTTGCAATGAAATAATTGATTTAATTAAAAAAGAATAACCATTTTTCCTGATGCATATGATTTAACTCTGTCTATTTAACACATATATAATGTCATTTATTGTTAGCTCCCAGACCCATTAGAGTACAAAATAAAATATAATTGGGTCTATAATGATGTAAAAACTGGCAGATTTATTTTAGACCAATTGTTGTTTCCTCTACAGACTGACCCCATTATGAATATCAATAAATACACAAATACATAGCAGGTTTTAGAGTTTCTATGTGGCAGTAATAAGATCTACCTATGTTTAGAATATTAAAATAGAAAGTTGGAAAGTCAACAAGCTCAAAGAAGAATGAATCAGATTTATTGAACATCCGTCCCAATTATTGTGTTGTCCTATATAATCTGTTTTAGGGATTTGTGATGAATCAATGGCTCCATTTTCAAAACCTGTTTGACGTAATTTAATATTTATAACAATTCAACTAATTGCTAAAGTTTCAAGTTTGTCTGATTAGTGCAATATTAATAAGCAAGATTAATTAATGATTTATTAAAGAGCAACTTGGTATTAGTGTGTGAAATAACACAAACAGGGCATGGGACTGGAGATTTAGGATCTACTTCCTGGTTCCCATCTGATATCTACAGCTATAACTTGTGAAGAGATGAGACTAGGGTTGCCCTGGTAACCGGGTGGTAACAGAAAGTCAGTCTTTTGATTGGTGTGTGTATGTGACTGTGAATGGGGAATAGGGGAGAAGTACCGCATGTCTGGGGCAGTAACCCCAGTGCTGTTTAATGTTTTGAGTATGGGTTTGTAGGATTGAATCACTATCTCTTAAGTGTTTTTGTCTGCAAAAATTGTTCTTGACAATACGGTGACAATTCCCCCTTGATACAATATTAATGTTTAGAGAACAAAATATTTGTTACACATACATACTGTACTGCTGAATTGTTTATTTTAAAAAATAAGCATCGATTGCTCTGTAAAAAATAAACCACTGATGTACAAGCTACGACTAGTGCTACAAATATAAATACATGATTGTTTATTTTTACAAATGTATCCTATGATTCCTCTGGTTCATGTTCATTGCCTGACATAATTTCTTGACAGTTTGTTGCCGTTATTGTTGTAGTGTGTTCAGCAAGAAGATACAGATACAGAGGTAAACCACTTTTATTGTCTGCAGTCTCCTGTCTCCTGTAGCCAAGTTTAAGACTAGTGGGTCAAGGGTCACATCCTCTTTAATAAAGGCACTTTACTGGATACACTACATGTGTATAATGGATTCCTCTTAATTAAACAGCCCTCCAACCACCATTAATTGCCTGAACTTCAATGTGGTTTATCTTTTCCTAAAAGATAAGATGCTGTATCATTTTTTTGTTTATTATTAAAAGGAAATTAATGTCAGTAATAGTTTTTAGTTTCTGTGCTAAAAGAAGGTTGGAAACCCTCGCACAAACATT
Organism: Acipenser oxyrinchus oxyrinchus; assembly: GCA_030684275.1. NCBI lineage: Eukaryota > Metazoa > Chordata > Actinopteri > Acipenseriformes > Acipenseridae > Acipenser > Acipenser oxyrinchus. Next base: position 22,644,333 of record CM060247.1, on the reverse strand, counting down.
TTCTCTAAACATTTGTAAAACACTGCAAATATCCAAATAAACGAGACATCAATTATTTCAAAATTGTCAGTGCTTATTTCTAGGTCATAAGACTGTTACATGTTTGGGAATTTGATGGTCAGGACACCCCACCAAATTCAATCAGCTAAAAAGGAGAGGAAGGAGCTCCATGTGACATTCCTGGATTTGGCTAATGCATATGGTTCAGTGCCACAGTTTTTCAGTGTACCGATGACAATAACAAATTTAGTGAAAGCCTACTTTGGAGATTTGCAATTTAGTTTTTCAACTTTAGAATTCAGCACTACATAGCAATGCCTAGAAGTTGGAATAATGGCAGGATGCACAATTTCTCCACTGGCTTTTACCATGGCAATGGAAGTAATCACTAGGGCATCAAAATGGGTAGTGGGAGGAGAGCGCTTGGCTTCTGGAATGCGACTACCACCAATTCGAGCGTACATGGATGACATGACAACCATGACTACAACAGTAGCCTGCACTAATCGGTTATTGGGCAAATTAACCAATAACACTGAATGGGCACGAATGCAATTCAAGCCCACTAAATCAAGGAGCATCTCTATAATTAAAGGTAAAGTAGTAGATAAAATGTTCTTCATTAACGGTGAGGCAATACCAACAGTGTCTGAGAAGCCAGTGAAGAGCCTTGGGAGATGGTACGACGGGGATCTAAAGGACACAGTTCGTGTGGGAGAAGTTAGACAACAAGCTGTGGAAGGGTTGAAGAGCATAGACAGCAGCGCTTTACCAGGCAAACTAAAACTCTGGTGCTTTCAGTTTGGTCTACTGCCAAGGTTGCTGTGGCCACTGACTGTGTACGAGGTTTCTTTGACAACAGTAGAGAAGCTGGAAGCTTTAATCAGTTCACACATCAGGAAATGGTTGGGAGTTCCACGCTGCCTCAGCAGAGTGGGACTTTATGGTAAAGGAATACTGCAGCTATCTGTCTCCGCTCTAACCGAGGAGTTTAAGCGCCAAGGTCTGACTGGAAATGACATTAGTAGAGTCACGCCGACAAATGCGTAAGGGAGGCAGCACCTGTGTTGAAAACTGGAAGAAAGTGGGCGGCAAAGAAAGCTGTGGAGGATGCAAAGGCTGCCCTTCGAATTGGTGATATCATGGGGCAAGTTCAGCGTGGAAGAGGGGTCTTGGTCTCAGTTCAGCTCCTCCTACATGGCACAAGGCATCCCCAGCTCAATGGAGGAAGCTGGTAGTCAACGAGGTGCAAAAGCAGGAGGAGAGGATGAGGTGTATAAAGGCCATTTCCCAGGCCAAGCAGGGAGAATGGATGAGATGGGAGAGTGTGGAACAATGCAAGATTGGCTGGCAAGACCTATGGTCAGTGGAACAGAACAGGATCAGTTTCCTTATAAGGTCAACATATGATGTTCTCCCATCGCCACAGAACCTAAACCTCTGGGTAGGAGAGGATCCCTCATGTCCTTTGTGTTCATCACCTGCAACATTAAGGCACATTTTGACAGGATGTAAGGTGGCTCTTAGCCAAGGACGGTTTACTTGGTGCCATGACCAGGTGTTGCGATGTTTGGCCTTAGCATTGGAAGACAAGTGTAACATGACCAATAAGTTGCCACCTGTTCCATCAAAACATTACACACAAAGACAACATTCCTCCGCCCAGGAGAGCAACCACCAAGAAAAGGTGTTAAAACCAATCCTCGCCCAGGACAACTGGAATCTGCTAGAGACTGAAAATGCTGGCAGATGTTGGTCAACGGCTTATTTTTCCACCTGAGATTGCCACCACTAACCTTCGACCAGATATTGCCTTGTGGTCTGGATAAGCACGCATTGTTAACCTGGTAGAGTTAACAGTGCCATGGGAGGATGCTGTAGATGAGGCGTATGAGAGGAAGAAACTGCGGTATGCTCAACTAGCCACTGAAGCGGAACAGCGAGGATGGAGAGTCTGGGTTTACCCAGTGGAAGTGGGTTGTCGAGGATTTGCGGCACACTCTACAACCCAGTTTCTCAGAGATGTTGGATTCAATGGCCAAGAGTTGCGTCCGCACAGTGAAGAACTTATCTGAAGCAGCAGAGAGGAGCAGCAACTGGCTGTGGTTGAGACGGAAAGATTCTGGCTGGGGATCTCAAGCACAATAGAAAGAAAGAAACGCTGATGTACAGGTAAGTAAGCTGCGCTGAGTTGAGTGGGGACGGAGGGGGGTGATGCTGGGATGCCAGAATCACCGTCGAGCCCTCTTGAGGTGTCGTGGGCTAGTCGACGAAACACCGAGGATGGACGGTGCCCACTTGAAGAACCCAGAGATGTACCCTACTTAGCTCAATCCAGACGGTTGTCATGCTGATGCGCTGGGGAGACCGCACTATGGTTGATCCCGGAGCCAGCATCGCAGCCGTTGTGTGTGCTGATGCGCTAGGGAGGCAATAAGCTGATCCCTGGAGCCAGCATTACACTTCAGTCATCAACACCAGACAGAAGGATATCTACATCATCATATGGAAGGAAGCACAAATGGATGGAGAGCACATATGGATCACATTAGTTTACTGTGAAGCTACGTCTTAGTTGGTGCTTATCTTGGCGAGAGCCAAGTTCAAATCAGCATGAAGTTTTAACATCTACTCTCATGTAATGGAAATCATTGTATTTGCTCTTGTAATTATATTTAAATGTTTTGTTCTTGCACTCACCTGTATTGTGATACTCTGTAACCACTGCAAAGGGTGTCTGTTAAGCAAATAAATAATAATATCATTACAGGAGAATTTCAACTCATCTCTAAATTAATTTTTTTCAGTTTACATTTTATTTTTTTCAAAAGCTTAATTCAAATCCAGCCACAGCATTATTCTGTTATTCGGAAGTGCATTCTTGTTTGTGGCTGAAAATCTAATTCCAGCATTGCAGACATTTCACAGGCAGGAGCTAGGGCTGGTTGAAGAATATGGGCTAGTATTTAGAGGCTTAGCCTCGAGGAGTGATGATGGCCTGCAGGCCAGGAGTGCTTGTTTTGAACTGTTAGTGGCCTGCGTGCGTGTTAGTGGCCGTGCATACCACAAGAACCTCGTACTGCGGAGGTCGGCCCGTGGGCCCCGGGACCCCTGAAACATAGAAATCCTCTGACCGCGGAGAATCCTTGGAGGCCCAGCTTTGTGGACCGGGCCATGCCCTCAGAGGACGGAAAGGTTCATAACCTGGAAAGAAGGAAGGAAAGAGAATACCTGTCTCCAGGAGCCGCCACAAATAGGTGAGGCAAGTCCTCTAAGTCCAGGCGCTGGAGTGTGCCTGCATGGGCATCTGAAAGATAGAGTTTGTTAGTATTTGGTTTTAGTATTTAAGAATTGTAGATGACCAGCACTCTCAATGGTGCAGTGAGAGAGAAATAATAGAGTCTCTGGGTGAGACAAGAACTAGCGCATGAGCTGCGAAAAGAACAGTGTGGCCGGTGGTCCCCTCTGACTCGACCCCCTTTTAACAAAGGCATGAGTAGCTGTGACTGACTTGAGGCCAGGGAAGTGAGACTCAGTAACCCCCAAAGGACCACTGGCTCCCTGCAAGGACCGCACCTGTGAAGACAAACAAAAGACTGCGTGTACAATGCGCAACAAAAAGAGAGAAGGACAAACAAGGACAAAGAGAGAGATGGTTAGTAAGACAGGTTATGTGCGACCCACCTCTCGGTGGAGAGGAAAAACCCTTTGTTAGGAGGAAACCTCTGGTAGTCCTGGCGGGAAAGGTACCGCCACTCTGGGCATACTAGCAACTGATTGGTGAGTTGTTGAGATGTCTGTAGGAAGACAACGAAAGTAGGACTGGACTGCTGCTGATGTCCAGCGACCCATAGTTTTTATAAAGTGATGACCAACATTGGCATTTGCTGCTGATGAGGCTGCGCCGATCCTGAATGAGTGTGGGGTATAGAACGAGAGAGAGACCTGCTGTAGTGTCAGAGGACCTGGTGGATGGAGAGAGGGCTGATGACGTATTCTCTTGCAGATGAGAGTAGATGGGAGAGTGATCACGTTGAATATAAGATGATGGAACTGGGAACCTGATGAGGATTGGAGCTGCTGAAGGGACCAGACTGCAAAACATAGTTATCATAAATTATTTGACAATGTAATTGAGGGGAAGGAGCGTGTCGCGAATAGCTGCTGCAGACTGAAGAGAAGCTGAAGTGAGGTTGAATTCTGGGATGTTGATAGTTGGTATTGAAGTTAAAGCAGGGGCTGGCTGGGTTGCTATGGCAGGGGGGGGGAGACTGTAATGCTTGAGGAGGATAAAGGGGCAGATGCAGAAAAACTGCAGCAGCAGTTGATGTTCCTGCTGGAAGCGACTTGGTGATCTGTATTGAAGATGAGCTGCTGGAATTTCATTTGTTGATTGTTCCAGTTGCAGCCAGGTGTACCACATTCTGATGTCTAGAGAGATGAGATGCCGACCATCCTATGTGTTAGTTAATGCAGGATCGATCAGCAGTTTACAACATCATGTCTGCTTTGAATGGAAAAAGGTGAGCCTCGCATTCAGAGATTTGGGTTTCACAACTCCAGTCATTCTCCTAATAGTGGAACTCCATAACTCATAATCAAGACAGATTTCCAGTCTGCGTACCACATCTCTTATCATGTATTACTGCTTGTAGTATTTGAGAGGATGAGCGGACATATTAGATGGGGATTAGCGTTAGCCTTGACTGCGGAAATAGCTGCCACGATATGAGTATTGGAGGAAAGCTAGAGTGTTCCATCATTCAGATGCTGTTTTGCAAACTTTAGCGATTGCCCTTGCAATGTTTTCCTAAAAGTGTCTTTTTCCTTGGCCTGCACCACTGAGACCTTCACCATGCAATACTTCGACCTATGGTTGTAATGGAAACCCCAGTCTCACTTGCAGCCAATTCACTTTGAATGTCTTTAGCTGTCAATCTCGGATTGTTATTAGCCTTTTCACAATTCTTCTACTTGTTGGTGAAAGAACCTTCTTTCTTCCAGACTGAGGAGTGTTGTGACAGTACCATGAGACTTGTACTTCTTGATAATAGAAACAATAGTTGAAATTGGGAAACTCAAATGCTTGGAAATCTTCTTGTATCCTTCTCCAGTTTTATGACAATAAATCATTTTCTGCCTAAGGACTTCAGATAGCTCTTTTACTTTTTCCCATATTGACTTATTAGTAATGACAGCAATCATCCTATGCCTAACCCTTTTACCTACAATCCAGCATTTTCTAGACTTTTCTAGAATTAGGTTCTACATTATCATACTGAAATTTCTAGCACCTTGTAGTCAATACTATCATAAACCATTTTTTTAAATAGAGCATTTAAATCTAAAAAAAAGTAAATATGGTAAATAGCCAAACTACATTAGCAACACTAAAATCAAAAAAAAAAAAAAAACATTAACATTTGTTGCCAGGAAAGTTTGTCTTGAGATGCTTCTAAACAGTAAACTTTCTTTTTTTTGTTTGTTTTTAAAACATATTCCCAACAAGTACCGCTTGACCACGAAGTGTTATAAATTACACAACACATTTTTTTTTTTCTAATCCGCTAATACCTAAGTAACTATGGTGTATTTTATTTTATTTTTTGTAACTTTACTAGATTGCTGCATTTAAATGTCCGGTTCATGTATTAAGAATGCAGTATAACTTATTTGCTCATTTACAAAAATGTAAATAATACCTTAAGTTTAAAAGATTAGACAGTGTCTTGACAGAGTCTCTCAATCTCAGGCAGTCACTTTTGGGTTTCTTTGTAACCAATAGCTACAGCTACAGCTTCCACAGCTAGCCAATCAGAAGTAATAGGCGTGGGACGTAAACACTTTTAAAATGTTTGAGTAACGTTATGTGCTAGACTTCCGCAATTCAGTTTTCAGAAACTTGCGTGGCTCTCTACAAATAAACCCAGAGTGTCATTCTAGCAATAGAACAAACATAAATAAATAAATAAATAAATAAATAAATAAATAAATAAATAAAAACTACTTGTCCGACAGGCAAAGTTTAACGGCAAAACCTGTTGTCCCTCACACAAATCTGTTTTCGTGACACTATTTATTGTATTTTTACACTTTTAAAATTTATTTTATACCCAAAGGGAGACCCCAATAAGGAGTTTTATGTGTGTGTGTGTGTGGCAGTGTGACCCCGCCTTGTGCGTATTGTTTTGTTTATATGTTGCATGTAGTGTGTTAAATGTTGGTATATAGTCATTGGTACATCGGGATATAAATGGGTCTGTGTAGCACGTGTGATAAAATGTATATTTGTATTTAGCCACGAGGGTTGCACATGACTTCACATGCTGATTAAAATGTAATACTATGTGTGAGCACGGGGAAGGACACGTAATTAACCATGTGCAGTTGTACCGAGATTCGAATTGAATGATTGATTAGCAATGAGGTCTCGGTACAACGGCATAAGACGCATTGTCACTCAGTTGGGGTTGGGTGAATTTAAAATAACAATTGCTAAACGTGCTGGATTAGCCAGCACAACACTTACTTGTTTGTCTGTCTGGTTTGTTTGGCCCTTGTGCCTGTTTGTTTTGTGGTTTGTATAAAACCTTTGATTTCATTATTATTTAATAAAGAAACCGAGTACATTCATCGCTCGGTTTTTGCCCCAGCTGCTGTGTGTTTGCGTCTTCTTCCGGGCGTGACGTCACCACTGCAGCCATCCTGCACAGTGTGTTATCCTTGTAATTATTTAATCACGGGCATGGTCACAAGTGATTGGAACCTTAATTGTAGTCAGGTGCAAGTCATCAGCACCCCTATATAACTGGAACCAAAAAACAGAGAGGGAGAACATGGAGGAACACATTGGAACTGGACCATGGCCATTTTGGACACTGAAGAAAGAGAAGCAGCACTGGAGCCTAAACAACAAATACATTGAAGAGAAGCAGAATGAAATAAGACAGCACAACTAAATGCAGTGAAGACTCTATGTCACAGAAAAGAAAGTTAAGTACTCTTTGCATTGTTGAGACTAAGAATACTTTTTCACAATGGGCTGAGAGTATAACTTGTGTTATTTATGTAAGCGTCCTGTTTGATGAATGCTATTGTTCTGCAGTATTAGTGTAGGCTACATGTAAATATATGAATCCAATTGCTTCACATTAGGTGGATTATTTATTTATTTATTTTTTTTTAAATTTAAAAAAATATATAATAATAATTACTGTAAATACGCTTTGGTTTGTCCTGTAATGACACTGTGCATTAGGAACATAGGGGACATTAATATAAGGATATTATCCTTGTGGTGGAGTGGCCAATGTCTGGTGGTCAGGAGGCAGAAAGGAGACTCAGGACTGAAGAACTGCCAAGTTTATTTTTCTGAAATCAAAATGATAAATATAAACACAGCTCACCAAGCCAAAAAAAAAAAAAGATTAAACAAAACAAGTCATGAACACAAATGAAACAGAAAATCCCTCACCCAAGTCTTGCACTGTCACGGTGAGTTTTTAAATAAAATACCATAATGTTTGTATCTCTCTACATGGCAGCAAGCCTCAGTGTTCCCAGCTCCCTGGTAGTCTCCCTAATGGAGCTTTGGGCTCTCCTTTTATAGGATGTGGCTGTTCACACAAACACCCACACTATTTACAGGCAGAGTTCTTGCTCTGCCACAATCCTATTATCCACATGTCAGGCAGAAGTCAAAAATAAATAACATTCAATGAAAATTCTAGGGTTTCGTCATCCAAAAGCATTTAATTGAAGGCCATAGAGGTCACTTCTGTTATTTTAATGAACTTTTCAATTTTCTTCTGCCACCAGGTTGCAGGAATAACGAAGTGCTGCTGAACCAGAAAATGTGCAATTGCTGCTATGCAACACCGTTGCAGGGACACTGGTCGATGTGAGCTGCTGCTATGCAGCGCCAACTGGACTGACACCGTAAGTGTCAGGATTGGTACAGGCATGTGAATGCAAAAAGACGCTATGAGTAATGTGATTGGCCCACAGGCCCAGAGGCATTTTGCTAGCTCTACTGGATTTATATTATCATTGGACAAACAACACTTAAATATGTTTTTGGATGTTGGCAGTTGTCAGTTTCCCATTGCATTTGAGACAGTATATACCCCATGGACTTGATTTTCAAAGCTGTTAAGAAAATGATGCTTCTTTTAAAATTTTGACATAACAAAAACAGTATACTGTATATTTCAAGTTCTATATGTACTCACAACTGACCAGTGGCGGCTCATTAGAGGAGACACTACCACTCAAAAATGTTGAAATAAATGTTTTTTTTCATTATTTATACAGTATGTATGTCATAAAACAAGAAATATATAGCTTTACGCCGAGGCATGCCACCTCTCCCTTTAGCCAATCACCGGACGTGTGCCCTCCCACATTGATGACCTCAGATGCTAATACATAAGAACATAAGAAAGTTTACAAACGAGAGGAGGCCATGCCGACCATCTTGCTCGTTTGGTTGTTAGTAGCTTATTGATCCCAGACTCTCATCAAGCAGCTTCTTGAAGGATTCCAGGGTGTTAGCTTCAACAAATTACTGGGGAGTTGGTTCCAGACCCTCACAATTCTGCCTGCCACAAAAATGCCTGCTATTTTTCTTTTCTAAATGTGCCTTTATCTAATCTCCATTTGTGACCCCTGGTCCTTGTTTTTTTTCAGGTCAAAAAGTCCCTTGGAGTCGACATTGTCAATACCTTTAGAATTTTGAATGCTTGAATCAGATCGCTGCATAGTCTTCTTTGTTCAAGACTGAATAGATTCATTTCTTTTAGCCTGTCTGCATACGACATGCCTTTTAACCCTTGCGGTCCTATGTCGGACCAGGTCCGACATTACAATTTTCCCTTTCCTGTCGACATCATCAAAAGACATAAAACACAGGTCTCTAGTCGTTTTTCTCGGAAAAAGCCGGAAAACCATTCAATGGCCGAGTGAGACCAATAGAAGCGAGAGAAGCCAAAAAAAAAAAAAAGGCGGATCTGAGCAATACACATAGCCCCGCACCACAGAGATAACACGGACATAAACAAACAAGATAGCTGCTTCTGCATCCAGCGCTCAAGAATGTCACAGACATTTGCAGAGCTTTTAGATGTTATAGTAATAAAATAATGACTTGGATCGCATTATTGAGGAGTTTGTTGATAAAATGAGTGATCAGGATGATTTATCGATTGTGCACGACTATGAAGGGTATATGAAAAAATACAGCATACGAGAGGTAGAGCGGGGCTGGAGATGCAGTACTGAGTGTCCTGTTGATATGCAGTGCCTTTTGAACCTGTTTTACTGTGAAAAATACTTTCAAACTGCGTCTCAAATAAACTGTGCGTGTGAAAATAAATTGGACCTGGCGTGCCTGAGACGCGCTGAATAAATGGACCGCAAAGGTTTAAACCCAGGATAATTCTGGTCGCTCTTCTTTGCACTCTTTCTAGAGCAGCAATATCCTTTTTGTAATGAGGTGACCAGAACTGAACACAATATTCTAGATGAGGTCTTACTAATACATTGTAAAGTTTTAACATTACTTCCCTTGATTTAAATTCAACACTTTTCACAATATATCCGAGCATCTTGTTGGCCTTTTTTATACTGATGAGCGTGAAAGGAATGAAGACTGGTTTAGAAGGCGTAATGAATCTATAGATTGATTCATTTAAATTAATACATTTTATTATGGTTACTATATTTGTTTTGTACCTTGCTCTGGAAGTTTGGCTAATTAATTGCTTTTTTATTAAATAGATCCGTTTCATATGTACAGAATGGTATCTAATTATATTTTGTTGGTCATTTATTTAAGTGTAGCAGATTAAGTCGATCAGATGTGCTTGATTTTTGTCTACCTTTCTCTTGCTTTGCATACTTGTTATGCAGTATGTTTAACCCTTTGCTGCAAGCGCTTTAATGATCGTGATATGATCGATGACCTTTCATGTCATATCTCGGCCGTCCAATCACCAATCTTTTTTTCGCGTGGGTCATAGCCATGACTACGGGCCATGTCTCCATATAATTGGTTTAGGGCTAGATGGGTGGGACATATAATATTATAATTACGAGGGCAGCGTGCATGAGCGCCTCCATTTACATGAGTGCACTGCAGATTCATATAGACACTGTCAATTTAAAAGCGTCCGAGTCTCCGGTTCTACAGGTCCAGGAGTGCTGATCTGCAACGCATTTGAAAGGTAAGTACTTGGACTAACTAGGTGTCTTGTTATTTTTTAGTTGTTTTTAAAACTTTTATATCAAAAAAAAAACAACAACTTTTGGAATATTTTTTTTTTTGTTTCTGTGTGCGTGTGTGCAGGGCTAGGCGATAACTTGGGTAGAACTTCAAAATACAGGTACATTAACTGCACTGTAGTTACACTGTAATTACACTGTACTTACAATATTTAATACATGTAATTACTCCCAAATTCTATAACCGGAGCAGTAACTACATTATGGAATTACTTTTATTAATAACATGTTCTATTTAGTTACATATGTAACTAAGTTAAAACATAGCCTGACCTTAATTACAGTATTACTGGTAATAACAGGAATTAGTAAATGTACCTACATTGTAAATCATGGTAATTACAATAAAACAAAATGTCATTCAATGTAATTCCTTTGGAAGTGTATTGTATTTTGAAGTGACTCCTTGTTACTTTGTAATAAAAAAAAATAATAATTACATTATGACTCATGCTATGTGATTTCTTTGGAAATGTTTTGTATTTTTAGGTAACACTGCTGCTTCACTTGTCAATAACATCCAACTATAGTAATATAGTAGTATACAGTTAAAGTGAAAGGGGCTGGATGTGAAATTACTGTTAAACCAGCTGATAAACACTGTATTGACACTGTATAGACTTTTATAATCACTTAACTATACTAACATTGATTTATTTTTTCTCTTTTTAATGTTCATTCCAGCATGTCCTGTATCTGGGAGTCATTATATATATATATATATATATATATATATATATATATATATATATATATATATATATATATATGCATGCATGCATATGCAGTGCCGGTCAAAAGTTTGAAAGCAAACTACAGAGTCATATTTGAGCTTAAAATTTAGGAAAGATTACAATCTTTTTGATCTTTTGAAACTGTTTAGAGAAACCAGCATATTTAATGTGCAAATACCCTAAGTAGATTTATGACTTGACATACACACTCACACCAGCTGTACAGCTTTCTTAGTAAAAGGAGGACACATCAGGCTTCCATTACACTTGAGAGACCTTCCTCATCAGTGGTAGTTGTATATTTTTAAAGAGACAGTTAACCGTTCAAGGATGCAAAAACATCACTAATCCAGGGATTAGAGTGAAGAACGGCGAATAATGAATAATTATGATCACTCCCCATGTCCCTCTGTATACCATTTGCTGCTTCCAAACTTTTGATCTGTATTGTACGTACAGTAGCAATCACCATGCCATTTGTCAGACAACAACCAGCTCTGTGTGTTTTCTCACCAGCCAGACACTTCAAAAGGTCACATAAGATCCCAAACCTTAAATGGGCAGAGCAATTCACAATCATAGGTGCTAACAGTACAGGTCAAAAGTTTGGATGTAACAAATGATAAACAGAGGGACTAGCAGGTGAGCACAATATTATTTGATGTTCTTCGCTCTAATCCCTGCATTACTGATGTCTTTGCATCCCTGAAGATTTTAATTTGACAAAAAAGATCTTTACATTTATTTTTAAAATGTATAGTTGCCCTTCTTAGATCTTTCAATAACCTTCCAAGAATCCCATGCCTGTGATTGACACCAAGCCAGTAGAACCATCCAATGACCGCCAGGTGTAGTGCTAAGCTTTTTTTTTCAGTTTTGTTACCTTGCAGCTCCACACTTCTGTTTTATATGTTTTCTAAGCACTATCAATATGCTGAGTGTTAGCACCACTGACTGGATCTACAAAGTGTTGGCTGTGATTAACATGAAAGTGAGAATAACCATTCTGGTTTAGCACTCTTACATAAGCACACCATTCATCAGATATTATGGTACTGCCATTGTGGATAATGTACAGCTGCTTTTAGCTATTCCATCTTCAATCATATCAATTTGTCTCAACCAAAGTCCTTGAGCAAACCTGCAGTGGATCAAGAGCATATTCTAATCTGCTATATGTCTTTGTAATGAATATCTTTAATTTTTTTCACCTTGACATATCCCCACAAGAAGCATTACAATGAATTCAGTAAAAACAGCCCTGAAAAATCCCTTGGTCTTTGAAAGGTATGTAACTGATAATATACATTCAACTCAATGGTAAAAGTTTCTAAATATTTACAGTACATTTACCTGTGAACAAACTTCATCCAGCTGAACAAACTTGCTTTTGATCCAGCAAATAAAGATTGTGTTTGTATAGATCTGGTAACTTTCTTTCCTCTGTGTGTATGGCTTCTACAGTATGGGGTGCCAAGTATAAAACAAAGCGTGAACATTTTAACACATCTTTTTCCCCCAGATTTAGCCTAAATCTTGTATTTATTCACAGACTTAAACAGCAAAAATGCCTATCTTTTTTCAGATTTATGAATCTCGTGTAAAACATTTAAATACATGTTTAAATTAGTACTTTCAGATATAATTTATAAATCTGAAAATATTTAGCAAAGTTTCAACATTTAAATTCAGGATGTGAAATAAATCTGAGAAAAAAGCTCCAGTTTTTAAATCTTTTTTTTTTTTTTTTTACACTGGTGAGTCGAGATTTAGCTAGCTAAGTCTTTGCTAAGTATTGACTTCTAAATCTGGACATTCAATTTTTCAGATTTATAAATCTCATGAAAAACATTTAAATGTTTAGTTTCAAAACAAATATATACGTTGACTGCTAAATCCGGACATACAGGTTTTCAGATTATAAATCTCTTTTAATTAATTGATTAAATGAGTACTTCCAGATATAATTTATAAATCTGAAAATATTTAGCAAATACATAATTAGGCAATCTTAGTGCAAGATTATGTGCTAATGTCACCTGCATTTAAAAAGTGTTGTATTAACATGCCCCTGTAACAAGTGACGAAAAGATTAAAAAAGAACATAAATTACATATCATTTACTCCGTCAACTAGCTAATCGCACAAAGACCAACAGTTTGTTATTGTTCTTCTGTAGGACAGGGGCTGAAATATACAAATATTGCAGTATTTAGCTAACATTGAAGTTGCATTGAAGATGACACAATTATTTAGTCAGCTTTTGTGCACGAATGTAATGTTTAGTCTCTTACATTTTGAATGTTAAAATCATATATCTCCCTTGCATTCTGTAAGAGGACTAAATTATCTTCAGTAACGAATAAAACACAGGCACTTTCTTTGAAACACCACACAGGCGCTCAGATTTATTTACAAGGGCTGCAAACAGTGCTCATGGGCAGTCAGGGTGCTGCCACGAGGATACCAATAATGGTAACGCCAACAATGCTGTTACATATAAAGGCGGCACAACACACACTGGCAGGTGATTTTATTACATAACGCCACACAACCTTTTTTAATATGTAAAAAACATATTTACGTATAAGTTCCCTGACAATAAAATGTTTTGAAGAAAATATTTTTAAAAAATCATGAAAATGCTATGATTTGTGTTTGTACTTGTCGTGGTTGTGTTTGAAAGAGAGAGAGAGAGAGAGAGAGAGAGAGAGAGAGAGAGAGAGAGAGAGAGACAGAGAGACAGAGACAGACAGAGACTTGTCAACTCTTATGGGTTTTCTGTATTTCTTAAGTTTTTTTTTTTTTTTTAAAGTTTTCAAGTCTTATGGCCGTTAGATGAAAATCTTACGGGCAGATCCAAACCTCACGGTCAGGGAAAAACACGCAGGGCACACGCGTCACTGAAAAATGCCACCGCCAACAAAAAAACACAAAACTGGAAAGTTGTAGAGTGGACGGTACCTTAAGGAATGGGAGGACAAACCCGAATTTCGTGACTTGATAAGGGCTTCTCCTGACGGCGGGGACTACGAGTTTTGTATTACATGTAAGAAGAATGTGAAATTTTAAAGATGTTAATAATAATGAACACTTTTTCAAATGAT